>JBBBDQ010001908.1:9057500-9691169 GCA_037127315.1 Ascarosepion bandense
CAGCTACCTTCTGTAGGAGGTCTTGTAGTTTCCTTTCTGTGTCTGCTATCAGCACTGTATCATCTGCGTACCTTAGGTTGTTTAAATTGTGGCCTCCAATTACGAATCCAGGCATAACTTCTACGGTCCTCAAAATACTCTCGCTGTACAAGTTGAACAGATCCGGTGAAAAGACACATCATTATGCCCCTTTCTATCTTTGTTTATCTACTTAATTCATTACCTGTCCATATGCAAACGGTTTGCTGCCAGTAAAGATTCTTGATTACTCTCAAGTCTTTTCCAAATATGTCCAGGCTGCCAATCATCTCCATCAATTCCTTGTGTTGTATTTTGTCAAACACCTTTGCATGATCAATAAAGCACAGGTATAAGTCATAAGTCCTTCTTCATTTATATTGCCCTTTCAGAGAGCATCCTAATCATAAACATGGCATTCCTTGTTCCTGTGTCTTTAACGAAACCACACTGTTCTTGTCCTATCTCTGGCCTGATTCTGCTTCTCGCTCTATTCATCAGGATTCGGACGATCAGTTTTGTTATATGGCTCATTAAACTGATGGTTCTGTGGAGTTCATACTCATTTGCTCCTGTCTTCTTAGGTGGTGCTATGAAGATAGACTTGCTGAGGTCATCTGGTATTACCCCACTATTATATATTTCATTTATTATTTTAGGAATTTTCTCTATACCAAATTCTTCCAGGGCTATAAGCAGCTCTATGACTATGCCGTCTGGTCCAGCTGCTTTGTTTCTATTCAGTTTGGTTACTGCAGATTCCACTTCAGACTTTAATATTTCTTGTCCGTCCTCATCTTTGCGTATTATTGGTTGCTCTCTCTTATTGTGGAAAAGATCTTTCATATATTCTTCTCATCGTTGGAATATTTCCTCTTTCTCCAAAGAGTCATTGAAAAAAGAATGGAATCAATTCTCAAACTTTTACTTTGAGAAACTTTTGCAACGAATGCCAAAAATTTATACTGCTGTAATCAAGGCTAAAGGAGGTTATTTTTTCCTTTTTGTCATAATAAAATTTCTAATAAAAAGTCATGTCTCACTTTTAACCATGCTCTCTATTATAATAAATACAGTTGACAATAGTGGCTCAGTGCCGGCTCAGTTGATCAAAGCAACAATAGCAAGGTAGCGTCAGCTCAGTTCATTCTCTTTACTACCAGTTATTAAACTTTACTACCATTTATGAATGCTTCTGCCACATGTTCACTCTTTAACAGTGCCTTACTATTTTATTTTTTGCAATATTTATGTCATTAATTAGTGAAGAATATATATATATATATATATATATATATATATATATATATATATATATACTCTGTTAAAATAAAAACTGTTGTGTGTGTTTGTGAGTATATATATATATATATATATATAAATCCAGGTGAAGAGAACTCAAGATTTTAGGATTTTGAGTTTCCTAGCATTTATTTTTTTATAAACATGTAAATATAAATCATTTTCACAACCAACAGCCAACATTGCCAGATGACGAGATTCTATCTCGAAACAGAAATTTCCATGTTGCAATGTACATTTAATTCATAGTTACATGATTATGTATATATATCTCCTGTCATACTCTGGTGTTTTGTTGAATTTTTTTTCTGTCTTAAGGTAACATACTCAATAGTAGTACATTAATATATATTAGTATATATATATATATATATATATATATATATATATATATATATATTAGTATATATATTAGTATATATATATATATATATATATATATATATATATATATATATATATATATATATATATATATATATATATATATATATATATATATATATATATATATATATATATATATATATATATATATATATATATATATATATATATATATATATATATATATATATATATATATATATATATATATATATATATATATATATATATATATATATATATATATATATATATATATATATATATATATATATATATATATATATATATATATATATATATATATATATATATATATATATATATATATATATATATATATATATATATATATATATATATATATATATATATATATATATATATATATATATATATATATATATATATATATATATATATATATATATATATATATATATATATATATATATTAATATATATATTAGTATATATATTAGTATATATATATATATATATATATATATATATATATATATATATATATATATATATATATATATATATATATATATATATATATATATATATATATATATATATATATATATATATATATATATATATATATATATATATATATATATATATATATATATATATATATATATATATATATATATATATATATATATATATATATATATATATATATATATATATATATATATATATATATATATATATATATATATATATATATATATATATATATATATATATATATATATATATATATATATATATATATATATATATATATATATATATATATATATATATATATATATATATATATATATATATATATATATATATATATTAGTATATATATTAGTATATATATATATATATATATATATATATATATATATATATATAGTAGTACATTAATATATATTTTGCTGCCATAGGCCCACTCATTTAGAATGATTATCTCTTGTTTAAATTACAAAACAACTACTTTTTGAGCCAATTTAAAAATTACCAGGGGTTGTTCCAAACTATTGAACTGTAGTGTATATGTTAGAGGTATTTTTGCCCCACCCTGGATAACAGCAGGTTTTCAATATATTTTTACCCACATAAAACATTTTTGAAGACCTACCTAACTCTTTCCATTTAAGGTGCACACATTAATCATGCTGAAATGACAGTATTTTTTTTTTTTGTCATAGGATCCAGAAATCCTGTGCTGGGATCTGCGAAACCCAGGCACCATTCTGTTTACACTACTTCGGCAGACAGAAACTAATCAAAGGATTTATTTCGATTTAGACAGGTAAGTGAAGATTGTCACTTTAACCCCTTTCCTGCAAATTATTTTGAGAAAAATGTTTCATTTTCAGACATATTTTTTTATTTGTTTTAATATAGTAACTAAGAAACTGAAGTACTGTGAAGTACCTGAGTGGTGGCTAACACCTCTAGCAGACTCATGAGTTGACAAGTGAACTTTGTTTCAAACTCAGAAGTGCATAAAAAGAATCAATATTGACGTATAAACACATCTGTAGCTGATTTTTGAATGTTATGTTAATTTGTCTGTATATGAAAAAGATAATTTTTGTTAAAACATATATACATATCTATGCTTGGGCAGGTTAACCTAATTGATCTCACATACCAGTTAGTTAAGTGCCATACTTGATACACATTTAGGCAGTCATGTCTCAGAAGAGACATAACTGACTGGGCAGAAGTTTTTCCTGCAGTAGGTTGCTATTACTTTCTGCAGTAGACTGGTTGCAAACCTAATCTGTCCTGTTATTTAACCCATAGCTGGATGGAAGAGATGGCATAATACTTTTCCCAAGGGCGAAAGCAACAAATTTAACTGGAATTTGAACTCAGCTCTCCAAATTCTTGTTCTGAGCCGATATCCACTGCACCATAACACACATCCGACATCAGTCAGCCAAGTGCCATATGTGATACATGCTTGGGCAATCATGTCTCGAAAGAGACATGACTGACTTGGCAGAAGATTATCCCGCGGTAGGTTGCCATTACTTTCTGCAGTAGACTATAGAACCCAATCTGTCCTGTTATTTAACCCATAACTGGAGGGAAGTGATGGATTAATACCTTTCCCAAGGGTATTTGCGTGTAAGTGAATACAAGGAATTCAACTGGAATTCAAACTTATCTTCCCGATTTCTCGTTCCAAGCTGATATCCACTGCACCACAACGCACCTCTTTTTTCTCACATATATCTCCTAAATAATGATCTTGGCCTTTTGAACTGTACATAATCTTTGTCAATTGACTAATTCCTTTGCCTGGATTGAGTGAGTTAAGTACTTCCTTATATCTTGTGGCCATTGCAGATTTTCGTAAATGCCAGATTAACTTAATAGTGGTTTTCATGTTGGGAAGTTAGTCTGTGGATGTTAGCGTCAACTGACTGCATCAGGTGGGAAACGTCAGTCTGCTTAGCCTGCAGTCTTCTTTTCTGCTACTGAAATATGTTTAAATGTAATAGATATTTTGGAATAATAATTGGGTTTCGTTTTTTTTGCCACATTGAATATACAAAAGGGCAAACTGTTCACTAAATAATAGGAGTAAATGTGTTTACCTGTACTTCAGAGATGAGGTAGTATTTACATTATTTACACTTTTCAGACTGTTGTCTTCATCTTTATTACTATTCTTCACATACGGTTTGTCTGTTGTACACTCCAGCCTTCTTCAGGTGCTAAGAATTTTGAACCAAAATCCTTATTTTGATCACTAGGGTATATCATTCTTATTCCATGTGTGATGCCACTTATGGATATTATGTAATTATCTCCCTTTAACTCAACTCTCTAAGTTATTTGTTCACCACTGCTGTAGCCAGGTACTGAACTGCCAACTCTTTGGGTCAAGTCACTGGAACTAACTTATATCCACTAGGCCATGTGTCCTTGAATTTTGGAGACTTAGAAACCTAATGTCTCAGTAACCATTTTTTACCAGAGCTCATATTGCAATCTTTGAAGCTAATGATTTTTTTCTAGCACTCTGTATTACTGATAAACATGGCAATAAAGATAAGAAGTAAATTCTCTGGTTCGCACTCCTCTTTGATCTTTTGGCAGTGAATAGGGGTTTATTCCTTGTATCTTGTTTATGATTGGGTTTCTGGTTTGTTCTTATTCTCTCACACTTCCAGTTGCCCCTTGCATCTTAGTAGCATTATCATCTTGCTTAGGGTGAATGGCTTTTGATAAAAATCCAAAGAAACTGCAATGTTATTGATCCTGACCTAGTATCTTAGTTTCAGTCCCTTTCCCACTGCCATATTGTAGCTTCCCTTTGCCTTTTCTATAAATACTTTTATGGTAATTGTTCTGACGAACTTTTCTCTTTGGTACCTAGATTTATGAATTTAAGCACAGTACTAGACTGGCAGCAATGTTTCAACATTTTACAATTAAAATGGATAAATGTAACTGTATGTTCTGTGCTAACAGTTTCTTCTATCACACTTCTCGCTAGTGGAACTCTTCCAGCTTGCTTTCCAGATTTTCAGAAATTTGAGTGCAATGTCAATTGTTATCTTCTCTCTTCTTAATCTTTGTTCTTTTAGTGTTCTCACTCTTATAATTTTCATATTTTCTAAACAAAAAAGAAACTTATACTGAAGAGACAGCTGAAGTTTCTGGGACATGCAATGAGAAAGGATGGCTTGGAGAATATGATGCTCACATGGCAAATAGAGGCTAAAGAGGGATGGGAAAAACATTGCGCGACATACTTGATGGAATTAAGCAAATGGATGGTAGAGCAGGGTTTGGGAGAAATAACAGAACAACATATATTATGAGCAACAAGGAACAGGAAGAAGTGGATAGCCATAATCGCCACATCCTGAAGAGACGCAGTGCATAAAAGAAGAAAAAGAAACTGACGTTATCATTTAGTAAGAAATACCAAAGGGAGGTAAGGGGATAATGTGGACTTATATAACGACTGTTGCTGGTAGTATTGTATTGAAAAACAACAAAAGCAGACTTGACGATTGAAAAAAACTACATATATATTTTACTTTTGTGGTTATGCAAGTTTTGACAAAAGAATTAAATGGTTTTTCTTCATAATCTTAAAATTAAAAAGAATATGCACTAAAAAAAAGATGGCTCAACAACAAATGTGCAGAAATAGAGAGACTAAGCATGTCAAATAAAGGAGATATGCATAAAAAAATAAAAGAACTAACAGTACAAAAGACATACTTAGCATCAGGATGTAAAATAAATCATATTAAAGAAAGAAAAAAAATACTTCAGTTATGTATATTGGAGATCTCTTTCACAACAAGAGAGAGCAACCAGCAGGCCAAAGAAATGCTAATCGACCAGAAATATTAAAAACCAAAGTGGAAGCTGCACTGGCCAAATTGAACAGAAACTCTATAAATACTTTCATGGCTTCTGCTCGGATGAGCTTAAGTCACTGATGCCTCCTCAACAGGTGTTTACTCGTGCAACCAGACTGGCAACTGGGTCCCACCCATTCACAGTCAGGTTAGCCAAATGCAGACGGCAATTCTACTCCTGCAGCTTCCTCTCTCGCACTTCCAGCCTGTGGAACTCACTCCCGGATTCTTGCTTTCCTGACGGCTACAACCTCCAGAAATTTAAATGCAAAGTCAATACTCATCTACTAACCACTGGCCTCTAGCTCTCTCCCCTCCCCTGTATAACCTTCCCTTTCTCTCCACCTATGTATCTGTCATCGCACCTGCTTTCTCAGCTTTCTATTGTTCCTTTCTAACTAGTTTGTACTCCTCACTCTTTTCTAATTAATCTTTTTACATTTATGTAACCCCCTGCACATCAGTGGCATTTCCGCCTTGCTCGGGGTGAAATGATTAAAAAAAAAAACAAAAAAAAAACAAAGCAACAGGACCAGATGATGTTGTAATAGAGATGCTGGCAGCCTTAGACTGCTTTAGCATAAACAGGATCACTGAAATAATAAAGGAAATCAACAGCAGCGATATACTGGAGAACCTAAGCAGATCAGTTTTCATAGCACTATCTAAGAAGCCAAGTACAAAGGAATGCGAACTTCACCAAACAATCAGCTTAATGAGCCACATAACAAAACTCATTGTCCAGATTCTGATGAACAGAGCACACAGCAGAATTGGGCCGTAGATAGGACAAGAACAGAATGGGTTCATTGAAGATAAGAGAACATGGAATGTGATATTCATGTTAAGAAGGCTATCAGAAAGAGCAATACAAATACAGAAAGAACTTTATTTGTACTTTATAGACTATGCAAAGGCATTTGACAAAGTACACCACAAAGACTTGTTCGAGATGCTTGGCAACCTTAACATTTTTGGGAAGACATTAGGATATTCAAGAACCTATATTGGCGGCAAACTGCTTGCATACGGACAGGAAATGACTTCAGCAAGTATACAAAAATAGAAAGGTGCGTAAGACAAGGATGTGTTTT
This sequence comes from Ascarosepion bandense, assembly GCA_037127315.1. Taxonomy (NCBI): domain Eukaryota; kingdom Metazoa; phylum Mollusca; class Cephalopoda; order Sepiida; family Sepiidae; genus Ascarosepion; species Ascarosepion bandense. The sequence continues at coordinate 9,064,711 of JBBBDQ010001908.1, forward strand.
CTCACCGGATCTATTCGGCTAAACAGCTCTGAGAGAAATAAAATCCTTGCCTGGATTCGTTATTAATGGCCACAATCTCAGCAATGTAAGATATGCAGATGACACAGTGCTGTTAGCAGACATGGAAAGGAAAATGCAGGATCTCCAACAGAAGATAGTAAGAGAACACGAGAAGAAAGAACTCAACGTAAACTTCAAGATAACAGAATGTATGGTCATCAGCAAAAAGATAACCCCAAAATGCCAATTACAGGTCAGAAAAACTCAAAAAAAACTCAAAAAATTTAAATACCTGGGAAGCAGTCTGACAGAGGATGGAAAGTGTGACACTGAGATTCAAAGATTCATTGGCATGGCCAGGACGCATTTCAAAAGCTAACCAGAATATCGAGAAACAAGGAAAGAGTGCTGAACTGCTATGTGATATCTGTCCTTCTGTATGGCAGTGAATGTTGGACCATCTCTTCAAGAACGAAGGAGAGGCTTGAGGCAGCAGAAATGTGGTTCTACAGAAGGATGCTGAGGATATCATAGACTGAGCATATGAGCAATGACAAGGTGTTGTAAATCAGAAGAAAACTCATACTTAACATCAGGAAGAGACAGATGAGGTTTCTGTGACACGTAATGAGGAAGGCGGGTCTCGAGAATTTTATACTCACAGGACGGATAGAAGGACGGATAGACAGGGAAAGGTGGTGTGAGACATTTGATAGGCTTGAGCAAATGGATGGCGGAGTGGGATTTGGAAGAGACATCAAGAGGAAAAAATATTAAGAGTGACAAGAGATGGGGGCAAGTGGAAGTCTGTGATCACCTACGTCCTGAAGGGACACTGCACACGAAGAAGAAGAAACAATAAAAATTCTACAAATATTTGTTTTGTTTTCTTTCTTGGGTTTTCTTTTTCAAAATTTATATTCCCCCAAGAATGTAATATAGTCTTAAGAATTATCTGAATGTCAGTGACCCTTCTCAAAACTATAGCAAATACAAAAGGATTCCTCGTTTGCAATGTTATTTATATCTTATCTGGGAATGTGACCAATTTATTCTCTTTTGCCTTCCTGTTTTTTTAATTTTTTTTAAATACAGGTTCTTTCCCATCTCCTTTGAATATTTATGTTGAAATATTTTTTCATACTCAAAATCCAATATTGCCCATGAAAATTAGCACTTGCCCACCATTTTCTGTTCAGTTGCTCAATGTCCAGGTTGAGAAACCATCTTATAGATGATTGCAAAATCAGATGAACGACACTTCATGAAAAAGGAAAGATACAAACTGAGTATATACTCCTATATAAGCCAACTTTATGTATAAAGCAACCCCGGAATGTTTTGGCATGAATTTCAACCCCTGCAGAAGAAAGATCTTCTGTGCATAGTTCAACTGGTAACCAAAATTTCATGATTTTTAACCTTTTAAAAAGAAAAATTACATATTTTTTGTGCAAAAAGCCTTATCATGAATACTTGCATCAGTCAGTTTAGGGCCATACGGGATACACATTTGGGCAACTATGTCTTGAAAGAGGCATGACTGACTTAGCAAACGATTTTCCTGCAGTAGGTTTCCATTACTTTCTATGGTAGATTGGTAACCAACCAAAGCTATAGAATCCAATCTGTTCTGCTATTTAACCCATAGCTGGAGGGAGAAGTGACATTAATACCTTTCCCAAGGGTATTTGCATCTAAATGAATGCAAGCAATTCAACTGGAATTCAAATTCAGCTCTCTGATCTCTCGTTTCGAGCCAATATCTACTACGCCACAACGCAAATTGGCACTTGCACTATATTTGAGTATAGACAGTAATTTTTATTGAAATTGGTCGGTTCTACATTGGGTGCTACATTGCTATGTAACATCCATTCTCTTAAATGGTCATCTCCCCACAGCTGAAGAAGAAACTAGAGGCAGCTCAGTGGCTCTGAGGTTCTCCAAAAGGATGCTGAGAATTCCATGGACAGAGCGGGTAAACAACGAAGCAGTCTTAAAAAATGGCAACAAAAATAAGACATTCGGAACTGGAAACAGATAGCTGAAATTCTTTGGACACATAATGAGGAAGGAAGGCTAGAAAAACTTAACCTTCACAGAGCATATTGAAGGCAAGAGCTATAGATGAAGACAATGAGCTACCTACTTGATGACCTTATGTGAATTGGAGTTAGGACTGGGGGTGGCAGGTTTAGAAAAGAGAAAAACAACTGCGAAGGAACTTAAAGAAAAACTGATGATAACAGAAATGTGGTTCTACAGAAGGATACTGAGAATTCCATGATCAGAGTGAATAAGCAATGAAGAAGTCTTAAAGAAAATAGCTATGAGCAGAACACCTATATCTACCATTTATATTTGGACTATCGTCCTCATCTTATTATCCCAATGTTTTGGCCAAAATGTGATGATAACAACAAAGACGAGGATAATCATATGAATTTTATGTTCATACTATTGTCCTCAGCTTTGTTGTTGTTATTCATTCCAGAAATTCTGACAGAAAGAATATTTATATTCAGAATCAGAAATAGCTGAAATTTCTTGCATACAATAAGGAAAGAGGATTTGGAAAACTTAATCCTCATAGGGTATATTAAGAGCAAAAGACATAATGGCAGGCAGCGACAAGCTTGTACCAATGGATGGTTTCCACTACTGGTTCCACCAGCTATTGACACAACATTCATAGCTCTTTAGAATGCATATATTTGTGTATGTAGGTGTACGAACATGTATAAGCAGTTTTAGTTTGTGCTTTTCTAATTCATGTTTCAATTAAGTGAAGTGTTGAATGCAAATTGGACAACAAAATGAAATTATCCAATAAAGGTTAATGCTGCTTTTTTTTTGGCATTTTTTTTTTCTTAACCTGAAAGTAAAAGCAATCACTGCTAACAATCAATTTGGATCAGTCGACTGGAAGAAGAAGATGAAAATGCGGTTGCTCATGGATGCACACGCAAACAGATTTTTTTACATTTGGTTAACTTTCATGGTTTTTAATAAGATGCGCATCTTATTGAAGATCAGCTGTTTAATTTTGAACCAACCCGAATTTTTTTTCTATCATTTGTTGCTCTCAGTAACTTTTGACCCATTACCATCCACGATTGTCCTTATTCTTCTATGCCATCACACCAACTTAAGTACATGATTATGGCTCTCCCCAACTTCCTATCATTTGTTGCTCTAACTTTTGACCCATTACCATCCACAATTGTCTTTATTCTTCTATGCATTTACACCAACTTAAGTACATGATTATGGCTCTCCCCAACTTCCTATCATTTGTTGCTCTAAGTAACTTTTGACCCATTACCATCCACGATTGTCCTTATTTTTCTATGCCATCACACCAACTTAAGTACATGATTATGGCTCTCCCCAACTTCCTATCATTTGTTGCTCTAAGTAACTTTTGACCCATTACCATCCATGATTATCCTTATTCTTCTATGCATTTACACCAACTTAAGTGCATGATTATGGCTCTTCCCAACTTCCTATCATTTGTTGCTCTAAGTAACTTTTGACCATTTACATTGCCTTTGTTCTTGATCTGCCATCCATCAAAAACAAAATTATTAAGTAGGTTACTTACAGTTTTCTCCTGCTTCTTTTACCATTGTAATGAGTATTAAATTCTCCAAGCTGTCTTTCCTCATTATGTGTCCTCAAAATGTTCTGGTACACACATATATATCTATATATAAATATGGTTTTGTTAAATATGACTGACAAGATTCTCTGATTAAGCTTATAATTTAATTTATTTTTGTGTTTATAAAAGTGTTTTCTTTTCCTGGATACAAATTGTGTAAAAAACTGTCCAAAAATGTTCTGCATATCTGAGTACTTTCATCTGTTCTGCACTCATTATCAAGGAAGGTTTTTATTTTTAACTGAATGTATGTTTTTTTAATCATTTATGTATCAACTATCACAGGCAATCTCTCCCCCCTCCCAAGCATGGGCCAACCAAGTCTCCCTGAAAGCAATATATTGTGCCTCCTTTGCCTTACGCTATCTTTTGACCTCAAGTGGCTGGAATCATTACATTGAATCAATAGCTAAATCCACTGCTAGGAAGGTTGGGTCACTGTGTCGGGCCAAGAAGTATTTTCTGCCTGAATCAATCTTGTATATATACAAATCAACCATCTGTCTGTACATAGAATACTGTTGTCATATATGGTCAGGTGCCCCTGCTGTTCATCTCAGTGTTCTCAACAGGCTCCAAAGGAGAATCTGTAACATGATAGGTCCCGACTTGGAAGCTTGACTCCACCCACTTTCTCACTGGCGGAATGTGGCTTCACTCTGTCTATTCTACAAATATATTCATGGCTTCTGCTCTGATGAATTTAAGTCACTGGTGCCCCCACCACTAGAATTTACTCATGCAACCAGACTGGCAACAAGGTCCCACCTATTTACACTTAGCTCAACCAAATGCAGCCTCAATTCTACTCCAGCAGCTTCTTTTCTCGCACTTCCTGCCTGTGGAACTCCCTTACTCCCTTTTCTGACAGCTACAACCTCCAGGAATTTAAATGCAATGTCAATACCCATCTGTTATCCACTTGACTCCAGTTCTCTTTAATTCACCTTTTCTTTTCTCTCTATCTTCGCAACTGTCTTTACATCTGTGTTCCTGTCCTTCTCTTGCCCTTTCTCTGACACCCCCTGTAACTGGTCTGTCTTTCTTTTCACTCTCCTCTTGTCTAAACTTTTACTCTCATGTAGCCCCCTGTGCATCAGTGGCAGTACAAACGATTAACAAAAAAATAATTCTAAATTTATAGGAATGATTTATTTTTCAAACACCATCAGCTCATTGTGGCCATATTCATACTTAACATTATTAAGTGTTGGCTTTTTCTTTTTTTATTATAAGTGCTTCCATTATTTTTAATCTTTTTTTTGACATGTGGATGAGGCTATTATATTTGTTTTTTCCACTAATATTTTGTGGATAAAGTTTGGTAGGTTTCTATGCATGCTTAAATGAGCCCTAATTGAGATATAGTCGGGTACTTGTTACATAAGTTGTCTAGATAGGCATGTTTGAATTTGAGTTTTGTTTAACAGCATATCAACCTCTGTGAGTTATTTAATGCCAAAAATTTGGGGCTTTAAGGTACTTTTTTTAAAAATGTTCAGTTATAATGAGAAGGTTGATTTAGTCAGATTTTGATAAAAAGTTTTCATTTATTTATTTATTTTAGAAAACTGAAAATGTCTTCTAGTTTTGTATTCAAAAATGTATTGCTGGTAATAATTTTTTTTCCTTTAAAAACGCATTATGGGAATAATTTTTTTTCCTTCAAAAACGTGTTATGGTAATAATTTTTCTCCTTCAAAAATGTATTGCTGGTAATATTTTTCCTTCAAAAATGTATATTTTTCTATAAAATATACTTTTATACTTTCATAGTGTTTTGACTCCAATATTTTTTTTGGGGGGGGGCTAACTATTTACCCATAGCTGGAACCCTAACAGGTGCTACCACTCCAGGTCAGGGTGGACCTGGGAACAACAGCAATTAAGTGGTGGTTCCATGCTCCTCACAACCTCCCAATCAGAGGCATTGCTGCTGGATTCAGTTTACCGTCATACCCAGGAGTTCTAGATAGGCATGTCGTAGTATGAGTTTGGTTCGACCACAAACACAGTTCCTTAAGGGGTATTTGAACTCATAAATAATATTGGTTTTCTGTAATTTTGAATTTGCTATTGTGTTGTTATTGTTGATGATATGGTGGGCCATTTTAAGTTTTTTGTTCCGGAAACCTACCAAACTCAATCCACAACATACTGTATTTATTAATTTGTATTGGTGTGGGAAGGTGGAGAACTAGAAGTCCTGTTAGGAGTTGTCATTAATGGCCACAATTTTAACAATATAAGACATGCAGATGACAGTGCTGGTAGCAGGCATGGAAAAGAAACTACAAGATCCCCTACAGAAGGTAGTGAAGGAAGGTGAGAAAAAAAGAACTAAACAACAAGCAAATTGATTGCATACTCATCAGCAAAAAAAAGAAGCCAAAAATGCCAATACTAAAATTAAGCAGGTGCAGAAATTTACGTACCCGGGAAGTGCGACACTGAAATCTGAAGGCATATTGGAATGGCCAAAGATGCATTCCAGAAGCTGAGCAGCGTACTGAGAGACGGGAAAATTTTGTTAGGAATATAGAAAAGAGTACTGGACAGTTATGTGATATCCGTTCTCCTATATGGCAGGAAATACTGGACAATCTCCACAAAGATCAGGAAAAGACTCTTTGCAACAGAAATGTGGTCCTACAGAATGATGTGTGAGCAAAGACAAGGTTTTGAAGGGTACTCCCTCAAAAAAAGATTCCACCTACTGTCCACTTACTTTTGGATCATCCTATAAATATATTTATATATATATATATATATGGATATTTAAGTAACATATCTTCATTGAATAATATAGACATATTGTGTCTACTTATTTTTATACTAATTCTTATCAGTTTTCTGATATTGAAATGAAATTCATCAAGGAGGGCTCTATCATATTTCATACACACACACACACACACACACACACATATATACATACATATATATATATATATATATACCAACTCTAGCAATGAGGAAATTTTTGAACATGCTAAAATTAAATACATTAATGCTTTAGAAGAAAGTAAACTCAACACTTGTTTAGAAGACTTCATTGACAACAAGGTAAGCAGAAATCATGTAAAATAAATACTTGGCCAACCTGAGTAATATCACTTACCCCACTTTTAATAATAACCTATCAAAAAATAATTGCAACTGCTGAAAAAATAAAACCTGTCCAGTGAATAGCCAACGTATATCTGAAAATATTGTTTATAGAGCTCAAATTCACTCAGAGGCGGAGGAAGAGGTTTTTTTTTTTTTTTATAAGCGTTTCACCCCGAGCAAGGCATGTCACTGCCACTACTGTGCAGGGGGCTACGTAGAGTGGAGAAAGGCTGATTAAATATAGGAAATAACAGAGGGTGGGTGATAGGCGGGTGAGGATACCGAGAATGAGGGTTGGGTAGATGAGAGTGTTCTGAGAATAGTTGGGAGTTAGTGTGATAGGAGGTGTCTATTGACCCTACATTTAAACACCTGGAGATTGTAACTGTCGGGAAAGCAGACTTGTGGAAGGGAGTTCCACAGGCGGGAAGCGCGAGAAAAGAAGCTGTTACGGTTACATCTTATTTGTTTAACTGTAAAAGGGTGGGACCTAGTTGCTTATCTAGTATCTCGTGTAAATTCGTGCTTAGGCGGCACCAGTGATCTAAGCTCATCGGAGCAGAAGCCATGAAAGTACTTGTAGAAGAGGCACAGGGAAGCTACATCACGCCGGTGTGAGAGCGGCTGCAGCCGGTCTGCCAAGTCAGTATCAACCACGTTACAGATCCTCCTTTGTATTTTGTCAAGAAGCCCAAGGAGAGCAGCAGGGGCACCCGACCAGATATGGCAGCAATATTCAATACACGGGCGGATGGTAGATTTGTATATGTGCAAAATAGTTTCAGGTGGGAAAAATTTCCGGGCCCTGCACAGGGAGCCGACTTTCATAGCAGCAGATTTGGCAATGGATTCAATATAGTCATTCCATTTGAGGTCCGCCGAGAGTGTAAGGCCAAGGAGGCGTAGTATTTTACTCTCTGGGAGGCTAGCCTGTCCCATGCTAATGGGAGGTAGATGCGATTGTCTATGGTGGTTAGTTGATAACAGCTTTGTTTTGGAGGCATTGAAATTTACCAACCATTTCCTACCCCAGGTCACTACGGATTGGAGGTCCCTTTCAAGTGCGGCAGCGAGGTTCACTTTGTCGTCCAGACCTGGTTTCTGATTGATGCGGGAGTAGATTGTTGTGTCGTCGGCATACATAAATTTTACTTTCGATTGGCCACTAACAAGTGGAAGCTGAGATTTAATAATCACGTTTTCTTTAAACAACAGTAAATACTGCAAAAGCACTGCTTTATCCATATATTATTGGAAATTAAAAAGCAACAAAATTCCAATTATCACCTGGAATATTGTAACTTCTTTTAGAAGGCCTTCTCATATTAAACTATATAAATAACCCTGATCTATTAACAAAAATTTAAAGTTACATCTATCTCCTTTTCTGTTGTAACATACTTTTTAGAAAAACTTCTTAATCTTAAACCATATAAATAACCCTAATCTACTTAACAAAAACAGTGATTTGATGACAACATAGAAAAAAAGTACTAACTTAAATTCTTAGACTTTGATTGCTACAGATTCCTGTACATGTTTGTCTCTTTCTTTATCACTTTTTTACTTTTCCCTTCTTTCTTTCTATCGCAAATATTACGATTAATAAATATGAATTTACGCCCCTTTGATTTCATCTCCATGGATTTTAATATTTTTAATTTTAATAATTTTAATTAAGATTTTAATATTTTATCTACATGTAGTCTTAGTATCTTTAATTTTTTATTCTTGTTATTAAAAAGCAGTAACCTAACTTTATAAGATTTATCTCCCATGAAAATTGAGTGAACTAAATTAAAATCTATTAAACTGTTAGTTTGAAAAATGCACCTGATTATTTCATAATGCATAAAATTTCAAGTCATGCCATTGATGTAGCACAATATGTATATTTATTATATATATATATATATATATATATATATATATATATATATATTTATTATTAACTAGCAGTATAGGCCAGTGTTGCTTGGGTGTAATGAAAGCTTTAAAACTAATCTATGGTGCTGGAGCTCAGACTCTTTGGACGCTGACATGAAAGACTAAAAAGCAGTAGTTGTTTCCAGTCAAAGTGAAACCGTAGACTGAAAGAAAAGTGAATGGATGTAAGTCAAATTTTGATTTCTGGTATCGATGTCAAATAAGTTTTCTGTCGCAAACTGAAGGCTAAATAAGTCCTCTGAGTAAATGGTATCATGGGTGAGACTAAGAACTAAGAACTACAGTTATACCTACTTAGAGCAAAACCCAAAACAAAAACAAAAATAAAAGAGCTGAAAACCTGATTTTGATCAGACCCGATAGGATATCGAGGTATCAATTTCCAATATTGGAGTCAAATAAGTCATCCAAGGATAAAACTAACTTAAGTAAGTCCATGAAAAGTTAAAGTACCCATCAGGAGTAAAATTGGAGAAAATGGGCCATATTGATGGTTGAATATCTGTTTTTGATCAGATTCAATAGAATATCAGGGGGTATCGATTTTAGATATCGAGGAAAATGAGTTGAGAAGATCTACTAATGTTTGAGAGTAAAAACTATAATTTTACTAAGAGCAAATTCTGCAGCAAGAACCATGATAAAAGGGCTGAAATCCTGATCTTGATCAAACCTGATCGGATATCGGGGTATCAGTTTCTGATATCAGAGGAAATTAGAAAAAATAAGTAGCCCATGACCTGACCGGAAACCTAAAGAATATTTGTGTGAAGTTTGGTGAGAATTGCCTTTTATATATATATATAGATAGATAGATATATTTATTGATTACTAATAATTATTAATAAATTATGGTTTTGAAAGAAAAGATGTATGTTATATATCGCCGTACGACGACAAACAACGAGAACACGCATATATAAAAATATAAGGTTATATTTTTATTCCTGACGACGAACCCGTGTGGAACAGAGAATGGATGAGTGAGAGCGCACATAGAATGGGTTGACGGGAGTGTAGTCTTGCCTGTGGTGTCTCTCTGCTTCCACTGGCCGTTCTCTGCTGGCGAATCCGTGTGTCGAGGTCTTTTTATAGTCTTCTAGAACCGGGACTTTCCCTTCCGGTTTTGCCTCGCCCACGTAACGCCCACGTAATTCCAAGAGACACCTGTTCTGTTTGCCTCCGTAGTCATTTCCACCGCTGTCGGAAATAAGGTCAAACGAGCCCGACTCCTAACCCTGCGACATCCGCTCCAGGCCCCGACAGGATGTATTTCTCAAACACCTGTCTTGTCGTTCGCCGACCCCTTCACCGACGGGAAACACCATCGATTGCATCACCCTTCCTCGGGTGGGGCCAGATTGCTATATTACATGTATGTTTGTTTACGTTGTTGTGACTCCACTTATTCACAAATGAGAGATGCTAAGAGTTTCAAAATTTAGAATATTTATTTTTATTTTCACTTTCATATTTATTTCTAATTTATTTTATTGTATCTCTTTATGTTACTGTTATCCGTGGGCCTGGTCTAACATTTTCCTGTAGCTGTGGTCTGTCTCTTTCTTTCTTCTTCCCTACCCTTACTTCCCTTTTTTCATACATGCACAAATAAATAAGCTAAATTTATTTTCCCATAATATTTTGGCCTCGCTCATGAAATGTAGGGTTAAAAGTACTTATTGAAATGGCCATCTGAATTAGGAAGATTTGAATTTTTATATATTATATATATATATGCAGAAGCAAAGAAAGGAACAATTACAGATTTGTTTATTATCTGTGCAGATTTTAATTTGGTGGTCATGTATCAAACTGGAAAGGCTATATCCATTCTTAGCCTCTGTTTTTTTTTTTTTATCAAAAGAATTGACAGGTCATGTTTTGCTGCTTATTCTATGACATTTAGCCGTGTGCTTCGATGAAATTGCATGTTTTATTATTATTTTTAAAGTCAAAATAAATTCCCATAAACAGCGACAGTCTCACTTTCTCCTGATTATCTCTGTTCAGCATCAAATATTTGGTTTATTCTTGGCCAATTCTCTTTAATTGGCTGCAAATTTCAATTACGATTGCTGTCAGTAAGGAATGCCAACAACTCATCTAAATTGAGAAGATGCAAAACTTATTTTGACGACTTTATTTCAAACCTGCGTTCATTTCTCTGTGCCTGGGAAGAATTCCAATCAAATTATTGGTTTCATCAATAACATTGACATGAAGCTGTATGACTTTATTATCAGTAAAGTAAACTGTATTCTTCTTCAATCTGTCATGCTGCTTCAGGACACAAGTGATCATGGGTTTCCACAATTTCCTATCCTTTTTAGCTCTTAGTAAGTTTTGTCTTTTTCTTATCTTTCCTAATCTCACTTCTACCATTTATTTAAACCAGCTCATTAGGTAGGTTATCCAATGTTTTCCTGTCACTCTTGCCATTAATATGTAACACTTTCGCCCAATCTGGCTGGTTGTGACGCTTGTTTTCGTAGATGGTCATGACAGCACCAGTTGTGACACTGCCACCCAGCTGGCCAGTTGGTTCGGTCGCTGTTGCTGGTCGTGATGATCTCATCACAAAAGCTGGTTTTTCAAGATGCCTATTGCAACAACGGACCACTGCCCACATTGTGAATTGATCTCAGAAAGTCGTGTTGTGCAATTTCAGTAGCCGTCTTTCCACCAGAACCAGACCGGACATTTGTGTACACTTGTGGTTAAAAAAAAAAAATCATGGCACCAAAAAAAAATGAATAAGGTTGAACACACCTGGAGAGTTACAAAGAATGTCTTTATAAACAAAACAATTATTAGTCACAGGAGCAGATAATACAGTTGTCGGAAAGCCAGTTTACAATGGAGAAAGGATTCACTTAAAATATCAGAGCTTTCAATTTTCAAATACAAGTGTCTTTTCCAAGTTTCATTAAAATATCAGCTTTTCAATTTCATTTTAGATTCTTTTCACTTATTTTCTTTAACCAGAGCTGTCAATTCTCTATGCAACTTTTAAAACAACAAAGTTCTTTCGGGTCCTTATTGGAGCCTAACGGAATTTACCAAAGTAGAGCAAACGAGGAATCAGAAATTTCGATTCTCCCATGATTTAAAAAAAAAAACAAAAAAAAACAATAACATTCTTTCAGGATTCCTATCAAAGGCCCATTATTCAAAATTAACTCTTTAAGTTAATCAGCGACAGGCTTCATTTAACTCTTTAGCCATAAGTTCTGTAGGTAGGCAACAGGCCGTGGGTCATGGCTCCCCCAGTTGGAAACCCTTTTCCACGGTTGTTACATTTTGACTCACAAAAACTACTCTCCAGCCAACAACTACTACTCCAACTACTCAACAGTTACTCACAGCTACTGATTTTTCTAGCTATCCCCAATCCTCTCGGGGGATTCGGCCCACTCAAATCTTTTGACCAATGAGACCGTTTTCTACCCACACAATTTGCGGTGGGGCTGTGGCTCGACGAATGAAATATCAACAGCTCACATGATGTAATGTCTTTCTGTCTTCTGTCTTTAGATTACATCATCTTTAGATTTATCAATTCCCACAATTTTCTGTTCACAGGAACATCTGTTGGGGGATCTAACCTTACTTGACCTCATCAAGTAGATCCTGATATTTTATTATGACTGCGACCATTTTGTCAAATTTCCACCTAGTGCAAAATAACCTGTATCATATATGAAAAAGAAAGAAACTATAATCAAAAAGAAAGAAAACTATATTTCCTTCTCTCTCTTTCAAATTGTCAGCTAATTTATCTATTCCCCGTATTTTGCAAGTCCATGATAGTATTAAAATAGTTTTTTACCTAGGCTCACATCGCGAATTACAATAAAGCACAACTAATAATACCACAAATACAAATTCCTCTCTCTCCGTTGTATTAAACCAAACAAAAAAAAAATACACCAGCAGGAGATAGTGTCACAATATGTACTGTGAGTGTTAAATTTTCTAAGTCCACATTCCTCATTATGTGCTTTTGCAGTTTCAGATATTTCTGAAAAGTATGGATGCTGCGGATATCATGGATTGAGCATGAGGTTTTGGAAAAGATGGAAATAAAAAGGAAATTAGTACTGAGCATCAGGAAAAGACAGCTAAAGTTCCTGGGACAGTTGTCTTTTTCTGATGTTAAGTATCAGTTTCCTTTTTGTTTTCATCCTCTCCAAATCCTTGTTGTTGCTCACATGTTCAATCCATGGTATTCTCAGCATCCTTCTGTAGACCCACATTTCAGTTGCTTCCAGTTTTTCCCTCAAGAATAGAATGCAAAAAAGAGAAAGAATCTACTAATTAAAAAAAAATTTTCTTCTTTAAAAAAATTTTGCCATTAAATTTTTTTTCTGTTAATATCTGTTAAATTTTGAATTAAAATTTAGTAGAGTTTATCACATCTGCTGCAAATTCTCATTAGTCAGCATTGCTCTTCAATATCAGTTGTAATAGCTGATCTCTAAGCCTAGGTAAATTCCTGTCTTGTAACACATCTTCAAGATGCTCAGTTCAACCTTGTGTTGCCATATCTCTCAGTTGATCAGCTGCAAATAATGGTATTTGATTCCCCAAATGATGAAAGTAAGCCAGCTCAATCAAGACTATACAGTTTCACCTGGGAAAATGGTAATCTCAACTGTACCCAACTGTTCTCTCAGTTCAAAAACAAGCAGTTTGCTGGGTTGCACCATCACTGCTAACTTTAGTGAGGTGACTTAAGTAATGTTTAGTGAAAAGAAAAAAAAGGTTAAATACTTATCAGTTTTAAATTAAATTGGTTGCGTGGATGAATAGTATTCTAAAATAAGAAATTTTGAAAGTAGAAAATGAATGATGTCTGAAGTGTTGGAATATATATATATATATATATATATATATATATTTCAGGAAAGGTGCAAAGTATAAATTATGACTTGAAAGTAATTGTTCCAACACAATTATGGTATATTGACTCATCTTAAAATAACTTTAGAAAGTTGTTATTAGAATTGACTACAAGACAAAGATAGAAATTTGAGAATAGAACAAAAGAGAGTAAAAAAAAAAATATTGAAATAAAAAAACTTTGGTGCAATTTTCAGAAGTTATTGGAAGGAATGAATGTGAAATTATCTTCTTAAAAATGAGTTAATGGCCCTCCACAGATTCTTATCGTGGAAGCGCCATAATTTCTTAGGAAAGATAGTGGAATAGTTTCCCATCATCATCATCATCATTGTGCCACATCCCTTCAGAACAGAGGCAATCATGGCTCTCCACAACTGTCTATCTCATGTGGTTCTTAGCAGTTTTTTACCTTTTGCTACCCACCTCCTGTTCTGCCATCCATCCACACAAGTTCATCAGGTAAGTGGCCACTGTCTTCTATCTCCCTTGTTCTCACTACACCCCACAAGGGTTGAGTTTTTTATTCCTTATTCCTTATTCCGTGTCCAATGAATTTCAGCTATTTCTTTCTGATTCTGAATATAATAGTTCTTTCTGTTGCCATTTTTTTAAAGACTGCTTTGTTCTTAAGTGTTCTATCAGACATAATTATTAGGCGACCCCAATTTTTAAAAGAAATGATGTATTTCATACTATTCTTAGTATTTATTGCCAAGTGGATAATTCTAAATGAAAAGAGAATGTTTCTTTTGTTATTATTTCTTTGCAAAATTTTGCAAGGCAAGGAAGCAAAAATGAACTTGTTCAAATCACCTTAAATTTTCTTCATTCTTTCATTGATGAAACTGCAATATAGGTAATTATTAAATATTTATAAATTCATTTGATGCACATGTTATTGTGCAGTATTAACAAAAGAACCATTCTATTTTCATAATTTAAAATTATTCACTAAGCTATAAATACTAAAAAAAACAATGAAATAACATCATTTTTTTAAAACACTGGGGTGGCCTAATAATTATGGCCGGTCATGTATGTGCAAGTATATTTCGGATTACATCATTTTGAGTTAAATCTTTCTCGATTATATGTTGTTTGTCAAAAAAAATATATGGAAAAATAAAACTCAGAAAGAAAAGAAGAACATGGTTTAAGGAATCCTCGGCCAGTTTCTTATTAAAAAGCGTACTGAACAACAAAAACTGCCAGTATCAGCTGTTGATGTTAATGCTCCACAGTCATCTACATTCACAATGTAAATAAACGAATTGAATGTAAATATTGGTAAATTTAACATAAATTAGTTTATTTTCTACAATTGCAAAATAATTTTAATAATTGTATTTGTTATTTAACCTTACAAAATCATTCTATTTTATAATGTCTTAGAGCAAACCACAATAACAAAAAAAAAAAAAAACAATCCGTAATGTTCTGTAAAAATCATCAAATTGTAAACATCTACATTTACAAATCTGTATGCACATGTATTCGTAAATTTAGATTACATTTTTCTTTACTAAATTAAAAACTAAAATTTATTTGTTTGTAAGCTTAAAATAGATTCTTATTGAGTGATGTAGAAAGGGCTGGAGTTAAGTGGATAAGAGATGGGAATTGACTTTGCATTTAAATTCCTGGAGGTTGTAGCCGTCAGGAAAGCTAGTATATGTAAGGGAGTTTCACAGGTGGGAAGCACGAGAAAAAAGCTGCTGGTGCAGAATTGTCGCCTGCATTTGGTTGATCTAACTTTAAAAGGGTGCGACCTTGTTGCCAGTCTGGTTGCCCGAGTAAATTCTTGTGGAGGGAGCACCGGTGAGCTAAGTTTGTCAGAGCAGAAGCCATGAATATATTTATAGAAGAGACAGAGAGAAGCCACATTTCACCGATGAGAAAGCGGACAGAGTCGAGCAGCCAAGTCAGGACCAATCACATTATAGATTCTCCTTTGGAGCCTGTCGAGAACACTAAAATAAACAGCAGGGGTGCCTGAATAGATATGATAACAGTATTGCATGCATGGTTGAACGATTGATTTGTATATGTGCAAAATAGATTCAGGCGAAAAAAACTTCCTGGCCCTACATAGTGACCCAACCTTTCTAACAGTGGATTTAGCTATTGATTCAATGTAGTGATTCCACTTGCGGTCGAAAGATTGGGTAAGGCGGTGCAGTGTATTGCAGTGTATTGTTTTCAAGGAGACTTGCTTGGTCCAGGCTGATGGGTGGCAGGAGAGATTGCCTGTGATGGTTGACAAATAGGATATATATATATGTGTGTGTGATAAGATAAAGAACAAATAGGAAACATTTATCTGACTTCTTTTGTTCTGCCTCTTTCATGGGTTTGGGTTTCAGTATCACATTTTCAAAACCTCTTGAACTTTTGCACCTGCTTTGATTATATCTTCAATTTATAACTTGCTTTAATTAAACCATCATTAGAGAATGAAAGAGGGAGAAAAAGAAGTAATTCTGGAATTTTTATATTTGTATTGTTTGATTTTCATTGGTTAATCATGTTTTACATACATTAGCATGGACCAAGCTTACATCCCAGAGAGTAAAACACTACGCCTTCTTGGTCTCACACTTTCAGCGGACCTCAAGTGGAATGACTATATCGAATCCATTGCTAAATCCGCTGCTATGAAAGTCGGTTCTCTGTGCAGGGCCCGGAGGTTTTTTCCGTCTGAATATATCCTGCACATTTATAAATCTACCATCCGCCCGTGCATTGAATATTGTTGCCATATCTGGTCAGGTGCCCCTGCTATTCTCCTTAGGCTTCTAGACAAGGTACAGCGGAGGGTCTGTAATGTGATCGATACTGACTTAGCAGACCGCCTGCAGTCTCTCTCTCACTGGCGCAATGTGGCTTCCCTGTGTCTCTTCTATAAATACTTTCACGGCTTCTGCTCCGATGAACTTAGGTCACTGGTGCCCCCTAAATACGAATTTGCACGAGATACTAGATTAGCAACTAGATCCCACCCTTTTACAGTGAAACTGATAAAATGCAACCGCAACTTCTACTCCAACAGTTTCTTTTCTCACACTTCCCGACTGTGGAATTCCCTTCCACATGACTGCTTCCCTGACAGCTACAATCTCCAGGAGTTTAAATGTAAGGTCAATAGACACCTCCTAACAAAGTAACTCGCTTCCATTCTTTCAAACACTCTTCCCACCCACCCAACTATCTATCACCCCCCTTCTGACATTTCCTATATCTAACCACTCTTTCTATTTACCTTCCCCTATGTAGCCCCAAGTGGCAGTGGAATGCCTTGCTTGGAGTGAAATGATTAAAAAAAAAAAAAAAAAATTTGACTTGTTAAACAAACATTAATATAATTAATAACATTCTGTGTTCAAGAAGTTAATGGATGACTAGTCTAACTGAAAAACTGTACATGTTGCTTTATGTATGTAAGTGTATCATAGTTTTATGTATGTAAGTGTATCATAGTTTTATGTATGTAAGTGTATCATAGTTTTATGTATGTAAGTGTATCATAGTTTTATGTATGTAAGTGTATCATAGTTTTATGTATGTAAGTGTATCATAGTTCTAGTTTGTCTATGCAGGATGCAGATGATTATGTGTATTTGTAAGAATTCATATGTTTAGCAGATATCATGCTCGGTAGTTTTTTGCATGTTGATTTGGAAATGTTTTTACATATATACTGTTTTAGGGAAACATGTTAGATTCTTTAAAAAGGATTCAATATAAGTTGGTGATGTAATATAATGTTTTTCATGTGTGTTTATAGTAATTTCTTGATAGTACTTTTAAAATAAAGAATTGTGTTCATTTTTAATCAGAGTGGCATTTGTAAAATCAGAATTATTTAATAAGTACCAGCTTCTGAATTGGTGTTGAATTTATGTTACATATTAATTATATCTTTGATTGTCTTGGATGTGGTGGTGCTTGTATTAGGGATGACTAATTTATTGGATGGGCATTGTGGTGCAGTTGATATCAGCTCAGAATGAGAAATTGGGGAGCCGAGTTCAAATTCTCGTTGAATTCGTTGCATTCACTTACACACAAATACCCTTGGGAAAGGTATTAATCCATCTCTTCCCCCACCATCTATGAGTTAAATAACAGAACAGATTGGGTTCTACAGCCTTAGTTGGGAACCGGTCTACTGCAGAATGTAATGGCAACCTACCGTGGGAAAATCTTCTGCTCAGTCAGTCATGTCTCTTTTGAGACATGATCATCCATGTGTGTATCACGTATGGTGCTTAACTAACTGACTGAATTTATTTACAAGTTTTGTAGAAAACGTTTTAAGAGGGTTGGATTATGAGATTTGTGTTGTTGTTTCAAGTGCCATTGGTGGTATCTATTTTTTTGAATTTGTGGATTTTGCAAGCTCATTTTCTAGCATTGGGGATGAAATGATAAAATTATGAATTTTAAATGTTTTCTCAACACATTTCTCTTTTACTACTTCGTAGTTGAAATATTTTTTTTTTTTAATCATATCACCCAGAGCAAGGTGGTATCGCCACTGATGTGCAGGGGGCTATGTAAGAAAGAGAGAAAGCCAGAAACCACATCCTAAACAGGGAACAAGGGATGTTCAATAGACGTGGGTGGGGTGTGAACCAGGCGATAGTTTAGTTTATCTACTCCAATTGAAGAAAAAAAAAAATGAAAAAGAAAAGAGTGAAAGGATTGGAAATGAGAAAGCTGGAAACCACATCCTAAACAGGGAACAAGGGATGAGCCTCTTAACCTGTTCAATAGACGTGTTCAGCCATTTCGGAGTCTATAGGAAACGGACACACACACACACACACACACACAAGTTCCATTTATAAATAAGTTTAGATTTTGTATGCCTTATTCTGGTGATCAGTCAGTCAGTTAAGTGCCATACGTGAAACACGCTTGGGCGATCATGTCTCGAAAGAGACATGACTGACTGGGCAGAAGATTATCCCGCAGTAGGTTGCCATTGCTTTCTGCGGTAGACTGGTTGCCGACCAAGGCTATAGAACCCAATCTGTCCTATTATTTAACCCATAACTGGGGGAAGAGACGGATTAATACCTTTCCCAAGGGTATTTGCGCGTAAAGGAATGCAATGAATTCAACTGGAATTTGAACTCGGCTCTCCGATTTCTCGTTCCGAGCTGATATCCACTGCGCCACAACGCACACATGGTAAAAAAAAAAAATTGTTATTGAGACATTATAAGTCCCAAAAATTCACTCACTGATGTCTCCAAGGACTCATGTCCCAGTAAATAAAAGCATTGTGTGGTTGAGTGCTCAAAAAAATGACTTGACTCAGAGTCGTGAGTTTAATATCTGGTTACAGCAGAGGGATCAAAACCTTGTGTTGTGCTATTAAAGTGAATTAACTGATACTGAAGAACTAGTATGATCTACCACCACAGAGGGTTCAGTTCGAAATTTCACCTGAAGAAAACCAAATTGTCTTGAATAGAGTAATAAGGTCGAAGACATATAGACAAACATTGTTGTGTTTATTTTCACTCAGTATTATTTAGTGATTTTTTTTTTTTTTTAAATTTTATCTCTTGTGAATAGAAACATTTGTTTTAGCTTTCAGTTTGATTTAATGCCTGGAAGAATTAATTCAATCCATTGGCGAGGGAATTTGTTCACATATGATTCCTTAAGAGACAATGAAAAGGATTATACAAAGTAATAAGAAATTAGAAAATTTCTTAGAAACAAAGAAATATGTACACTATTTACATTATTCAAACTATTGTTCTCATTTTTGTTGCCATTAAATAAGGACAATAGTTCGAATAATGTAAATAGTGTAAATACTATCTCATCTCAGAAATATACACAAATACTGAAGGATTGGTATTAACCCAATACACAAAAATATAGAGAAGAATAAAAAAGTACAAACAGCAACAAAGATGAGGACAATAGCCCAAGTAATGTAAATAGTGTAAATACTACCTCATCTCAGAAATATAGACAAATACTCAAAGATTGGTACGGACCCGATACACAAAAATATGGAGACAAATAGAAAAGGTACAAATGGCAACAAAGATGAGGACAATAGTCCGAATAGTATAAATACTACCACATCTAAGAAATATAGACAAATACTAAAAAAATATGTATTATTAGTCCTCCTATATGACATTGAATTTTGGACACTTTCCTCACGGATGATGAGATGACTTGTGGCTACTGAGAAATGGTTCTACAGAAGGATGCTCAGAATATCCTGGATGGACTACGTATACACTAACAATTTAAGAAATCGAAACAAAAAGGACATTTAGAAACAGAAAGAGCTGACAAAAGTTGGCAGGAAAGTTCATAGACTGACCAAGCAATTGATAGACTAAAAGATATACAATTTTAACTTCACTCTACCAACTCGTGTGATGAGTTACACTTATATCTTTGTCAGCCTATAAACATTTCAGCATACCCTTGTAGACCCTGCCCTTAAAAAGAAATCCCAATGAATCTTGATACTCGAAAAGAAAAATGTATTACTAGACACAAAACTTGTATAAAAACAACAATAAATTGTTGAAAGAAAAAGGTATTACCAACAATAAATAAATAAAGTTTAGTTGGCAATAAATGACCTGCCGAGGTTGATTTGCCATAAAAACAAAACAAACAAACAAGCCTTTGTGAATAAAGATAGCAAAGAACTCTAGATGTATGAGTCTGAAGATTTTAGACAACTTCTCGTGTATGCTAGAACTCTTTAACTGATCTTGGTGATTTCTTTGGTTTCCCTAATGGGTTTGTGTCGTGTAATTATTTCATGAGCTGTAAGATGCTGCAATTCACAGAATTCTAAATTAATTAATTTATTAATTGAACTGCTAACCAGAAATAAATTTTTGGCTTTGGTGTTTGTCAGCTTGCCTGGTTGTGCTTGCGACCGTTTACCCAGACAGGATTGTGTGTGAGATGAACAATGGACTGAAATCAAACAATCAGACTATTGTTAGAACAAGGGAAGAGAAAGTACATTGTTTGTCTAGTTGTGATTATTAAGATTAAATTATTTTTGGTTCCTTGACTGTTTTTTTTTTTTAATCTTTCTATAGTTTGGTGTGATGAGATATCAGAAAGGAAGTAGTGAAACTAACGAGTAGAAAATAAAAATAAAAATAGAAAAATTAGGGGAGAAAAAAATTACCTTTTATGAAATGAAAATTTATAAATGTCCAGACTGAATGTCCCCTCCCCCCATCTTTTTCTGTTTCTGATTTTTATTTATTTTTTATTTAAGTTATGTTTTTCCTTGTTATGGTTGTCTGTGTTTAAATGTTGGTATTTGAATGGTGGGGTAAAAATTTTAAATAAAAAGAAAAAAGATTTCGATGACATGAAGAGTCATGAAGTAAAATTATTTCATGATTATATGATGAATAAGGAAACAGATATCAAATAATGGAAAATATTTCCATGTCACCTCTAGATTCAAAATGTAGAACTGATTCGTTTTCTCTGAAAGATCTGATTAGCTTAAGAGTGTTATGCAAAGCCAGTCTGAAAATGTTGTAGGCATCACGAGTACATTTTTAATCCATGCTTAAATCTATCTTATTAACATTACATGAGGTGACTAGTATATTGTTACGCAAATTGTTAATAGGAGCTCACAATTTACATTACCAACTGTAGTTTCGCTTGCAGTTAGCCCAAATAGAAAAACTTTTGTGTTTAAAACTACTTTTTCTTTGTGCCATGGCCTTTCAGGACGTAGATGATCATAGCCTTCCACATCTCCTTATCCCTGGTGGCTCTTAGCACACTTTCTCCTGTTACCCCACCCAAAACCCGCTCTGCCATCCACCTGCTCAGGCCCATCAAATATGTTATCTGCTGCTTTCCTGTCTTTCCCTCTATCTGACCTGTAAGTATCAGATTCTCCAAGCCCTCCTTCCTCATCACATCCCAACAATTTTAGCTGTCTCTTTTTGATTCTCAATATTAATTTCCTTTTCCTTTCTATCCTTTCCAGAATCTTATCATAGCTCACATGCTTGATCCATAATATATCTGCAGCATCCTTCTGTAGAACCACATTTCAGTTGCTTGAAGTTTTTTCTTCATCTTTGATGATATTGTCCAGCATTTGCTGCTATACTGAAGAACAGACATCAGATAGCAATCCAGAACTCCCTTCTTTGTTTCTAGAGAAATTTTCCTGTCTCTTCATACTCTGCTCAGCTTCTAGAATGTGACCGTTGCCATGTCAATTCGCCTTCAGATCTCAGTGTCACACTTTCCGCCTTCTGCTAAAACACTTCCCAAGTACTTAAATTTTGGTACTGGCTTGATTTTAGTATCCCCAAACTGTAATTGGCATTTTGGGCTCCTCTGTTTGCTGATGACCATACATTGAAATTTATTTTGAAAGAGTAAACATACAGGGTGCTCCCTCCAAAAAAAAAAAAAAAAAAAAAAAAAAAACAGGAAATTTTAGATTTACTATATAATGAAAAAAATTAACTTTATATTTTACTACCAGTTAAGTGTGTCACATGACACACACTTAGGCGATCATGTCTCTTTTGAGACATGACTGACAGGGTAGAAGATTTTCATAGTGCATGAAACTCTGAGTCATGCTATAGATGTAGCATAATAAGTGTATTTATCAATATATGAATTATAAAAATACAGCTTTAAAGTATGCAATATTTAGGGGTAAAAATCCTCAATATTAGGAATAGAGCTGATGGGCTGTTCAAAATGTCCTCTTCTTTTTTCAAAATCGATTTCAATTCTGTGCCTATACAATTCATTATCACGTTGGAGAGTTTCCTCTGTCATTTTTCTCTATTCATATTTAATTCTTTCTTTAAATTCCTCAATATTTCTTGGGCACATCAAATAAACAGCTGATTTCAACACTATTTACATTGTTTGGATTATTGAAATGTTTACCCAATCCCCTACAAGAGTGAGTTGTGACACAAGGTCAGTTTTTTCAAGTGGGGAACATGAGCGCAGACGCTCGGTTCAAAGTTCAAATATTACCCAGCTACTACTGACGCAGCAACTGGGTACAGATTGTCATCTTAATGCCATGTTTTGGACGTTTTGGCTGTTGTATGCTCTGGCCTTCTTCCACTGCTAAGTATTTATTACAATTACTGGGGCATATCATTCTCATTCCATGTGTGATTTTACTTCTGGTAACTATGTAGTTATCTCTCTTTAACTTAGCTCTCTAAGTTATTTGTTCACTACTGCTGTAGCCTGGTATTGAACTCACAACTCTTTGGGTCATTGAAACTAACCAATATTTATATCCACTGGGCCATATGTCCTCAAAGGTTTTGTTCGAAATTTCTAGAAGGCTGGGGCGTGCAGTGGCTGAAATGTCGTAAATATGACAATAAAGATGAGGACAATAGTTTGAACAATACAAATAGTGTAAATGCTACTTCATCTCAGAAGTATAGACAAATGGCCCCACAAAATAAGAAAAAATCAAAACTAATTAAACATTTAAATCATGATTAATTAATCAAACCCCATGGTGCATTACTTTTGATTCACTCTCCCATTTGCATACTTGCTTCCCTGATAGCTACAATATCCAAAAGTTTAAATGCAGCTACAATTGCCATCTTCTACTTCCCTAAATCTCCTCCCCCTCCCATCCTTTCTTTGGTATCTCCTGTATTTTTTCTTTCACTATAAGCTCCTGAACACCAGTGGCAGTCCTACCTTACTTGAGGTGAAATGATTACATATATATATATATATATATATATATATATATATATATATATATATATATACATACACACATGATGCCAGTCTACTTAATTTTGAGCAGGTCCTGGGTATAACGGTAAACTGCATCCACCAGCAAGGCCTCTGATTGGGAGGTTGTGAGGAGCATAGAACCACCTTTTAATTGCCGTTGTTCTTGGGTCCACTCTGACCTGGAGTAGTAGCACCTATTAGGGTCCCAGCTATGAGCAAATACTCCCCCCCCACCCAGACTGGGGTCAAAACACTATGAAAGTATAAAAATAGACTTTTATAGAAAAATATTACCAACAACACATTTTTGAAGGAAAAAAACTCTTACCAACAATACATTTTGAATACAAAACTAGAAGACATCTTCAGTTTTCTAAAATTTAAGAAAAAAAGATTCATCAAAATCTAAGTAAATCAACCTTACTATAACTGAACATTAAAAAAAAAAAACCTTAAAACCCTACCTTTTTGGCATTAAATAACCCACAGAGGTGTTGATATGCCATTAAACAAAACTCAAACTCGATTTTGAGCATGACCATTTTTCTTAAAAAGTACCTGTAATTCAGAGTGATTATAGAGACTCTCACCAATCATCTCGAGCGTTCTTATCACTAGATTATAGCAGGAATGACTGCAAAAGCATTCCTCTCCCCAAATCTATCGACAAATCAGAGTAGCTGCATGCTGGAATTTCTTTCTATCCAAATGAGATAGACTTTTTCTCAGTCTCATCTGTCATAATTCCGTTCTGTTCTTGACTTTAAGTCAGAACGCTGCAAACTTTTATCTGTTTCCTTTTTGTGTGTTAACACCATTCTTAGACTGCAAAGAAAATATACAAAATTGCATTTTAAAGGATGCTCCTTATATTCCTACATTTAAACAGTGTATACACTCTTTATAAGCTACTACCAAAAAAGGGCTTCTGTAAAATTTGGCTACTCAGAACTTTTAGAAACTAATCATGTAAAATTCAACAAAAAGAGATGAGCACTTGTATTGCGTTGTCTGGAAAGTTCATGCTTATTTTTGTTGTTTATATTCCAACACATTAGCACATATCAAATTTATTGACTTATACTTCAGTTAAGTGCCATACATGATACACGTTTGGGCGATCATGTCTCGAAAGAGACATGACTGACTGGGCAGAAGATTATCTCGCACTAGGTTGCCATTGCTTTCTGCGGTAGACTGGTTGCCGACGAAGGCTATAGAACCCAATCTGTCCTGCTATTTAACTGGAATTCGAACTCGGCTCCCCGGTTTCTCGTTCCGAGTCAATATCCACTATACCACAACGCACATACATTTCCGATTTGAGCACAATTCAAACTCTGTTGAGAAAGAAAGTTTAAAATTACTTAATTTGTGTCAATTTTGCATCCTTATGAAAATGGAAGATTATAAAGTGCATTTTAGCAACTTGATGTTTTTTTTTATTACTGTAAAGGCAAAAATGTCTTGCAAGCAACAAAAAAGATATGTGCTGTGTAC
Organism: Ascarosepion bandense; assembly: GCA_037127315.1. Classification (NCBI taxonomy): domain Eukaryota; kingdom Metazoa; phylum Mollusca; class Cephalopoda; order Sepiida; family Sepiidae; genus Ascarosepion; species Ascarosepion bandense. The sequence continues at coordinate 9,089,627 of JBBBDQ010001908.1, forward strand.
GGTGAAGGTGCTTTAGTTGGCAGAACTGTAAAGAAGTTGTCCGCCAAGTTTAGAGTTCATGGTTGTAGCCTTGTTCATAAAGAAGACTCAGGCACACACTCCACAGTAGATGATGACCAAATCAAGACATTGATTGTGAATGGTTGATAATCTGCAAATTGTAATTCTGTATTAATGAATGTAAAAACAGGTTTAAATGAACAATTCAAAATGACTGATCTTAGACAGCACTATTTACATTATTTAGACTATTGTCCTCATCTTTGTTGTATGACATTTAGGTGCTAGGAATTTTGAACTGAACCCTTTATTATGATCACTGGCATATAATAATCATGAGTTATCTCCCTCTAATCCGACCCTAAGTAACTTGTTCACCACTGCTGTAGCCTGGTATTTAACTCACAACTCTTTGGGTCAAGTCACTGGAATTAACCAACATCTATATCTTTATGGACAAGAACAACTGAATTTCTGGGACTTATAATAAACCTAATGTTCAGTAACCATTTTGTATCAGAGTTCATATTGCAATTTTTTGATGTTAATGGTTTTCTCTAGTATGTTTTACCAGAGCTCATATTGCAATTTTTTCACACATGATTTTCTCTGGCACTCAGTATTACCGGTTGCCATATTGTATTCATCTCTATACTCGGTCGGCTGAGGAGATTTTTGTAGCCTAGCACATGTGCTGATTCTTTAACTTTACATTTCTAGTGATGTTTTCTATCTATTATTTCAACTTCATCCTATAGGGGGCAGTGATCCCCTTTTTCCCTCCATATGTGATCAGCTATGCCTGATTTTTCTATCTCCTCTTGTGTTACGGCCTTGCAATTATAGACAAATACTGATCTTAGACAGATTTCTTTCTTTCTAAGAATACAATTTACATTTAAAAATAAATCCATAGAGAGGAATCAAGTAAAATATATAGAAAAGGTTGTAGCCAAATTTGGAATGCAAGATTGTAAACCTTGTTCAACCCCTCGTGGAATGGATATCAATATACTGAATGAAAGCAATGCTGAACTAGCAAATGAGAAATATTACCAAGAAATAGTTAGTAGCATGATATATATCATGACTGCAACTTGTCCAGATATATGTTCCATGATGAGAAAATTGTTACAGTATTCAATGAGCACTTGATAAAACCCAAACAAGTCTCATGCTATTTAATAGGCACAAAAACACACTTTCTAGTGTTTAATAAATCTAGTAAGCCCTTAATTTGAAGAAGCTTTTGTGATGTCGGCTGGAGAAATTTGCTGCTGCAGTATTACATGGTACAGTTTTCAATTATTGTTAACTTTTATCACTCTGAATTATTAATATTATTTCCTTTTTACTGCATTCTTTCCAAGGCCTTTCAATTGCAGTATCCTTACTGTTAATTTTACTCAAAGTTGTTTTCTGTTGCCATAGCAGGATATGACAACACAACTATGAAATTCAACCACACTATTGTTCGGGGATCAGAGTCACCTTCAGTGGCAGGATAAATGTTTTATACAGCAAATGAAATCAAATAAAGAGTCACAAATTCTAAACAGTTTCTTGGAAAATGAGAAAACAACCTATAGAAGCATTATCAACATGAAATGAAATATATGATTTTTGCACCTGCAATGCAAGCAGTAAAATTCCTTATTCTTTTATTAAGCACCATGATTAATTCAAATGAAAATGAGCAAACCAGTATCTATTGTGACAATAAAGCAGGCACATGCTGTCAGTAATTACTCAGAGTAGGCAACTTGTGACGTTTATATAGTAAAATGTCATAAAACGCTAAGTCAGTATATAAAAGAATCGCAATATTAAAAAAGTTTACTAATTATATTTGCCTATTTATACAGAAAATCTATTCATTTCTCTTTCTTTGTAGCAAAAATATCTGTCACTTTTTCATAGAAATTGAATGTAGGGTCTTGTTCCATTTGAAGTCTTTTCTTTTCAGTGGATAATAAAGCAACTGATGAAAGTTTTTGATTTGTCATTCCTCTTCCTAGTGTCGCTCTTAGTTCTTTTCAAAGCAGAAAATGACCTCTCCACAGAAGCAGGTTCAAACAGGAATTGTCAAAATTAATTACAACAACTTCACAGCTTCAGGGAACATTTGGGTCACTTCATTTTCAAATATAAAATCAATCAAAATTTTAACAGATTTATCTCGAAACACTTGTGCATTGTAAATCTAATCTAAATCTAATCTAAACTTATTTATAAATGGAACTTTGTCTGTGTGTGTGTCCGTTACCTATAGACTCTGAAATGGCTGAAACGATTTTCTTGTACAGTTGTACTATAAGCGTCTGCGAGTGTTCTTAGCTAGGTATTGTGTCAAGGTACCCTCGATAAATATCGAAAATCGGGTTGTAGAAGGAGTGGTCCAATTTTAATCAAATTTGATACACTCATAGACAAAGACATAAGAAACGATATTCAGAAGTTTCAAGGTTGCAGTTCTTACAATAGTGCATAAAATTGATAATATATATATATATATATATATATATATATATATATATAAACAGCAATATGTTTGTTTGTGTGTGTCTGTTTATCTATCTGTATGTCTGTATTTTTTCAGCCCTTTTATTTTAGTTTTTGCTTCGGTTTTGGCTTTAAGTAGTTATAATTGTACTTCTTAGTCTCAGCCATGATGCCATTTACTCAGAGGATTTATTTAGCCTTCAAAATTCAACTTACAACAAAAAAAAACTTATTTGATATCGATACCAGGAAATCAAAATTTGACTTACATCCATTCATTTTTCTTTCAGTCTACGGTTTTGCTTTAACTGGAAACAAGTATTGCTTTTTAGTCTTTTGTGCCAATGTCCAAAGAGTCTGAGCTCCAGGACCATGGATTAGTTTTAAAGCTTTCATTACACCCGAGCAACGCCGAGCTATACTGCTAGTTCCAGCTAAATTTGCTTTCAATCTTATGACGTTGAAAAAGTTTTCATAGTTCTTTTCTAAATTTTCAGAGATTTAACAATAATTTTTGTTCATACTTCTTCTTTATGCATCGTCTCTCTTCAGGGCGTAGGCAATCATGGACTTGCTCTTATCCATTGCCGTTCTTAACATTTCTCCTCTTGATATCTCTCCCAAATCCTGTTTCGCCAACCACTTGCTCAAGCCCATCAATTATGTCTTATGCTGCTTCTTCCGTCTCTCTTTACTTCCATTTGTCCTGTGAGTATTAGATTTTCCAAGCCCTCCTTCCTCATTATGTGTCCCAGAAACCTCAGTTTTCCTGATGCTAAGTATATATTTCTTTTTTATTTACACCCTCTTGAAAACCTTGTCATTGCTCACATGTTCAGTCCATGATATCCTTCTGTAGGGCCACATTTCTGTTGCTTCAAGTCTCTCCTTCATCCTTGAAGAGATTGTCCAGCATTTGCTGCCATAAAGGAGGACATATTGCATAACAATTCAATACTCTTTTCTTTGTTTCTAATGAAATCTTAATCTTTGAAATGCATCCTTGGCCATGACAATCTACTGTCTGGTTTCAGAGTTACACTTTCTCTCCTGTTAGAATGCTTCCCAGGTTTATCTTTGTGTTTAATCAAAAACCAAGTAGCAAAAATCAAATTTTTTATATATCTCTGTTCTCTTTAACCTTTATATTGTGGATTTCAATGTTGACAAACTTCTGTTTCTCTAAGAACAACTCACGTTATGTAGATCCAAATGTCTTCAATGATATTTGTCTTTTTTTATAATGTGCTACTGGTTGTTCGTGTTTACTTAAATCTTTGGCAAATTATTTAAATCACGGTATCCTCTTTTTCCCCCCCACACCCAGTTACAGTTTTTGAGAGAGATTGTATAATCTGAGCAAGGTCAGTACTCTCAAGTTCTCGGTCATGATGATTTTTGACTTAATGCCAACACAACCATTGAAATCATTTGAACATTTCCATCTACCCAATTTCACTAACAAGGTTTGAGTCAACCTGTGCTATGGTTTCCAGGCATTTTTCAACGTGCTGCATGCCTCTTTAGACTGATGACTTCAAAATGTTACCATTCTGAAGAAATAACCATAGCGAGATATGAACCAAGCTTTTATGGTCAGAAAGTGAACATTCTAACCACTCAACTACACACACACACACACACACACACAATTGTGTATTGGGATAGAAATCCCTCTTTTCTACAGTTAAGTGCTACACATGATACACGCTTTAGGCAATTGTGTCTTAAAAGAGGCATGACTGACTGGGCAGAAGATTATCTTGCAATAGGTTGCCATTGCTTTCTGCGGTAGACTGGTTACCAGTCAAGGCCATAGAACCCAATCTGTCCTATTATTTAACCCATAACTGGAGGGAAGAGATAAATTAATAGCTTTCTCAAGGGTATTTGCGCGTAAGTGGATGCATGGAATTCAACAGGAATTCAAACTCGACTCGGGCCAATATCCACTACACTGCAACACATATCCTCTCTTTTATACAAGTTTCCTTAAAAACAATTGACAAGTTACTGTGGTTTACTTTCTGTGTTGGCTACTGGGTCATGTAATTTAAAAATTGTGCATTTGTACAGCAGTCCCTCTTTTATACATGTTTCATTAAAAACAACTGACAAGGTTAATTTTATTTAATTTTTCTTGTGTTCTTATAATTTTCTTCTTTTCTGGATGTAAATTTTTGTAGAAACTGTCCAAATGTTTTGTATGTTCGAGCACTTTTGACTATACTTTTAGTTATTATCAAGGATGAATTTATTTTAATTTTTAACTGAATGTATGGATTGTTTTATGTGTGTATTTAGAATTATAGGAATGTTTTAGTTTCCAAACAGGGTTGATACATTTTGGCCATGTTTATAGTAGATATTACTGAGTATTGGATTTTTCTTTTTATTAATAATGCTTCCATTATTTATATATTTGTAATATACAAAATTATGTACGAGAGTGGGCTGAAAACTTTTTGACCAGCCCAATTTTCCAAAATCTGACCAAATAATCAAACAGGATTTAAAAAATAAATTCTATCTTGGTTGGCCTGAGAACTTTTCAGTACACAACTAATATAAATGTTATATTTGTATATGATATTAAAAAACATGTATAAAATATTGCTGGTATTCAAGTGAATATTGTTTTAATGTAAATTCTTTATTTTGTCTTTCATTTTGTGATACTTTTCAGCTGTAATATGAATCATTATATTATTTAGTTGCATTTTTTTGCATGTTCTCATATTGTGAAAAGACTGCTCTTAAAAACTTTTCATTATTTTGTTCTTTTTGATGATGAAGTAAAAACAAAAATCAAACAACCATAAATAAATTGGGAAAAAAAAACCTTTAATATCACTTGGATGCTTGCAAAAATTCTATCTAACAGAATAATTTTTTGGCAGCCCAGCCAGACAACCTCACCGACCTTATATTCATAATGAAAGCAATTGCTAAAGGAACACTTTTCTGGAACCTACAGATACAACGGATCTAAGGGATTTCTAAACATATTTTCTGCCATTTTTCCCCCCTTTCTTTTTGTCTTTTTCATTTTGGCTGTTTGATGTTTCTCTTTATGATGTCGAAAATGGCATTATCAAAAGTTCAAAACAAAATGAAAAAAATGCTATAAACAGAGTAATATTTCAGCATTGACGTTCATTTTCCTTTTACCCCGTTGAAAACTGTCAATACTATCAGAATATAAAAGTAAAAGCAAAAATTATTTAAACTTTTTTGTGGACATTAAAGAGCTATGACTTTTTTTTTTCTTTTTTTTTAGAAATTGTTTTAGTTTATCTCTGGGGCTCTTTGGAGAACTGCATCTGTCTTCTCTTTGATTTTATAAGAGGCAAAAAAAAGATAGACTTGTCTGCTAAACAGGCTATTTTTTTTACCATCTTTATTAGAGATGTGTGTTCATTGTGGTGCAGTGGTTGTCAGTTCGTAATGAGAAATCAAAAAGCCAAGTTCAGATTCCAGTTGAATTTGTTGCATTCACTTACACACAAATACCCTTGGAAAAGTATTAATCCATCTCTTCTCTCTCCAGCTATGGGTTGAATAGCAGGACAGATTGGGTTCTATAGCCTTGGTTGGCAACCAGTCTACTGCAGAAAGAAATGGCAACCTACTGCAGGAAAATTTTTTTCTAGTCAGTCATGGATCGAAAGAGACATGATCAGCTAAGTTTGTATCATGTATGGTATTTAATTAACTGATTATTAGAAGTAGGACATGCGAATTGCCTAATGATTATTATTGCTGAATGTTGAATCAGTGAGCTGAATTCATATTCTAACTGCTTTGTTTTGTTTTCACTAATCCTCTTAAAAGAAAAAAGGCATGAATCCATCTTCCTTTAGCTGTATGTTACATAGTAGTTCAGATGGGGTTCACTCGTTTTGGGTGGTAGCTACTCTAGAAGGAAAACTTTAAATTCACATCCTTGGAAATAAGAGGACAGAGTAAGGTTTTTAATTCTCCACTTATTTGTCTATAATATAATTTCTTAAATATATTCAGGCTGGTGAAAGAAAATAACTATTCTGTTTAATAAATAAACGGAGCATCTACTCAAATGTGTGTATCTACTAAAAATAATATTCAAGTAATAAAAATCTTTTGGATTAATTAACAAATAATCTATTCTTTTTTTTACAAACTCCTTTGTTTACGTTATACATAACTGCTCTGCTTCATATTCTATTTCAAGTTAGAGAATCTGTGTTTAAAGGCACTCAGGTTTACTTGGTCATTAATGCTCTCTGTAGCTGAGAGGTCAAAGCACATTAGATCTAATGGTGGTTTCGCTTACAGAATACAGGTTTGACTACTCCCGAAGAGCACCTATTTTTCACTTATAAGATTTTTTGTATGTTCAGACTGGGAGATGAAAATAATTATACTGTTTAATAAATGAACAGAACATCTACTCAAATATGAGTATCCAATAAAAATAACATTTAAGTAATAAAAATCTCTCAGATTACTAAATAAAAAATCCATTTCTTTCTTTCTTTATATATATATATATAGTCATCCGCAGACAGATCTGTTTCTCTGTATCACACCTCATCAATACGGTTAGACTCCGATTGCTTTTAACCCAGGATTGAAATCCGACCAAATTGGCGTCAGTCAGCAATTCTACCTCTAGGCTATGGGCACTCGGTAGAAGAAGGCAAACTTTTTAGTGCATATATTATCATTATACACGCCTATTACATATAAAACTATAGGAAAATAAAACAAATATTTTTTCCCATAATGTTTTGTTCATGCTGAGTAGAATGGTGTTAAATTTACTAATCAAAATGGCCATCAGACTTTTGGAAAATTTGAATGTTTTTATATATAATAAATATTGGCCTTTGTGGTGCAGTGGATATCACTTCAGAACGAGAAATCGAGGAGCTGAGTTCGAATTTCACTTGAATTCCTTGCATTTACTTGCGCACAAATGCTCTTGGGAAAGGTATTAATCCATCTCTTCCCTCCAGCTATGGGTTAAATAACAGGACAGATTGGGTTTTATAGCCTTGGCTGGCAACCAGTCTACTGCAGAAAGTAATGTCAACCTATTGTGGGATAATCTTCTGCCCAGTCAGTCATGTCTCTTTCAAGACATGATTGCCCAAGCATTTATCATGTATGGCACTTGACTGATTGACTGAAATAAATAGATTTAATTACATTGAGCCCTCATGCTGGATCAGTGTTAATATTTAATATTCTTTGTGATTTAACCCAAAGCTGTTTTTTTTCTTTTCAGATTTATAACCAATATATATATAAATATTACCATTATTGTTACTTTCTGCTGAGACATTGTTTTTTTAATGTTGAAACAAAATGTACAATTTTGTAGTAGTTTTTCACATGTTCTAACGTAATAATAATAATAATATATATATATATATATATATATATATATATATGAATATAGTATGTGTGTGTGTGTATTTCTAGGATGTATAATAGTATCAGAAACAAAAGTGAAGATAATTAGACAAAATATAAAAGAAATAAATGACATGCTTTGTCAAAAGGAAATCTGCTGTGAAATATTTTAACCTGAAGAAGCCAAATGCAGCAGTCATTCTTTTGCCAAAACATGACATTTATAGCTTTTACCACTGTTTTCATTATCACATATATATATATATATATATGTGTGTGTGTGTGTGTGTATGCATACATATTTATATATGTATGTATTTATGTGTGTGTATATTTATATGTTAGTATTTATGTTTATGTGCATGTGTGGACACTGATGTTAGCAGTCTTTCATACTTGAACGCAATTTTCAAGCTATGAAGATGACATTCAAATATGAAATAGACTGTCACGACTTGGTTTTGGTCTCAGTGTTTGCGTTTATATTTGCATAGGCTTTATACCTACCCACAAATATCAGTAAGTCAGTTAAGTGCTATACAGGATACACACTTGGATGATCATGTTTCAAAAGAGACATGGCTGACTGGGCAGAAGATTTTCCTGCAGCAGGTGGTCCTTACTTTCTGTGGTAGACTGGTTGCCAGCCAAGGCTATAGAACTCAATCTGTCCTGGTATTTAACCCATACCTGGAGGGAAAAGATTGATTAATATACTTTTCCCAAGGCTTTTTGTGCGTAAGTGAATGCAACAAATTCAACTGGAATTTGAACTCAACTCTCTGATTTCACATTCTGAGCCAATATCCACTGCACCGCAACACATATCCCATAGATATAGCATATCTTAAATCTATATATTTATCATACTTAAAATTAAATTAAAAAAAAATTTGTAATATCTGCTCCCACCTGCCGATTGAGCACTATGGATAAATAGTAAACTTTAAAGACAGTAGCTACTCATATATTTATGCATCGTTCATTCTGTAATGAATTTGTACACTCTCCGCTACTAGCGTGTATTCACAATGTATAAATAACACGCTATAATCCGCCATCCTCCACTGAGTGCCCATAGCTTAGAGGTAGGATCACCAACTGATGTCAATTTGGTTGTGTTTCAATCCTGGTTAGAAGCAGTTGGATATCTAACCATACTGATGAACTGCGATATAGTGAAACAGGATTGTCTGCAGATGACTAATATATATATATATATATATATATATATATATATATATATATATATGCACTATACTACCGGCCATAATTACTAGGCCACCCCAGTTTTTTAAAAGAAATGGTGTATTTTATACTATTTTTAGTATTTATTGCCAAGTGGATAATTCTAAATGAAAACAGAATGGTTCTTTTGTTAATAATACACAATGACATGTGCATCAAATGAACTGTTCTGCTGTCCAGGTTTTGTGATCCCTTCCCTATGCCAGTCACATCTTCTTATTGGCAGACCGAAGAAAAGGCTTCCTGGCTGCCTTGTAAAATTTTGCAAAATAATAATAACAAAAGAACCGTTCTATTTTCATTTACAATTATCACTTGGCAATAAATACTAAAAATAGTATGAAATACATCATTTTTTTTTTTAAATTGGGGTTGCCTAATAATTATGGCTGGTAGTGTAAATGATAAAATAAAGAACAAATAGGAAACATAACTCAATTTAACATGTTTCATTTTTATTAAAATGTTTCATCAGAGATCAAAAAAATAAAAAACAAAGCGACACAGAATACTGGTATATTATAATATTAAGTTAGTTCTTATTGATCAGATACATGTCTTGTGTGTTAAAGCAATAGATAATTTGAAAAGTATATGCATGGACTATTATGGACAGAAAAGTTTATTAGTGTATGAGTGTGGTTGTGAAGAAATGCCTGTCTATCTAGGTATGTGTTGAATGGTACCGTTATTTCATGTAAGTGTGCATGTGAGGAATAGCTATAGATGTCATTTCTGTGTAAGTTGGTGAAATCTAGTGATGAGATGTTGCGATGATTTTGTATTTAGTTGTTTTTTTTTTTCTTTTATATGTTTATGTATGTGCGTGTTTGAGGAATATTTATTGTCATCACCACTGTGTGGGTCAGTGTGACACAGCTAGATGTTTTAAGCTTCTTTTTTGGTTGGATTTTTCATAAAAGTATTTCTTATGCATTTTGAAGATTGATTTGTAATATTTCACACAGCAAAAACATTACATCGCAACCTTTATGGAATGCATTTATCAAGAATCTAACATATGTTTATCTAAAACAAATGGTATGTTAAAACATTCCATAATCAACACGTGAAAATCTATCAAACATGATATCCACTACACACAAACACACAAAAGTACATTATTATCTGAATCCTACATAGACAAACTAGAATTGGTATATACTATTTACAGTTTTTCATTTAGGCTTGTGATCCGTTAATTTCTTAGAACATCAAATGGATGTGTTGTCTCTTCTTGAATTCAGAATGCTATAAATTATACAAATATTTGTTTAAGAAATTGAATTCACATGAAACATTATTAACCAATGAAAACGGAATAACACAAGAGTAAAAATACCTGAATTTTTTCCTTCTTTTTCTTTATAACTCAGTCGCTGATTAAATTAAAAGTGAAACATATATATATATATATATATATATATATATAGGTGTGAGTTTATGACCCTGGGTTTCACGCTCTTGCGATCGTCAAACTGATTAAATTTTTTAAAAAAAGTTTGTGACCCTGGGTCACAAATTCACACCTATCTATATGAATTTGTCAGCTCTATCACTGATATTGAGCTTTCAAATAAGTACTGCACGTATATAATATATAAACAATATAATATATATAACAAATTGCATATATATATATATATATACACACACTTTTCACACACACACATATATATATATGTTATAATATCACTACAAAAGTAGCCATTTTGTTTCGACACTATCCATGTCTTATCAAGTTATGAAGTTTATTTCGAATTGGAAAGTTTTGAAAGGTTCAAGACTATCCAAACCCCCTTCATCAAGGAGGCATTGTTACATAGACAGAATGGAACAATCTCAGTCAGTTAAGTGCCATACATGATACACGGTTGGGCAATCATGTCTAGAAAGAGACATGACTGACTGGGCAGAAGATTATCCCGCAGTAGGTTGCCATTGCTTTCTACGGTAGACTGGTTGCCGACCAAGGCTATAGAACCCAATCTGTCCTGTTATTTAACCCATAATTGGAAGGAATAGCTGGATTAATACCTTTCCCAAGGGTATTTGCGCATAAGTGAATGCAATGAATTCAGTTGGAATTTGAACTCGGCTAGCCGATTTCTCGTTCCGAGCCGATATCCAATGCACCACAATGCACATCCTAACAATCTAAACAAAGCAATTTCTAATTTGAAGAATATAAGACACTAAAAATAATTTATTGGGGTATTAACGTTAATATTTGATTAAAATGGAGATAAACATGATTAACTGACTCTTAGATTCACTTTACTTTATTTTTATTATGAATTTTAAATTCAAAGTTTAACAAAAGCATTACATTTATATACATTAGTTTTAAAATGTTGTTTTTATCGACATGTCAATACATCTGTTAAGTTTTAAAGCCAGGTTTGGAAATTGTCTGTAAAGGCTACAATATTGGATACATGTAAGAGCGAACTCACAAGATGACAAGATAGTAACAATATATGTGTGCGTATTTACATTTGTACATGTGTATGTGTGCCAGTGTGTATTCATGTGTGTATATACTCATCTATTTGTCCATATGTAGATATCTTTAGATTTGAATATGTGTACACCCAGGTCTTTTCTTGTTTAATATCTAAATAACCTAAATCTAATGCTTTTGTTAAACTTAGAATTTAAAATTTATCATAATATATAAATGCAAACTTACCACCATACTTGTTTCGAAAAACCCTTTGTGTATATACACAGAAGAAAAAAAATGGTTGTAAAAAAAGAAAGAGCTAAGCACATGAACATCAGCCAAAGTGATTTGGACCGAGCCAGTACGTAGCCCAATGAAAATAACCCAAGACGAGTAATCAATAGCAAAAAAGCACTCAATACCTAAGCAGAGCAGAATAAGTAAATTAACCTAGTGAGCCAACAAACCTACCAAGGTTTCACCTAAACAGATCTTCAGGGAAGGTTGACCAACTTTCCCTGAAGATCCGTTTAGGTGAAACCTTGGTAGGTTTGTTGACTCACTAGGTTAAATTGCTTATATATACATGCACACTCACACATACACACACACACAGACATATATTTATTTATTTTTTATTTTTTGCATTACAGATCAGGCCGGTATATAATGTCTGGTAACCATGATGGTACAATTACAGTGTGGGATACAGAAGCTGTTCCTGTAACAGTGAGCAGTGATACAGATCCACTCCTCTACCCTTGTTTGATATACCCCGCCCATAATGACACAACAAATGGAATCAGGTGAGTTATTTGGTTTTGCTGAAAGATTTTCTGGAATTTCTTTTATCTTGTATTTCAGGTGATTTCAACAAATTAAAATCTGATTCGAATTTCTTAGATGAATCATTGTCAACCATTATTAAAGAAATTCACATCAGAAACCCATCCTGTATATATACAAATCAACCATTTGTCTGTGCATGGAATACTGCTGCCATATATGGTCAGGCGCCCCTGCCGTTCTGCTCAGTGTTCTTGACAGGCTCCAAAGGAGAATCAGTAACGTGATAGGTACTGACTTGGCGGCTCAACTACAGCCACTTCCCCACCGACGAAATGGGGCCTCCCTTTGTTCTATAAATACTTCCATGGCTTCTGCTCGAACGAACTTAAGTCACTGGTGCCTCCTCAACAGGTGTTTACTTGTGCAACCAGATTGGCAACTGGGTCCCACCCATTCACAACAGTTAGGTTAACCAAATGCAGACGACAATTCTACTCCTGCAGCTTCCTCTCTCGCACTTCCCGTCTATGGAACTCGCTCCCATTTTCTTGCTTTCCTGACAGCTACAACCTCCAGGAATTTAAATGCAAGGTCAGTACTCATCTATTAACCACTTGACTCTAGTTCTTTCCCCACCCCGTATATCCTTTCCTTTCTCTCCACCTTTGCAACTGTCATCACACCGGCATTCTCATCTTTCTATTGTTCCTTTTGCTTCCTTTCTAACTGGTTTGTCTTCCTCTTCACTTTCTTCTAATTAATCTTTTTACACTTATGTAGCCCCCTGCACATCAGTGGCATTACCGTGTTGCTCGGGGTGATACGATTAAAAAAAAACAAAAGTAAATACTATGTACATATATAAACAAAGATGGTGGTTTATTGTATGTGAAGAAGCACTTTTTAAATAAAAAGATGAAACTAACATAGCACACATCACAAAAACTTTCTGATAACGGCTTATGAAAGCTGAAAGTACTCAGACATAAGATACCCAAACATAAGACAATACTCAGACAATTGATACCCAGGCATAAGACAATTCTCAGACAATTGATACCCAGACATAAGACAATACTCAGACAATTGATATTTTTCAAAAGGAAATTTCATTGATCTTTAACCAAACTTGTATTTTTCATATATATATATATATGAATTGTGTTGTAATGAATTTCAGCTCGGAATGAGAAATAGGACAGCTGAGTTTGAATTCTAGTTGAATTTGTTTCATTCACTTATACACAAATAGCCTTCAGAAAGGTATTAATCCATCTTTACTCCCTTTAGCTATGGGTTGAATAGCAGAACAGATTGGGTTCTGTAGCCTTGGTTGGCAACCAGTCTACTGCAAAAAATAATGATAACCTACTGTGGGAAAATCTGCCTAATTATGTCTCAAAAGAGACATGATCGCTCAAGTGTGTATCGCATATGGCAATTAACTGACTGATATATAAGGATAGCCAGAAAGTCCCGACTTACTTAGGCAGTGGAAAGAAAACATATTTATGGTGCAACACCAACATTTATTCTTCAAAATAAAGTTCAGAATTCTCAACAGTCATCTGCCAGTGAACAACCAGCATCCGAATCTGTTCCAGATACCAGTCCACTGTCTTCGAATAAAAAAACTGCAAACATGCTTCCTTCACTTCATAAGTGTTGAATTGCTGGTCATGGAGGAAGTGTGCTATTCAGCAAAATAGTCTGTAGTCACTTGGAGCAGCATCAGGACTCAATGTTGGTTGTGGAAGAATCTCAACACCATCCATCAATTTGAATTTCTCCTTAGTCAACCTGCCTCACATTGTCTTGCCTGATCTTGATGACCAAAGCCGGATATTCCTTCTTTAGTTTGACATACATGCAGTCTAGAAGCTGGCAATACATTTTAGTGTTGCTGGCGCAACTGTGTGAGACAAGTTTAAAATGCAATACTCTTTGGAAATTCTACCAGACACAGATCAACGTTTTTTTCTTTTCATTTCCTAAGTGAGTTGGGACTTTCTGGTTAACCTAGTATATGAAATACTTTCATTGTATGATCCTAAAATATACTTTCTATATCTAAACTCTATTTTCTGTATTTTATATATATTATGGCAGTTGGCCATAATAGTATTTTTCAGAAAAATAAATATTACCAAATGAAAGATCTGAAGTAAAGTCTTGATGTAAACACATCAGAAAATATATCTTAGGACAAACCTGAATGAGTCTTTACAATTCTTAAAAACTCCTTTATTTTGAAATTTTACTTATTTTAAACTTGTTGTGCATTCTGAATATCCCTGTTGTATAATGTTGAAGAATCAGTTAATATCAGACTCCTAAAGATACCAAAAGTTTGAACCCAAGGTTGCGTAATTAACTGACTTTTAAATGAAAATATTTAACAGGTTTACATTATACATGTATTGAGCACTTTTTAATACAACTGTATACTTGTCTAATTTAATTCTGTTCAATAACTGGTTAATAATATAAATATATATATATATATATAAAAGGTATGCTATACTGATAGGTAGAAGTACTCAATATTAGTGAATGTGTGTATTTGTGTAAATATAATAGTGGGCACTAAGGTTAATACTGAGTGGCGATAGTCTGTTTTATGTATACAATATTCAGGCTGGAAGATTGAATTAGTGTTGACCTGAGTGTCTACTATATATATATATATATATATATATATATATATATATATATATATATATTTTAATCATTTCACCCCATACAAGACAGTACTGCTACTGGTATGCAGGGGGTTCCATAAGAGGAGAGTGAAGAGTTACATAGGAGGAGGGCAAAGAGAAAGCGGAACTGAAGAGAAACCGGTTACAAGGGGTGTCAGAGAATGGGCAAGAGAAGCATAGGAAGACTGATGTGAAGAGAGTTGCGTGAAAAAAGGGAGAAAAACAAAATTCTGTTGGTATTGGAGAAAGGATAAGAGAAAGATGGGATTTAAGAGGACAGAGATAGCAATTAATGTTGCATTTAAACTCTTGGAAATTGTAGCTATCAGGGAAGCAAGTATATGGAAGGGAGTTTCACAGGCGAAAAGTGCGAGAAAAGAAGCTGATAGAGTAGAAGTGGAAGCTGCATTTGGTTGTTTTGTCTGTAAAAGGTTGGGACCTCATTACCAGTATATATATATATATATATATATGTATATATATATATAACAACTGTCTACTCAGTTTTAAGCATGATCATTTTTCTGAAGAAAGTGCCTACAATTCAAATAGAATATACTGACAAACACTTGTACGATACGAATACAACTCGCTGAATATAAGCTAGCACATTTCAGTAACAAGATTTCTCTCAATGATTGGTGATAATTTCAGTTGTGGGTTTTAATTCATAGTTATTGTCTTCTCAGATGGGTTTCCAACTGAGGCGGAAGAACAGAGGGGGTCTGTAATTTTCTTAGGGGTATTTGCATGAACATTGATGTAATGAAACTACATTGGAATTCAAACTTGGCTAGTTGATATCTCATTATTACCCACTATCTATTACAGTACACCCACATAAATATACTTACGGACATATATATAAGTTAGGATACAATATAGATTGGAATCCAACAGGATAAGATAAAGAACAAATAGGAAAATATTTATCAATCTAACGTTTCACTTTTATTAAAGCTTCATCAGAGAATGAAATATGGAGAAAAAAAGAGAGAAATCTGGTCTGTTGGATAAAAGTGTTGGTTAGTTCCAGTGACCTGACCTGAAGAATTGTAAATTCAATACCTGGCTACAGCAGCTGTGAACAAATAACTTAGTTGAGTTAAAAAGAGTTAACTAACTGACATCTGGAAGAGACATTGCACATGGAATGAGAATGCTGTATTCCAGATATCAAAATGAAGGGTTCAGTTTGAAATTCCTAGCAACTGAAGAAGGCCAGAGCATACAAAGGCTGAAACATAAACATGGCAATAAAGGTGAAGACAACAGTCTAAACAATATATATATATACATACATACATATATATATATATATATATATATATATATATGTGTGTGTGTGTGTGTGTGTAAGATTCAATAAATTGCAAACATTGTGTCTGCTTATTTTTAATAAAATCTGTTCATACTCACAGATGATCTTTTGCATGTTATCATTGAAAGATGTCAGAAATGAGCTGTAATGTTGACAGATGTTATTATCATTCATTTCTCAAGGTACCCAAGTACTTTCAATCTCTTTCCAAGATCATCTTCAGGGGTGTGAGTTATGGTAACAAAAAATAACCATAAAACTGTGTTGCTAAAAATTACTGTAAATTTTTTTCTGCTTCAAATATAATGATTAACGAATTGTTAGTGTGAAAATTATCCAAAATGGATTTTTTTTTATATGTTGTAATGTCATGGCCAT
This sequence comes from Ascarosepion bandense, assembly GCA_037127315.1. NCBI lineage: Eukaryota > Metazoa > Mollusca > Cephalopoda > Sepiida > Sepiidae > Ascarosepion > Ascarosepion bandense. Next base: position 9,106,413 of record JBBBDQ010001908.1, read on the forward strand.
GATAAAACTGTTTTTATATGTTGTAATGTCATGCATGATAAAACTGTTCTTTTTACAAACATTTTAGAACATTACTACAGTATTCATAGCTGATTTTATTAATTGACGGCTTAAGCGTTTTAATGTATATTGCCATGAGAATCTGTAGATTATCCGTGAGTATGAACAGATTTTATTAAAAATAAGCAGATATAATGTTTGTAATTTATTTAATCTGACATGTCTAAAAGAAAATTTACTGTGTAAATGCACAAATATATATATATATATATATATATATATATATATATATATACACACACACACACACACTCACATGTACTATAAACTTCATATTTTGTTTTGTTTTTTTTAATCATCTCACCCCAAGCAAGGCATTCTACTGCAACCATTGCACAGAGTGTTACACAGGGGAAAAGTGATGAGAAAGAGGGGTTACTTATAGGAAATGTCAGGAGGAGGGTAATAGACGGATAAGAATACTGAGGATGGGGGTGGAGTAGATGAAAAAAGAGATTGAGAGAATGGATTTGACTCAGGAGATGTCTGTTGACCTTACATTTAAATTCCTGGAGATTGTAGCTGTCAGGGAAGCAAGTATATGGAAGGGAATTCCACAGGTGGGAAATGCGTGAAAAGAAGTTGTTAGAGTAGAAATTGCAGTTACATTTTATCGGTTTCACTGTAAAAGGGTGGGACCTAGTTGCTAATCTAGTATCTCATGCAAATTTATACCTAGGGGGCACCAGTGAGCTAAGTTCATCGGAGCAGAATCCGTGAAAATATTTATAGAAGAGGCACAGGAAAGCCACATCACACTGGTGAGATAGCGACCGCATCCGAGCTGCCAAGTCGGTATCGATCACATTACAGATTCTCCATTGGATTTTGTCAAGAACCCCAAGGTGAATAGCAGGAGCAATTGTCTATGATGGTTAATAGATAGCAGCTTCGTTTTGGAAGCATTAAAATTTACGAGCTATTTCTTACCCCAGTTCACCACAGATTGGAGGTCCTTCTCAAGCTCAGCATCGAGGTTTGCTTTGCCGACTTCAGCAGGTTTTTACTCAAGATGAGAGTAAACGATGGTGTCGTCAGCGTACATGCCTACTTGGGATCTTATTACATCAGGGAGATTGTTAATGTAGATAAAAAAGCGTAGGACCTAGAATAGAGCCTTGAGGAACAACCGCATTCGTATGGTAGATACTACCTTCATTGTGCAATTAGATAGGAATGACTGGATTAGGTCAAACAAATGTCCAGTTATACCATAGCTTCGCAGCTTGTGTAGAAGGCCAGCATGCCAGACTCTGTCAAACGCTTTGGAAATATCCAGGGCAACAGTTCAAGCTTCACCATTCTTGTCGAGAGTTTGATGGTTGTTAGCATATCAGCAGTAGACCTGGTGAAGCGGAAACCATTCTGATTGTCCAAGAAGAGTCTGTGGGCTGTGAGATGCTGAACCACTTCGGCGTTGATAATGGCTTCGAACACTTTGCCAGCGATTAGTAGGAGGCTGATATGGCAGTAATTAGCGGGGTCCGAGGGTTCTCCAGTATTCTTAAATGTAGGAACTACAGAGGAAGACTTCCAATAGGCAGGAAAGCAGGAAGAAGATAAACAGTAGTTGTAGAGCTTAGAGAGGACAGAGGAGAGTTCAGGGGCACATTTCTTCAAAACTATGATTGGGATTCTGTCCCTTTTCTGCTTGCTTTATGAGGATCAAGCTTTGAGATTATGTTAGAGACCAGCGAGGGTGTAATGTGGACAACATTCAGTTGGGCCTCAGTTCTAGGTGTGAAATTGGGTGTAGATACTCCAGATGAATCCAGTCTCGAATTGGAGAATCTGCGAGCAAAGCATTCAGCCTTGTCCACTGAAAAGGTGAGGACCTCAAATTCATTGATTAGGTGGGGTATTCAGGTTTTACTGTTGTTAAGCACACTTTTACAGAGCCACCAGTAATCTTTGGTGCTGAACTTACGGGTTGCTATGCACTGCTTCATTCTGGCAGTAAACAACATCTTAGCTTCATTAAGTATCTTTTTGCACTTATTATGAGCTGAGATGAAAAGGCACCTGTTATGGTCCTACATGTGGATTCTGTAAAGCCTGAAGAAGTAATTCCAATGGGCAATGGCGGTTAAGCAAACGGGCGAGAACCAGGGGATGAATGGGATTTAAGCTGGAACTTCCTGGCTGGGATGAAAGCATTGATGCCAGTCTTAACCCAAGAGGAGAGCTCGGATGCAGAGTCTTCAACAGGAAGACTAAAAACATTGTTCCAAGGGATGTCACACAGGAAGTTGCGGAACGAGTCCCAGTCTGCTCTTTGGTAGCAATAAGATATTCTGCTGGTCTGAGTTTCTTGGGTGGAGTGGGAGTGGAAGGAGATGTTAACGGAAACCACCACATGTTCAAAGTTTCTGAGAGGGCAGAGCAAGAGTCTGGGATGGAAGTGAAGCAGAGGTCTAGCAGTGAGTCCCTTCCATTAGGGTTATTGGAGAAATGCATGGGGAAATCCACCACTTGTGTAAGAGACTGAGTGATTGAAAAATTCATGGTGTGGACACCAGCAAGATCGATGACAGGGTTTTCCAGCCACTTGGTGTGGTGGGCGTTAAAGTTACCAATCACAAATATATGAGCAGATGGATGAGAAGAAATGGCCTTATCAATATTATTAGAGATGTTATCAAGTACTGAGCACTCAGGAGATAAGGGGGAGTGGTAGAGGAAGTAAAGATAGCTAACCAAGCTTAGAAGTGAGAGACGGAAGGACATGAAAGAATGATCTAGGGATTCAAGAGAGATCACCCTAGCTAGAAGGAAATGTTCACTGACATAAACACCAAGCCCATGCATATGGACATTGGAGTTCTTTCTGAAAAGGGGAAGGTAACCAGGAACGTAAAACTCAGAAGAGGGGATAGAAGGGTCAATGTTAGTTTCACAGAGAACTAAGATGTCAGGTGAGTTTGTTTGAAGGAATAATTCTACACTGTAAAAGTTAGTACAAATACCTTGTATATTTGCGAAGGAGACGCAGACAGGTTTATTTAGTGAATACATGTGTTTAAGTAGACAACCCTGTTTTTTTTTTCTTTTTTTTTTTTTACTGTTAACAGTCTAATTGACATCTATTGGCCTGGGTAACTGAGAGTCGTATTAAATAAAATGTATCACTTCCATTTCGCCCGGTTCACATTCCACCCACGTCTATTGAACAGATTAAGAGGCTCATCCCTTGTTCCCTGTTTAGGATGTGGTTTCCGGCTTTCTCTTTTCCAATCTTCTCACTTTTTCAATTGGGTAGATAGATCTATCGCCCAGTTCACACTCCACCCACGTCTATTGAACAGGTTAAGAGGCTCATCCCTTGTTCCCTGTTTAGGATGTGGTTTCTGGCTTTCTCTTTTCCAATCTTCTCACTTTTTCAATTGGAGTAGATAGATCTATCTATCGCCCAGTTCACACTCCACCCACGTCTATTGAACAGGTTAAGAGGCTCATCCCTTGTTCCCTGTTTAGGATGTGGTTTCCGGCTTTCTCTTTTCCAATCTTCTCACTTTTTCAATTGGAGTAGATAGATCTATCTATCGCCCAGTTCACACTCCACCCACGTCTATTGAACAGGTTAAGAGGCTCATCCCTTGTTCCCTGTTTAGGATGTGGTTTCCGGCTTTCTCTTTTCCAATCTTCTCACTTTTTCAATTGGAGTAGATAGATCTATCTATCACCCAGTTCACACTCCACCCACGTCTATTGAACAGGTTAAGAGGCTCATCCCTTGTTCCCTGTTTAAGATGTGGTTTCCAGCTTTCTCTTTTCCAATCTTTTCACTATTACATAGTACCCTGCACATCAGTGGCATTATCGCCTTGCTCGGGGTGATACGATTAAAAAAAAAAAAAAAAAAAAAGAAGATAAATACACAAATTGGTAATGAAATGTTATCAGCCTGAAGGAATTATGAAAGTCCATGAATATATGTGAGAGGAATAATGGAGTGATCATCTGGTTTCTTATGAACAGAGCGGCCAGCAAAATTAGCCCAGAAACAGGACAAGAACAGTCTGACTTTGTTAAAGATACTGGAGCGAGGAATGTGATATTCATGCTCAGAATGCTATTTGAAAGATCAATTTGTTGTACTTAATCCAGTCATTCCTCTCCAACCGCACACTGAAGGTGGTTTTAAACGGACATGCCTCCCAAAACTACCCTACAAACGCGGGTGTCCCCCAAGGCTCTATCCTAGGTCTTACGCACTTTCTAATCTACATCAATGCTCTCCCCGATGCCATAAGATCACAAGTAGGCATGTACGCCGACAATACCACAGTATACACTCGCCTCGATCAAAAATCTGATGTTGACGATAAGGCGAACCTCGCGGCTGAGCTTGAAAAGGACCTCCAATCCGTGGTGGATTGTGGTAGGAAATGGCTCGTAAAATTCAATTCTTGCAAAACGAAGCTGCTGTCAATTAACCACCACAGATGACCGCACCTCCCATGGAACAGGCATGCCTCCCAGAGAGTAAAACACTATGCCTGTTTGGCCTGACACTCTCAGCGGACCTCAAGTGCAATGACTACGTCGAATCCATTGCTAAATCTGCTGCCATGAAAGTTGGCTCTCTCTGCAGGGCCCGGAAATTCTTTCCGCCTGAAACTATCCTGCACTTATACAAATCTACCATCTGCCCATGTTTTGAATACTGTTGCCACATCTGGTCGGCTGCCCCTGCTATTCTCCTCGGGCTTCTCGACAAAATACAGCGAAGAATCTGTAATGTGATTGATACCGACTTAGCTGACCGCCTGCAGTCACTCTCTCACTGGCGTGACGTGGCTTCCCTGTGCCTCTTCTACAAATACTTTCATGGCATTTGTTCTGATGAACTTAAATCACTGGTGCCCCCTAGGTGTGAGCTTGCACGAGATACTAGATTGGCAACTAGGTCCCACCCTTTTACAGTGAAACCGATGAAATGTAACCGCAATTTCTACTCTAACAGCTTCTTTTCTCGCACTTCCTGCCTGTGGAATTCCTTTCCGCATGCTTACTTCCTCGACGACTATAACCTCCAGGAGTTTAAATGTAAGGTCAATAGACACCTCCTAACACACTAACCCTCCCATTCTCCCCAACTCTCCCACTAACCCTCCCATTCTCTCCCAACTCTCATCTATCGCCCTGTGTAACCCCCTGCGCTATAGTGGCAGTGGAATGCCTTGCTTGGGGTGACATGATTTAAAAAAAAAAAAAATACAAATGCAGAAGGACCTTTATCTGTGCTTTATAGATTACACAAAAGCATTTGACAAAGTACACCACAAAGACTTGTTAGAGATGCTTGACAACCTTGATACTTTTCGAAAGGATGTTCAGATAATAAAGAATCTACATTGGCAGCAAACTGCTTGTGTACGGATAGGAAGTGAACTCAGCAGGTATACAAAAATAGAAAGTGACGTAAACACGTATATGTTTTCTCACCTGATATATTCAACCTGTACAGTGAAACAATTATGGGAGAAATAAAAACATTGCCAGGATTTGTCATTGGCAGCTACAATCTCAATAATGTAAGACACGCAGATGACAGGATGCTGATAGCAGACACAGAAAGGAAAATGCAAGACCTTCTACAGAAGGCAGAAAAAGAAAACGAGCAGAAAGAATTGCGCATAAACTTCAAGAAAACTGACTGTATGGTCATCAGCAAAAAAAGAGGACACCATTATGCCAACTACAAGTCGGAGAAAGTAAAATAAAACAAGTAAAAAATTTTCTCTTCTTCCTGTACCGCTCCCCCTCCTCCTCTGACTGTAAGGTACTTGATAGCATCTCTACTAATATCGACAGGGCCATTTCTTCTCACCCATCTGCCCATATATTTGTGTTTGGCGATTTTAACGCCCACCACACCAAGTGGCTTGAAAACTCAGCCACCAACCTTGCTGGGATCCGCACCATGCACTTTTCAATAGCCCAAGCTCTAACGCAAGTGGTGGACTTCCCCACGCGTTTCTCTAAAAACCCTAACGGTAGGGACTCTTTACTCAACCTTTGCTCTACCTCCACCCCAGACTCCTGCACTACCAGGCAACTCTGCCCCCTCGGAAACTCTGACCACGCCGTAGTCTCTGTAAACATATCAATCAGCACTAACTCTACCCAAGAAAACCAGACCAGCAGAATATCATACTGCTACCAAAGAGCCGACTGGGACTCGTTCAGGGACTTCCTCTGCGACGTCCCCTGGAACAATGTCTTCGATCTTCCTGTCGAAGACTGTGCCTCCGAAGTCTCCTCTTGGGTTAAGACTGGCATCGATGCTTTTATCCCGGCCAGGAAATTCCAACTAAAACCAAATTCTTCCCCCTGGTTCTCACCCGCTTGCTCGGCCGCCATTGCCCACCGGAACCATTTCTTCCGGCTCTATCGAAGATGCTCGTCGAACCAAAACAGGCGCCTTTTCACCTCAGCACGGAACAAGTGTAAAAAAGTACTGAACGAAGCCAAGAGGGCGTTTGCTACCAGAATTAGGCAACGCATAGCATCCTCTAAGTTTGGCTCCAAAGATTACTGGCGTCTCTGCAAAAGCGTGCTCAGCAGGAACAAGACTTCAATACCCCCACTAATCAATGAATTTGAAGTTCTCACCTCCCCAGCCGACAAGGCTGAATGCTTTGCCCGTAGATTCTCAACCAATTCGACACTGGACTCGTTAGGAATACCTACACCAGACTTCCCACCCAGAACTAAGGCTCAACTAAATAACGTCCACACAACACCCTCGCTGGTCGCCAAGATAATTGCACAACTTGACCCACACAAAGCGAGCGGCGGTGACAGAATCCCAGTCATAGTACTGAAAAAATGTGCCCCAGAACTCTCCTCTGTCCTCTCTAAACTCTATAACCTCTGCCTATCTGCTTCCTGCTTTCCCGCCTGTTGGAAGTCCTCCTGCGTAGTTCCTATATTTAAGAATTCTGGCGAACCCTCAGACCCCGCCAATTACCGTCCTATTAGTCTCCTTCCAATCTTTGGCAAAGTTTTCGAAGCCATTATCAACGCCGAGGTGATTCAGCATCTTATGCCCAACGGGCTTCTCTCTGACAAACAGTACGGGTTTCGCTTCACCAGGTCTACTGCTGATATGCTAACGACCATTACTGAGTACATATACCAGGCACTCGACAAGAATGGTGAAGCCTGAACCGTTGCCTTGGATATCTCCAAAGCATTCGACAGGGTCTGGCATGCTGGCCTCTTGTGCAAACTGCGGAGCTATGTGATAACTGGACATCTGTTTGACCTCATCCAGTCTTTCCTCTCTAACCGCACATTGAAGGTGGTATTAAATGGGCATGCCTCCCAAAACTACCATACGAACGCGGGCGTCCCTCAAGGTTCCATCCTAGGTCCCATGCTCTTTCTGATCTACATTAATGATCTCCCCGACACCATTAGATCCCAAGTTGGCATGTATGCTGACGACACAACGATCTACTCTCGCATCGATCAGAAACCAGGTCTGGACGACAAAGTGAACCTCGCTGCCGTACTTGAAAGGGACCTCCAATCCGTAGTGGCCTGGGGTAGGAAATGGTTGGTAAATTTCAATGCCTCTAAAACAAAGCTGTTATCAACTAACCACCATAGACAATCGCATCTACCTCCCATTAGCATGGGACAGGCTAGCCTCCCAGAGAGTAAAATACTACGCCTCCTTGGCCTTACACTCTCGGCGGACCTCAAATGGAATGACTATATTGAATCCATTGCCAAATCTGCTGCTATGGAAGTCGGCTCCCTGTGCAGGGCCCGGAAATTTTTCCCACCTGAATCTATTCTGCACATATACAAATCTACCATCCGCCCGTGTATTGAATATTGCTGCCATATCTGGTCGGGTGCCCCTGCTGCTCTCCTTGGGCTTCTTGACAAAATACAAAGGAGGATCTGTAATGTGGTTGATACTGACTTGGCAGACCGGCTGCAGCCGCTTTCTCACTGGCGTGATGTGGCTTCCCTGTGCCTCTTCTACAAGTACTTTCATGGCTTCTGCTCCGATGAGCTTAGATCACTGGTGCCACCTAAGCAGGAATTTACACGAGATACTAGATTAGCAACTAGGTCCCACCCTTTTACAGTTAAACAAATAAGATGTAACCGTAAATTCTACTCCAACAGCTTCTTTTCTCGCTCTTCCCGCCTGTGGAACTCCCTTCCACAAGTCTGCTTTCCCGACAGTTACAATCTCCAGGTGTTTAAATGTAGGGTCAATAGACACCTCCTATCACACTAACTCCCAACTATTCTCAGAACACTCTCATCTACCCAACCCTCATTCTCAGTATCCTTACCCGCCTATCACTCACCCTCTGACATTTCCTATATTTAATCAGCCTTTCTCCATTCTACGTAGCCCTCTGCGCAGTAGTGGCAGTGACATGCCTTGCTCGGGGTGAAACGCTTATAAAAAAAAAAAAAAATACCTGGGAAGTGTTTTGACAGAGGATGGAAAATGTGACATTGAGATCCAAAGACGCATTGGCATGATCAAGGATGCATTTCAGAACTTAATCAGAGAGACAGGAAAATCTTATTGGAAACAAAGAAAAGAGTGCTAGATTGCTATATGATATTTGTCCTTTCGAATAGAAGTGAATGTTGGATGATCTCATCAAGGATGAAGGAGTGGCTTGAGGCAGCAAAAATGTAGTTTTACAGAAGGATGCTAAGGATTTCATGCACAAAGCATGTGAGCGACGATGAGGTGTTGGAGAGGATGCAAACAAGAAGAAAACTGATAATTAACATCAGGAAGAGACAGATGAGGTTCCTAATACATGTAATGAGCAAGTACAGCCTGGAGAATTTAATACTAACAAGGTGGATAGGAGGAAAGTGCGACAGGTGAAAGCAGTGTGACACCTACTTGATAGGTCTGAGCAAATGGATGGCAGAGTTGGGTTTGGAAAATATACCAAGAGAAAATATATTGAGAGCGACAAGAAACAGAGCCAAGTGGAAATCCATGATTGTATATGTCCTGAAGGGACATAGCACATGAAAAAAGGTAAGAAGGAATTAAAAAAAACCCAGTTGTTTGTCATTTGGACAGGTTTTGGAAAGTGCACAAGATCGTGGACTTTTCAACATTCACACTCATGTGACTTTAAGAAATGAAAAAAATTGTTTTATTAATAGTTGAGAATTTACTTGATTGGTATTTGTCCCACCATCATCACTGTAATGAACCAGTAATTATTCATTAGGCTTTGTTTAGGAATCATCATCATCATTTATCTATCACACCCAGATGGTGCATAGGGCAGCAACCTTTTGTTGCTGTTTCTGTAACAAACTGTTTTGTACGGAGAAGGGTTATTAGCCCTGCACCTAACCCTCAAACCTGTAGGACCGGTGGGCCATTCTTGGTCCTTACGTTTACAGCATCTGGTATTCTCAAATGGTCACCCATTTAAGTCCTGACCAGGCTTGATGTTGCTTAGTAATGGTTAATCTCTTAATTTTTGATGTATCAATAGTGAGGAGTAACAAAATTCAGATGAGAATTAAAAAAATGTCTGAAGATACTCCTCATTAAAAGCTTTAAATGGCATTGTCAATTCTGCAAACTTGATCCTAAACAGGAAAGAAGGGTTACTGTTTCTTTGAGTGTTTGTAAAAAAAAATCATCAAGCAAGTTTTTGTTGAGAATAATTTCTTTACAAATAGTTTCTTTTTTAAATCACTTCACCCCAACAGGTGATAATCCCACTCAGAAGCAAGGGGCTACTGCGAGTAAAAGATAATGAAAAGACTTCAGATGGAACTGCAAACTCGATCCTAAACAGGAAAGAAGAGTTACTGTTTCTTTGAGTGTTTGTAAAAAAAAATCATCAAGCAAGTTTTTGTTGAGAATAATTTCTTTACAAATAAGGGGTAAAAAACAAGTCATATTATCATCATTTTCTTCAAAAGAAAAATTATATAGCATAATGATTTAGAATGGAGAAGTGGCAATATGACCATATACAAACATTGGTTTTTCCAGACAAAATTTTGAGCGCTTATTTGAATTTCACACTAGTTAAATCATATATTAATTCTTCAGTTAATGATTGAATAAGCACATAATAAATTCTATGACAATGAAATATCCGTAGAAATTCCCCTGTTGCATCATTAAATATTTGAACTGAACAACTTAACAAAATATTGAAATAACAGTTATAAAGTTCTCTCTCTTCTTCATTCATCTCATTCCTCCTTGGTTGCATTCGTTCTCTGTTCTGTTTAGGGATTTCTTGTCTCTCTTCTGCTCGTAATCATTCTCATCATCTTCTCTGTCATTCTTTTGCTCCCTCTCTTTGCTGTCTGTTTTTTTCCTCCATTACAATGATTTTCTCCGGAAATATAATGCATTTACAAAATACATTTAATTTCATTGATTACAGCAAAAGCGTGACTGACATAGGTACCTAGGTAGGTATTACTGTATTATAATATAAAGACTACAACTTGCTATATTGTTCACAGCGTGAATTGAATGACCAATTCGATAAAATAAATAAAAATAAATGAATGAAAAGTATTTTTCTTTGTTGAAAGAGAATCAAGACGAAGACAACAAAGAAAGACTTGAAATTATTATTTAAAGAAGAAAAACGCTATAAGTACAATAATACTCTCTCACGCTCCTTTTTTTCTTTTTATAAAAACTAGATGATATATTTACAGTAATTCTCTTTTCATTTTATTTTTCCTATTCAATGTTTTCTTTCATTTATCATGTATATTGTCTGGCGTCCCTATGTTTTATCTGTTGTGTTTGTGTGTATGTTTATATTTCTTTCTAGAATGTGACACATGTACGTACTATGGTATTAATGTATAGATAACTAGCAGTATAGCCCAGGGTTGCTCGGGTGTAATGAAAGCTTTAAAACTAATCCATGGTCCTGGAGTTCAGACTCTTTAGATGTTGGCATGAAAGACTAAAAAGTAATAGTTGTTTCCAGTTAAAGCGAAACCATAGACTGAAAGAAAAATGAATGGATATAAGTCAAATTTTGATTTCCTGGTATCGATATCAAATAAGTTCTTTTTGTCGTAAACTGAATTTTGAAGGCTAAATAAGTCCTCTGAGTAAATGGTATCATGGCTGAGACTAAGAACTACAATTATACCTACTTAGAGCCAAACCCGAAGCAAAACTAAAATAAAAGGGCTGAAAAAATACTGACATACAGGCAGATAAACAGACACACACACAAACATCTTGCCTTTTATATATATATAATCGATTTTCTGCACTATTGTAAGGACTACAACCTTGAAAATTCTGAATATCATTTCTTATGCCTTTGTCTATGAGTGTATGAAATTTGATTAAAATCGGACCACTCCTTCTATAACCTAATTTTTTCGATTATCGATTTTCGATATTTATCGGGGGTACTTTCAACACAAAACCTAGCTAAGGATACTTGCAGATGTTTATAGTACAACTGTGTAAATTTTCAAGAAAATTGGTTCAGTTGTTTCTGAGTCTATAGGTAACGGACACACACACAAAGTTCCATTTATAAATAAGTTTAGATAATAAGAAGAAGAAGAAGGAGGAGAAGAAGAAGATGATAAAAACACTGCTATAAACATCACCCAGCACTGGTTACAGAAATAGAAAACATCACAGTTCTATGAAAATATTATTTAAAACACACAAATGCTGTAAGTAAAATAATACACTCTCTCTCTCTCTCTCTCTCTTCTTTTTTCATAATAGCTGATATATTTATAGTAATTCTCTTTTCGTCTTATATTTCCTATTCAACGTTTTCTTTTATTTATCATACATGTTTGTGTACATCATCCAGCATTCCTATGTTTAATCTTTTTTGTCTGTGTGTGCATTCATATCTCTTTCTAGAATGTAACACACATAGGTACTATGGAACTAATATATAGATAATGTTCAAATATATTTTTTTATCTAACAGTTGAGTTATGAATTGAAGATACTAAAATCAAGCAAGTATGAAAATTCAAATATCTGAGAGGTGGAATGAAAAATGTGACATAGAAATCCAATGGTGCATTAAATTAGTGAAAGGTGCAATCCTGTTAGTAAATAATTAAGAAGCCAGAAAATTTAATTAGAAATTTTAATGTGTTGTATATAAGCAGTGTATACACATGCCAGTTACCGAAAGAACTCAATTCATTCCTGAAGAATAATGCATATATCGCAGAAGTGGAAACAGTTTTCAAAATTTTCTTCTCTAGAGAGCTCAGTCATAATTAGAGCATTATATATATATATATATATATTGTTGTCATCCACAGACAGATCTGTTTCGCTGTATCACAGCTCATCAGTACGGTTAGACTCCGATTGCTTCCTAACCCAGGCTCGAAACCTGACTGAATTGGCGTCAGTCGACGACTCTACCCCTAGGCCGCAAGGCGTTCGGTGGAAGAAGGCAGGTTTTTTTAGCGCATATCATATTACGCGCCCAATAGCTAGAGTGCTCAAATTCATTTTACTGAATGAGCGATGCGTACACGCTAGAGTGGCTACTGTTTTTCAAAGTCTACCTTTCTTCTAGAGTGCTCAATCAGGGTGTGAGAGCATATATATATATCCTTCACTGATAGCACCCCTCGGGGTTGTGCATGAAACTCCAAGTCCTGCTATCGGTGCGGGATAATATGTTCATAAATATGTACTTATTAGCTCTGTTATATTGCATTGTATGTGCATTGTGGTGCAGTGAATATTTGCTCAGGATGAGAAATTGGAAAACTGAGGTCAAATTCCAGTGGAATTGGTTGAATTCACTTTCATATAAATATTCTTGGGAAAGGTATGAATCTATCTCTCCTTCTCCTGCTATGGGTGAATAGCAAGACAGATTAGGTTCTTTAGGATTGGTTGGCAAAAAATCTTTTGCTGAGTCCATCATGTATTGAAAGAGACATGATTGACCAAGCATCTATCACATATGGGGCTTAACTGACTGACTGACATTACATCGGGCATTAACACCAGCACTCAATGTGTGATCTCTTATCTTCACACACACACACACACACACACATATTTTAGAAAAAAATTTTAGATATTTTATAATTTCATGGGTAATACATATTTCGCAGCCGGGAAAAAAAAAAGGCTGCTCGTCAAACCCAAAAGATACAGCAGCTAATAATATTCAAAATAATCCTGTTGGGATTATTTTGAATATTATTTAGCTGCTCTATCTTTTGGGTCTGACGAGCAGCCTTTTTCTTTTTCCGGCAGTGAAATATATATTACCCATGAAATTGTAGAATATCTAAAATTTTTTCTAAATTATATTACTCTGTTAAATTAAATAAATAAATTTAACATTGAGTTCTTTTGAGTTCGTCTCTATCAGAATTTACCTGATTTATATACCAATATTCTACGTTATATATATATATATCAGCCAATTTGGCAGTGTAAATCTCAAAACAGTGCCTCCATTTATTCAGTTCAAGACTAAATGGCAACCCTGATTAAAGTTCCATTTTTTTCCCCTCTGATCACCAGAGTTTGGTTTGTTATATGTTAGTATAGGTGTACTACTAATTTTCTGGCATCTCTTTTAATCTGGATTAAATTACAACAAACATTTGAATTCCATGCAGTTGTTAAACTAATTCACTGGGTAACCACAAGAAACCACTGTGTATGGCATCCAATCACTAAATTCTTTCTTACAATTGATGATGCTGTCAATGCCTGAGAGGTACAAGAAAATTAATGGATCAGGTGTGTATTATTAAATTGCAATTATGTGATTTCTGTTGGACTGGTAAAATGGATAATCTGGCATTATTCTGGAACAAAGGATGCTGGAAAATCAATGACTTATTTCCTTTTTTCTCGCAATAAACTTCTATGGCTGAATTGCTTCATGGAAGACAAACTTCCAAGATTTGAGTTCAAGTCTTATAGGAAGCGTTTTCTCTATCCTTAAGTCGTGTTTCTTATTTTAACTGTTGAAGGATATTTGACTGAGAAATTTAGAATGAAATAAAAGTTAAATTGAAATGTTTTAAATTAATCAAAGTTTAAGCATTTTTGAGGCTGGATAATGAATTGACGAGAAGTGTAATTGCGAGAGTCATGGAAAATGGAATCCTTGATCCATTTCTGAATTCCAATCTAAATTATTTCTTTAGTTTTGCACAATTTTCCTTGGGTTAAACAATATCTTCTTTCTTCTATTCGTAGTTAAGTATAATGAGATCTCTAGTTTTGGATGTTCAAAACACTAGTTCCTGTACAATCACCAAATTTAAGCAAATTTGAGCCTGGTCAGTAACCAGACTAGTGAATGCTTGTGAATGTCGTCAGGTTCTGTAAGCTTGGTTGTGTGGGAGGTATAATGGATAATGGCTTAGAATTGTTGATTAGAGAGCCAAGTTCTGATCCCCATTGAGTTTGTTATGTTTACCTGTATACATACCTTTGGGAATGGTATGAATCCACATCTTCTCCCCACCAGCTATCGGTTATTAAGACTTGGTATCACTAAACCATTATTATCTAAACAAAAAAAAAAAAAAGAAAAGAAATTACTATCAAAGATGTTTTCTGGCCTTAAATATCCTGCAAAGGGTTGATAATCTGTAGGAAACGAATCTCCCCACCAGCTATCGGTTATTAAGACTTGTATCACTAAACCATTATTATCTAAACAAAAAAAAAAAAAAGAAAATAAATTGCTATCAAAGATGTTTTCTGGCCTTAAATATCCTGCAAAGGGTTGATAATCTGTAGGAAACGAATCTCCCCACCAGCTATCGGTTATTAAGACTTGTATCACTAAACCATTATTATCTAAACAAAAAAAAAAAAAAGAAGAAAATAAATTGCTATCAAAGATGTTTTCTGGCCTTAAATATCCTGCAAAGGGTTGATAATCTGTAGGAAACGAATCAGTCAATCAGTAATTTTGGGCTGCAGTTAGTCTAGGAGATGGACTATTTTGAATTTGAAGGCAAGAGACTACTCCACTACCTTTCTGAGGAAGTCATATTAATTCACAGATAATCCGTCAGTTAAGTGCCATACGTGATACACGCTTGGGCGATCATGTCTCGAAAGAGACATGACTGACTGGACAGAAGATTATCCTGCAGTAGGTTTCCATTGCTTTCTGCGGTAGACTGGTTGCCGACCAAGGCTATAGAACCCAATCTGTCCTGCTATTTAACCCATAACTGGAAGGCAGAGACAGATTAATACCTTTCCCAAGGGTATTTGCGCGTAAGTGGATACAATGGATTCAACTGGAATTCGAACTCGGCTCCCCAGCTTCTTGTTCCGAGCCGATATCCACTGTACCACAACGCACATCACAGATAATAAAGAAAAGTAATCTGTGGAGGTCTATGATTGGCTGTGCTGAAAGAAAGGCACATTGAAAAAATATCTTAACTTTCTGTTTAGGCATAAATTACATTTTAATCAAATGTTTTTTTAGCATAATGCAATAAATAATAACTGATATCTGTTTCATATTGAAGCAACCACTCGATGCATAATGTGCTGAGAACAAACTGTTTCATAAAAAAGAATGACACATGCAATAGAAAAATAAATCACCTGATCTTTGAAAGTATTTGTACATAAAACCTAAGCAGACACCAGGTTTGTTGACAGGGTGCATTTTCTTCCTGTCAAATATTTGTAGCTTAAAAATTACCCCTCAGCCAGATTGTTACCCATGAGTGAAGGACAAAACAATTTTTAGTAATAAACCAGATTTTATTCTTAAAGTGAGGGAAGTAGAGATGAGGCATAGATGAGGGGGTAGGTGCACTGTTCACTGGATGGTCAGTTTTATAGATAAAAATTTTCTTTGTCTTTTCATCTTTTTTCAAAAAAAGTAATTTATTTTCCTTTTATAACTTTCTGAGCCCCTTACTCTGTACTTTGAAGTTGACTTCACTTAATGATAACCATTGAAAGTAAATGTTCCATATAAGGTTGTTTGACAGATCTTGTTGTTTTCAATTTAACATGACCTAGGTTGACTTATTTTGCTACATCTTGTAAAATATGCAAACGTTTTTGATGACATGCTATAAAATTCCAGTTCCAAATTTGTTTAATTTCTACATTAAATGAAATTAGTGAATGCAATTTTCTTTATTGTTTTGACATAGCCAATGACCTTGGAATTAAAATTAATAAAAATCGAACCCTTTAGGCATCAAGAGTAATGTCAAAGGTTAATAAAAGTTTGATGTCTAAACTGAAATTTGTATAAGTATTGAAATATCAATAGAATTATATTAAAATGTATGTTTTATTCTAATAGTTTCTATTTTCACACTTTACACTATTTTTGTTTTCCAGCAACCTACAATTTTCAAAAGTTTAAATCCGAATCAGTTCAGTGGTTATCTTCCCTATTCATTCCCTTAAGGCCCATTTTGTTCCTTCTATGTACCTTTCCACAGGATGGTCAGTTTTATAAATAATAATGTACTTGTCATCTTCATCTTTCTTTCATGACTTTTTCTCAGTCTGAGTCTATTGCTCTGTACATTGAAATTGACTCCACTGACTGATAATCATCAGTTGAAAGTAAATGTTCCATATCTACTTTTGTGACTGGTCCCACTGTTTTCAATTTAACAAGACTTCAGCTGATTCATTGCAACAATATTTCTCTTAGAATAATAAAAAAATAAAACTGGCCATGACTATAAGGATGATCTCATTACAGCCTAATGTATGGATCAGCAGTTCTCATTCAAATTAGTTATCATTTAAATTAGTTATCAACTTTATAAACGGCAACTTTCCATGATCCCTTAGATAATACCAAGTGATCATTGAGGGCCACTGGTTGATCTACCTCTTGACAAAATCAGCAGTTCTCATTCAAATTAGTTATCAACTTTATAAACGGCAGCTTTCCATGATCCCTTAGATAATACCAAGTGATCATTGAGGGCCACTGGTTGATCTACCTCTTGACAAAATCAGCAGTTCTCATTCAAATTAGTTATCAACTTTATAAACGGCAGCTTTCCATGATCCCTTAGATAATACCAAGTGATCATTGAGGGCCACTGGTTGATCTACCTCTTGACAAAATCAGCAGTTCTCATTCAAATTAGTTATCATTTAAATTAGTTATCAACTTTATAAACGGCAACTTTCCATGATCCCTTAGATAATACCAAGTGATCATTGAGGGCCACTGGTTGATCTACCTCTTGACAAAATCAGCAGTTCTCATTCAAATTAGTTATCAACTTTATAAACGGCAGCTTTCCATGATCCCTTAGATAATACCAAGTGATCATTGAGGGCCACTGGTTGATCTACCTCTTGACAAAATCAGCAGTTCTCATTCAAATTAGTTATCAACTTTATAAACGGCAGCTTTCCTTGATCCCTTAGATAATACCAAGTGATCATTGAGGGCCACTGGTTGATCTACCTCTTGACAAAATCAGTAGTTCTCATTCAAATTAGTTATCAACTTTATAAACGGCAGCTTTCCTTGATCCCTTAGATAATACCAAGTGATCATTGAGGGCCACTGGTTGATCTACCTCTTGACAAAATCAGGAGGCAATATATTGAATCGAGGGAGTTAATTTTTGGCCAGCCAGTCAATCCAGTGTTAGACCATCATGCTCAGTATATTGATGTAGGCAGTGTCATTCACCCTGAGACAATATAGAAAGAAGTATAGCCACATGATGTGGAACTTATTGGCTGTGACTGTTAAGGTTATATACGAGGTGTACCTGGTGTGCATTACAGTGGTGTAGTACCTCCATATAGCCAGAATTCCTCTGGTTAATCTTCTGAAGTTCTCACTATAGAAGAACCAGTGCTTCTTGGAGTGCATTTTTGACAATCATATTACATTGTTCTCTGTGGTCTTTTTGGACATGATTTCTCGTCATCACATAAAACTATTGCAGAACTACCTCCTCTTTTTTTTTGTGCCATGTCCCTTCAAGACATTGCCAATCATGGCTCTCCACAAGATCCAGTCGTTTGTAGCTTTTAATAAATTTTGTCATTTTTACCTTTCCTAAAACTTTCTTTGTTTTCCATTTTATTCAACCTTGATAGGTAGGTTAGGCATTGTTTTCCGTTGTCCCTCTTGCCGTCATTCTATCCTGTGAGTATCAAATTCTCCAAACCCTCTTTCTCCATTATGTGCCCTAGAAATTTCTCCTGTCTCTTTCAGCTTCTAAGTATGTGTCATTTTTCTTCTATTTTCTTTAAAATGTTGTTGCTCTCATATTCGGTCCATGGTATGCTCATCGTCCTTCTGTAGAACTATATTTCTATTGCTTCGACATTTTTGTGTCTGTGAGGGGGACTGTTCAGCATTCACTCCCATATAGGGAGATTGATATTATGTAACAGTTCAATACTCTTTGTTTCTTACAAAATTTTCTTGTTTTTGATACTTCACTTAGCTTGATTGAGCAAGACATCTTTCCTTATCCCAATGTGCCTTCAGATATCAGTGTCACACTCTCTTTCCTCTGTTGATGCACTTCTTAGATATTTTAATTGTGGGACGTGTTTGATGAATTATTGGAAAACCATTCCTGGGTTTAACCATATTTTACATTCTACCCTGACTTTGGGCAGTAGCACCTGGTAGGGTCCCAGCTATGGACTATAAGTGAACCCTCCCAAACAAAAATCAAAACACTATGAAAGTTTAAAAATACATTTGTATAAAAAGATTACCAGCAATACTTATCTATGGTAAAATACATTAATATCCCAAATTTGTTAAAGAAATCAAAATATATTCCGAAATATAACTGAAACAAAACCACAATATAAAACACACATATCATTATTACTGCTAGTAATTGTCCACACAATGATGTATATGCACAAAAGCTGAGTATCATCTACCATGTAATCAAATGTGAAATCAGAATAACATCATTTTTTATTCTTTCAAAACTCCCAAGAAAATTAAATTTCAGCATTGAATGACCCATAAGAAGTTTATATATCATTAAATGAATCAAATCAAATCATACTGGCAAACTGATGTGTGGATAACCTACAAAACATTGTTCACTACATGTCTAATAGTGAACTTCTTCACCTTGAGCTGAGCAATGCAACTCGTTATTTAATGATATCCTGGATATGCCTGACAAACACAGCTGTCTATAGAATGTCTGATGGCCTAAACTATTTCTTTATCTTGACCATGGAGGACATATTTCCTCAAGCTCATTCCTGACCTTAAGTCTTACAAAGCACATGGTCAGTTTTAAGAAGCTTACTATCTCTAAGTTTGTTGTTGTTGGCAATGCATAATATGAGCACAGTGTGCTTCTTTGTTACCTGAATCAGATTAGAAGCTGTTAATGCTCTCAATATGACTGAAAAACAAAGAAAAGGTTAAAATTTTCATTTTTTTTTTTTTTTTTTTGCATGGTGCATAGCATTACATGACGTTTTTCTTCCATTTACAGTCCACTAAAAGGATGTTCTCAAATACCTGGTAGACACTGTATTTCTCTAATGTCATTCAAACCTAGAGATGTCAATATCTTTGACATTTCTACTTATGGACTCATGTCAGTGATGGAAGATCCATGAAGATAAGTCCAAAAACTAAGTGATTTTCATATTCCTGAAATAAATTTCGCTTTTAAAGAGTGTTTTCAGGATGGATAAAACATTGTGACATGTCACAAGGCATCTGTCAAATAGTTGAGAATATTGCACTTGAAGATGTATAAATAAAGTCTTTAGAAAGTTGTTTGGTTTTTAAATTGCCATATTGAAGAAGAATTTAGAAGAGATGTTCTGGGAACAGAAATAATGGTTTATCAAGAAGAAACTGAACTTAATATATGCAAAATATTTATCTGGCTTTAGAAATGTTTGGATGTTTGAATGGTGTAGCTCAGAATGAGAAATTAGAAAGCCAAGTTCAAATTCCAGTTGAGTTTGTTCCTTTCACTGATGTGCAAATACCCTCAGGAAAGGTATGAATACATCCTTTCTCTTCCAAACTACAGGTTAAATAACAAGACAGATTTATTTAGTTCTTTAGCCTTGGTTGGCAACTGGTCTAGGATAATGACAACTCTGAATACAAAACTGTGACCATAGATTTAACATGCCAGCAATGATCATACTTGTCTAGCAAAAACCTATAGGACCCCCTCTCTCTTGTGGATTTTTGAGACAGAGCTTTGCTATATCAGGTGTTGCCACTCTGATTTGCATAAGTTTTTAAGGGGTGGAGTTGTTAGTCGCATACATAAGTGGTTTTGGATTCTTTCTCACAGATTGGTTGCCCATCAAAGCTAAAGAGCCCAGTTTGCCCTACTGTTAACTTGTAGCTGGAAGGAGAAGAAATGGATTCATACTTTTTCAAAGGTATCTACATTGTGGAACAATGGATATTGACTCAAAGATGAGAAATCAGAAAACTGAGTTCAAATTCCAGTTGAATTCGTTGCATTCACTTACATGCAAATACCTTTGGGAAAGGTAAATCAATCTCTTCTCCCTCCAGTATATGGGTTGAATAGCAGGATAGATTAGGTTCTATAGCCTTGATTGGCAACCAGTCTACAACAGAAAGAAATGGCAACCTACTGCAGAAAAATATTCTGCCTAGTCAGTCATGGATTGAAAGAGACATAATTGCCCAAGCGTGTATCATATATGGTACTTAACTGACTGATGTGAAAATAAAAAGCGAAATAGACATGTTTGGAATTTGAAATTGAGATGCCAATTCAACTTTTTCTGCCAATAATAGCTACATCTCACACACATCCTTTAGAAATATGTTTTTCTTTTTTGTCTATATCAAAACACTACTGTTAACCTTATTCTTACTGTTAATATCAGTCAGTTAAGTGCCATACGTGATACACGCTTGGGCGATCATGTCTCGAAAGAAACATGACTGACTGGGCAGAAGATTATCCCGCAGTAGGTTGCTATTGCTTTCTGCGGTAGACTGGTTGCCGACCAAGGCTATAGAACCCAATCTGTCCTGTTATTTGACTCATAGCTAGAAAGGGAAAATATCTATTATATTATTATACAGTAATAAGTGGGGGATCAGTGTATTACTTCATAACAATATAAAAATGATCCCCCACTTTATGCCCAGTAGTGGCCTTAATCATATGTTCAGCTATTATATTCAGTCAGTCAGTTAAGTGCCATACGTGAGACACACTTGGGCGATCATGTCTCGAAAGAGATATGACTGACTGGGCAGAAGATTATCCCGCAGTAGGTTGCCATTGCTTTCTGCGGTAGACTGGTTGCCGACCAAGGCTATAGAACCCAATCCGTCCTGCTATTTAACCATAACTGGAAGGAAGAGACGGATTAATACCTTTCCCAAGGGTATTTGTGCGTAAGTGAATACAATGGATTCAACTGGAATTCGAAAAACAAAAAACAAATATTAAAGTGTCAGTTCTACTATTTTTGGAATTCTAAATATAAATAGCCAGACGGTCTATAGTGAACTAATTTTCGTGTTTTTTATATGTAACCAGTAATAATAGTCAGCATTTCAATTTTCAACATTTCTTACTATTCTTTGTTTCACAGCTATACAGTCTTTCTTTGAGAGATGAAATTTAGTGGTTCAAAATAATAATAAAAAAAAAGACAGAAATTTAGTTTGTAAAAATTTCCACCTTCATCTGAATTATCTCATTGTCTGTTATTACAAAAAGCACATAGCCCCAGGAAAAACAACATTTCTCTAATTTTTCATGAGAAATACCTTATCGGTTAGCATTGTAATATTAAAAATGTGTCCCTCTTGAATCAGATTTCAGCTCGGAAACCTAAGCAAATATTTTCCCTTATCAGGGAAAAATAGACTAGCTTTGAGAAATTCCAAAATTAATGACTTTTCACAATATTTGTTTTGGGTTTAACTGTTTTGGATTCCCTCATCAATTCCACTTTATATATCTGATGTAATTTTAGTTTTCTGTTTCCTTTCTACCTAATTATTTGAGAAATCTCTTGGGAAGTTTCTGCAATTTGTTTCTACACCCCAAATCGCCATTTTGCAATCTCATGCAACAAAGCATCGAACCATAGCCCATGCCCTGTTACACATTCATCACCTTCCTGGGTTTTCATTCCTCGTTCAATGGTGTTTCAAAGAAAATGGCTCTTTTGAAGAATATTTGTAATCTCACATTTTAATTCTTGTTATTTTTAATAACCTATTATTTTTAATTATAACCATTGTTATTTTTATTATTTCTAATAATAATCTTTTTGTGTCATTTCTCATAGGTTTTCTATTATTTTTAAGAATAACTTTTTCATTATTTTTAATAATAAATCTGTTATTTCTAATAAGATTTCAGTTATTTTTAATATTATTTTTGTTATTTTTAATAAGTTTTTGCTTATTTTTTATAACATTTTTTACTGTTATTTGTAATAACTTATTTCAAATAAGTTTTCTATTATTTTTAGAAATAACATTTGCTGTCATTTCTGATAAGTTTGTTAATTTTTAATAACATTTTCGTTGTTATTTCTAATGATAAACATGTAATTTTACTGATAGGTTTTATATTATTTTTAATTATAACATATTTGTTTTTATTTCTAATAAGTTTTATATATTATTTTGAATAATAATGTTTTTGTTGCTTGTAATCTCGACATTTTCGGCAAAGATATAAGAATAATCAAGAATCTCTACTGGCAGCAAACGGCCTGCATACGGACAGGTAACGACCTCAGTAGATACACAAAGATAGAAAAAGGCGTAAGACAAGGATGTGTCTTTTCACCGGATTTGTTCAACCTATACAGTGAGAATATTTTGAGGACCCTAGATGACACACCAGGATTTGTTATTGGAGGCCACAACCTGAACAACATAAGATACGCGGACGATACAGTACTGATTGCGGACACGGAAAGGAAACTGCAAGATCTCATACAGAAAGTAGCAGTGGAGAGTGACAAGAAGGGACTACAAATAAACTTTAAGAAAACTGAGTGCATGGTCATCAGCAAAAGATACAACCCAAAATGCCAAATACAGGTGGGGGATAACAGAATCAAACAAGTCCAAGAATTTAAGTACCTAGGAAGTGTTCTAACAGGAGATGGAAAGTGCGACACGGACATCTGAAGGCGAATTGGCATGGCAAAGGACGCGTTCCAGAAGATGAGCAAAATACTAACACACAGGAAGATCTCAATAGAAACGAAGAAAAGAGTGCTAGACTGCTACGTGATGTCAGTTCTTCAATACGGCTGTGAATGCTGGACAATATCATCGAAAATGAGGAAAAAACTGGAAGCGGCCGAAATGTGGTTCTACAGAAGGATGTTACGGATATCGTGGACTGAGAATACAAGCAACGACGAAGTGTTAGAAAGAATGGCAACAAAAAGGAAATTGATGCTGAGCATCAGGAAGAGACAACTGAAGTTCCTGGGACATGCAATGAGGAAGGAGAGCCTGGAGAACCTGATACTGACTGGACAGATAGAAGGAAGGAGAGACAGAGGAAGGCAGCGGATAACATATTTGCAGGGTCTGATCAGGTGGATGACGGAACGGGGGTTGCCAGGAGCAACAGAAGCAAACATACTAAGAGCCACAAGGGATAGGGAGACGTGGAGATCCATGATCGCCTACGTCCTGAAGGGACAGGGCACATAGAAGAAGAAGAAGAAGAAGAAGAAGAATATTTTTAATGACCAATCTTGCTATTTCAAATGAATTTATTATTTCTAAGAATAACTTTGTTATTGATATTTCTCTTATTTCTGCTAACCTTTTTTATACTATTAATTATTTTTCTATTATTATTTTGATTATTAGTAAACTTTTCCTTTTTTAATCTTAGTTTTAAAAACCTTTTTCTCATTTGTATCTTTGATATCTCTAATATGTTTCTATCAATTCATTTTCCCTGTTCTACATTTTGTGAATGAATAAATATTCAAAATCTCTTGTAGCATTTTATATTTTTAATTTCGTGCATGCGCGTTGTTTGTTTGTTTTTTTATTTTGTCGACTAAACTATAGTAGGGTCAGTTGGGCACCGTCTATGCAAAAAAGAGCACCTTGACTTAACTCACTCCACTAGAAATTTTGAGACAGAATACTGTATGGGTTGGCATTTGTGCCGGAAGTTCTAATACGAACATTTTAGAGTGTGTGGGTGTCAATCTGATGACAGTGCGAAGGATTTGGAAAGAGTTGGGGGAATATAATAGAGTGTGTTTTGAATGATCATTAAAGATAGCAACATTCTGCCTCCGTTCATCTTCCCACAGGGTATTAGATTCAACAGGGATGCCAACATCAATTGCCTCCAGGAGGTAGTGCTACCCTGGGTCAAGAGGATGGCTGCTGGAAGACCCAGTGTCTGGCAACAGGACACCGTGCCATGTTATAAGCTGGAGCTTTGATTAGTAAGGCAAAGACCAATTATATCTAAGATAATAAAGTCATC
Source organism: Ascarosepion bandense (assembly GCA_037127315.1). Taxonomy (NCBI): domain Eukaryota; kingdom Metazoa; phylum Mollusca; class Cephalopoda; order Sepiida; family Sepiidae; genus Ascarosepion; species Ascarosepion bandense. The sequence continues at coordinate 9,130,977 of JBBBDQ010001908.1, forward strand.
TCCTGTTGTTGATGGAATAATTATTTTATTACAATGATTATTAATTATTCAGCTAGATGATTATAAATTATTATGTTTAATTAATTTTACTGATTATACAATATGGTTAGCTGTAGATACATATTTGTCCTTCACTCATAGATTTTCTAATATTTGCATAAATAGTATCACGTTATAATCAAATAACTTACCTTGTGTTTTTTTGCAGCAAATGATTTTGTGATTAGTTTTTGGAGAAATTTTCAAGATTCAGATATGATCTGAAGTGATTTTCTTGGTTAAATAATGAAAATAAAATCAAAAGTAACATTATTATTTTTTAAACCAGATCATTCACCACTTGAATTGTTTTGTTAATCAAGGTTTGTGTATTAATGTTTGCCATTCAATGATTTTGGTTCAACTGAATTCTAAAAATTAAGTAAGTTATAAAATTAATTTCAAATTCGTTCAAGAGATGCTTCAACACATTTTTGTATTGTTTATATTGTTACTAAAATATTTTTGCTTATCCATTCTACAGACTTCTTCATAAAGAAAGAGTGGAGTTGTTTGTTTTCTTTTTTTATGTCTATAGAAATTGATGGGAAACAGAAAATGGGCAAAATTACATAATACCAAAATAAGCAACATGAAGCATAAATGACAATGAGTCATATAAAATTGCTGAAGATATCTTCTATTATATATATATATATATATATATATATATATATATATATATATATATTCTAAACATATGCTATTAAATATAAGAGACAATGAATGTCTATTATGTTTAATCATGAGCTGTTCTAAACGTTGTATTTTTGCTTTAATTTCAGTTGAAAATAAAGACAAAAATTCTCCAACATTTGGATAATTATTGGTTTTCTTCTAAGCTTTCGGCTCACATGAGAGGTTGTTTAAACTGAAATATTATAAAATCCACCATCACCGACGATTTTATTTTGTGTTGACATCAGTGATGGTGGATTTTAGAATATTATAATATAAATTTTTGTCTTTATTTTCAACTGAAATTAAAGCAAAAATACAACGTTTAGAACGGCTCATGATTAAACATAATAGACATTCATTGTCTCTTATATTTAATAGCATATGTTTAGAAAATTACTTGCTGCCTCGATATACTAAATATATATATATATATATATATATATATATATATATATATATATATATAAGGAAAGACTAAAATGCCAACCAACCTCGCAACCTGAATTTCAACCATGAGTAGAAGGAACTTACCTGAGGAGACCTCACAATTGAAAGCTGGTTTGTGAGGCGAGGTTAGTTGGCATTTTAGCCCTTTTTAAGAAAGGGCTAAAATGCCAACTTTGCCAATCTTTGCTCTACATATCCAATTTTGTATTGCGCACTTTTTTATTGTCTATACCATTTAGGCGTAGCTGTTTTTAGTTGTCATTTTACATTTATACATATATATATATATATATATATATATATATATATATATATATATATATATATATGAGGAGAAATATAATGTTTATATTAGAATTTTGGTGGGAATTTGGAAGCACTAACTTTATACACTTTCACTAACCATAATTTAAGATATCAAACAGCCCTTTACTGAAAATACTGGGATTTAGAAGAAAATAACCTAAATCCACAGATAAAATGGAAGATGACAGGTAAGGCAAGAACCCCAAATAGCTTAAAAGACAGATGTAATCTATGTTTAACAGAAAAAATTAAAATTTTGAAATTTCAATATCAGAATGTACTTCTGAATAATTTAAGAGAGATCATTAGTATGTGCCGTCATAGAAATGAATATGAATAAATATCTTATTGTTCCATTTAGTCACAATTAGGCTTTGTTTTTTAAATTATTTAGCTAAGCAGTTACCTTCCCCCCCTACCTACCACTACTAGCCCAATGGTCAAGCCACATACTTCCCACTACCACAGAAGAAATTACTACTAAGATTCTGCTAGCTTAACCCTATAAAAGCCAATATCCCACAACCCCTTCCTTTACTAGACCAAGCCCCCAGCATTAGAATTTTTCCTCATTCTTTGTTTAAATGAGGTTGACAATGCATGTCTTAAACTGACATTTTGAAAATGGCTATTTCCCATCTAAATTTTATCTGAATTTACAGATAAATATATATATATATAAATTTCAGATAGAGTATATCTGTGAAAGGACTTATAAATAAAGATAAGAAGCAAACTTATCTGATGTAATAATTTTCCTCAGGATGAAACACATTGGCTATTGTCAGTTTTTCTTTTGTCCTTATTCATTGTGATATATATATATATATATATATATATATACACTAGTATCATAGGCCAGTGTTGCCTGTGCAACTCAGAACATTTTAGTAGTAGGAAAAGATGCCACTTTTTATTTTACATATTTTGTTTTTGTTTGAAAAAACACTTTTTTTTTTAAATATTTCTTTTGTTTCCAAATTACGGGGAAAAATATTCACATTTTTTTGTTGACCAAATGAATTCTTAAAACGTTGGAATAAAAATTAAATATAAAAACTTTTTTTTTAATAAAAGATATTTTAGTCGTGTTTGACACATGTGATTTGATTTCTGTGACGTAAAACGTCAGAATAAAAATTAAATATAAAGGCTCATTTTTTTTTTAATAAAAAAATATTTTAGTCGTGTTTGACACATTTTGATTTCTGTGACATAATTCAGCAATCATCTTAGATCGTAGATGCTTTACGGAGTAAATGTAAACAATTGTGTCCATTGGTCAAAGTGTGAAAGGGGAAAATTGGTGAACTTAAACTCAAAAAGTATGTGTCGACCTGGCTTCCCTGTAGATATGTGTCCCTAGAAAGTTTGAATGGCATAGCTTAAAAAATGTAGGCATGCATAGGGAACAGTCACACAGACTCACAGATTGCCTTTTATATATATATATATATATATATATTCCTTTTTTCATGAAAAGCAAACATTAATTTTTTCGGAGATTTTTAAAACGTGATGTAGGTAATGTTTACATATGTACATTAATTATGTTTCAAAGGTTATTACAGCTCAAATGGTAGTAAAAACAAGCTCCCACTGTCTATAAAATGCTCCCATATGTATCCCAAATAGCCTTTGACAACTAAATCTGGCTCCAAGATGGAAAGTGGACCATTGGTGCCATATAACCAGCTGATTTGGGTAGATGAAGATCAACAGCTCCGGAAGACTTGTCTTAGAAAAACCCTGATTTTAAACCTCCACTGCTTTGCAGTCACATCCAGACACGGAGAAGGCTATGGAAGTAAATCTAACCAGGAAACTTCAAAGCATTTGGCTGTCAACAATTTATTAACTTCTGGTAACTTCTGCAGCCAAGCTGGCCCCAAACATAATGATCTGTATACTTTTGGATTTTGTTGATACATTTAAGAGGTTGGACACCCTCTTGCACCCTTGAAATATTAATTCTGTCTCACCACCAAAGGACTGAATTTTGACCAAATAGGTTGCTTCCTTTTTATTTTGTAAGATAAATAGATACTTATAACTACTACTACTACTACATTTCATCTAGCTAAAGACAATAATGTGATTGGTTCATGTTGGTTGCATCCTCTGAGATGTATATATTAAAATGTGAAAAATCTGTTATTGTATTTGCAATAGCTTAATTAATTTTCCAGTATTTATTTGTCAAAACTTTGAGAGAATATAATGTTAACATGGTAAGGTTTCTGATTAGAGAATAGATGATATCTTTTCTAGCCAGAAGATATAGAAGCCCCAACAGGCTGTCAAATATGAAATAATCCACTTAACATAAATATAGCTTTGTGGTTGATTGACATTTCCATAGGTAATTTAGTAGAATGCATCAACATTTGTAATGGTTTTAGTTGTTCTAAGTTGAAGTGTAAAACTTGGGCAGCCAGTCAAAGCCTGGTAGCTGATCAGCCCTCTGATCAAGCTTCAGCAGCTCAGTGGGGTAGAAACTGACTTGTAATATTGAATGCTGCTGAACATTATATTAAATCAATTGTGAGGTCTCCTGCTGAGAATGTTGGTTTCTTGTGTCATACTAGACAGTTTCTTTTTTGCCAGAATCTATTTACATATTTATAAGTCTACCATTTGTCCATGTTTTGAATATATCTGCCACATCTGGTCTGGTGCTCCTGCTATTTATTTAAAGATTCATGATAAAATACAAAGAATACATATGCTATGTTATTGGTCCTAACCTGGCATTGTAGCTTCAGGCCCTTTCCCTCCACTGTAATGTATCTTCCCTGTACCTTTTTCATAGTCAGTCAGTCAGTTAAGTGCCATACGTGGGTGATCATGTCTCTTTCGAGACATGACTGACTGGGCAGAAGATTATCCTGCAGTAGGTTGCCATTGCTTTCTGCAGTAGACTGGTTGACAGCCAAGACTATAGAACCCAGTCTGTCCTGTTATTTAACCCATAACTGGAAGGAAGAGACAAATTAATACCTTTCCCAAGGGTATTTGTGCATAAGTGAATGCAATGAATTCAACTAGAATTTGAACTCACCTCCCTGATTTCTCGTTCCGAGCCAATATCCAATGCACCACAAGGCACATAATTGTCCTAATAAAACTTCCTCTTTCCTACCTAGACTTTATGAATTGAAGTGCAGTACTAGATTGGCAGCAAACTCTTATCATTTTAGAGTTAATATGGCTCAATGTAATTGGAATTTCTATACTAATCATTTTTTCTATTGCACTTCTCATTTATGGAAATCTATTTTGACTTCTTGCTTCTCAGTCAACTTTGATCATCAAATATTTAAATGCAACTTCTTCATTTTTGCTATTTTATTATTCTCTCTCCTGTATTGTATTTTTTCTTATAGTCTCTAACATTCAGTAACCCCCCTTGCATCTTAGTGGCTTTATTGGCTTACTTGGGGTGAAAAATTCTCCCCTTAAAAGTTCTTTAACAAGCAAACCTTGAATTTAATCCAGTCTTGATCAACAGTTGCCCCCTGAAAGAACCTCCCTGCCTTAAATGTGTGTTGGTATTCAGATTCACCCTAAATCTCAAATCAAACGCATGCACATCATACAGCGCTAAGGATACAAGAAAAGGGGTCAGTTACTTGTCCTGATCCAAAATGATCATTATGCTCTGCTATATCTTTAAAAAAGTTGGATATGACCAAAAATGGTGTATTGCTGCCATATTTGGACTGGAGCTACCTAATCTTTATTTTCTTGCTTGTATCACTTTAAAAAATATCTGACTCCTTATGCCCTGCTCTATATTTACAGGAGTCAGATCAGAGCAAAAATGGTGTATTGCTGCCATATCTGGGCTGGAGCTGCCCAATCTTCACTTTCCAGCTTGTATCACTTTAAAAAGTATCTGACTCCTTATGCCCTGCTCTATCTTTACAAGAGTCAGATTAGACCAAAAATGGTGTATTGCTGCCATATCTGGGTTGGAGCTGCCCAATCTTCACTTTCCAGCTTGTATCACTTTAAAAAGTACCTGACTCCTTATGCCCTGATCTATCTTTACAAGAGTCAGATCAGACAAAAAATGGTGTATTGCTTCGGTATCTTTATTCTTTAGTTCCATTAAAAGCTGGTTTAAATCATCCTCATTCTCTTTGTATTCCAGTAAGAAGGAAGTTTTGTCATCTTTCCAAAAACTGCTACTTTGTGGAACAAGCTTCCATGAGGAAGCATCCTTGATCACCACAATCTTCAATTCTAAGGTTATCCATTAGCTTACATATCTGTTGGTCAGCAGGTGCTGCTGCTGTTGTTTCTGTAGCAAGTAGGCTTTTATCCGATGAAGTTGCTATGCCCAACTGATTTTGAATTCAGAATTGTCTTTCTCTTAAGCAGGTTGAAGACCAAGGCTAAACTGCTCTGCTATTTAACCCATAGCTGCTGGGGAGAAAAGATGAATGTCTTTTTCAAGAGTAATTGTGCATAAGTGAATGTATTTGAACTCGGCTCTCCAATGGCTCAATCTAAGCTGCTATCTATTATCTGCACATCCATATCTGTCTTCTGTAGCAGAAGAATTTTTTTAGTTGAAACATTATTGACCATTATAATATTTTTAACTTTTAATTTCAGTTACTTTGCATTAAAATTACTTATACTGATCCAAACTGTTTACTCATGACCATGAACTAGCTCTATCTTTTTTATGCCATGTTCCATCAAAATGTAGGCAATCATGGCTCTCCTCAACTTCCTGTCCATGTAGCTCTTATTAAATTATGTCTATCTTTTTTTCTCCTAAACTCTGTTCTGCCATTCATTTACTCAAGCTCACTAAGTATGTATTGTGTTCATATGTCCCTCTTGCTCTTTATCTGTCTTATGAGTATCAGATTCTCCAAGCCCTCCTTCCTGATTATGTGCCCTATAAACATTAACTGTATCTACCTGATGTTAAGTATTAGTTTTCTTTTTGTTTTCATTTTCTCCTAAACTTCATTGTTACCCACATATTTGGTCTATGGTATCCTCAGCATTTTTCTGTAGAACTACATTTTTTTTGCTTCCAACCTTCTGTTCATCTTCGAGGAGATTGTTCAGTACTCATTGTCATACAGGAGGATTAATATCACATAGGAATTTTGTAAACTTTCCCTTATTTCTCGTGAAACATTCCTGTTTTTCAGTATGCGACTTATAAGGTGTGTTGTGGAGCAGTGGATATCGGCTCCGAACGAGAAATCGGGGAGCCGAGCTCGAATTCCAGCTGAATTCCTTGCATTCACTTACGCGCAAACACCCTTAGGAAAGACATTAATCCGTCTGTTCCTTCCAGTTATGGGTTAAATAACAGGACAGAATGGATTCTATAGCCTTAGCTGGCAACCAGTCTACCACAGAAAGCAATGGCAACCTACTGCGGGATAATCTTCTGCCCAGTCAGTCATGTCTCTTTCGAGACATGATTGCCCAAGCGTGTTTCATGTATGGCACTTAAGTGACTGACTGACTTATCTTTTGAAATGCTTTCTTGAATATCCCAGTACACCTTTGGAATTCAATGTCAAACTCTCCATTTTCTGTTAGAACATTTCCCAAATAATGAAAATTCTGCATTTGTTTGATTTTGAATCCCTGCCCTCCTGAATTGCAGTATTTAGGATAACATATAATCTACATTTCTAATTAAATTTCTTTATTATTGTAGTGTTAAGTAACACTTTGGGTTCATGCCTTTTGCTAGCACCCATGCATTGTTTTCTTATGTTTCATCCTTTCTACTTGCTTTCCTTCATTACCTTCTGTGGAAGCTTTTGTAACTTTCTTTCTGTATCTGATATACACACTGTTTCATCTACATACCTTATGTTGTTGATATTGTGGTAGCAAATAATGAATGTTTCTTGTGATTGCTATGTGATATGAGTTCTTCGGTATGGCAGTGAATGCTGGGTAATATCATCAAAGATGAAAGAAAAACTTGAAGCAACAGAAATGTGGTTCTACAGAAGGATACTGCGGATATCATGACCAAGCATGTGAGCAATGATGTATTACGTGTACCCATATTGTAGTCATGTCTAGGCTAGCTTAGATTTTTTTGTGGCCTTGCATATGCATTGATTTCTTAAGTTTTTATATTTTCCAGTGATGTTCTCTATTATTTCATCCTCATCCCTCTGTATGTGGTCAGCCATATCTTATTTTCCTATTTTCCCTCATGTTGTGGCTTATGGGGTTCCTGCGGTCTTATCTTAAGAGGGCTGCCAGTTTTTCTTTTATATTTCTTACTAGCAGTATAACCCGGCATTGCTCGGGTGTAATGAAAGCTTTAAAACTAATCCATGGTCCTGGAGCTCAGACTCTTTAGATGTTGACATGAAAGACTAAAAAGCAATAGTTGTTTCCAGCTAAAGCGAAACCGTAGACTGAAAGAAATACGAATGGATGTAAGTCAAATTTTGATTTCCTGGTATCGATATCAAATAAGTTTTTTTCATTGTAAACTGAATTTTGAAGGCTAAATAAGTCCTCTGAGTAAATGGTATCACTGCTGAGACTAAGAACTACAATTATACCTACTTAGAGCCAAACCCGAAGCAAAAACTAAAATAAAAGACTACATCAGACCACACCAAATGTACCAAATGGAAGGAATATTGTGTGGTCTGATGATATGAGCAAATTAAGCTCATTGAAATGAATTATACTTTATAACCAATATAAATGACGTGTTAAGTTTTCCTTTATATTTCTATTTGAAATCTTTTGTAAATATTGACTGAATATGAAACATTGCATAAAACATTGTACTGCATATTGCTATTGAAGTGCATGCATGTCCAGTATTATACATAATTGGCTTAAAAAGGCTGGAGTTTTGGAATATGAAATTTAATTTCACTGTTAATGAGAAAGTTGATGTCGGCTGAAGGTGAGATGGGGAGGAAACTTTGTAAATTGACTGCTTCTTATTCCAGTGGATTCTCAAATTGCATCAAATGCATTGCTATTAATTTTGAAAATAACCATTCATGCACAGGTTAATTTGAATTTTGAATTTCATTTCCTCAAATTTCATTGGCTAATTTAAAAGCAAGTCACATAAGAGATGCTAATTTTTATTTTTATTTATATTGATTTTAATAATTTGCACATGTGGGTGTGAGGAATGAAATTATGCTGTTTTGATAAGTTGTTGATATCTGTATATCAATGGCATTTACTTCCTCATGTCAAATCCCATGATAGACTAGTGAAAAGTTCTCAGACTGACCAAGAAAGTATTAAAATAAATTCTGGTAATTTCTGTCTGAATTTCTGGGATGTTGAAGCATGATTAATTCCATTCAGACTAATATCCTCATCTTTGTTGTTTTATCATAACATTTCTGGCATTGTACCCTCTGGGCTTCTTCAGGTATTCTTTAATCTGGTTAATTCCCAAGAAATTTTGAACTGCCATGTAATATTGTAATATCAATCCTTCTACATGGTAGTGAATGCTGGATAATTTCCTAACTTAAGGCAATAGAGAACAGTGCTGAAAATACCATGGCTGGAGCATGTGAGCAACAAGGAAGTTTTATGGAAAATGGGACCAAAAATGGCATTTGTATTTAGAATCAAAATGTCTGTAGTTGAAGTTTCTGGAATATAGGATTAGAAAGAAGGCTTGATGAATTTGAAACTCACAGGACATATTGAAAGCAAGCGGTCCATTAGTGTTCTCATGTTTGTACATGTCTTTTTTTCATGAAAGATATTTAGTAAACAAGATCGTCCTTTTGTAACATTTGTGAGTCTGTGGGCAATAAAGAGTAGTGTCTTTGCTGCTCTTTTAAAAGTTATTTATTAAAGATAGGACGAGTGAGAAGTAAAATACTTGTTTAATAATTTGGTGATTTATGAACATTATTATGTACTTGAAATTTATTGTACTTGAATTTTATGAATGTTATTATGTACTTAAATTTATTAATTTATTTCAGTTGAAATTTAATATGTACTTAAAATTTATGAATGTTATTATGTACTTGAAATTTATTACATACTTGACTTTTATGAATGTTATTATGTACTTTAAATTTTACTATATTATTGATATTGACCTACCTGTATCAGCTGTTGTATGTCATTTTTTTTTTATGTCTAACCTGAGATAATTATTCTATTAGCACAAAGTTTTGACTCTCAGATCTGTAAACAGTGTTGTTGTGTGAAGGTGAAATGTAATGGGTTATACTCAGGTATCAGACATACACCTGAGAAGCACATCAATTTAAAATACGGATAAGTTCATAAGTAAAGAACTGCTGGGGAAAATAGTTGATTCATTTTGTTTCGCGGCATATCGACCTATGTGTAATTTAAAGTCAAAATGTAAATATTTTGTACACAGTTTTATTTCTTTTTTGGAGATAATAATGTTTGCTGATTGCAGACACGGAAAGGAAACTACAAGACCTCCTGCAGAAGGTAGCTGAAGGGAGTGACAAAAAAGGACTACAAATAAACTGCAAGAAAAACGAATACATGGTCATCAGCAAAAAGAGCAGCCCAAAATGCCAAATACAGGTGGGAGATACCAGAATCAAGCAGGTACAAAAATTTGAATACCTGGAAAGTGTTCTATCAGATGAAGGAAAGTGCGACACAGAGATCTGAAGGTAAATTGGCATGGCAAAGGACACATTCCAAAAGCTGGGTAGGTTATTAAGAAACAGGAGAATTTCACTAGAAACAAAAAAGAGAGTATTGGATTACTATGTAATATCAGTTCTTCAATATGGCAGTGAATGCTGGACAATATCATCAAAGATGAAGAAAAAACTTGAAGCTACTGAAATGCTGTTTTTATAGAAGGATGCTGCAGATATCATGGACTGAGCATGTGAGCAACGATGAGGTTTTGGAAAGGATGGAAATGAAAAGGAAATTAATATTGAGCATCAGGAAGAGAAAACTGAAGTTCCTGGGACATGCAATGAGGAAGGAGGGCTTAGAGAACCTGATACTAACAGGCCAGATAGAGGGAAAAAGAGACAGAGAAAAGCAGTGGATAACATATTTGAAGGGCCTGAGCAGGAGGATGACAGAACGGGAACTGAAAGACGTTACAGGAGAAAGTGTGCTAAGGGCCACTAGGGATAGGGAGACGTGGAAAGCCATGATCGTGTACATCATGGAAGGACAAGGCACATGAATGTTTTAGTAAAACAAGTCTTACTAATTAACTTGCGGGGAGGAGAGAAAAGGTGGATTCCTACCTTTCCGAAAGGTATCTGCACATAGGTGGATATAACAAACCCAACTGGAATTGGAACATGGTTTATTTATTGCACCACTCTTAAATCCAAGCTTACAGCACCTGGTATTCCCAAGCTGTCACTCATCTTGGTACTGACCAGTTACTTAACTTCTGTGATTGTATGGCAACCAGTGTTTCAATGCTATATGGCTATAAACTGAGAGGAAAATAAGCAAAAAAAAAAAACAAAAAAAAAAAGAAAATTAAGTATTTTTGTATAATTTTTATGTACTACATAAAGTTTCAAAAATGTATTTTGACCAACCTCAGTGAGCTATATGAGATCCAAAAATGAATTTTTGATTCAGTCAGTCAGTTAAGTGCCATACGTGATACACACTTGGGCGATCATGTCTGGAAAGAGACATGACTGACTGGGCAGAAGACTATCCCGCAGTAGGTTGCCATTGCTTTCTGCGGTAGACTGGTTGCCGACCAAGGCTATAGAACCCAATCTGTCCTGCTATTTAACCCATAACTGGAAGGAAGAGACGGATTGATACCTTTCCCAAGGGTATTTGCGCGTAAGTGAATACAATGGATTCAACTGGAATTCAAACTCAGCTCCCCAGCTTCTCGTTCCGGGCCGATATCCACTGGACCACAACGTAGATCCAATTTTTGATTACACTTAGTTTAATTAAAAGTTGTGCATATCTGCAGTCTATAAAGCTCTAAACTGATATCAAAGTTGTCCTTCTGATATCATATTAATAAATCTATCAAGAAAGTTTTGTTATATAGATATTAGTGTATATATATATATATATATATATATATATATAATACTTTAGAACATATACAAACTACAATCTACTATAAAAGTGTAGATTTTGTTTTGACATTGAAAGAACAATGTCTCATCAGGTAGTTTGTAATGATGGTAATAAACGTTATTCTTGGAAAGAAAATTGATGAAAATTCACTTCCTTTTATTGAGAAAATGTTTTTTTTGTACGAGGTAAATAGGATAGAAAAGATGAGAAAACAAAAAGAGAAATCAAAAAAGGGGAAAGCGAAAGACACAGAGGAAATAAAAACAAAGAGGAAAACAAGAGAGATAAAAATAAAGAGACATGAGAAAAGAGCCAATGAAAAATGGCTCAAGGAGAAACAGACCCCAAATTTAGGTAAGAAGTAAAGTATAAGCATATGCAAACATTGGTCACATGATGTCTGGGCTTAACAAAGAGGAAAAAGTGAGAAAATGCACAGAGGGAAGATATATATATATATATATATATATATATATATATATATAATTGGATTAGATAGGTTTGTTTATTGTCTGATTCACACTCCTCCCTCATTTTTTGAACATGAGTATAGGTTTATTTCTTGTTTCCTAGTCATATAGTTTTCCAGTTCTTTTAAAGTGTTCCCCTTCTCTTTCATTCTTTCATAACCCCTTGTGTCTTAGAGATATTATAACTTTCCTTAGCGTGACTTGATTAATATATATATATATATATATACACATTGGTTTAATTAAAAATGACAGACAAGTTATTATCATTAAATTTTTTTATATGTAATTTTTCATGTGTTTATATATATTTTTTTTTTTTCGGAACTCAAATTAAGAATTGTCCAAAGGTTTTGTACCTTTGAACACTTTCAGCTATACTTTTAGCCATTATCAAGAATTAATTTTGTTTTACTTGTAAATAAACATTTGGAAAGTTTATGCATATAGAGTCTTGTGTATGTTGAGTTTCAAACACGGTAAGCACATTTTTACTATGATCCTAATTGATGTTATAAAGTGTAGGATTTTTTTTTTTATTAATAATGCCTTTATTATTTTTAATCCTCTTTTGCATGTGGATTATGCTATTATATATGTATTATCAACAAAGATATCATCGATAGGTCTTGGAATATCTCAATGCATTTTTAAATGAGATTGATAATGGCTAAAAGTATAGCCGAAAGCCCTCGAAAGTACAAAATCTTTGGGCAGTTCTTATATAATGAGTTCTGAAAAGAAAAAAAATTATACGAACACATGAAAGATTATATAAAAAATTTAATGGTACTTGTCTGTCATTTTTAATGAAAGCTGTATAATAGAGAGATTATTGTCCAAATACACAATATATATATATATATATATATATATGTATATATATATATATATATATTTCAAGAAGTAGTAGGAGGATATGAACAATTATTAAGTAAATCATCGAGCTTTATATTCGACCTCAACAGAATGCAGAAAGCACTGGACAGCTTAATTCGTTACCTCTTCGTCGCCAGGGCCCGTGGTGCAGTTGGTATAACATCAGCTTAATAACCAAGACTGTCTGGGTTCGATTCCTGGTAGTGGATGCGCACTGCTGATGAGTCCCAATATAGGACGAAACGGCCGTCCAGTGCTTTCTGCATTCTGTTGAGGTCGAATATAAAGCTCGATGATTTACTTAATAATATATATATATATATATATATATATAATCTAAACAAGAGCCAACAAACCTACTTAAGTTTCACCCTATGGCTCCTCAGGGTGAATTGGCCAATTTACCATGACAAGCCGTAGGTTGAAACCTAGGTAGGTCTGTTGGCTCCTGCTTAGATTTTCTGTCTTTTTGCTCAACCTTTGTATTGAGCACTTTAGTGTTAGGGTTTTTCGTCTTGGGTTTTTTTTTTCTTTCTTATGAGTACTTGACTTTTTGTTCATGTATTTCATTTGTTTCTTTTTTTACTTCCCCTTTTTTCCCCTCCGAGTTCATTCTCGGTGGGTTGTTCAAGACAATTTAAACTATAGCTTAATTAGTGCTAGTTTTGGCAGAGTTAGTTCTGTTTGGTATTGTAATTACTATAGTTAATATTATATATATATATATATATATATATATATATATATATATATATATAATTTTGCACTTGAAATTGCTAGATGTCACTGTAAGTTTTATACAGTTTTTTCTCTTACACTTCTTACTTGCGTAAATCTCTTCCAGCTTGTTGCTACTTAGTCAACTTTGATTTTTGAAAATTTAAATGGAACGTTAATCATTATCTTCTGTCTTCTTAATTCCTGTCATTTTATTGTTTTTTCTATCTATCTCTCTCTCTTTTTAAGTTTTTTCTCATATTCCTTTGCACTCAGTAACCCCTTGCATCTTAGTGGCTTTATTACTTTGCTTGAGTTGAAAAGATCTGAATGTTTGACTCAAATGTGTTCTATGCTGTATATTCCAGACAGCATCTTTTAAAAATCATATGATAATAAAGTCTCCACAAATAGACCAATTATGATATTTTGTTGGTTTGACCTTATATTCCATCAACATGAAGTTCATATGACCAAAATATCAACTTCTGTTTTATAGCCAGCAGGTATTTTTGAAAGTTCTGTCTGTTGTGTTGACTAAAGAAAAACATTTAAACTCAGGTGACACCAAACTGAATATAGAGCATTTCCTGTTGCTGGTCTATATCAACAGTCATGGTTTGGATCAAGGAAGTTAGTTCAGATGTGGCAGAGAACAGACTGTCCCTTGGATAATTCAGATGCCATCTAATCATATTACCAGCCATACCTGATGATACTAAGATGAGCAAAGGGCACATTAGGGAAAAAAACAGAAAAGAAGAGCTGATTTTTGAGACCAATATTTGTCCAAAATGTCATTTACCTACCCACACAGACCAAGTAACAAAGCTTTGAATAAATGCTTATGACAACAGCTTTCAAATTTTCATTTCTTGACATGACATTTGCTTAAACCTATCATTTCCTTGTGAATGTTCAGTAGATCTTTCTCAGTTTTTGGTGTACTCCAACGGGAAGATGTGATCTGGTGTAAATTGTTGACTGGACAGCAGAAATCGTTACATGCTAGAATTTGATCTTAGTTAATTTTTTTTCATCTTTGATGCTATTAGGTCAACTCTGAGCCTGGTTCAGTCTAGAGAGACCAGTATACATTATTATTTATTCCACAACTGGCAAAGAGATGGATCCATGCCTTTTTCAAGGCCATTAGTGCAAAAGTTTTGGGAAAGCAAGATTACTTTGAATGAATATAAAGACATGACATGGAGAGTAATCCCTGACAACCTATTGTGGAAAGGATTTATGCCAGTCTTAAAGGTTTTATTTTAAAGTGAGCATTAACTACCCAAGTTAGAATTTGATGTCAGTTCATTTTTTATCTTTGAAGCTGTTCGGCCAACTTTGAGCCTGCGTTTTTGTTTTCTTTCTTTATTTACTGAATTTTTGTGATGAAGAATTATTATACACTGATTTTCTTGAACTAGTGTCCCTATCTTGGTGGTGATTGTTGTTGACTGCTATACCCAGCAGTCTTCTTCAGCTTTAGTTGGAAACCTTTTTGATTTTGATTCAAACACTTTATTCAATCTATAGATGTATATTCTTCTCCATGTGTTGTCCTTGCTAGAAAATGATAATAACCAAATAGTTTGGTTCAAAATTTTTACAAAGCTTTTTATTTTATTTTATTTTTAATGACATGTCCCTATAGTACATGGGCAATCCTCACTCTTTACAGATCTTTTTTTTTTTTCACCATCTGTGAATTGTCATGCATTCTTTGGAAGGACAGAGGACTAGTTCAAAGTTTTTCTTCTTTTAGGCCAGTTGCCACTTAAATCTAGAGAGACTGGTATAGATTACTATTTAATCCATAGCTGGAGAAGAGATGGATTCATGCTTTTTCCAAGGCCATTAGTACAAAAGTTTTGGAAAGGCAAGATTATTAAGATTTATTTTTGAATGCCATGCCCCTTTATAATATAGATGATTATGGCTCTCCACAGATTCCTTTTTTTTTGTTATCGGTAATTGCCATGGCTTCTTGGAAAGGTTAATGGAGAGATTTCTTATTGTCTTTCCCAGGGTTTGGAATTCAGAGTTTTTTATCTTATGCTAGCTGCTACTGAGTTTTGAGAACCTAGTCTCACTGCTGTTTAATACATAGCTTTGGAGCAAAGAATAATTAAATTTGTGGTTTTCTCAAGGACATTCTGAAAAAGTGATTGCAACAAAGTAGACTCAGCTTAATTTCTCTTTCTAGTTGCACATCCTGTTGCAACTAGCCATCCTGAACTACTGATTTTGTAAACTGCACATCCCATCTTAGAAAGTTACAAAGATTAGAATATTGTGATTTTGACAACTAAGATGAGGGCATCAATCTGAGTAAATCGGTGTATAGTATTTATTTTTATTATTTTAGTTTTTTAGAGAAAAAAAAATAATACAAACTTTATTGGTCATCTTTTTTTCTTTATTTTGCAGTATTCACCCATCTTTGCCTATTGTGGCGTCGACTTCTGGACAGAGACACTTTTCTGTATTTGATGATTCAGGATCAGAAGATGACACAGTGCAAAAACCAACACATGCTAATAATCTTCAACTCTGGTGGTTTACCTGATCAATTTCAGTTTTCATTAAAGCTATAATAATCACGTGTAAAAAAAAAAAAAATTGTAAATATTATTTTGCTTCAGATTTTTCTTTTATTTGTGACAATATTGCATTAAGTTGAATCACTATATTCTTTTAAAAAGCTAATAAGAATAAAAAAAAAATTTGAAAACTTTCAGGTAGGTCTCAAGGAAAAAAGGGTTGGAGAATTTGACATACACAAGACACATTGAATGCAAGAGAAATAGAAAAAAGCACTGAGTAACAGACTGAAAAAGTTTATGTAAATGATGGAAAAACAAATACCACAAAAATAAAGCTGTGGAGAACCATAATTAATAATGTCTTGAAGCTATTTGACACACACACACACACACGTTTGGGATCAAATATAGATCAAATATGGATTGGAATTTGACAGAATGAGAAGCTAAAGAACAAATAGAAAACGGGATATAAATGTAAAAGGAAGACTAAAGACAATAATTCCTAAAAAGTATAGAGAAAAAAAAAAGTGGTCAATGAAAAATTCAAAACTGAATATGAAGAGCAAAGATATTTAATTCTTCCACTTGCCTGAGAAGATTTCATGGTCAAAAGTCAGGTTGTGAAGTTGTTTGGCATTTTAGTCTTTTCTTATATATATATATATATATACTAGCAATATAGCCCGGTGTTGCTCGGGTGTAATGAAAGCTTTAAAACTAATCCATGGTCCTGGAGCTCAGACTCTTTGGACGTTGGCACGAAAGACTAAAAAGCAACAGTTGTTTCCAGTTAAAGTGAAACTGTAGACTGAAAGAAAAATGAATGGATGTAAGTCAAATTTTGATTTCCTGATATCGATATCAAATAAGTTTTTGTCCTAAACTGAATTTTTAAGGCTCAATGAGTAAATGGTATCATGGCTGAAACTAAGAACTACAATTGTACCTACTTAGAGCCAAACCTGAAGCAAAAACTAAAATAAAAGGGCTGAAAAAAATACAGACATACAGGCAGATAAACAGACACACACACAAACATCTTGTCTTTTATATATATATTATCGATTTTCTGCACTATTGTAAGAACTGCAACCTTGAAACTTCTGAATATCGTTTCTTATGTCTTTGTCTATGAGTGTATTGAATTTGATTGAAATCGGACCACTCCTTCTATAACCCGATTATTTTCGATTATCAATTTTCGATATTTATCAGGGTACCTTGACACAAAACCTGGCTAAGAACACTCGCAGATGCTTATAGTACAACTGTGTAAATTTTCAAGAAAATCGGTTCAGCCATTTCGGAGTCTATAGGTAACGGACACAAACACATACACGCACACACACACACACAAAATTCCATTTATAGATAAGTATATATATATATATATATATATATATATATATAGGATGTGCGTTGTGGTGCAGTGGATATCGGCTCAGAACGAGAAATCGGGGAGCCAAGTTCGAATTCCAGCTGAATTCATTGCATTCACTTACGCGCAAATACCCTTGGGAAAGGTATTAATTCGTCTATTCCTTCCAGTTATGGGTTAAATAACAGGACAGATTGGGTTCTATAGCCTTGGTCGGCAACCAGTCTACCGCAGAAAGCAAGAGCAACCTACTGCGGGATAATCTTCTGCCCAGTCAGTCATGTCTCTTTCAAGACATGATCGCCTAAGCGTGTATCACGTATGGCACTTAACTGACTGATATATATATATATATATATATAAAACATTTACCTTGATAAAGTCCTTCAGAGGACAAACTCATCTGTGCAGAAAACTTGTTTTGACTTAGAAAATTTTGAGTTCTCTATTGAGCACTTTTTTTGTCTATACCTTTTAGGCATGTCTGTTTTCAGCCTTATCTTTACATTTACATTTACAGCCATATATATATTAGTTCATGGCCAAAATGGGTTTAGAACATTCTCATCCTGACTATGAGGTCTGAATTTGAAACTTCCTATGTTCATTGTGCTAGACATTTGATGTTAATTGACTCAAAGAGATTGTAGCCTAACCCTCTTCAGGCTGACTTAAGTTTTTTTTCTAGATGTTTTGTCAACCAAACCTATAGAACCCAGTCTGTCCTGCTGTCCTGGGCAGGGGATTCATACCTTTCACAAGATCGTTACCAAGTAAGTGAATGTAATGAACTAAACTAAAGTTTGAATTCTGTGTCTCATACAGCTAACTTCACTGTTTCTCATTTAGAAATGGGTTATTTCTGCAATTTAGTTTTCAACCCTTCGCTGTCTTCAGGCGATCACCTGAAGATAGCGAAAGGTTGAAACCTATATTGCAAAAATAACTCCTTTCCAAATAAAAATACTCAAAAGTTCTACAATATAAATGTATTTAACACTTTTTAATACACCTGTGTACAGGTGTAATTTAATTATGACCAAAAACTATATATATATATATATATATATATATTTGTAAAATGACAATAAGGAAAACTTCTTATCAAGTCACTACCCTACAACCATCCAGTGTTGTCCTCAGAGCCTAGCTTGGAGTGTTAACTGTACATGAATCTTCAAGAATTGGGCAAAACAGAATATGTTCTATAGTTTGTAATTGCCCACATTGGAAGTTTGGATCATCATTGGTGGCATATTCCAATTTCTGAAGGTTGAATCTACAGCAACCAACAGCTGATTTGGAAGGTGATTCATGTAGGACTAGAACAGCCAGGCATTATTGAAGTCAGGGGTGAGGTCGGAGAGATTCTGTAGGACTGATAGAGGAAAACTATTCTTTACAAAAAAAAAAAAAAATATGTTTAGGTGCTGAAATGTTTTTTGGCCAAACCAATTTCTCAAACTCTGCTCAAATGAATTCTGATCACCAGAATCTTCAGGAAGGGCTGAAAGCTTTCCAGTACCATTTTGTAAGGTGGGCTAGTATAGTACAGGGGCTGGCAACCCATGGCATGTGTATCACATGTGGAACACCAAGCAATTTCCAACTGCACACAGTTGCAAATGACATCACAAATTTTGAACCAGTAATTGCTACAACTCAAAGTAACAAATGTTGCCGATATTGAGCAATTGGCTAAGACCGTACAAGAGCAAAGCTCTTCTTAATAATAAAAACTTTAAAAAATACTTGAAAAAAAAGAAACAGTTTATTTCTATTAATATGGTTAACGTATTATGGTATATATTATTATATAAAATATATTGTTGAACAGATATATTGACATTGACTTGTATAAAAATATGTATGCTGTTGGCACACTGAATGATTTTAAAATCCTAAATTGGCACACAGCAAATGGTTGCTGACCACTGGTATAGAATTTCAGCGCTATGAAGGTTAACAACTTGATACATATTTGTAATGCAAAGATATGGGTGTGTCCAGATCTTATGTGGATGCATAATTATTCAATTCTCAAAGTACCAGAATCTTAAACTTCCATCTTGGATCAACTTTTTTTTTCTGATCATTTGATTCTACTTCTGTCTTCCTCTTCCGTTATCTTCTTCTTCTTCTTCTTCGTACCTTGAACTTTCAGGACGTAAGTGATCATGGCCTTCCACATCTCCCTATCCTTGGTGGCCCTTAGCACGCTTTCTCCTGTAACGTCTTTCAGTCCCCGTTCTGTCATCCTCCTACTCAGGCCCTTCAAATATGTTATCCGCTTCTTTCCTCTGTCTATATTTCCCTCTATCTGGCCTGTTAGTATCAGGTTCTCTAAGCCCTCCTTCCTCATTGCATGTCTCAGGAACTTTAGTTGTCTCTTCCTGATGCTCAATATTAATTTCCTTTTTGTTTCCATTCTTTCCAACACCTCGTGATTGCTCACATGCTTGGTTCACGATATCTGCACGATATCTGTAGAACCACATTTCAGCTGCTTCAAGTTTTTCCTTCATCTTTGATGATATTGTCCAGCATTCACTGCCATATTGAAGAACTGACATCACATAGCAATCCAATACTCTTTTCTTTGTTTCTAGTGAAAGTTTCCTGTGTCTTAATGTTTTACTCAACTTCTGGAACACATCTTTCGCCATGCCAATTCACCTTTGGATCTCTTTCCGTCTTCAGTTAGAACACTTCCTAGATATTTAAATTTTCGTACCTGCTTGATTTTAACATCCCCCAGCTGTATTTGGCACTTTGGGCTGCTCTTTTTGCTGATGACGACGCATTCGGTTCTCTTGCAGTTTATTTGTAGCCCCTTCTTACTCTCTTCAGCTATCTTCTGTAGGAGGTCCTGCAGTTTTTTTTCATGTCTGCAATCAACACTGTGTCATCTGCGTATCTATGTTTTTCAGATTGTGACCTCCAATGACAAATCCTGGCATATCACTTTAGAATAAAAGATTTGTAAATATCGCTTCCAATCATATATATATATATATATGTACAAAAAATAATAATTCTAATAAGGATTTTTTTTCCTGTTTTGTTTGGTCACTCGAATGTTTTCTTCACCAGTGGCAAGAAGAGAGATTTGAGTGTCAAAACAATGTTTGATATATTAATGAATCTCCAAGTTTTGAACAAATGACATTTACAGTTGATACATTATACAATGGAATGTTTTGAGGCCATTAAGCCTGAAGCTCAAAAAATAAGGGCTCTTTCTTTCTCTTTTCTTTTTTTATGTTTTTAGCCTTTTTTTTTAAATTTTTTAACTGTTGTATTGCCGAGGTGGAAATGATACACAAAGAAAGTGTGCTGCAGTATTATTCCTCACAATATCCATTGCTGAACAGATATGCACAGAACAGTACAATAGTTACAATGACAGACAAGACAGAACTTACAACAGAGAGGAAGGGTTCAGATCACAATAATCACCAAAGTAATCACTTTGAATATTACCTGAATGCCATTCAAGTATTATGCCTCAAATGCTACTATTCTTTACTTAAATAGACCATTTCAGGCTATTGGCAATTCCATCATTGAGAGTGTTGTAGGGGTGTCAGCCACTCTACAACATTAACAAAGAAATATACCTGGTAAGAACTGAAGAATGGGCAGGTTTAATGTCACTATACAGGCATTGAATGTCAAAAACGTGTTAATAGTTTCACAAAGTTACAAAAATGTTGCAGTTATAAAAATTTCAATAGTTACATCTCCCTGACCATAGATCTGTTAGGTCTCATTTAAATACACATGAAAACCTAACAAAATCTTTCTGTAACATACTCGCTGGTAATACAAAAATTATAACACCATGCACATGGAAAAAAAAAACATTCCTGTTTTACATACATTAACAAAACAGTATATTCAACTAATTATCATCCTTCTCTTGCTCGTTACCTGACACCGGTTCCTCTTCGCTCTCCTCCTATATAACACTTCACTCTTTTTCTTATGTAGCCTCTTGCACACCAGTGGCAGTACTTGCCTTGCTTGGGGTGAAATGATTTTTTAAAAAAAATCATCCTTGATAATGGGTAAAAGTATAGCCGAAAGTACTTGGAAAAAATATTCGAATAACTTTTATATAATCTATGTTCTGAAAAGAAAAAAAATTATATGAGATACCATGAAAAATTATTTGAAAAACTTACCCATAGCTTACTGTCATTTTTAACGAAGCTTGCATAAAAGAGAGATTGCCGAATAAACACTATATATATATATATAATCGTTTTACTCCAAGCAAGCCAGTATTACCACTGGTGCGCAGGGCGGTTGTAGTGAGAGAAGAGGAAAGAAAAAGAAAGGGAACAAGTTACTGGGTGTGTCGAAGAAAGGATAAGAAGTTGGGAATGGCAAATGACACTGCACTTAAACCTTTAGAGAACGTAATCAGGAAAGAAAGTATATGGAAGAATATTCCACAGGTAGGAGCTGTGAGAGAAGAAACTGATTGCGTAGAAGTGACATAAGTATGACTCCTTCTACCGAGCGCTCAGAGGTAAAATCGCCGACAGACGCCAATTCCATCGGGTTTTTCGATTCTGGGTTAAAAGCAATCGGATGTCTAACCGTACTGATGTGCTACAGCGAAACAGATCTGTCTGAGGATGATATATATATATATATATATATATATATATATATATATATATATATATACTACCGGCCATAATTATTAGGCCACCTCAGTTTTTTTTAAAGAAATAATGTATTTCATACTATTTTAATATTTATTGCCAAGTGGATAATTCTAAATGAAAATAGAATGGTTCTTTTGTTATTATTACTTTGCAAAATTTTACAAGGCAAGGAAGCAAAGATAAACTCGTCTGAATCATCCTAAATTTTCTTCATTCAATCATTGATGAAACTGCAATATACATAATTATTAAATATTTATAAGTTCATTTGATGCACATGTTATTGTGCAATATTAACAAAAGAACCATTCTATTTTCATTTACAATTATTTATTTGGCAATAAGTAACATAGTATGAAATAGATCATTTTTTTAAAACACTGGGGTGGCCTAATAATTATGACCGGTAGTGTGTGTGTGCATATATATATATATATATATATATATATTAAGGCATGTTTCATTAAATAATATAGACAAGTTTTGTCTAAATTTTTTTCATGTTGTCTGATAAGCTTAATAGTATTATCATTAAATGAAGAAAGAAAATTACAATATAATTTAAAAAATATGCATCAATATTGTAATTTTCTTTCTTAGTTTATTCATTTAATGATAATGCTATTAAGTTTATCAGATAACATAAAAAATTTATATAAAATAGACAAAACTTGTCTATATTATTTAATGAAACATGCCGTAATGTAAAAAGGCTGCCTAAATACACAATATATATATATATATATATATATATATATATATATATATACTGATTTGTTTGCAGAAAAATTAAGAAAAAGCCATCCAGAATTATCAGAGAAAGAGTACACAGCTATACAGAATTGTTCAAGAAAAGAAATAGCCTAATAGAATTCTTTGAGAAAAAGTGTACACAGTCAGTTGTTATTTAGGAAATGTATGCAGAGGATGTGCGTTGTAGTACAGTGGATATCGACTCCGAATGACAAATTGGGGGTGCTGAGTTCGAATTCCAGTTGAATTCCTTGCATTCACTTACACACAAATACCCTTGGGAAAGGTATTAATCCATCTCTTCCCTCCATTTATGGGTTAAATAATAGGACAGATTGGGTTCTATAGCCTTGGTCGGCAACCAGTCTACCGCAGAAAGCAATGGCAAACTACTGCGTGATAATCTTCTGCCCAGTCAGTCATGTCTCTTTCGAGACATGATCGCCCAAAGTGTGTATCACGTATGCCACTTAACTGACTGATGCAGACTTGAAGAAATGTTAAAAAGTGGAATACACAGTAATACGTAATTTTTTTAACAAAATGAAATACACAGCCATACATAAATGAGAAAAAGACTATACATCCATGTAAAAAATACTTAAATTATTAAATTCTTTTTTTATTAATTTCATACCAAGCAAGGCAGGACCGCCACTGGTCTTCATGATGTTACAGTGAGAAAGAAAAAATGTACAGGTGGTGTTGTAGAAAGGATAAGATTTAGATGGGATTCAAGGAGATAGAGTATCACAATTGACATTGCGTTTGAACTTTTAGAGATTCAAAAGCTACGTCAAATAAGACAGCTACGTCAAATAAGATATAAATAAATCAGATTAAATTCATACAGGTACAAGTTTTAATATGTAAGATTTCTTTTTTTCTGCACATATTTATCCAACGCACAAGAACTACTCAAGGTAATGGGTGACTGAATGAAGTCCATATAGGAGTGGAAAAAGAAGAATACATGAGGTTAACATTGTAGTGATTGAGGAAGCATCCCTTCAGCAGTTCCAGAAATTGCCATAAATTTTTCAATCATTTAATTAGCATATAGAATTGTAATTCTTACTAAAGTTATTGATTGCTTTTTTTTTATAAATATCCTTGAAAAATGGCAAATGCATCTCTCTCTTCAGCTAAGAGTTAATAGTGAGATAGACTGATAACAATAATTATAGACAAGATCCCAGTAGTCATATCCGCTGATGACACTACTGTTTACTCTCACATCGATCAAAAATGTGATGAAGCTGACAAAGCAAACATTGAGCTTGAAAAGCACCTCCAATCCGTGGCAGACTTGGGTCAGAAATGGTTTGTGAATTTTAATGCTTCCAAAACGAAGCTGCTATCTATTAACCATCACAGACAATCGCTCCTACCCTCCCAAATTAGCATAGATCAGGCTAGTCTCCCTGAAAGCAAAACACTGCGCCTCCTCTGGTTAACTCACACAACAGACCTCAAGTGGAATGACTATATCGAATCCATAGATCAATTCGCTGCTAAGAAAGTCGTTTCTTTGTGTAGGGCCAGGAAGTTTTTTCCGCCTGAAACAACCCTGCACATATATAAATCTACCATCCGCCCGTGCATTGGATACTAATGCCATATCTGGTCTGGTGCTCCTGCTATCCACCTCCTTGACAAAATCCAACGAAGAATCTGTAATGTGGTAGATCCCGACTTGGTAGCTTAGATACAGCCACTTTCTCGCCGGCGCAATGTGGATTCTCTGTGTCTCTTCTACAAATACTTTCACGGCTTCTGCTCCGATGAACTTAGCTCATTGGTGCCCTCTATATATAAATTTACTCGAGCCACAAGATTAGTAACTAGGTCCCATCCTTTTACTGTGAAACCAATAAATTGTAAACGCAAATTCTCCTCCACCAGCTTCTTTTCTTGCAATTCCCGCTTGTGGAATTCCCTTCCATTTACTCGACAGCTACAATCTTCAAGAATTGAAATGTAAAGTCAATAGTCATCTCCTATCTCACTAACCTGCATCCTCTCTCTCTCATGCTCCTTTCTCCGTCCACTCCACTCTCATCAGTATTCTCATCCTTCTCTTACCCACTTCCTGACATCCCCTATAACCTGTCACTTTCTCATAACTTTCCTCCTACGTAACCCCCTGCAAAACAGTGGCAGTAAAATGCCTTGCTTGGAGGCGATATGATCATAAAAAAAAAGACGACTCTTTAGCTTTGTTTGGTAACCAGTCTTGGAGAAAGAGTACTCTGAATTCAAAACCGAGTGGGCTACCCTTTTGAAAAACACTTGTTAGAGAAATCATATTTGCAAAGCTTAGTGTGGTGAGAGGTGTGTCCCTGTGTATCACATGTATGCCGAACGGCTTGAAAATGTGCTTGTGTAGGTGTCAACATGGAGTTTCAATAAAGCTCAAAATGTATAATGCATTCCAGTAGGATTTTTCTGACGGTTCATACCTGATGAAAACTTAAGAAGGATCTGCAAAAATATATTGATACACAAGATAGATGTTCGGTATATCAATGACTTTAATTAAACTTCTAGGTAAACTAGCAGTATAGCCCGGCGTTGCTCAGGTGTAATGAAAGTAATGAAAGCTTTTATATATATATATATTTCTATTGCTCCTTTCTAACTAGTTTGTACTCCTCACTCTTTTCTAATTAATCTTTTTACATTTATGTAGCCCCCTGCACATCAGTGGCATTTCCGCCTTGTTCGGGGTGAAATGATTAAAATATATATATATATATATATATATATATATTATCGATTTTCTGCAGTATTGTAAGAACTGCAACCTTGAAACTTCTGAATATCGTTTCTTATGTCTTTGTCTATGAGTGTATCAAATTTCATTAAAATCGGACCACTCCTATAACCCGATTTTTTTCGATTTTCGATATTTATCGAGTGTACCTCGGCACAAAACCTAGCTAAGAACACTCGCAGACGCTTATAGTACAACTGGGTAAATTTTCAAGAAAGTCGGTTCAGCCGTTTCGGAGTCTATAGGTAACGGACACACACACACAGACAAAGTTTCATTTATGAATAAGTTTAGATCACATTTTTGAGTTACATTTATTTTAAAGTTTTTGATTAATTTCTCGTGTAAGAATTGCATCATAAACGTTGGATTATTGTTGCAAAATTCTTAAAGACCATAATTATTTCACATAAATCTCATAGATATTCTATGTCATAGAAAAGTTGCTATATTGTTACAATTTTATTGATTGATAAAATAAACTAATACAATAAATCATTAAAATTGCGAAACGAAGTAGGCGACAGGCAAATCCCGGAGGTTAGCCAATTTTCTTTGAGACGAAGTAGAGAACAGGCGAACACCGGAGGTTAGATAATATGCCTTGAAAAAAAGTAGAGAACATTTGAAGCAAGTGGGTTAGACAATACGGATTGTAACGAAATAGAAGACAGGCGAATTCTAGAAGTTAGGTTATACGCATTGCAATTAAGTTGAGAACAGATGAACCACAGAGGTTAGGCAGAACGCTTTTAAACGAAGTAGAGGAGAGTAGAATGCTGAAGATTGGAAAATAAGCTTTGAAATAGAAAACAGGCGAACCCCGGAGGTTAGGCAATTCGCATTGACACAAAGTAGAGGACATGCAAACCCCAGAAGTTAGGCAATTCTCTATGAAACGAAGTAAAGGACAGGCGAATCCCGTAAGTTAGGATCTACGCATTGTAATGAAGTAAAAGATAGACGAATCCCGAAGGTTAGGCTATATGCATTGAACACTAAGTAGAGGATAGTTGATTCCAGGAGGTTAGACAAACGCACAGAAACGAAGTTGAGGACAGGCGTATACCGGAGATTAGGCAATTCACTTTGAAACGAAGTAAAAAACAGGCGACCCCTTGAGGTTAGACAATTTTCTTTGTAACGAATTAGAGTTCAGTTGGATCTCGCATGTTAGGAAAGACGTACTGGAACGAAGAATATTGAACGTTAGGCAATATACATTGAAATGAAGTAGAGAACAGTTGATTCCAGAAGATTAGACAATAGGCACTGAAATGAAGTTGCAGACAGGCGTATACCGGAGGTTAGGCAATACGATTTGAATCAAAGCAGAGGACGGTTGAATCCTAGAGGTTAGATAATGCACATAGAAACGAGGTAGAATACTGGCGAACTCCGGAGGTTATGCAATACGTAATGAAACAAGGACAAGCGCTCTCTGGAAGTTAAGCAATCGCTTTGAAACTGACTCTATAAAGACTGAAAAGTGAAGACTGGGCCGCTTCTGGCCATATATTGCGAAAGTACTTCATTTCCGGCTTGATTTGAAAAGCTAGAGGATAGAACAAGGAGTCAGCTACTTACTGGGGCGCCACACGGAACCAATCGTTTTTCTATCACCTTTAGCGATGGACCGTATATACAGATTCCAATTGAGATCTGGACTCACAAAGTCAAACAGATGCTCAAGAAACGGGTCTCCCTGAGGAAACATCCATTCATCGTGATTAGTGATAATTCATGTCAGATTGGCGATGACGGTGTAGTGTATAAGAAATTAAGAATTAATATCAACCTTCTTCACTTTTACAAAAATTCACAATGACGTGTGAAATTCTGTTTTTTTTTTTTCAAATAGAAAAGGATTGACTATGTGTTTAAAGAAAAAGTCGAAACCAGATTTTGAAAGTAGGTGTTAAATTGACTTTTGACCAATGGGAGCGACTTGCAAGACTTGAGGACTTCGCGAGTCAGTGTGAAAAATCTAATGACGATAAAAGGGCCCCGATCAGCGCCAGTCAGTCAGTCAGTCAGATGGAAGCAGCGAGAAAGACAACATTACAATGTAACTTCAACTTCAAATCGACCCGGAGATAAGGTCAGGTTGCACCTTGTTCTCTTTCTCTTTCCTTCTCGTGTACTATTTCCTTTTACTTCTTCTCCATCCAAAGACATTACTACCAAGCAAACACATACATACATACATACATACATACATACATACATACATACGCATATACCCTTTCAAAAACTACTATTACGAACATTTCTACAAATCTTGATACACATAACTTTATCATTGAACACTAACTCTACCCTTAACTTCTTAATAATTTTTTTAATTGCACACTAACTACTACAACTTATGTTATTCTTTCCTTTTAATAAATTTCTATTTTAACGTGAAAAATGTATATTTTATTCTTACATTATTCTACACAATTCCACATATTCCACCCTGCCGACAACCAACCTTCTGATGAAAACCTTCTGATGATAATTCTGGTTAAAACTTGTAAGCTGTAGGGAGTTCGGTTAAGTATGACACAAGGCCGAATCAAAGAAACATTAACCAGCTCCCTACAGCTACAATGGAATGCAACTAGTTTGGTCTTCTGTTTACCTTCCAAAGGTTAAACTACATATTAAAAACAGGCAAATTTCGTTTGAAGCAAAAAAGAGTGCTGAAATGTTATGTAATATCTGTTCTTCTATATGGCAGTGAAGAGACTTGAAGCGACGTAGATGTGTTTCTTCTCCCGCTGAATGTTCTTAGAAACAAAGAAAAGAGTGCTGAACTGCTTGGTAATATCTAATTCTTTTCTATGGTAGTGAATGCTGGGCAACTTCTACACAGATGAAGAAGAGACTTGAAGAGGCATAGATGTGTTTTTTATACTGAAAATTATCCGCACAAACAAAGAAAAGAATGCTGGACTGCTAGGTAATATCTAATTCTTTTATATGATTGTGAATGCTGGACAAGTCCCACACAGATGAAGAAGAGACTTGAAGCGACGTAGATGTGTTTCTTCTGCTGCTGAATGTTCTTAGAAACAAAGAAAAGAATGCTGACCTTCTTGGTAATATCTAATTCTTTTCTATGGTAGTGAATGCTGGGCAACTTCTACACAGATGAAGAAGAGACTTGAAGCGGCGTAGATGTGGTTCTTCTACTGATGAATGTTGTTAGAAACAAAGAAAAAAATACTGAACTGCTGGGTAATGTCTAATTTTCTTATATGGTAGTGAATGATGGACAATTTCCACATAGATGAATAGACTTGAAGGGGCGTAGATAGGGTTCTTCTGCTGAATGTTCTTAGAAGCAAAGAAAAGAATACTGAAGTGCTAGGTAATATCTAATTCTTCTATATGATTGTGAATGCTGGACAATTCTCACACAGATGAAGAAGAGACTTGAAGCGGCGTAGATATGGTTCTTCTACTGATGAATGTTCTTAGAATCAAAGAAAATAATACTGAACTGCTTGGTAATATCTAATTCTCTTATATGGTATTGAATGTTGGACAATTTCCGCATAGATTAAGAGGAGATGTGTGGCAAAAGAGATTTACTTCTACGAAAGGATAATGAAAATCTCATAGAGAAAATTAAGGAAAATGAAAAAAAAGGACACTTGTGCTTTGTATCAAAGACATTTGAACAAAATTTTAAACAGTGAAAATGTCTAAAAAGATCAAATAGTGTCATTACAAATGGTTAAAATAGTACTAAACTGCTATATAATAACAATCCTTCTTTTTGGTTGTGAATGCTGAATAATTTCCCCACGGAGAAATATACTTGAGGCAATAGAGAGGAATGCTGAGAATATCAGAGAATAATCATATGACTAGCTAAGAAGTTTCAAAGAAAATAAGAACAAGAATGACACTTGTACTTAGAAAAAAATAAATAAAAAAGTGGCAGTCGAAAGTTTTGGGATTCAAGATGAAGAAAAATGGCTTAGAGAATTTGGTACTCGCTAGACATATTGAAAACAAGAGGCGTAATAGTAAAAAGCGAATAACATGGACTAGGATGGATGCTAAAGAGGTAAAAAAAAAAATCAGTTCGAACTACAAAGGACAGAAAGTTGTGGAGATCCATAATCAAGTACGTTCTGAGATTTTACAGCACATATTTGAAGAAAGAAGAATTAGTATTTACGTTTCATTTGTTCATAGTCTTTTGTGTTCTGATAAGTAACTTTTGAAAAATGTTTACATTTTTCAAAATGGGTAAAATTGGAAATATTCGAAGAAGAAATAAAACTACTTCATCGTGTTCGAATATCAGCTATCGACTGCTTGGCAAAAATCACTGGCAGATAATACATTACATCTCATCCAGCGCATGCGTGAAGATTAGCGCATGCGCCATGGGTTAGCGATCCCAGTTCAGACGTTCTCATGCTGTAGGGTAAAGGAATATTGAAGCATAAATCAACCCAGATTCAGTCGGAGCAGCAAAACGGACTTCTTTTCAAATAAGTCGCCGAATATATGAATTATGCATCACATCTTTGCAAGAATATATAAGGTCACGATTTATTGTTAATAATTCCCAACAGTCAGCTTTAATATAAAACCAATATCTACCCCGTAGCTCATCAAACGGGAATGATTTCTTTTCCTTTGTGAGAGCAAAATTACTTTTCTACCAACAGAATCATTTTTTCTCTACGTCTCTACTGTGCTCTTGACTTCATTCTACGACTTTCCTTGGACATAATGACTGGTGAGGCGAGCTTCTAGCTGGGATTCCGATATAAGAACAAAAAAGATTAAATAAAAACATAAAACTGAGATTAAAGTCAATCAGGTCATTCATTTGTAACGATATACGAGGAAAAGGTTGAACATTTCTCAGCTTAATCAAGCAACACTTCTATACACGAAAAGCCCCCTTAAAAATGAGTTCAAAGTAAATCAGGGCTTTTCTAACGATATATACGAAGAAGTGTTGAAAAGATTTTGGTCTGACCAAGCAGCACCTTCAAACCCTGAAAAATGAAAAATAAAACAAAAGCATTTTTAGTCCTGGAGTCAGATTCCGCATAAGTTTCCTCTTTTTTTTCCATTCTCTCTAAAACCCCATCGTCACATGTTCAGTCCATGGTATCCTCAGCATCTTTCTGTATAACCATATTTCTGTTTCTTCGAGTTTCTCCTTCATCTTTGAGGACATTCGCTGTTATATAGGAGAACAGAAGAGACGGTTGAAGCTTCAGGGACACGTAATTAGGAAGGAGGGTTTGGAGAATCTGATACTCAAAGGGTGAATAGAGGAAAAGAGAAACTGGAAAAGACAGCGCGTCATATATTGATGGACTTAAGCAAATAGATGGAAGAACAGGGTTTGGGAGAAATAGCAAACAATATAAAGAGCTACACAGAAAGATGTGGAGGACCATGATCGCCTATGTTTTAAAGGGGCACGACACATAAAAAGTAATATTCTAGAAATTTAATCAATATTGGCACTCCTTGTATTTCACACACACACACAAACACACACACACACACACACACACACACACACACACACACACACACACACACATATATATATATATATAATCAGTTAAGTGCCATACGTGAAACACGATTGAACGATCATGTCTCTTTCAGTCAAGAACAGACTAGGCTGAAGATTTTTCCGCAATAGATTGCCATTTCATTCTGCGGTAGACTGGTTGCCAACCAGGGCTATAGAATCCAATCTGTCCTGCTATTTAACGCATAACTGGAGGAAGAAATGGTGGATTATAAGTTTCCCAAGAGTATTTGTGCGTAAGTGAATGCAACGAATTCGAACTCGTTTCCCCGATTTCTCGATCCAGGCTGATATTCATTGCACCACAATTCTCTCTTTAGAGATCCCTTTCGATTAAAACATAATTACAAGAAGAATACGTTGGTAACGTTGATTGACCAAAAACAAAAAAGCAACAACAAAAACAAAAACAAAAAAAAAAACCAAAAGCAAAAACAAAACAAAAAAAGAAACTAGAAGAATTCGTCACCGCGAGAAAATATAAGAACGAGGAAACTGAACCACCATTAAGATACACGTTTATTAATAAAATAAAGGGAAAGAAATGGTTACAAGTGAGTATAAAATGAAAAAACGATCCTCCCATACTTTCTAAAAGACAGAGTGCGAACAAAATGCTCTTTCTGTCTGCACAGGGACGGTTGATGTAACTTAATGTAAAGCGCTTCTTACAGGCACAAATGGTAATCGGAAAAAGCTCTTCACAAATCAAATCGTTCCTGTATTCTGCTGCACAATCTGGATTATCCAGCAAGTGTTGGCCGACAGACCAGTTATACACAGTCTGGGTATCAAGCATACTACAATTAGACCGTATCCTGTCTTATATTCGCATGAACGAATTCTGTCGTCTCTAGATCCTTCCCCGACACATATATTATCATTTCACTCCAAGCAAGGCAGGATTGCCACACTTCGAAGAAAGGATAAGAGATGGATTGGATTTAGGAAGGAGGATGAAATTTAGGGAGGAGGATGAAATTTAGGGTGGTAGAAGATGGCAATTGAAGTTGCATTTAAACTTTTAGAGATTGTAGCTGTCAGGAAATAAATTATACAGAAAGGGAGTTCCACAAGCGGAAAGTGCGAGAAAAGAAACTATTAGTGTAGAAGTGGCGGTTAAATTTGACTATTTCGACGGTAAAAAGGTAGAATCTTGATGCTAATCTCGTAGCACGAGTAAATTTATGGGATCGATACATCAAGGAATGAAGCTCGTCAGAGTAGAAGCCGTGAAAATATTTGTAGAAAAAAAGAGGGAGGCCACATCACGTCGGTGAGAAAGTAACTGAAGTCGAGATCCCAAGTCTTGAATCAATTACATTTGAAGATCCTCCTTTGGATTTTGTTGAGAACCTCGAGATGAATAGCAGGAGCACCCGACCAGATATGGCAACAGTATCCAATGCAGAATGGAATAGTAGATTTATAAATATACAAAGTGGATTCTGACGAGAAAAACTTTCTGGGCCGACAGAGTGACCCAACCTTCTTGGCGGTAGATCCAGCTATAGATTCGATGTAGTCATTCCACTTGAGGTTGGTTGAGAGATATATTAAAGAAGCGCAGTGTATCGCTTTCTATGAGGCTAGCGTCATCCATACTTATAGTAGGTAGGAAAATTTCTCTGTGGTAGTTAAAGAGAGCAGTTTACAAGCCATTTCTTAAACAATTCCATCACAGATTGGAGGTTCTTCCCAAACAGCGAAGTTAAGTTTGTCTGTCTTGGTAGATTTCTTATTGAGACGGGAGTAAATGGTAGTCATCTGCATAGATGCCTACTTGGGAACTGATTACATCAGGAAGATCATATACAGGACGGTCCAAAAGTAGGTGGATAGTCAGTCAGTTTAGGTGCCATACGTGATACACGCTTGGGCGATCATGTCTCGAAAGAGACATGACTGACTGGGCAGAAGATTATCCCGCAGTAGGTTGCCATTGCTTTCTGCGGTAGACTGGTTGCCGACCAAGGCTATAGAACCCAATCTGTCCTATTATTTAACCCATAACTGGAAGGAAGAGACGGATTAATACCTTTCCCAAGGGTATTTGCGCGCAAGTGAATACAATGGATTCAGCTGGAATTCGAACTCGGCTCCCCGATTTCTCGTTCCGAGCCGATATCCACTGTACCACACTTTTTTTTTTACATATACAATTATATTTACTAATACAATTATTACACTGACAATTAAATTTTATTGTGTGCTGTAATAGAAAAGCGTTTAGATTTTATTAACATTGGTGCCCAAACTGTTGACCATTACAATTTTTCTCATTTTGAAGTCTATTTCTTACGCTTTGATAAACATTTTTGCACAAGTCTCTTTGTGTATTAATTTCTGGAAATGCATTTTTTATGTAATTTTTCTAATCACCAACACTTCTTGGTTTTCGACTATAAACGTTGTCTTTGAGTTCTCCCAAAAAGAAGAAATCCATTTGGATCAAGTCAGATGAACGTGCTGGCCAATCAGTTGGACATCTTCGGCAAATCCTTTCTCAGGAAATGTTTCAAGATACTCACGGACTGCTCTTGAATAATGAGAAGAGGACCCATCTTGTTGGAAATAAAGGTCATGTGAATTAGACTGTCTACGTACTTTTAGATCATCCTATATATATATATATATATATATATATATATATATATATATATATATATATAATATATATATACACAAAGAATCTCAAGCTAGCCAAAACCTACCGCGGTTTCACACTACGGCTCGTCAGGACCCTGACGAGCCGTAGTGTGAAACCGCGGTAGGTTTTGGCTAGCTTGAGATTCTTTGTGTGTCTTTGCTCTACTTTTGCATTTCGTTTGTACTTTGTATCGAGCACTTTTTCTTTCTTTTTTTTTGTGGTTGGTTCCGTTTGGTTTTTTTTTTCTTTACTGCGGAGTATCGTATGTCTTGTCCTTATTCCGCGGATTTCTTTTTTTTCTCCCCTCTTATCCAACGCCTTAGTGCACCGGATTGTAACGGAATTAGGTTCTGTTTGTTAATGGTTTTTCTTAAGGTTTATCTTAATATAAATTTAAAACTTAAATACTTGCAGAGTCTATTTAGTTATTATTTTGAATATATATATATTTTTTTTTTTTTTTTTTTTTTTTTTTTTTAATCATTTCACCCCGAGCAAGGCAGAAACGCCACTGATGTGCAGGGGGTTACATAAATGTAGAAAGATTAATTAGAAAAGAGTGAGGAGTACAAGCTAGTTAGAAAGGAACAATAGAAAACTGAGAAAGCAGGTGCAATGACAGGTACATGGGCGGAGAGAAAGGGAAGGTTATACAGGGGAGGGGAGAGAGCTAGAGGCCAGTGGTTAGTAGGTGAGTATTAACTTTGCTTTTAAATTTCTGGAGGTCGTAGCCGTCAGGAAAGCAAGAATACGGGAGTGAGTTCCACAGGCGGGAAGTGCGAGAGAGGAAGCTGCTGGAGTAGAATTGTCGTCTGCGTTTGGCTAACCTGACTGTGAATGGGTGGGACCCAGTTGCCAGTCTGGTTGAACGGGTAAACACCTGTTGAGGAGGCATCAGTGACTTAAGCTCATCCGAGCAGAAGCCATGAAGGTATTTATAGAAGAGACAGAGGGAGGCCACATTTCGACGATGGGAAAGTGGCTGCAGACGAGTCGCCAGATCAGAACCTATCACATTACAGACTCTCCTTTGGAGCTTGTCGAGAACACTGAGGAGAACGGCAGGGGCACCTGACCATAAATGGCAGCAGTACTCCATGCACGGACGGATGGTTGACTTGTATATATGCAGGATGGATTCAGGTGGAAAAAACATCCTGGATCGACATAGTGACCCAATCTTCTTAGCAGTAGATTTTGCTATGGATTCAATATAGTGCTTCCATTTGAGGTCTGAGGACAGGGTAAGTCCGAGGAGGCGTAGTGTATTACTCTCCGGGAGAATCATCTGGTCCATGCTTATGGGAGGCAGAAGAGGTTGCCTGTAATGGTTGACAGACAACAGCTTGGTCTTCGAGGAATTGAAGTTGACAAGCCACTTCTTGCCCCAGTTCACCACAGAGTGTAGATCCCGCTCAAGGTCAGCAGCGAGATTTTGTCTGTCCGCCACGACAGGTTTCTTACTGGAGCGGGAGTATATTGTAGTGTCATCTGCGTAGATGCCTACTTGGGACCTGATCTCATCTGGGAGGTCGTTGATGAAAATAAGGAAGAGCGTTGGGCCCAGGATAGAGCCTTGTGGGACACCAGCATTCGTGCTGTAGGACGAAGAGGCACGCCCATTCAGAACGACCTTCATTTTGCGGTTATTTAAGAAAGATTGGATTAGGTCAAGCAGGCGACCGGTAATACCATAACCGCGTAGTTTGCATAGGAGGCCAGGGTGCCAAACCCTGTCGAAAGCCTTGGAGATATCCAGAGCAACCGCGCGAGCCTCGTCAGACTCATCAAGGGCCTGTAGCATGTACTCCGTTACAGTAGTTAGCAGGTCGGCTGTGGACCTGTCAAATCGGAATCCATATTGCCTGTCGGAGAACAGTTTGTGGGCGGTGAGATGATGAACTATTTCAGCATTTATTATAGCCTCGAACACTTTCCCGAATATTGGTAGAAGACTGATCGGGCGATAGTTGGATGGGTCCGAGGGTTCACCACAGTTCTTAAAGACAGGAACGACTGAGGAGAATTTCCAGCATGCAGGAAAGCAGGAAGCAGAAAGGCAGTAGTTAAACAGTTTAGAGAGGACAGGGGAAAGTTCAGGGACACACCTCTTAAGGACTATCACCGGGATTCCATCGTCTCCACACGCCTTATGGGGGTCGAGTTTTGAAATTACTCTGGATACTATTGTCGGGGTAATATATACGTCATGCAGTTTGGCCTCAGTTCTAATAGGGAAGTCGGGTGGGTGCACTCCGGACGAGTCGAGTGTGGAGTTGGATGAGAATCTGCGGGCAAAGCACTCAGCTTTCTCAGCAGATGACGTGAGAACGTCAAATCCATGGATTAAGGGAGGTATTGAGGATTTCCTATTGTTGAGCACCCGTTTACAAATCCTCCAATAGTCCTTGGAGCCGAACTTGCGGTCAGCTATGTGCTGTCGCATTCTCTCCGCAAACAACTGTTTGGCGTCATTTAGGGTTCTCTTGCACTCACTGCGAGCGGATGTGAACAGGCGCCTATTGTGATCAGTTGGCTGTCTCTGGAATAGATGGAAGTAATGGTTCCTGTGGGCAATGGCGGCTGAGCAGGCCGGAGAGAACCACGGAGAGGAATGAGGTTTTAAGCAATACTTCCTGGTGGGTATGAAGGCATCAATGCCAGCTTTCACCCATGACGAGACCTCAGAGGCACAGTCATCAACTGATAGGTCAAACACTTTTCCCCAGGGGACGTCGCAGAGGAAATCGCGAAAGGCATCCCAGTCAGCTTTTTGGTAGAGGTAGGAGGTTCTATGAGTAGGGGGATCCTGGGGGGAGTGAGATTGGAAAGAAATACTGAGGGAGACTACAGCGTGGTCGGAGTTGCCGAGAGGGCAAAGCTGCGAGACTTGACAGGCGTCGGGCGCAGAGGTGAAACATATATCTAGCAGTGAGGAATGACCCGAGGGTGTGCTTGGGAAGCGAGTGGGGAAGTCCACCACTTGCGTAAGGGATTGGGAAATAGCAAAGTTCACGGCGTGAATGCCCGCCGAATCAGTAACAGCGTTTTCAAGCCACTCAGAGTGATGGGCATTGAGGTCTCCAAATACAAATATGTGGGCAAATGGGTGATAGGAAATAGCCTTATCTATGTCGTCGGCAATGCTATCTAGTAGGGAGCAGTCAGGAGAGGAGGGAGAACGGTAAAGGAAGAATAGGTAGCTAACCGAACTGAGGAGAGACAAGCGGAGACATATGTATTGGTGGTCAGTAGATTCGAGTGAAGTCACCCTAGTTATGGGGAGGTGTTCGCTGACATAAACACCCAGCCCATGCATGTGGACAGTAGAATCCTTCCTTAAAAGGGGAAGATAACCAGGGATGAAGAGGTCAGAGGAGGGAATAGCTGAGTTGAGGTTAGTTTCGCAGAGCGCGAGGATGTCTGGGGACTTTTCATGCAGGAACGCTTCTACACTAGCAAAGTTAGTACGAATGCCTCGGATATTAGTGAAGGAGAGGTTAATGGGATGTCTGTGTGTGTGTGTGTGTGTGTTTGGTGATGGCACAACTATTTATTCTTGTTTTAGCAGTAATTCTAACCGGTTCAATAAGGTTAAATTCTCAGCAGATTTCAAAAGTGACCTAAAATCTTCTGTTAACTGGGACAAGGGATGGCTTGTTAATATTAACGCCTCCAAAACAAAATTAATTTTTTTAATCATTCCGCCTCAAGCAAGGCGAGAATTCCACTAAGACGCAGGGGGTTACAGAGAGTGACTCTGAAAGAGAATACTGGGATTAGGGAGAACTGAGAAAGATGAAGGGGGTTCACGAAAACAGAAGATTGCGATTGATGTTGCATCTAAACTTTTGGAGATTGTAGTTACCAGGGAAACAAATAGACGGAAAGGAGTTCCACGGATGGGAAGTGCAAAAAAAAAATGAACCGTTGGAGTAGAAGTGGCGGAGGCATTTAGCTATCTCAACAGTAAAAAAAGGTAGGACCTAAGTGCCAATCTAGTAGAACGCTTTCATGTAGATGGAGCACTAGAAAAAATGCCATTAAAGTATTTGTAGAAAAGACAGAGGGAAGCCACGTCACGTCGGTGAGAAATAACTGATGTCAAGACTATTAATCATCTGTGAGATCCATTTTTGCTTTCCATCTGCATGGTTGTGCGCACCACGAGATGGTGTAATGGTTAGAAATCTTGTCTCGCTAGAATCATTACAATTGAGTAGTGAGTTCGATCCTCACTCGATGTCCCTTACTTTCGGCTTTGTGCCAGATCTATGCTACGCTTAGAAAATCACCATCTGCATGGTTGATATTAACCTTCAAGAGATTGACCCATTGTGCCGTCTTCGGTTTACGTGTGGTAACAAAACAAGTTCTAGATTTAAAAATTCAAATGCCAAGCA
This sequence comes from Ascarosepion bandense, assembly GCA_037127315.1. Lineage (NCBI taxonomy): Eukaryota > Metazoa > Mollusca > Cephalopoda > Sepiida > Sepiidae > Ascarosepion > Ascarosepion bandense. The sequence continues at coordinate 9,169,350 of JBBBDQ010001908.1, forward strand.
CTGACTCATTGGTTTTGTTAGAAAGAAACGAATTTACTCGAATTTACAAAACTTTGCTTAACGCACACAAAAGTCGTGAAATTTCAACAGAAAACTAGGAAACATCTAAATAAAAAATTAAATAATCTTTAATTATCAGAAACAAATTATTTTTACGGACTCTTTTCGCGAGCCGACGCGAAGTATGTTTGTGGTCCAATGGAAAGGCCAGAATTACATTCGGGAGTGAATTCCCAAATGGTTTATGCCCAAAAACGAAATAAAAGACGGAGCAAGCTCGACCGTCACCAGAGAGAAAACTACGAGCGTAATTTTTTTTATTATAAATATGTATTATTCGTATTTTCATTATAAAAATGAATTTTTATACGTTCATAGTGTTTTGCCTTTGTTTAGGGGTTCACTATTTGCCCATAGTTCGGACCCTAATAGATTGTCCCACCTCGGGTCAGGGTAGACCTGAAAACAATACTAATTAAGGGTGGGTGCCACGCTCCTCAAGGTCTCCAATTTATCTGTCAGGGACCTTACCTCTGGATACTAATAATTACTACTACGCCAGGTCAGCAGCAATTAAGATATGATTCTGTAGTGAACAAAATAAGTTTTAGATTTAAAAATTCAAATACGAAGCTGTGACTCATTGATTTTGTTTTAGAAATAAACGAGTTTACATGAATTTACAAAACTTTGCTTAACACACATGCAAAAGCGAGTTCAAAAACAAAAAACAAAACCCGCGAAATTTCACACATTTCACATTTCAATTTTAGAAAAATCTAAAAACATAATAGAAAAGCCAGAATCACATACGGGAGTAAATTCACAAATGACTTGTTCAGAGCCCCCACAAACGAAATAAAAGCTCGACCGTCGCCAGAGAGAAAAGAAGACTAGAGTAATTAACACGTTCCTCTATAAAGGTCACGTGATCGTTAGTATTATTGTTTATATCTTTTTCTCTCATCCCTCACCTCATCTCTTTCACCTCCTTTCTTTTCACCATTCACCCTGAGTGATAACTTAATAACACTCCCATCCAAAGAAAAACGCTCATACATACATACATACATACATACATACATACATACATACATACGTTCCTGCTTACGTACACATAAACTCACTCTTGCAAGGACGACTATGAACTCTTGATATCCTTAACTTCTTAATGCTGTTTTCTCGACATTAACTTCTACCAATTCATGTTATTCTTTCCATTAATAAATTCCTATTTAAACATACAAAAAGCATACTTTTATTCTTCCAAACATTCCAATCTCCAACCTTCTGATGATAGCGAAGAATCCTAAGTTGTAAGGAGTTTGGTTATGTTTGACACAAGGCCAATTCAATAAACATTGACCATCTCCCTACTTTTACAAACGTTCTCTGCTGACATAAAGTGGGGAGATTATATTGAATCAATTGCTAGGATTGTTGCTAGGAAATTTTTTGTGCTAGACAATTTTTTCCGAATCTATTTTACTTATTTATAGGTTTACCATTCATCCATGCTTTGAATATTGCTACCAAATATAGTCTGATTCTTCTGCTATTTAGAGATTCCTGATAAAATACAAAGAAGAAACGAGGTGACATGATTAAAACAAAATATAGCTTTCACCAACGATTTACAAAAATAAGAATGCATGACGAAAAAAAAAATACCCTAAGCTTATTAAAAGCAAAGTTATATCGTCAAAATCCTTATGTTAGTATTAAGAGGAAAAACCAATGGATTTATTGATTACTGTATTATATTTTTTAACCCATTTTAGAACCATCAGAATTCTGCTTAAATTATTTGTTCTTGCGTTAGTGAGGGACTAAATTAGTATGAAAAACTTTAGCATCTTTTAACCGTGAAAAACAAACTGATTTTGAAATCTTGGAAAAATCAGATAATTGTCGGATTTTAATGAAACATTCAGAACTTATTCACAGATAATGAAATTAGTTTAGAAACGTTTCTCTTCTTAAAAATATTTGTCAGAATATTTTTTACGATCACCACTTGTCTAATTTTATAAAATTTCGAGAAATTCTTTTTTAGGGCTTAAATAAAACAAGCGATAAAACTAAAACATTATTTAATTAGTAAAACTTTTAATTGCATCTATGTATAAAACATATTATGGACACTATTGCATTGTCTTAAGAATAAAATTATTCGATGAAAAATGAATTTTTACAAAAATTGTTTACTTTTTAAAAAATTAGAATAATTTATGAACGTTTAAATCTTTTAAAATTCTGTATTAATTTTTAGCGGTCGTAATGTTTTTATTAAGTCTGTAATCATAAATTGAAAATATCACAACAATTCAGTGACCCCCCCCCCCCAATATTGAAAAAAGTATTTCGAATTTATTTTATGTGTATAAACGTGCCGATCTTTGTAAATATGGATGCCCAAACTCGATATTATCAGAACGTAAGATCGGTAACTTTAGTAAAGTGAAAATTTAATGATTATTTTCAACTATTTCTTCAACAAGCATTTTCGTTAGTTTTGACTATAAAGCCAAACTGTAGTCAAGTAATTGTTACAGCTATGTCCTCTTTGAAAAGATCGTCCAAAACATAAATCTATCGAGAAATATGTCAACACCTCATAACAATACGCACCACATATTAAAAAAGTTTTCTCTGATATTTTAAAGTAAAAGTAATATTTGTTTTAAATCTGATTCATTAAATGTAAAATAAACTAATATTTCTCAATGTTCCTGAAAAGTATTTTATTTTTGAAAGAGTTTTAATAAAGAGAATTACGCTGTGTCGACAGATTTGTCCATATGAACATTATTTTTACAGATTTTGCTGATAATAAAAACCCATTCCAATCAGTTTAAATAAGGTAGGAAATACAGCAAAAAATTTTATTTATTGGAAATATTTTTACGTGTCACAATTATTTTATACATTTATACATTTTAAAATGTCGCCTGTAGTAAAAGATAGTTAATATGATGCACGTTATTTCTTTCCTTTAATAATAGTTTCTAGGAATTTGAGGTTTTCCTTGCATTGAGTGTTATAAAGACTTTTGGTTTGATCTTCTAATATGTTTCCTATGTTAATTGTTGGGCGAAAATACAGGTCCAACGCTCATTGTTAACAAAATTTTAAAATGATGGTATATTTTAAACTATTATTATACAAAAGAACTCACATTAAATCTATCTATCAATCTTCATGGAATATCTAGCTCTCAATATTGATATGTTCATGACCTATCTATCTATCTATCTATCTATCTATCTATCTATCTATCTATCTATCTATCTATCTATCTATCTATCTTGGTCTATTCATGATCTATGTCTATTCCTGATTTATCTATCTATCTATCTATCTATCTATCTATCTATCTATCTATCTATCTTGGTCTATTCATGATCTATCAATGTCTATTCCTTATCTATCTATCTATCTATCTATCTATCTATCTATCTATCTATCTATCTATCTATCTTATTTTATACCTGATTTATCCATCTTGGTCTATTCATGATCTATCTATGTCTATTCCTGATCTATCCGTCTTGGTCTATCTATCTATCTATCTATCTATCTATCTATCTATCTATCTATCTATCTATCTATCTATGATATCTTGCTCTCTCCATTTATACATACATATATATATTTTGTTTCATACAATCGGCATTACATCTACTGGGAAATATTCGAGAAATCTTAATAAAGAAAATGTGCTCCCCGGCGTCTGTTTCCACTTAGAACGAGTATCCCCTATAGTAACGTTTGAGGTAATAAAAATGTCGGATTGAAAATAAAATCCATTAATTATATATATATATATATATATATATATATATATATATATATATATACAAGTAAGTCCCGTGCCGTCAAAAAATGACGTCAAAATATTCATAACTAAAATCTAAAATGACGGCAATATATATATTGATGTACACACTATTGCGTATCTTACACTAAGGCATAAGAAAAAATATACAAACCCCTGATCATGAGAGGAGAGAAATTTATATATCTATCTATCTATCTATCTATCTATCTATCTATCTATCTATCTATCTCTATATATATATATATATATATATATATATAACGACGATTAACGAAACTTGGTTATTAACGACCGACAATTTGAAATTATTTGTTTGAACATTATTTTTGATCGATACTCATATTTAAGTAGATATTCTGTTTTTAATTAAACAGTATTATGTATTTATATCTACTGGCTTGATTATTTACGAAAATTTTTAATGTATCGTAATGAGTATATGATAAAAAATAATGTTCAAACAAATCATTTCAAATTGTCGGTTGTTTATAACCAAGTTTCGTTAATCTTCGTTAATTTCCGTAACATGTTTACATTTGTTGACATTACGATATATTTCAGAGCAGATATGATTATTGCGATGAATCAAAAATTGTGTTATATAGGCTCGATTAAAAATCTCGTTTAGACTGATGGTCATTCGTGGTTGAGAGGTATAAGACGTGCCAGATCACATGGTAGCTCCCCTACGTGGATAGGAGTCGCAGGTTCGAATCTTGCCGAATGACACACATTTTCGTAATACAAATTTATCGTAAATAATCAGGCCGGTAGAAATAAATATATAATACTGTTTAATTAAAAACAGAATATCTACTTAAATATGATTATCGATCAAAAATAATGTTCGAACAAATCATATATATATACATACACACACACACACACACACATAAATATATATATATATATATATATATATATATATATATATATATATATATAACACCCGGAAAAGTGTTTGTGTGCGCATACACTAATTCGAGCCTTTTTCCAGACACTAACTTGCTTGTGTCAAAATGGCGCTCAAAAAGCCTTTTCACCGAATGTCTCTGAAACTGCCAAACTTTGTGTCTGTGTGGATGACGGTGGCGGTAAATTCGTCTTATCTGCCTTAGCTCAGCGCAGCAACTCAAAATCGTCTTTTCGGCTTTTTTCTGTTTCTTTACATCTTCAGCCAGGACTATATCTTAGGCACGTTATTTGACTTTAACTCCTATCCCCGTTTTCGTAAAGCTTCGGTGAAAAGCTTGAATTAATGTTGAGAAGACAAACATTACCCTTAAACGAAACTTTTGCTCCGTTGTAAAGATAAGAAATTAACGACTGTTATATTCTATTTCTTTTTGTTGTTTTTTTTTTTTTTTTTTTTTGTATGTATATAAAGACTTTTTCCGCAACTCATTCAGGCGTCATTCAATTTACTTTTGGTGCCATTTTCATTAACCCAATTGTTCGCGCGCGCCCGGTCTGGTTAGCGTGGTAAAGGGACAGCTAGTAAGATTTCAACGTGCCTTCCTTAAGATCAAAACTCACAGCGTGGGTGAGGAAGAACACCGTTGTAATAGACGACTTGAAGACCAGCTACTGTGTCGAAGCCATCACGAAAAGCTTGTTGTTCGCCGTCACGACTGGTGCCGTGTTGACCAAGATAGACCCTGACTACGCGTGTATATAAACGAGATTATATTTATACTCGTGTCGAAAACCTTCCTCGAAAACTTTCGACGGAAGGAAAACATGGTTTAAAAAAAAGAAAAAGCTTAGTACATGAACGTCAGTCAAAAGAGTTCGGACCGAGATCAGCACGAAGCCCAAAGAAAAAAACCCGATACGAGTAATCAACTAACAAAAAGCGCTTAATACAGAGGTAGAGCGAAATAAATAGATAACACCTAATGAGTCAGACGAACCTACCTAGGTTTCAGGGAAAGCTAGCCCTGACGATCCGTTTAGGTGAAACCTAGGTAGGTTCGTCTTGCTCATTAGGTGTATCACAGCTCATCAGTTAGACAGCCGATTGCTTTTTACCTCGGATTGAAACCCGACCGAATTGGCGTCAGTCAGCGATTCTACCTCTGAGCTACCGGCGCTCGGTAGAAGGAGGCAGACTTTTTGCGTTTATATTATCATTATACACGCCCAATAGCTGAGAGTGTTCTAATTCATTGCTGAATGGACGATATATATAGATATATAGATATAAATGGAACTTTGTTTGTGTGTGTGTCTCTGTGTGTGTGCCCGTTACCTATAGACTCTGAAACGGCTGAACCGATTTTTTTGTAAATTTACACAGTTGTACTATAAGCGTCTGCGAGTGTTCTTAGCTAGGTTTTGTGTCGAGGTACCACGGATAAATATCGAAAAACAATAATCGAAAAAATCGGATTATAGGAGTGTCCGATTTTAATCAAATTAGACAAAGACGTATAAAACGATATTCAAAAATTTCAAGGTTGCAGTTCTTACAATAGTGCAGAAAATCGCTATATATATATATATATATATATATATATATATATATATATATATATAAAAGGCAAGATGTTTGTGTGTGTGTTTGTTTATCTGCCTGTATGTCTGTATTTTCTTCAGCCCTTTTATTTTAGTTTTTGCTTCGGGTTTGGCTCTAAGAAGGTATAATTGTTGTTCTTAGTCTCAGCCATGATACCATTTACTCAGAGGACTTATTTAACCTTCAAAATTCAGTTTACGACGAAAAAAGGTTATTTGATATCGATACCAGGAAATCAAAATTTGACTTACATCCATTCATTTTTCTTTCAGTCTACAGTTTCGCTTTAACTGAAAACAACTATTGCTTTTTAGTCTTTCATGCCAACGTCTAAAGAGTCTGAGCTCCAGGATCATGGATTAGTTTTAAAGCTTTCATTACACCTGAGCAACGCCAGGCTATACTGCTAGTATATATATATATATATATATATAAAACGTAAAATATTTGGTATTTTTGTCAGGTAAATTCCAATATAGACGAACTCAAAAAAACTCAATGTTAAATTTTTTATTAAATTTAACAGTGTAATATAATCTTGAACCACCTCTTAATTGCTGTTGTTCCCAGGTCCACCCTGACCCGGAGTGGCGGCTCCTGTTAGGGTCCCAGCCATGGCCAAATAGTTAATCCCCAAACTGGGGTCAAAACACTATGAAAGCGTAAAAATAAACTTTTATAGAAATATATACATAAATATAGACTTTTATAGAAATAATATACATGTTTGAAAAAAAGAATTATTAACATAACACATTTTTAAAGGAAAAAATTATTACCAATAATACATTTTTGAATACAAAACTAGAATACATCTTCAGTTTTGTAAAATAAAAAAAATCCTCAAAATCTGACTAAATCAACTTTCTCACTATAAGCAAATGTTAGAAAAAAGAAAAAAAAAACAATATCTTAAAACCTTACCTTTTTGGCATTAAATAACCCATAGAGGCTGATATGCTGTGAAACAAAACTCAAACTCAAACTTCTTGGAGTGTATTTTCATTTCATCCAAAGTCACAGGTACTTAGTTCCCTTATTAACATTTTATATGTCATCTTCAGAAATTAAAGAAGCAATTGCCGTCTCCTGAAAAGTTTTCTTAAATTTTACGATTAATCTGAACAAGCCATCTGCATGTTCTGGTTTCTTTGAAGACAAATACTCCATTTTAAAGTCACAGTTTAGTAAAATCGTCCCATAACATAGCAATCTTTTGGCAATATGTATCAATCTTTTGGTAATATGTATCAATCTTTTGGCAATATGTATCAATCTTTTGGCAATATGTATCAATCTTTTGGCAATATGTATCAAAACTAGAAATAGTCAATAATGGATGGTGATCTGTTTGCAGAAAAAATCCCAGCGTATATAATTTTGTTAAATATTTTCACTGCAAAAATAATAACTATCGCTTCTTTTTCGATTTGACAATAATTTTTTTCAGCTGCCATTAGCGTTCTAGATGCATGGCTAACTGCTTTTATTTTACCTTCCTTGAATTTATGACAAATAACTGCTTTAATGACACAATCGCTCGGATCTGATGCTAGAATTATTTCTAAATCTGGACTGAAATGTGTTAACGATATTTCAGATGTTAACATTTTCTTTATGTCTTCAAAAGAATTTTTATATTCATCGGGGCAATTTTATACCGCAACTTTTTCCAATAATTTATTTAAAGGCGCACTCAATTTATTCATGTTTGGCACATAAATATCATAATAGCTTGTGAACCCTAGTATTGACTCTAACGTAGCAACGTTTGTCGGGAAGGCAAATTTTAATAGACCTCGTCTTTGATGGGTTTGGTCTACATCCATTTGCATCAATTATTTGTCCCAAGTATTTTATATTGCCTTTGAAAAATTGACATTTCCTCATGAACTACTTGCTGTATACGTTCTGAATGTTGCAGTCTACTTTCGCCTTTTATGAGTCAGTTAAGTGCCATACATGATACACACTTGGGCGACCATGTCTCGAAAGAGACATGACTAACTGGGTTGAATATTTTCCCGTAGTAGGTTGCCATTACTCTCTGTGGTAGGCTGGTTTCCAGCCAGGGCTATAGAACACAATCTATCCTGCTATTTAATCCATAGCTGAAGGGAGAGGGGAGATTAATACCTTTGAATGTAATAAGACAACCGTCTGCTCATAGGAATAGTCGATATTGCTACTTTAATTTTCTAAGTACCGCTTAGATATGATACAAGGCCGAATGTAGGGGCACCCAGTGAGGATCGAACTCAGTGCTCAGTTGTAACAGGTTCTAGCGAGGAAAGCTTGCAAACTGTTAAACCACGCAGAGGTACCCAAATGCTAACTGCTACTAGACCTTCTTGTGTGTTCAATTGTTAACAAATTTAACATTTTTCACGTATTTCGATTTCTAAAGTAAGCGTCTGACATGGTTAGAAAAAAAATCTCTTCTGGTACGATAACGGTTATGTGTGAAGCAGTAGACACTCATTTAAGTCCGCAGAAAAATCTGTCTAAACACGAATATTATTAGGAGATTTTTGTAATTTGCTTGAAGCATTGTGTATATAAGGTGTATGGGCAGGTATCTGAAGGCTATCACAATGCGTTTAGTAAAATAAAGGAAGATGTTGGGTATTACCTATTTATTATTCATTAATATTTCGAGATCAGAATCTCATCTTCAGAATTAAAGGAACGGTCCACCTGCGGACGGACGTGAAATCAAGCTCTCCTATCATTCTGAAGATGAGAGTCTGATCTCGAAATATTAATGAATAATAAATAGGTAATACTAAACGCATTGTGATAGCCTTCAAATACCTACCCATACACCTTATATACACAATGCTTCAAGCAAGTTACAAAACTCTCTATCATATATATATATATGTGTGTGTGTGTGTGTGTGTGAAGGAGAGTTTTGTAATTTGCTTGAAGCATTGTGTATATAAGGTGGATGGTTAGGTATTTGAAGGTTATCACAATGCGTTTAGTAAAATAAAGGAAGGTAAAGAAGGTGTTGGGTATTATCTATTTATTATACATTAATATTTCGCGATCAGAATCTCATCTTCAGAATGATAGGAGAGCTTGATTTCACGTCCGTCCGCAGGTGGACCATGCCTTTAAACGAATGGTCCTCTTTCGCTGCTACTGCTGTCGTTAATTGTAGTGAGTATGCGCGTGTGGATGTACCTGTATGTGTGTGTGTTTTTATGGTTTCGATCTCGAAATATTAATGAGGGGCATTGACTTCTTCTTCTTCTTCTTCTTCTTCTTCTTCTTCTTCTTCTTCTTCTATGTGCCATGTCCCTTCAAGACGCAGGCGATCATGTCCTTCCACATCTCCTTATCCCTAATAGCGCTTAACATGCTTTCTCGTTACCCCTCGGAAGCCTCGCTCTGCCATCCATTTGCTCAAGCCCATCAAATACACTATGTGTTGCTTTCCCTTGTCTCTCTTTCCCTCTCTCTGACCTGTGAGTATTAGATTCTCTAATCCCTCTTTCCTCATTACATGTCCCAGGAACTTCAGCTGTCTTTTTTTGATGTTAAGTATCAGTTTTCTTTTCGTTTCTATTCTCTCCAAAACTTCACTGTTGCTCACATGTTCAGTCCATGGTATCCTCAGCATCCTTCTGTAGAACCAAATTTCGGTTGCTTTGGGTCTTTCTTTCATCTTTGAGCAGATTGTCCAGCATTCACTGCCATATTGAAGAACAAACATCACATAACAATCCAGTACTCTCTCTTTTCTGTCTCTCAATACTCTACTCAGCTTCGGTAATGCATTCTTGGACGTGCCACATCACCTTTAGATCCCAGTATTGCACTTTCCACCCTCTGTTAGAACGCTTCTTAGGCACTTAAATTTCTGTATCTGCTTGATTTTAGTATCTCTAGCCTGTAGTTGGCATTTTGGGATTCTCTTTTTACTGACCATACATTTAGTTTTCTTGTAGTCTACTATGTAGGTCTTTCTTTCCACTTTCTTCAGCTACCTTCTATAGGAGGTCTTTTAGTTTCCTTTCCGTGTCTGCTATTAGTAAAAGATTATTAGAGAATACCGGCAATGCGCACAACATCACCCTACACCTTACACCTTGCTACCCGCTTTGTATCGACCATTCCTATGAGCAGACGGTCGTCCCATAGCGGATGGATGTTCAACAATTAGTGAAGAGAAGGTAGGTTGTTTGTCTACACAACACTATGTGTACGTATATGAATCTATAAAGAAGTATGAAATTATTATTTTGGGAACAACAAAATGAGTCGATCTATAAAATGTACTGGTGTGCGTATAAGAGAATCTGATATTACTTTCATGGCAACTTAATATTTAGACAAAACTTTATTCATAATCATCCTTTTGTCTTCTGTCAGCAATTTGACAGTCAATTAGAAGGTTCAATTTTAACTGACGCCCTTAGGCAAATGAGAATGAGATGTTTCGCCCAGACGACGATAGCGAACGAAACTGAACCAATTAAAGGCAGTTTTCAGTAAAATTACATGCAATTAACGACGAAGTCAATTAAATAGGTTCGTTTTCCTTAAAAAAATTGATTATTTGCTGTCCATTGCTCTACGGCAGGCGGACTTTTTTCCTAAGCTTAGTTTAGTCTGGCACAAGATCGCAATAAAAGGGTAGCTGCAAAATAACAAAATGTTCTGTGAGCTCTTATGAAATTTGAAGAAAAAAAGTCTTAGTACTGCTTTTGTTCAGCAAAATCCGCAGTGTAGATATTTGGGTTACTTGTGAGGACCGAACTTCTCAGCGACAAGCGCCCATGAGAATACATGTACAGGGTGCAATGTGTAAATTGTCGTCATTTTATATTTTAAATCTCGTGCATGTCCGTTGGTTGTTTTTGGTTGTGTCGACTGCACAGAAAAGTAGGGTCAGTTGGGAACCTTCTCCGAGAAAAGAGCACCACGATGCTATTCACCTCCAGAAATTTGGAAACGGTATGCTGTACTGCTTGGCAATACGAACATTTCAGAGTATTTGGGTGTCAATCTGACGATAATTCAGAACATTAGGAAAGAGATGGAGGAGTCTAATGGTGATTACGAAGGTTCTGCTCTGGCTCAAGAGGGTGTCTGCTTGGAGGCCCTATATCTGGCAACAGAACTCTGCACAATGTCACACAAGCAGGAGAATCCAATCATAGATGTTAGACAATTTCTGAGAACCCATCACTTCTTACATCTGGACATCTAACTCCCCAGATTAGAACCTCCTTGATTATTATGGGTAGGCACAGTTGATCGGGAGACGAACAAAACTCTTTTGAACACCATAGATGAACTGAAGGCAAGGATTATGACAACATTTACTAACTTAAACAATTAGACTGTCCTTAAGAAATGCAAATTGTTTTGGAAGCATTAAAATTCACAAGCAATTTCTTACCCCAGTCCACCACAGATTGGAGGTCCTTCTCAAGCTCAGCAGCTAGGTTCGCTTTGTCAGCCTCAGCGGATTTTTGATCGAGGCCAGAGTAAATCGTGGTGTCGTCAGCATAGATGGATACTTGGAATCTGATTACATCGGGGAGATTGTTGATTAAGATTAAAAAAAAGCGTAGGACCTAGAATAGAGCTTTGAAGGACACCTGCGTTTGTATAATAGTATCGGAAGGCATGTCCGTTCATTACTACCTTCATTACGCAATTTGAAAGGAATGACTGGATTAGATCAAATAATCGTCCAGTTATACCATAGCCCCGTAGCTTGTGTAGAAGGCCAGCATGCCAGACTCTGTCAAATGCTCTGGAGATATCTTTGGCGACAGCCCGAGCTTCACCGTTCTTATAAAGAACCGTGTATATATACTCAGTGATGGTTGTAAGCATATCAGCAGCAGACCTGGTAAAGCGGAAACCATACTGTTTGTCAGAGAAGAGACTGTGGGCTGTGAGATGTTGAACTACCTCAGCGTAGATAATGGCCTCGAACACTTGGCCAAAAATCTGTAGGAAGCTGATAGGGCGATAATTAGAGGTGTCAGAGGGTTTTCCAGAATTCTTAATGATAGGAACCACAGAGGAAGACTTTCAGCAGGCAGAAAAGCAAGAAGCAGAGAGGCGGTAGTTTAGAGTTTGGAGAAGACAGAAAAGAGTTCAGGCGCAGTTTCATCATGACAATGATTGGGATTCCGTCGCCACCGCTCGCTTTATGGGGATCAAGCTTTGAAATTATGTTAGAGACCAGCGATGGATTAATATGGACGTCATTCAGTTAGGCCTCAGTTCTTGGTGGGAAGTCGGGTACAGATACTCCAGACAAATCTAGTGTTGAGTTGGTGAAGAATCTACAAGCAAAGCACTCGGTTTTGTTCGCTGAATATTTGAGGACCTCAAATTCATTGATTAAAGGGAGGATTGAGGGCTTACTATTATTTAGTACACCTTTATGGAGCCGCCAGTAGTCTTTGGAGCCGAACTTACTGGATGCTATATGCTGCTTCACTCTGTTAGCAAACAGCAGCTTAGCTTCATTAAGTAACTTCTTGCAATCATTACGAGCAGAGGCAAAAAACGCCTGTTATGGTCCGACGCGTTGCTCCGGTGGGCGATAATGGCCGAGCAAGCAGGGAAGAACTGGATGGGATGAAAGTATCTATGCCAGCCTTAATCCAAGAGAAGACCTCGGACGAACAGTCTTTAACGGTAAGACCAAAAACTTTATTCCAAGGGATGTCACGCAGGAAATTACGGAATGAGTCCCTGTCTGCTCTTTGGTAGCAGTAAGATATTCTGCTGGTCTGATGTACCTGGGTGGAGTGGGAGTGGAAGGAGTTGTAAACGGAAACCACAGTATGGTCAGAGTTTCCAAGAGGGCAGGGCTGCCTGACATTGCAAGAGTCAGGGATGAAAATGAAATAGAGATCTAGCAGTGAGCCAGGTCTATTAGTGTTATTAGAGAAACGCGTGAGGAAATCCACCACTTACGTAAGGGACCGAGTGATTGAAAAGTTGATGGTATCGGCACCAGCAAGATCTGGGACAGAGTTTTCTCGTCACTTGGCGTGGTGAACATTAAATCTCCAAACATATATGGGCGAACGAATGAGAGGAAATGGTCTTATCAATATTATTTGAGATGTTGTCAAGTACTGAATAGTCAGGAAGTCCGAGCTTAGTAGGGTGAGACAGCAACACATGTAAGAATGATCTAGAGATTCAAGAGAGATCACCCTAGCTAGAGGGAGATGTTCACTGAAATAAACACCAGGTCCATGCATATGGACATTGGAGTACCAACAGTTTCTTTCCTCGCACTTCCCGACTGTGGAATTCTCTTCCAAACGATTGCTTCCCCGACGGCTACAATCTCCAGGAGTTTAAATGTAAGGTCAATACACACCTCCTAACACACTAACCTGCTCGACACTCATCCTCGCTATCCTTACTCATCCATCACCTTTCTCCTGACATTCCCTATGTCTATCCACTCCTTCTCTTTACCTTCCCCTATGTAGCCCCATGCGCAATAGTGGCAGTGGAATGCCTTGCTTGGGGTGAGATGATTAAAAAAAAAAAAAAAAAAGTACTTCCTGAAGAGGGGAAGGTAACCAGGGACTTAGAACTCAGATGAGAGAATAGAATGGTCATGGTTAGTTTCACAGAAGACTAAGGTGTCAGGTGAGTTTACTTGGAGGAAGGATTCAACGCTGCAAAAGTTGGTACGGATACCTTGTATGTTCGCGAAGAAGATGTCGGGTTTAGGTGTTTTTTGTTTAGCTAGTTTAGTTTTGCTTTTTTGATTGCATGTAGTCATAATTAGATAATATTATTTAGAGAGACGCCTAGGGTAGTATCAGTCGGTCGCTGTATGCAACATGTGTAGGAGGGAAGCTGGCGCAGACTGCAGCATAATGTGGCCTCAGATTTGCCCATCGGAGGCTCTTGCAGAGACAACCATCCATGCGCGACATAGCGCTACTAGAAACCCCGATATTATTTAACTGTTAATCAGAGTAGCCTCTCAAAACGCTACGCAAGAGCTCCGGCTCCTAATTTCCAGTCGGAAGCAGCAACCAGGAAACTACTAACCTGGTACCCTCAGAATGAAGAGACGTTGCCACCATCCACAAACATTGCAAAAAACTTACGACAGTACTGCCATTAGCATCGGAGGAGAGGAAAGAAAACAGGAACCCCTTCCTAAGCAAGAAACAAGGCATGCACCTTTACTCCTGCTGAAAAGAAGTTTGAGGAGAGTGAATCGGGCGATACTAGGGTCTACCTACTCAAATTTAAAAAAAATTTTAACTTACTATAAGTCAGGAGAAGCTTTCAAAATCAATGTAAGGGTTTTTCAATACCTTCCCTTACAAGTTCAAAGAAAATAAATATCTTAACTGGTAGGAATCAATTTTTTAAAAATTTAACCACCGCTATGTGCTAGAAAACAAAAAATAGGAAATAAAAATAAAAAATACATTTCTAAAATTAAACTAGCAGAAAAAAGAAAGAAAAAAAAAGATTCAAACAAGCTTACCACACACCCAACACCGCAATGAGTGAAACTTCAAAGTCATCATGGTGAATTCCATTTCATTTTTTCAGTGACGAATAAAGTAGGCTACTAACAAGTGACCATAGCGCATGTCAGAGAGAGAGAGAGAGAGAGAGAGAGAGAGAGAGAGAGAGAGAGAGAGAGAGTGATGGGGGGGGGGCTTCGAAAACTATCCTTAATCAGGAATTCGAGTCCCTTTTATTTTGAAGGAACTGAAGAAATTAGCCTTTATCTTTGTTAAAGGGGACAAATCAAGTAACATTTATACGATAACCCCGAATTTTATAAAAAATAAATGAAGACGTCACCAAATGTTGCAAAAAGATACCAACCAGACTTTTACATTGAAAATATTTATGACGATCCGAAAAATATGACAGCCAAACTGGGCATAAGTGTCAAGTTCAAATTTTAGCCGGTAAGCAAGCATTCCTAACCATAAAGAAACATAATGATTACTTTCCCAATAATTCCTCTTTCTGACACCTCAAAAAACTGAAATGTGTAAAATAAGCCTGGAAATCCTAAAAAATATGCATAATTTAATAAGGATTGCTTCAGAAGTCAACCAATGGAAGGATACAAGTAAGTGCATTTCTTGGTCCCAGAAAATTAGAAATAAAGAAAAAATGCTTTCATAAAAAATGATATCAAAAACTTCTACTCATCAATATATGAAAAAGGGTTGCTGGAAGCTTTGAATTTTGCAAAGCCGATTTTGTATATATATATATATATATATATATATATATATATATATATATATATATATATACACCATCGGAACATATAAGCATAATTTTACATTGCTGTAAATACATACTATTACACAACGGTGAAGCATGGATTAAAAAAAGGCCAGCTTTGATGTTCCACAAGGTTCGTTTGATAGAGCTGAGGTTTCTGAAGTAATAGGCCTAAATAAAATCAGCGGAATGGTCTACATAGAAAACCACGGATTAAATCGAGATGACGGGTTGATAATAGGGCTGGGATACAGAAGAGTTAATGACAAGATAAGAAAATTACTTTTCGAACTCTTCAGAAGCCTCGATATTGAAATAGAGATCGAAATGAATAAAATGTTTTTAATCATTTTAATCAAGGCGGTACTGCCACTGATGCGTAGAGAGTTACCTAAGACGGTAAAATTTCAAGCAGGGGGAGAGCGAAGATAAAGACGAACCAGTCACAGGGGGTATCCGAGAAAGGACAAGAGAAGGATGAACTTAGATCACTGGTGCCCCCTAAATACGAATTTGAACGCGATACTAGATTAGCAACTAGATCCCACCCTTTTACAGTGAAACCGATAAAATGCAGCCGTAACTTCTACTCCAACAGTTTCTTTCCTTGCACTTCCCGACTGTGGAATTCTCTTCCACACGATTGCTTCCTCGACGGCTACAATCTCCAGGAGTTTAAATGTAAGGTCAATAGACACCTCCTAACACACTAACCTGCTTCCATTCTATCAAACACTCTTCCCATCTGCCCAACCCTCATCCTCGCTATCCTTACTCATCTGTCAACTTCCTCCTAACATTCTCCATGTCTAACCACTTCTTCTCTTTACCTTCTCCTATGTAAACCCATGCGCAATAGTGGCAGTGGAATGCCTTGCTTGGGGTGAGATGATTAAAAAAAAACTGGTGTGAAGAGAGTTGCGAGGCAGAGTGAGAAAGGAAAAGAACAAGATTATGGAGAAAGGATGAGGGAAGAACTGAAGTCAAGTGGATAAGAGGTGGGAATTGACATTGCATTTAAATTCCTGGAGGTTGTAGCCGTCAGGAAAGTGAGTATACGGAAGGGAGTTTCACAGGCGGGAAGTGCGAGAAAAGAAGCTGAGGAGTAGAAGTGAAAATATAGCCATGAAAATATGTGTGGAAGAGACAGATGGAAGTCACATTTCGCCGGTGAGAAAGTGGCTGAAGTCGAGCGGCCAGGTCGAGACCGATCACATTATAGATTCTCCACAGGAGCCTGTCGAGAACCCTGAGATTTACAGCAGAGGCGCCCGATCAGATATCACAACAGTATTGCATGTACGGTGGAGAATTTAATCTGCAGACTGGCAGTGTCTCACCATATATGAAATCCAACACAAATTTGAGGTATGTAAATACTGGATCTAACCATCCAGCTAACATAATCAAAGACATCTCTAAAGGAATAGAACACAAGTTATCCAAAAGTTCTTCTCATAAAACAATTTTTGATGAAAGGAAAAAAGATTATGAAAAGGCTTTAAATGAAAATGTTCATAAAATAAATTAACATGTAAACTTCAAATAAATAAGCAAATGAAGAAGAATGCAAAGAAACGAGACACTATTGGGTCCAAATACACCTTTTAACTTAGAAATAAAGTCCAAAATAGAGAAAATATTTTTCGAATTGATTAATAATCACTAAAAAACTCAGAATTACACAAGATATTTAATAGAAATACACTTAAATTACGTTACAGCTGTACAAGTAAATTAGAAAATTACATAACCTGACAAAAAAACTCCAAGAATTTAAAAAATAACTTGCAGCAAAATACACACTAAAAAGGATCTTCAGATATTGGAGTCCATCTACATTAAATCAACACAACCCACACTTAATAAAGTCACATTTAAGTTTAGTCACAGCACATTACATTGCATTTAGACAGATGTTTCTGTTAACATTTCGGTCTCTCACGCGGTGTGGCGTCATAGAACCGCTTTACAAATTTACGAACTGCATCTGCCATTTGGTGACTGTTATCGTTGCATAGCAATATTTTATGTCAACACAAGATAAAATCATTTTTGATGGTGGATGTCTTTATGTTAACGACCCTGTAACCTCTCTGAAGATGACACATGTGAGCCGAAAGCTTAGAACCAGCATAATAAAAAATATCCAAGTGTTGGACAATTTTATCTTTATTTTTACCTGAAATTAAAGCCAAAATACAATGTTTAGAACGGCTCATGATTAAACATAAAAGACATTCATTGTCTGTTATATTTAACAGTATATGTTTTTAGAATATATATATATATAAACGAAGATTAACGAAACTTGGTTATAAACAACCGACAATTTGAAATGATTTGTTTGAACATTATTTAAGTAGATATTCTGTTTTTAATTGAATAGTATTATATATTTATATCTATTATTCAAACAAATCATTTCAAATTGTCGGTTGTTTATAACCAAGTTTCGTTAATCTTCGTTAATTTCCGTAACATGTTTACATTTGTTGACATTACGATACATTTCAGAGCAGATATGGTTATTGCGATTAATCGAAAAATGTGTTATATAGGCTTGATTAAAAATCTCGTTTAGACTGATGGTCATTCGTGGTCGAGAGGTCTAAGACGTGCCAGATCACATGGTAGCTTCCCTTATGTGAATAGGGGACGCAGATTCAAATCCTGCCGAATGAGGCACATTTTCAGAATAAAAATTTATCGTAAATATTCAGGCTAGTGGATATAAATATATATTACTGTTTAATTAAAAAACAATATATCTACTTAAATACGAGTATCGATAAAAAATAATGTTCAAACAAATCATTTCATATTAGGAATTTATTCATCAACTATTCTCTCTCCTTTTTAATTTACTGTTGAAGGTAGATGAGAAATGACTGTTTAGTTTACTCTCACATTAACAACATAAAAAATCAAGGGCAGAGGAGGAACTCAACATGAGTTATATATATATACACACTAGCAGTATAGCCCGGGGTTGCTCGGGTATAATGAAAGCTTTAAAACTAATCCATGGTCCTGGAGCTCAGACTCTTTGGACGTTGGCACGAAAGACTAAAAAGCAATAGTTGTTTCCAGTTAAAGCGAAACCGTAGACTGAAAGAAAAATGAATGGATGTAAGTCAAATTTTGATTTCCTGGTATCGATATCAAATATTTCTTTTTCGTCTTAAACTGAATTTTGAAGGTTAAATAAGTCCTCTGAGTAAATGGTATCATGGCTGAGACAAAGAACTACAATTATACCTACTTAGAGCCAAACCCGAAGCAAAAACTAAAATAAAAGGGCTGAAAAAAATTCAGACATACAGGCAGATAAACAGACACACACACAAACATCTTGCCTTTTATATATATATTTTATCGATTTTCTGTACTATTGTAAGAACTGCAACCTTGAAACTCTGACTGTCGTTTCGTATGTCTTTGTCTATGAGTGTATCAAATTTGATTAAAATCTGACCACTCCTTGTATAATCCGATTTTTTCGATTATCGATTTTCGATATTCATCGGGGGTACCTCGACACAAAACCTAGCTAAGAACACTCGCAGACGCTTATAGTACAACTGTGTAAATTTTAAAGAAAATCGGTTCAGCCGTTTCGGTGTCTACAGGTAACGGACACACACACACACAGACAAAGTTCCATTTATAAATAAGTTTACATAGATTTAGATTATATATATATATATATATATATATGTGTGTGTGTGTGTGTGTGTGTGTGTGTGTGTGTGTGTGTGTGTGTGTGTGTGTGTGTCTAAATACCAACGAAAGGTTTTTGTTAAGTTTTTTAAAATATATTTTCTCTATATTTCGGCCCATTTACCTGGTTTCAGGTAAATGTTTAATTATAATTTGTCCAATATCTGACTCCTTTCGGCGTTCATTAGCCATCATCTAAGAGTTATTGATTTATTTCTGCTAAGTCAGTTTCATCGTTTTTCAAATATTGCGTCTTCACACGATATTTCTTTTACATATTGCGTCTTCACGTATCAGTTTTTATTATGCTTTTTTCTCATTTCTGAAATGAAATGTAGTTGGTATGTTAATTATTAAATTTGCGAACATGATAACATTTTACTGATATTGCGTTGTTTGATTTTTACGCTTAATGATTTAGTATTTTTAGTTGTTTTGTTTTACAGTTTATGTTATGTAGCATTTTCTTTATATTTGTAAGTAGCTTTCTTGTGTTTTTTTTTTTGCGTTGGTTACAGTATATCGGCTCGGAACGAAAAACCGGGGAGCCGAGTTCGAATTCCAGCTGAATCCATTGTATTCACTTACGCGCAAATACCCTTGGGAAAGGTATTAATCCGTCGCTTCCTTCCAGTTATGGGTTAAATAGCAGGACAGATTGGGTTCTATAGCCTTGGTCGGCAACCAGTCTACCGTAGAAAGCAATGGCAACCTACTGCGGGATAATCTTCTGCCCAGTCAGTCATGTCTCTTTCGAGACATGATCGCCCAAGCGTGTATCACGTATGGCACTTAACTGACTGACAGTATGCAATTCGACTGAACTATAATCGGATCTTTTTTTCTTTCTCTTCTCTTTTCTAAAATCCTACCATTTCGTTCATGTTTAGTTTAATTTGGCGCTGATTTTATTTTTGATTAAATTCTTTAAATGTAAATCATTTTCATGTTTTTTTAAAAATTTTAATCTACTTTCTTGTCTTTGTTATCTACAAATGAACGTTTGCCTTCATGTGTATTTTATTTTTAACTTGTTAGAAAATTCTTTTTCATTAGGGACTAAATTTCCTCCTTCTTTCCTCCTTCTGTAACTGACCTTATGACTTTAACTCAGTTAAAACTTAGATTTTTAATTTTTTTTTAAATAGAGCAGATAGACCCTACTAACGCCCGGTTCGTACTCCTCCCTCTTCTTTTGAACAGGAGTTTCCTGGCTTCTTTCCTCTCCTCAGGTTTTAATAGTAGTACAGTCGAAAGCTTTTTGCAATGTGTGCGGATGGTGGCAACGTCTCTTCATTCTGAGGGTAACAAGTTGGCAGTTTCCTGCTTGCTGCTTCCGACTGGTAGTTAGGAGTCTGAACTCTTGCGCACCGTCTTGAGAGGCTGCTCTGATCAACAGTTGAATAATATCGGGGTTTCTTGGTGTGCCATGTCGCGCATGGATGGCTGTCCCTGCAAGTTCCTCCGGTGGGCAACTCTGAGGCCGCATTATGCTGCAGCCTGCACCAGTTTCCTTCCTACACATGTTGCATTTGACGACTGACTGATATTACTACTCTTACCGAAAAATCTCTAATTATGATATTACACAAAGTAAGAATTAAAACTACACTAGCTAAACAAGAAGTACCTAAACCTGTTAACATCTCTTTCTCCAACATCCGTGGTATCCGTATCAACTTTTGCAGCTTTGAATCCTTTCTACAAGTAAACTCACCTGACATCTTAGCTCTCTGTGAAACTAACCATGACCCTTCTATTCCTTCCTCTGATTTTTATATCCCTGGTTACCTTCCCCTCTTTAGAAAGGACTCCAATGTCCATATGCATGCTTGATCTACACTCTGTGGTGAATTGGGGTAAGAAGTGGCTCGTAAATTTCAATGCGTCTAAGACCAAGCTGCCGTCTGTCAACCATCACAGGCAACTATTTCTGCCTCCCATAAGCATGGACCAAGCGACTCTCCCTGAGAGTAATACTCTGCGCCTCCTCGGCCTTACCCTCTCTTCTGATCTCAAGTGGAACCATTACATTGAGTCAATAGCTAAATCCACTGCTACGAAGGTTGGGTCACTGTGTCGGACCAGGGTGTTTTTCCCACCTGAAACCATCCTGCATATATACAAATCAACCATTCGTCCGTGCATGGA
Organism: Ascarosepion bandense; assembly: GCA_037127315.1. Classification (NCBI taxonomy): domain Eukaryota; kingdom Metazoa; phylum Mollusca; class Cephalopoda; order Sepiida; family Sepiidae; genus Ascarosepion; species Ascarosepion bandense. The sequence goes on from JBBBDQ010001908.1 coordinate 9,190,853, forward strand.
GTACTGCTGCCATATATGGTCTGGTGCCCCCGCTGTTCATCTCTGTGTTCTTGACAGGCTCCAAAGGAAAATCAGTAATGTGATAGGTGCTGACTACAGCCAGTTCCCCACTGACGGGATGTGGCTTCCCTGTGTCTGTTCTATAAATACTTCCATGGCTTCTGCTCCAACGAACTTAAGTCACTGGTGCCTCCGCAACAGGTGTTTACTCGTGCAACCAGACTGGCATAGAATCTCACCCATTCACAGTTAGATCAACCAAATGCAGACGACAATTCTACTCCTTCAGCTTTTTTCTTGCACTTCCTGCCTGTGAAATTCACTTCCTTATTCTTGCTTTCCTGACGGCTACAACTTCCAGGAATTTAAATGCAAGGTCAATACTCATCTCTTAACTACTTGACCCTAATTCTTTCCACACCACCCTGTATATCCTTTCCTTTCACTCCACCTTTGCAACTGTATTCCCATCCTTCTCTTGCTCCTTTCCAACTGGTTCGTCCTTCTCTTCAATCTCCTAATGTTTTTCTCTTATGTAGCCCTCTGCACATCAGTGGCGTTACCGCCTTGCTCGGGGTGATATGATTAAATATATATATATATATATATATATATATATATAAATTTGAATAAAATTGAAAATAATTTACTATACACCGGCGTTTTTCTCAGTAGCACTGTTTATATTTGAGTGAATGAAATGAACAAGAAGGATTGTATTGCGTCGATTATTCAAGTGGGGTTGGGCCGACATGCTTAAGAAAAGAACAGTTGAAAACCTGGCTGCTTAAATTTGAACACTGATCTCTGGTACTGAGTGATAAAATGATTATTTCAGCCATGGTTCAAGCAAATACTTTTGGGGACTTTTCAAAAGCTTGGAAATTCGGAATAAAAAACAAAACAAACAAAAAATACAAAAAAGAAACTCGCACATAGGTTCAACGTCCTTTGAAGTTATTCCTTCGGAAATGTATACAGCAATTTCACAAAGGTTTTTGCTCACTGATAGCAGCGGCAAAATCTGTACTACATTCCGTTCTCTCTGCTTAAATTTCCCCAAACTTATAGATCAGTCAGTCAGTTAATTGTTATACGTAATACACGCTTGGGCGATCATGTCTCGAAGGGATATAACTGACTGGGCAGAAGGTTTTCCCGCAGTACCGTTTTCTGCGGTAGATTGCTTGCCAACCAAGGCTATAGAACCCAATCTGTTCTGTTATTTAACCCATAGCTGGAGGGAAAAGTGATAGATTAAGTGTGTATACTACCGGCCATAATTATTAGACCACCCCAGTTTTTTTTTAAAGATATGATGTAATTCATACTATTTTTAAGTGGATAATTCTAAATGAAAATAGAATGGTTCTTTTGTTATTATTACTTTGCAAAACTTTTACAAGGCAAGAAAGCAAAGATGAACTCATCCGAATCACCCTAAATTTTCTTCATTTTTAATTGGGTGAAACTGAAATATAGGTAATTGTTGTGGGGTATTACCCACTTAACTATGGACTCTTCCTATCAGTATATTAACTGAGAGTTAATCACTCTCGTGGCTTCAGTTCAGCTCAGCACAGTCTGTCTGTCTGTCAGTCATTAGTAAGCCAAGCTTATATTTACTCTTTTCTCGTGTATCCATTTTTGACTTAATATATGTGTTAACCATACAACCGTGTTTCGAGTTATCATTTTGTGGTCCCATCACCGGTCCACATCAGTAATTATTAACTATTTATAAATTCATTTGATGCATATGTTATTGTGCAGTATTAAAAGAACTATTCTATTTTCCTTTACAAATATTCACTTGGAAATAAATACTAAAAAATAGTATGAAATACTGGGGTGGAATAATAATTATGGCCGGTAGTGTATGTGCGTAAATGAATGCAACGAATTCAACTGGACTTTGAATCTCCGATTTCAAGTTCCGAGCCGATATCCGCTGCATCACAACGGGTATTAAGATAGTCATAAAGCATGAATAAAGTTTTGGCCAAACACACACTCAGACAATGTGTATATAACATTTGTTTCGATTAGGAATTTTTCTTTCGAAAGCTGTTATAGCAAAAACATTTGGTAATGTAAATTTACAAGGCGTATTTCTTGACTAAAGTTTTAAGTGTCGCTTCTGTTTCTGTTCACTTAATATCTATGAAAAGTCTGCAGCATTGAGAAAAAAGTGTAATTCATATGATTCTGTATAGGATTAAAGATAAAAAAAAATCCTCTAAGTACGTAGAAAATGCGTAATATGTAATTATAGCTCATATCGGGCTGGAAACTAGTCGAAAATAATCGTCTGAAGAAGCTAATCATTTAAAAGACTGAATGAAAATTTCCTCAGAAATCCCGACTAAAAGTAATTTGGTGACGAAATGTCGCTCAATAAGAAAAATTACTGATATCAAAAGCAAAACAACCTAATAAGTAAAAACAAATATAAACTTTAAGATACCAAGATTGAAATAAATATGAACCAATACACTAGATAACAATAAATGTCTAACTCGGATATAAACCATAAAATGTATAAAATAAACACAAACCAGAACACGTATAAAATGTACCATGGTCATTAGTACTATATATTTTAATATAAAATGGATGAAAAACCAGTATATCTTTAAAAAATTAATATTTGTCTATATTTCTGAGATGAGGTAGTATTTACATTATTCGGACTATTGTCCTCATCTTTGTTGCCATTTGTACGACGTTTCGGCCGTTGTACTCTTCGGCCTTCTTCGGGTGCTAAGAATTTCGAACCGAACCCTTTATTACAGTCACTGGGGTGTATGATCTTCATTCCTTGCCTAGAGCCTCTTCTGGTTATCATGAGTTATCTCCCTCTAACCCTGTAAGTTACTTGTTCACCACTGCTATAGCCTTTTATTGAACTCACAACTCTTTGGGTCAAGTCACAGGAACTAACCAACGGTTATAGTCACTGGGCTATGAGTCCTTAAGTTGGTGAACAAGTAACTTATAGGGTTAGAGGGAGATAACTCGTGACTACCAGAAGAGACTCTAGACAAATAATGAAGATCATTCACCCGAGTGACTGTAATAAAGTGTTAGGTTCGAAATTCCTAGCATCTTAAAAATACTTAACCACAAGAAAGGCAATAATGCCACTAAGATGCAAGTAGTTACTGAGAGTAAAATAAAAGGAAAAGAAGTTAATGGCAAGAAAGGGGGGAAAAAGAGAAAGTTTAAGGAAGACCTAAATAGCAATTGACAGTAGATTTATAAAATGAATATCAATTACCGCACTTATATTTCCAAACATTGCAAAATGATTAAATCAGTTTATATCACCAGTTATAATAATAATAATAATAATAATAATAATAATAATAATAATAATCTAGACTGGAATACCAGATTTCATAGTAGTTATTCCGAAAATAATTTTATTATGTTGTTTTATACTGTTGAAGCAAACTTGGTGCCATTGAAATAGTTGAACCTTCCCATCTGTAACCCATAATTTTCATCTTTTTCTTCTTGCAGTATGCAAAAACAGCGTTTGACATGAAAGTACTTACGAAACAGAGATGCATCAATAAATACTTCTATACTAGAAAAATGCTATATAGAGACGAAAAAGTGGATGTGAGCACAGTTAGGTTGTGGCTAATGCATTTAAGTAGTAGCAGCAGTGTATAACAAACCAAATCCAGGGAAGTCCTGCGTATGCGGTCTTTTTTATATTTAAGATATGAGTCCAGGTAAGCGCAATAACGTACACGATAAAAATCGACCTCATGTCGAGTTCTTTGTGTATATTGTTAATACAACTAGAGAGTAAGATCTTTGTAGTGCTGGAGTACTGAAGAAACTTGTCACATGACTGTAAATGTAATGGGGGTATTAACCGTTTCCATAGACAGCCACTTAATTTGCCCACGTTCACATCTCCTCCCGCGGTTGATCGCCCCGGTATCTATCGACCAGACTAAAGTCACCGATCAGATTTACCAGGCTGCGATCACTCTTCTTCCAGCTAGCTTCCCACCCCCGATCTAATTTGGGGTCCAGGGCGGCATTCAAGTCCCTAGTTAAAACTAGGCACGACGGATCCAACAGGAACGGTCCCAGCTCACGGAAAAGCGAGACACACTGCATCTGGTCGTTGAGCACATAAACCGCAACGATCCGAAACTAACCACTTTTTAGGGCAATATCAGCCAATAGTCAACTGGATCTCCATCGCATCGAAATGTACAAGGCCCACACTTGCGCTCAGGATACGCTTTACTAGCAAGAAAACACCTCTAGCCTTCCGGTTCCCGTATGCTGAATAGACAATAAAGTCGCTAGATGACACACGAGCATCGACGTCGCAAACAAAGTGAATCTCCTCCGAATAAGAAGCGGTCATGAAGCAGGCGGAGAGACTTACCTTGACCCCTCAAGCCCCAAGTCTTCAAGCATGCCAGCTTGATAGATATTTTTCAGAGAATTCTGACGGATACTAGTCGTAAATTTATGGCAGACTGTCGGTTTGTCATAGTCTATCAGTGCCTAGGTCGGACGTAATTCGTCCGTTAAGAACAATACCACTGACGTCCATGAGGAAAGTTAGTTTCATGTTCCTTATATAGCAAGTGGTGGAGCAAACTGGGGCACTCACTGAACGATATTTTGATAAATTCTGAACTTTAGGACACTTTACCTGAGTCATCCTGAACTTCGATAAAGAGTCCTTAGCGACAGAGGTGAAATCCCATGTTCTTGTACTTAGATTCGAACTACGTTTATAAAGTTCCTGTGGTCGTCAGCTTAAATAAAGGTCTCAAGAAGACCTTCGTCTGAGAGAAAAAAATCCCTCTGAAGCGCCTGTATGTTCATTAGACACATGTCATTATGGGAAAGCTTATTTTTTTTTCTTTTGGAATGGGTTTGTGGAAGGAGATGTCGGAGCCCTAACGAGAGAAGTAAGGAGGCTCCTAACTTTAACTGTGATAGCGAATTCTTTTCTGGTTGGCTCAACAACAACAACAACAACAAAAAAGAAAATACACGTGACTCTCTATTTAATCTTTGTTTTAATTTCTTATTTTCATTTTTTTTTTGTTAAGAATAAGTTCAACACAGTAACTTTTACATGGAGAATAACTCTTTTTTGCAAAAATACCAGAGTTATCTCCCCTATTTAAAGTCTGCAGGTGTGGGTTGTATAAAAATGAGAATTCTTATTCTTCCCACCCAGTGCAATGCCGGGTACATACTGATAGTGGATTAATAAAAATGCTTTTCAGAACACAGAGAATCCAGCTTCAAATTAGAATATTTATCTGCGGAGTAAAGTGAAATAAAAAACGTAACAATTTCACCTTTTTAATCCTGATTGGATTAAAAACAGAAAATTCGTAATGACGTTTTGGAGTAGATTGATCTATCTATCGCCCGGTTCACACTCCACCCACGTCTATTGAACAGGTTAAGAGGCTCATCCCTTGTTCCCTGTTTAGGATGTGGTTTCCAGCTTTCTCTTTTCCAATCTTTTCACTATTACGTAGTCCCCTGCACATCAGTGGCGTTACCGCCTTGCTCGGGGTGATACGATTAAAAAAAAAAGTTGCATTCTTTAATGATAGATTGAAAACCTTAAAACCAAATATATATATTAACCAGAGAGAAAGAGAAAGAGAGGGAGATAGCGACTCTATGAACAGGTTTAAAATAGAATAGAAAATACGCCGTTCATACCATAACGGCAATGAATCAGCAAAAAGACTTATTAAGACGCAGAGAATTCAGCTTCAAATTAGAATATTTATCTACTTAGTGAAATTATTTAAAAAAAAAAATCACTTTTTTTTCAGTTATCTTCTTTAACGGTGAGAATCTAGATTGATAACCTTACAACCAAGATCAGATTATAGAGAGATTGTATCCATCACCGGTTTGCTAGGCCTATCGAGTAGCTTATTCACTAGCGGACATCTGAGTGCTTACCAGGCTTAACGTTGCTTTACTTGTAATATAACAATCTGGCCCCACCCGAGGAAGGCTGATGCAAGCGAGGGTGTTTCCGGTCGTTGAAAGGAACGGATGTTTGTTTGACCTTATTTCCGGCAGTAGCGGAAATAACTACAGAGGCAAACAGAACAGGTGTCTCTGAGAATTACGTGGCGTGCGTGGGCGAGGCAAAACCGGAAGAAAAAGTCCCGGTTCTGGAGATTATAAAAAGACCTCGGCACGCGGATTCGCCAGACAGAGTAGTAGTAGTAGAGGAGCGACAGAGATCGGCCGGTGAAGAGAGACACAACAGATACGACTACACTCCCGTCAACCCATTAGAGGCGCGCTCTCTCAATTCTCTGTCCCCTATGCTACACGGTTCATCGTCATTAATAAAAATATAACTTATATTTTTATATATATGCGTGTTTGTTGTTTGTCGATATACAACAGACGTCATAATTGGTGCCTAGTGACTTGCTGTTTTGAGATAACAAAACAGTTAGATGCGAGCTGGTTGCCACGGCGACGATTGAAATTCAACGGACTTAAAACTACCAGATAGAAAGAAAAAAGAAGACGAAAATATATAGCAGCCGCACGACTATAGACATCAGCCAAGGTAGGTGACTCTTTGATTTGATAGTGTGTGTATTTTCTGCTCGTGTTTATAAGTCTAGTTAGAAAAAAAAAATGGAACAGCGTACTTTTGCCGATCTGACCCTAGAATTGAGAAATGCGGATTGTTCGGTGCCGAACACATTAAGGGTAGAACGGAGGGGGTGCAGGACTACATGCAGAGAGTAGTACGCCTAGCGGAGAGCGCATAGGGGGGTTGACGGGAGGAATAAAGTTGAGATATTTACCTATCTGTAAGTATAAAACATCTGAGTTAATGATTTATTTTTTTGTTAATATTGTACCATATATGTGAAGTGAGTTTACTGGTATGTTGCTTAATTAATCTTACTTTTATTGAGTAAGTGAAATGTAAAATCATGTAAAGGAAGTTTCTTCTACTCTTTAAAGTGGATAATTGGATTAACTTGTTGATAACAATGTTTTCTTTGGTTTGTGCAGTGTTAGGTTTTCTTTTTTTTTTGGATTTCTTTTCAATGACTGTACACTACAAAATGATTTACATTTCTATGTTTGTGAATGATGCTTTTGTGCAGGTTCCCATCAATTCAACATCCTCTGTGAATTTTCATTTATGTGACTTGGGAAATATCTTTTGAAGATATATTAATTTCTGAAAACTTTATATTGACACGGATAAAGGAGGGGTGTACTGCGTACAATGATCACATGGTGTTGGCTGCACAGGTTAACGGTGACTCAAGATTTAGAAACGTAGGGAAGCTACAGCTCACACCCATAAACGTCTCTGGTTCAGTGGTTTGGTCCCCAATTACGCAGAAATTTTCCAATTTTTCAGTGGACACCATGCCGGTAGAATTGCGCGATATGGAGGAGATCCCTATCCGCAAACTAGTAAATACCTTGGAACAGATACAGATGGAAAGATTTAGTGAAGGATATGAAGAACTCCCGAAGAAGTTGACGATAGGAGTCAGTGCTGGCATAGTCGGCGTAATAATAATCCTTGGAATAATAGCTAGGAAGCGGATTTTTAAGTGTAAAAGAAGCAACAGTGCTTCGGGAAAGGAAATTGAGTTATCCGTTGTGAATAGTACTCCGGGGTCAACGGGTGTTCAACACTCAAATGTCTCTGCGTTAAACAGAGAGGTGTCAACAAATCAGATATGCTTGGATTCGAATCCAGAGGAAGTAGTTCAAGGAATGGAAAACATTGTACAAACTAAGGAACTACGAGTCACGGGTCCATTTTTTTTAGACTAAATTAATATAGATGAAACCTCTAATCCTCCACAAGTAAATTGCATGCGGATTAACGTTGGAATCAGGGTAATTTTCTTCATTTTCTATTGAACATTTCTCGGTCAGACTATGAATGATATGTACTGCAGATAATGGCCATTTTTCTGTGTTCAAACATAGTATGTTTGAAATTAAATTAAATTAAATGAGGTTACATGTGTAACAATAAACTCGAGCAGAGACACGCATGGTGTTGGTCAAAGGTCATTTACTCGATGTCAGTTTAGAAACTGGGGCGCGGTTACCGCCTATAATCATGTGGTTATGCATCGAGGCGTCTACGCTTATGGACAGAGTCGAGAAAGAAAATGAACATTTTTAAGAACTTTGCCCAATTCTGTGAAAATGGATATTAAAAAAAAAAAAAAAAAAAAAGAACAATGAAACATCGAGCTGGTAGAACAATTTTCACGATGGACACGAACATTGTTGGGTTGCCGATGTAGGCTCCCCTATATATTTTTTGTTGTTTATTTTTGTTTCGGCATGCACATGTTTTGTTGTTTTGGCGTGCACATGTTTTATACAATTGTCGGGCTTGTGTGGCATGGGGAGGAGTGTGAGGGTGTTGCGCTTAAAATGTTCTTAGGTGAACATTTTGGAAAATGGGAGGGCGAGGAATGTAATATAACAATCTGGCCCCACCCGAGGAAGGCTGATGCAAGCGAGGGTGTTTCCGGTCGTTGAAAGGAACGGATGTTTGTTTGACCTTATTTCCGGCAGTAGCGGAAATAACTACAGAGGCAAACAGAACAGGTGTCTCTGAGAATTACGTGGCGTGCGTGGGCGAGGCAAAACCGGAAGAAAAAGTCCCGGTTCTGGAGATTATAAAAAGACCTCGGCACGCGGATTCGCCAGACAGAGTAGTAGTAGTAGAGGAGCGACAGAGATCGGCCAGTGAAGAGAGACACAACAGATACGACTACACTCCCGTCAACCCATTAGAGGCGCGCTCTCTCAATTCTCTGTCCCCTATGCTACACGGTTCATCGTCATTAATAAAAATATAACTTATATTTTTATATATATGCGTGTTTGTTGTTTGTCGATATACAACATACTTCGGCGATAGGAATAAGAACCGGTGTGGATAGATGGATTGATGGATTCATTTGTCTTTTTACCTCTTATCTTCCTTTTACAGGTTATTTAAAGCCAGATTTTTTTTTTTAGTTTGTAAGAATTCTTCTGAGGTAATAATGATTTACTAATACCAATTCTACTATTTAGCCCATAGCTAGAGCAGAAGAGATGGGTTCTTACGTTTACCAAGGGTATTTGCATGTAAGTGACTATAACGAACCCAGCTCTCTGATTTTCAGTTTTAAGCTATCGATTACACCACCCGCACGTCCAATATAAGTTTAAATATATATATATATATATATATATATGTGTGTGTGTGTGTGTGTGTGTGTGTGTGCGTGTGTGTGTGTGTGTGTGTAGGTGTGCGATTAAATAATTTCTTTTTTATGGAATATCAACTTTTGCAGGTTATTTAAAGCCAGAACATACATGTATCCCCCATTTTTCTCCAAACAGTTAACGGTTCAAAGATGTCCAGTCTATCTTCGGATACCATGGTTGGGTGAAGTTAGTAATATTTTTGCCAATCGCATTTCATTAAGTTCTATTCGAGTGCTATTTTTCAGCAAAGGTTCACATTGTGTTCAAGACTAGATCTGTCCTTCCTTATATGCGGAAAGACGCTTCACCTCCCCATCATATTAATTCTGTTGTTGATATTTTCAAATGTGGTTGTGGAGTCGACTACATAAGTAGAACGACGCAATGCGTAGATGTTAGGATTAAACAACACTTGCCAACAAAAATTATGAATACAAATTTTTCGTCTGAGGATGCCATTCGGACTGCATATGCGTCTTCTATTGTGGACTATTTAATTAATAATTTATGCTGTGCTCATAATTTTAGTGTGGACTGGTTCATTTTCGAGTGAACCGCCACTCTCTTTTGGTCAACTTCTGATCGGAGAGGAACTCAACGAGGCTCAGCCGAAGAGAAGTCGCGTCTGGGGTGAATAGAAAAGAGCCCCATCCAGCCTTAAGTTGGGTCTACGGATATTTTTGGCTGAGCTTAAGGGCACAGAATCCTCACTTTAACCAAGGTTTATTAGGGTTTTCGGGTTTTTAAACATCATAGCCCTTCTTCGCAGCGACCCAGTCGATACTGATCGAGTATTGACTTGTGTGCCAATAGTCAGCCACAACTTTTCCATTTTTTAAAAACTCATACATTGCGACTCCTCTTGGCTGTAGAAGTCAAATAACTTGCCTTTCAACATGGTGGTCTTCTTTTGTCTAACTATAGGAAGGTGAACATTCAAGAGTGTGATATTCACCTTCCTGATGTCTGCCAACTGGACGGTAATTGGACACATCAGGAAGGTGAGTCTCACACTCTTGAATGTTCACCTGACTACAGGGAGACAAAAGGAGACAGCCATGTTGAAAGGCAAGTTATTTGACTTCTACATTGGCAATTTATAGTCCAATCATGAAATTAAAAAAGTAAGCCCACTCCCTGTGTCTGTTGCACACACACACACACACACACACACATATATATATATATATATATATATAGATAGATAGATAGATAGATAGATAGATAGCATTATCAACGCCGAGGTGGTTCAGCATCTCACAGCACACAGGCTCCTCTCGGACAAGCAATATGGTTTCCGCTTCACCAGGTCTACTGCTGATATGCTAACGACCATCACCGAGTACATATACCAGGCACTCGACAGGAATGGCGAAGCCCGAACCGTTGCATTGGATATATCTAAGGCGTTCGACAGAGTTTGGCATGCTGGCCTTCTATGTAAACTGTGGAGCTATGGTATAACTGGACATTTGTTTCAACTAATCCAGTCATTTCGCTCTCACCGCACAATGAAGGTGGTATTAAACGGACATGCCTCTCAGAACTACCATACAAACGCAGGTGTCCCCCAAGGTTCCATCTTAGGTCCTACACTCTTCCTGATATACATTAATGATCTCCCTGATTCCATAAGAGCCCAAATAGGTTTGTACGCCGATGACACCACAGTTTACTCTCGCCTCCTACAAAAATCTGGTGTAGGCGTCAAAGCTAACCTCGCAGCCGAGATTGAAAAAGACCTCCAATCCATATCGGACTGGGGTAAGAAATGGCTAGTAAATTTTAATGCTTCTAAAACGAAGCTACTCTCAATTAACCATCATCGACAATCTCACCTACCTCCCATTAGCATGGACCAGGCTTGCCTCCCAGAGAGTAAAACACTACGCCTCCTTGGTCTCACACTTTCAGCGGACCTCAAATGGAATGACTATATCGAATCCATTGCTGCTATGAAAGTCGGTTCTCTGTGTAGGGCCCGGAAGATTTTTCCGTCTAAATCTATCCTGCACATTTATAAATCTACCATCTGCCCGTGCATTGAATACTGCTGCCATATCTGGTCGGGTGCTCCTGCTGTTCTCCTCGGGCTTCTCGATAGGGTTCAGAGGAGGGTCTGTAATGTGATAGATACCGACTTGGCAGACCGCCTGCAGTCTCTCTCCCACCGGCGCGACGTGGCTTCCATGTGTCTCTTCTACAAATACTTTCATGGCTTCTGCTCCGATAAACTTAGATCACTAGTGCCCCCTAAATACGAATTTGAACGAGATACTAGATTAGCAACTAGATCCCACCCTTTTACAGTGAAACCGATAAAATGCAGCCGTAACTTCTACTCCAACAGTTTCTTTCCTCGCACTTCCCGACTGTGGAATTCTCTTCCAAACGATTGCTTCCCCGACGGCTACAATCTCCAGGAGTTTAAATGTGAGGTCAATAGACACCTCCTAACACACTAACCTGCTCCCATTCTATCAAACACTCTTCCCATCTGCCTAACCCTCACCTCGGTATCCTTACTCATCTGTCACCTTCCTCCTGACATTCCCTATGTCTAACCATTCCTTCTCTTTACCTTCCCCTAGGTAGCCCCCATGCGCAATAGTGGCAGTGGAATGCCTTGCTTGGGGTGAGATGATTAAAAAAAAAAAAAGAAAGATAGATAGATAATTTATTTGCTTGAACATTATTTTTTTAAAATCGATATTGTATTTGAGTAGATATTCTGTAGATATTCTGTTTTTAATCAAACAGTATATTTATATATTTATTTCTACCGGCCTGATTAATTACGATCAATTTTGTACGAAAATGTGTATCATTCGGCAGGATTCGAACCTGCGACCCCTATCAACATAGAGGAAGCCACCAATTCGTGGTCGAGTGGTCTAAGACGCACCAGATGAATTGGTGGCTTCTCCTGTGTTGATAGGAGTCGCAAGTTCAAATCCTGGCGATTGACACATTTTTGTATCAAAATATATCGTTAGTAATCAGGCCGGTAGAAATAAATATATAAATATACTGTTTGATTAAAAAAAAAGAATATTTACTCAAATACGAGTATCGATTAAAAAAAATAATGTTCAAACAAATAAATTAAATATGACGGTTGTTAAAACGATTTTGTAAATCTTCGGGATTTTCCGTAACACACACACACACACACACACACACACACACACACACACACACACATATATATATATTAAATATATTAATTAGTCAGTTTTTGGTCATAATGAAATTAGACCAGTACACAGTTGTATTAAAAAATGTTCAAAATTGTACAAATTTTTCACTTGGAAACGAGTTATTTCGCAACCTAGGTTTCTACCTCTAGGTGTCTTCAGGCATTTTACAGAAACGGATTTTACTGTTTTTTAAACGTTCACGTAGCAGGAATCTTTTATGAACGCGCAATTTTTAAAATTAGAAGTTATTTAAAGGTCTTAGAACACTTTCATCCATGATTGTATGATCCTTGTAGGTATTTATTGGTATGGTTACACTTGGAAATAATTTCTGTTATTTCATTTAATAATTCATTTTTTTCTAGAAACAACAGATATTCAATTTTCCTCCGCATAAACTGAATATTTTACCTCCGTTGTAAGGTTTGATAGTTTTTGCTATGCTCCAAGTTATATCGGGATCTTTTGTATACTTTAATTTTAATTTCCACACGTGGCTAGCCAGTTTTATATGTATATGTATATGTATATGTATATGTATATTGTAACGGTCATGTCACGTTGGATACACCGGTTCCCGCTCGATCACCGAAGTTAAGCAACGTTGAGCCTGGTCAGTACTTAGGTGTGTGACCACTTGGGAATACCAGGTGCTGTTAGCATTCACGGATGTGCGTTGGGGTGCGGTGGATGTCGGCTTGGAGGGGGAAATCGGTGAGCCGAGTTCCAATTTCAGTCGAGCACGCTGCATTTACTTGCGCACTGGTACCCTTGGGAAAGGTATTAATCCGTTCGTTCCCTCCAATTATGGGTTAAATAATTGAGGTCTGCTGTTCGTGCGATCTGTGGCAGTCATCTGCACCAATTGTTTGTTATCAGCAGTTCCAAGAAGTGTGGATGGTACTACACAATGCCTTCACCACTATAAACAAATCTCTGTGTGGTTGTCTTGCTGGAAAAAGGTTGGACCCTCATACGTTGAACGCGACGGGAGAATCCATTATTATTATATATATATATATATTAAACATGTCAGATTAAATAAATTGCAAACCTTATGTCTGCTTATTTTAAATAAATAAAATCCGTTCATAGTCACGGATAATCATTCGCATATTATAATTGAAAGATGTAAGAAATGAGCTGTAACTTTGACAGATGATATTATTATTCATTTCTCGGTGTTTCCAAGTAAATTCGCGTCAATTTTACATCCCTAATGTTGTGTTGTGGCTCGTACCATGTGACATCCGGTCGCCCGGAGGTATAAAAGACAATGTGCGCTTAGCACGGGTGTGGGGTGTGGTGTGGGTCTGTCATTATCACGGACTTCGGGAAGTAACACCTACTACTCCGAGAGATTGTAAATATTGTATATACATCTTGGTTGTAACACTCTGTTAATACAGTAGTTAATCTCCAATTCTTTGTGTATCTCTTCATTCCACGATACAACACCTGTAAAAATGGAAGAGTATCAGGTGCATTTTACATGCTTTTTTTATTACCGGAAAGACAAAAATGCTTTGCAAATAACGAAAAAGGTATATATATATATATATATATATATATATATATATATATAGTCATCTGCAGACAGATCTGTTTCGCTGTATCACAGCTCATCAGGACGGTTAGACATCCGATTGCTTTTTACCCAGGATTGAAACCCGACTGAATTGGTGTCAGTCGGCGATTCTACCTCTGAGCTATGGGCGCTCGGTAGAAGCGGGCAGACATTTTAGCGTGTACATTATCATTATACACACGCCCAATAGCTGAGAGTGTTCTAATTTATTGCTGAATGAACGATGCGTAGATACTAGAGTAGCTACTGTTTTTCAAAATCTACCAATCTACCAGCGTGCTCAAAATCATATCACTCTAAGTAAGTCATTTTACTGCCACTGTTGTGCAGGGGGTTACATAGGAGGAAAGTTATGAGAAAGAGTGACAGGTTATAGGGGTTGTCAGGAAGCGAGTTATAGTAGGATGAGAATACTGATGAGAGTGGAGTAGACGGAGAAAGGAGCATGAGAGAAAGGATGCGAGTTAGTAAGATAGGAGATGACTATTGGCTTTACATTTAAATACTTGGAGATTGTAGCTGTTCGGGAAGCAAGTAAACGGAAAGGAATACGTGCCGTGTACGGTGAAACTGACAGAACTGCACGGAAGTGGTTCGCTAAGTTTAGAGCTGGTGATTAGAGCCTTATTGATGAAGCAGGCTCAGGTTGATGCCCACTACAGATGACCAACAAATCAAGACTCGGATTGAGAATAACCGGTATTCCACAATGTGGAAATGGGCAGAAACACTATGTTTACCAAAATCCATCATCCACGAGCACTTATTGAAGCTTGGGTGCTCAAATCGCTACGATCATGACCTGCACAAAAAGAACCTTTTGGATCACATTTCTATCTGTATCTAGCTGTATCAATCTAATAGAAATGCACCTTTTTAAGTTAATAGGGACGAATGATGAGAAATGCATGCGTTGTGGTGCAGTGGATATCGACTCGGAACAGAAATATCGGGGAGCCGAGTTCGAATTCCATTTGAATTCCTTGCATTCACTTACACACAAATACTCTTGGGAAATGTATTAATCCATATCTATAAAATGCTTCGCAGGCTGCAAAAAAGATATGTGCCGTGTACGGTGAAGCTGACAGAACTGCACGGAAGTGGTTCGCTAAGTTTAGAGTTGGTGATTACAGCCTTATTGATGAAGAACGCACAAGAAGACCCCCTCACACCTCACACACTACAGATGGCGACCAAATCACAAACATTGATTTAGAATAATCTGCATGGAAATGGAAAAAAAAACAATAAATTTATCAAAATCTACGATTCACGAGCACTTAGTGAAGCATGGGTACTAAAATCGCTACGATGTTTGGGTACCACATGATCTGAGGGAAAAAAAATTTAGGGCACATTTCTGTCTGTGATTTGCTTTGTAAACGGAGCCTTTTTAAGCAACTTGTGACGGGTGATGAGAAATGGATCTTTTAAAACAATGTTCAGCGAAAAAATGTTGGGATTAGAGACATGAGTCAACTTCAGCCACCGCAAAAGCAAGTTTTCATCATCAGAAAGTCATTCTTTTCATCTGGTGGAATTGAAAAGAAATTCTGTATTTTAGGTTTCTTACAAGTAACTTCTGAAAAGTACTGCTCGGAATTGGACGAATTCAAGACGTCAATTCAAGAAAAACGTTCAGAATTGGAGAACAGGAAAGGTGTTATTTTCCATTAGGTTAATTCCAGACCTCACGTTTTTTGGCGACACTACAAAAATTATTGCAGCTTGGCTGGGATGTGTTGCGCCATATTCACAAGTCATTGCTTCTTCGGATGTTTATTTCGGTCATTTCAAAATAATTTCAATGGTAAAAATTTTAATTCTTTGGATGACATAAAAAAGCCTAATGGTTTCTTTGTCGAGAAATTATCCAAACTCTGGGAAGACATACATAATTTTGTTTCGTGTTTTAATTTCTCTAAAAATCCACATGAATTTATATATATATATATATATATATCACATAAGTATGTTAAAAAGTCGCTATTTTATCTGGGAAGACATACATAATCTTGTCAAGTGATTGCAAGATGAAAAGTTTTTCTTACAATCAGCACCATCACTTGACAAGACACAGGAAAATAGCTACTTTGTAGTGATATTATAACATACTTATGTTATAAATATTAATAAATATTATTTGCTCTACTTTGTATTGAGCGCTCTTTTAAGAATAGTGATTTTTGGAATATCGGAATTTTATTTCATCCATACCAACCCTATATATATATATATATATATATATATATATATATATATATATATAAACATGGTAAGGGGAAAATAGGTGCTAGATCTTAACCACACATCTCAGGTAGGTAACAATGGTTCGGGATGATCTTATTCTCTCCTCTAGTCGGGTGTAGTTTTAGGTCATGCAAAAACTTAAATATAACAGATCTAATAATAATACCCAAGAATTAATTATTAAAGCCACTTTGGTCTGTTCCGCTTTCAAAACTCAGCAAGATATTTGGAGAGTTCGAAATCTTGATTATAGAAGTCCCTTATTTAATCGCGTAACTCGAAAAATTAAATACATAATGGCGTCCTTTCCAGATAACCTTTTGTTTCTGCAGTCTACATCAAAACAGAAAAGACCAAAGTGCTTTCGCGTCCTGGGTGTGACGATTAACTACATCTGGCAGCAAGGCCTCTGATCGGAAGGTTTTGAGGAGTGTCGAACCACCTCTTAATTGCTGTCCATCCTGACCCCAAGGCGGTAGCAGCTGTTAAGGTCCCCGCTCTGGTCAAATAGTTAATCCCCAAAACAGGAGTTAAAACACTATGAAAATATAAAAAAGGATTTTTATAGCTAAACTACCAGCAATACATTTTTTGGGAAAAATATGATATATTTGACTCTCGACAAAAAATCTTTTCACAAAAAAAATTTTTTTTAATCATTTCACCCCGAGCAATGCGGAAATGCCACTGATGTGCAGGGGGCTACATAACTGTAAAAAGATTAATTAGAAAAGAGTGAGGAGTACAAACTAGTTAGAAAGGAACAATAGAAAGCTGAGAAAGCAGGTGCGATGACAGATACATAGGTGGAGAGAAAGGGAAGGTTATACGGGGGTGGGGAGAGAGCTAGAGTCCAGTGGTTAGTAGATGAGTATTGACTTTGCATTTAAATTTCTGGTGGTTGTAGCCGTCAGGAAAGCAAGAATACGGGAGCGAGTTCCACAGGCGGGAAGTGCGAGAGAAGAAGCTGCAGGAGTAGAATTGTCGTCTGCATTTGGTTAACCTGACTGTGAATGGGTGGGACCCAGTTGCCAGTCTGGTTGCACGAGTAAACACCTGATGAGGAGTCACCAGTGACTTAAGTTCGTCCGAGCAGAAGCCATGAAAGTATTTATAGAACAGACAAAGAGAGGCCACATTTCGACGGTGGGGAAGTGGATGCTGTCGAGCCGCCAGATCAGTACCTATCACATTACAGACTCTCCTTTGGAGCCTGTCAAGAACATTGAGGAGAACGGCAGGGGCGCCTGACCATAAATGGCAGCAGTACTTCATGCACGGACTGATGGTTGACTTGTATATATGCAGGATGGATTCAGGCGGAAAAAACATCCTGGATCGACATAGTGACCCCACCTTCTTAGCAGTAGATTATGCTATGGATTCAATATAGTGGTTCCATTTGAGGTCTGAGGACAGGGTAAGTCCGAGGAGGCGTAGCGTATTGCTCTCCGGGAGAATCGCTTGGTCTATGCTTATGGTAGGCAGGAGAGGTTGCCTGTAATGGTTGACAGACAACAGCTTGGTCTTAGACGAATTGAAGTTGACAAGCCACTTCTTGCCCCAGTTCACCACAGAGTGTAGATCCCGTTCAAGGTCAGCAGCGAGATTATGTCTGTCCGCCACGACAGGTTTCTTACTGGTGCGGGAGTATATTGTAGTGTCATCTGCGTAGATGCCTACTTGGGACTTGATCTCATACGTCAATGAAATCTGATCTGTAAACTGATTTCTTACGAAGAATATATATTCTATTCAAACGAACCTATCCTAAAAATCTTGTCGACATGAAATAACCCATTGAGGTGTTGATATGTCGTAAAACAAAACCCTTATCTACAAACTGATTTCTTACAAAGAATACATATTCTATTCATATGAACCTATCCTAAAAATATTGTCGACATTAAATAACCCATTGAGATATTGATATGTCTTAAAACAAAATACCCGATACCGAATTAAGGTGCATTTGATAATTCGACAATTATTTATGCCCATGATATATATATTTCTAAAGAAAAGGATAGATTTTTTATTTATTAATCCTCCGACAGATGTTATTGCTTAAACATTATTTTTAGTGGATATTCGCATTTGAGTAGACGCTCCGTTCATTTGCTAAACAGTATATTTATTTATTTTCATCGACCGGTCTGAATATTAGTGAAATCTTACAGAAAATATATCGCAGTGCGTATATATTTATCTATTGAACATATTGGAAGAATAGTAGACTTTGAAAAACAGTAGCTACTCTGGTATCTACGCATCGTTCATTCAGCAATGAATTTGAACACTCTCAGCTATTGGGCGTGTGTATAATGATAATGTACACGCTAAAAAGTCTGCCCGCTTCTACCGAGCGCCCATAGCTCAGAGGTAGAATCGCCGACTGACGTCAATTTGGTCGGGTTTCAATCCTGGGTAAAAAGCAATCGGATGTCTAACCGTACTGATGAACTGTGATACAGCGAAATAGATCTGTCTACGAATGACTATATATATATATATATATATATATGTATATATATATATATATATATATATATATATATATATATATAGGAAAGAATATTAATAAAAAGTTTTGAATTTAAAAATGTACTTTTTTTTGAACAGTATTTGTTTATTTTTATTATATTTTATATTTCAGACCGCCCTCGGTCCTTCATCAGAAACAACTGATTTTTAAATTTGAATTAGAAACGTATTTCACGATAGTGTACGAATATTTTTTTGTTTACATCACGTGGTGTGTTTGTTCACAACATGCGGCACGTCCGTAGAGAAAGTCTGTTTGTTTTAGATAAAAATTTCTTGGAATATCTGAAAAAAAATTTTTAGCTATTGAAATATTTGTAAAGATTCAACACACCTAAGTCCCTATTTAACCCTAGCTTGTGTGTATTTAATTTTAAAATCCAGTATGTTTCTTTCTTTCTGCGTGTGTATGTAGAACTAAAATTGGAGTCTATTAGTAAACATTTGCAATTTTCTAAAGTATGATCAGGTTGATTAAAATGGGCTGCAATTGGGGAGTATACATTTTTTTGTCGTATATTTAGTTTGTGATTATTGAAGCGAAATCTAAAGCTATTACCGGATTCGCCGATATATCCACTGTTGGGGCAAATTGATATATATATATATATATATATATATATATATATATATAATGATTTGTACCCACAGAAAACACTAATAGCCTTAAATAAAGTAGACGTCATAATTATCCCAAACCCGAGGAACCTTTCGGCCAACACGTATCAAGGGCTTCGTTGGCTTAATTTTGTCCTTTTTTTGACCATTTATAATTAATTATATATATATATATATATATATATATATATATATATATATATATATACACAAATTATCCTGTTTTACGCACTACTCTAAATTTCATGCATCACAATAATCTTCAACTGATTAACATATTATATTATGTTAATCGCTTAAAGATTACTGTGATGCATAAAACTCAAAGCCGTGCGTAAAAATATATAGCACGACCCCTGGCTGAGTCCAGCCAACCTTCCTGACCTTCGGTCGATTCCGCCCACGTTGTGTTGTTGAGCTCGGATTAGCCAACGTAGGATTGCTTGTCGTCACATGACGAGATGTAGACACGCAAGGGATTGGTACGGTCTCACGGTCCTTAAATCCAAAAACAACCTGGGACTTGTGGATTGACAAGAGCTAATCCTTTGATTCCTTGGGGTTTCCAAAATATCCCTCTCAGGCCGGTGGTGTGTCGCTGCTCTCTCACTTCCTCTTCTACCTCATCCCTATCCGATCCCACGGACTCAGTCTTCCATCCTAACTATCGACTATATAGAAAACTCCGAAAATTCCATAAGGAGCAATAATTCGTCTCGGCGAACGCAACCACAGAATCGGGATCGAAAGGGAATAACCCAAGAGCGTCTTACTTAATACTGCCAACTTTTTGCCTCTTTTTCTCATCAACTTCTTTGTCACTTGTTCTTGTTGACTTGTTGCCGCTTGTTCTCGTCAACTTCGTCGTCACTTTTTCCCGTTGGCTTGTTGCCGCTTTTTCTCGTCGACTTGCTGTCGTTTGTTCTCGTCAATTTGCTGTCGTTTGTTCTCGACGACTTACTGTCGCTTGTTCTCGTCGACTTGACTTTTTGTGACTTCTTCTCTTTGACTTTGTTGTGGCCAACTTAGGGTCTAAACTTGGTCAACTCGGCACCAAATATAACACGACCCCTGGTTGAGTCCACCCAACCTTCCTGACCTTCGGTCGATAACGCCCACGTTGTGCTGTTGATCTCGGATTAGCCAAAGCAGGATTGCTTGTTGTCACTTGACGAGGTTGACCAAAACATGTGAGGGATTGGAATATTGAAACCAGATTTAAGACCGCAACAACACGGTATATATTTATATATATTTATATATATATCAAATAAACACAAGATTACAAGCAAGTCATGGTTAAGTGACGGAAAAGAAATATCACTTGGCTGGTATTTCAGTAGCACGATATTATTCGTGTTCTATATCGCCACGGGACAATGGTTTATTCAATTTGCAGCTGGTTGAATTTGGTCTGACCGTTTCTTGCAATATCTCTCGTGTGGCAGGCTTGTCTGTTTCAATTCATCGATGATTTTAACTCACCGAATTTCGTTTTCTATTCCAGTTTTATTACAAGGACAACAAACTATGGTGTTGAAGTTAGGGACTGGATTGCTGTTTTCACCCTCCCTATATACGTCTTATTATCTCGAAATGTAGGTAATATCATTTAACCATTTCGACTTCCAATAAAAGAGGAGAAAATTTACTCCCTCTTATTTGACTGCCTGTTCTCATCAGCTGTCCTGGTAATCAGTACACAGGAAATCCTCAAGGCCGTATTTTGACCTAGGGTCACATATCGTCAAATCCCATTTGACAATATTTTGACTGCACTTAGGTAACTAGCTTTGATAAATTCGCTTACTTCTCCCGACAAAAATAATTATGCACTCATTATATTTTTGAATCTGTATTTTCAACTTTTTATCACCTCGGCTACATTTCCCGACAAAAATAATTGTATTTTCCAATTTTAGAGAAATCTCTTCTCACCTTAAAAATCACTTAAAGATTTATAGCAACCACCTAAAAGTAGAGTTACAAATATGTTTATTTATTAATATATATTTTTTCTCGGTTATAGAACATTGAACACTGTACCATTCACACCGGATTAATATTTATTTATTGATGTGTATACACGCCTATACACACTTACACACGCATTTATATTTATTTACCTCCTTATCTCGTTCTCTCTCTCTGTCTCTCTGTCTCTGTCTCTCTGTCTCTCTGTCTGTCTGTCTGTCTGTCTCTCTCTCTCTCTCTCTATATATATATATATATATATCTAGTGTATCAAGGCAGCAGATACTTTTCTAAACGTATACTGTTAAATATAAGAGACAATGAATGTCTATTATGTTTAATCATGAGCCGTTCTAAACATCGTATTTTGGTTTTAATTTCAGTTGAAAATAAAGACAAAAATTCTCCAACATTTGGATAATTTTTTTATTAAACTTAAAACCAACTTAATAAAAACATTATCCAAATGTTGGAGAATTTTTGTCTTTATTTTCAACTGAAATTAAAGCCCAAATACGATGTTTAGAACGGCTCATGATTAAACATAATAGACATTTATTGTCTCGTATATTTAACAGTATATATATATATATATATATATATATATATATATAGATGATACACCACACATTTATGCACAATACTTCTGAGCTCAATTTCGACTTAATAAATGCTAGTTTGATAAAAAAAATGATACATTAAGAAGAGAATGCATTCAGAGTGCGTTAATCTCTCAGTTGTCGACAACAACCAGAACCAGTCATAATATCAACGTTCATCTCAAAGGCAATAATATTGTTGATTATCTGAGCTGGTGAATAATCTCGTGCAGAAGTACACTACCGACCATAAGTTTGGGACCACACCAATTTTTAGCAGAATCAAATTCGCCGATTTTGTATTTTTGTTATTCTTTTGCAGATGTCAAGTTAAAAAAAAGTATTCTTTTCAACTTTAAAGTAAACATTTACTCAGTTTGCTACTTGACTCCTCTTATTGTGATCAAGTTTTTGACGAAAATTCAGATTTATTCAGATATTATAATAACGGTATAATTTATTTTGGTAAACCATATTACTACGGTATGAATGGCAAGGAAGAAACAGATTAGCATTGAAAAAAGAGCTCACGTTGAAATTCTTTCGAAAGAAGGATATTCAGAAAGTGTTATCGCTAAAAACTTAAGCCTATCAAAAAATGGCGTGCATTATTGCCTTCAACGATTTCGTGAAACTGAGTTAAATATTGACAGAAAAAATCTGGTAGGCCCAGAGTAACATCTCTTGTAGAGGATAGGCACTTGATCATATATAGCAAGAGGAATAAAAGAAAAACCGCTCCGGAATTAACAATTGAAATGAATTTTACTCGGCAACATCCAGTATCTATTACTACTGTTAAGAGACGACTTCATTCTGCTGGGCTTTAAAGGCCGTGTAGCAGTTAAGAAACCACTATTAAAGAAGGAGAATAAGGGATGAAATTGATCGTACAGTTCGAAATGAACTTCCTAAAAATGAACAAATGTTGTTTAAATGCTTGCAGGATGCTTGGAAATCACTTTCACCAACTTATTTTTATAAGTTATTAGAAAGAATGCCAAGGATTTGCTCTGCAGTAATGAAGGCTCGTGGTGGTTTCTTTGATGAAAAGAAAATATGAATTAACTTTAATTAAATTTGAAATTACTCTATGTTAATTTTGGTTTTAATTATTGTACAATTGTGAGCAACAATGAAATATATCTATATTTATTCTTCTAAGACAAATTTGTTACTTCTTTCTCTAAGAGAATAAATTTAAGTGGTCCCAAACTTATGGTCGTATATGGTAGTGTATATTTTATGAAACAGCAAATAAATAAATAAAAATAAAATAAAATGCAATCTTGTTAACAAAAGAAAAATATACATTGTTTTGATAAATATTTGACTTTTGTCAATTTTAAGAATGTAGGCAAAGTTCCCCGTATTAGAAAAATATTTGATTTTTTTGAAAACAGCGTAGCCAAGGTCAGATGATATGGGCCTTGAAATTATGTAAACAATGTGTCAAAATATAACGTACTGCTTATATAAGAGACCGATTGCTGGTAGTAGTCAGCAGTGCGTAAGGATTTGAGGTCTGAACCAAGACCGAGTGAGGGAAAGCCGTGCACGAGCGCGACCTCTGGTTCCTCGAGGCGTGTGTGCTGACACTTTCTACCCCATCTTCTACTTCACACCATGTCACCTGAAGAGCGAATAAAAGATATGTTTGTTGTATATCGACAAACAACAAACACGTATATATATAAAAATATATCAAGTGATATTTTTATTAATGACGATGAACCGTGTAGCCTAGGGAACAGAGAGTGTTGAGAGCGCGCTTCTAATGGGTTGACGGGAGAGTCGTAGTATCTGTTGTGTCTCTCTCTCTCTCCTGCTACTCTGGTCTGGTCTGTCTCTCTGTCTCGTGAAATCCGTGCGCCGAGGTCTTTTTATAATCTCCAAACCGGGACTTCCGGATTTTGCCTCGCCCACGCACGCCCACGTAATTCTCAGAGACACCTGTTCTGTTTGCCTCTTGTAGCCATTTCCGCTACTGCCGGAAATAAGGTCAAACAAACATCCGTTCCTTTCAACGACCGGAAACGCCCCCGCTTGCATCAGCTTCCTCGGGTGGGCCCAGATTGTTATATTACATGTTGTCTACATTTGTTTATATACACGCATTACAGGCGTCATTTTTATTAAGTGAGAATATCGCCATTTTATCAGCGTAGAAAAGGGAAGCGATTTCATAAGAGAGAAGATAACAAGTTTTGGGACCTCGTCGTCGAATTAATAATCGTTTAATGTCGTTTTGGTTGGAGTTTAATTTTTGTCATCCTTGACAACAGGTTATACTACACGTTGGAAATTTTGATTTACAGGTTAAACAGCATACGTCGCTTTGGTATACGTCACTGGTATACCACAATAATAGCACAACGCAGTATGCAAGATTGTAGAAAAAAACAGACACCTACTTGGAGAGATCTAATGCAAAAACCAACATACATCAATGTCTTTAACACACATGCACACACGCGAACACACACACACACCACACGCGCGCACACACACACGCCCACAAGCACACACACATATATATATTTGTCATCCATATACAAGCCTGTTTCGTTTTATCACAGCTCATCAGTGTGGCTAGACATCGACTTGCTTCTGGTAGGCATCGAAACTCGACCGATTTGGTGTCAGTCGGAGTCGCTAACCCCTAAGTCATTGGCATATGGAATCTGAGAAGGAAAATATTAGCGTGTTGTATATAAGCGGGGTATACACACGCCAGTCACTGAAAGTACTCAATTCATTGCTGAAGAGTAATGCATTATATATATATATTAATGCAGGTTTCATTGAATAATATAGACAAGTTTTGTCTATTAATTTTGTGTAGGATCCGTTCATACCGTCTGATATACTTGATGGTGATGTCGTTGAAAGACAACAAAAAATCATAGTATTTGTTGAATTTTTTATCGGGTCTAAGCTTTCGGCTCACATAAGCCATTATCAAAGAGTAAATATTAACACACAGTAATGTGAACATTTAAGCTATTAACAATAAAGATAATTGAATTGAAAATATAAGTCCATCCCTACCGTGGCGGATGGCCGAAGACAGTGACAAAATAGTGGTGTTGTGGTCCCTGGTCTGATTACAGACATTTGAGTACGTTATTGGAAATATCGAAATTGATTGTATTCAAACCAGGTTTAAATTGTTTAATGTAGAGTGCTTCGAGGATTTTTAGTTTCTGCTTATTATTTTCTTGTTTGAGTATGTACGTGTTATCAACAAGCGTTTTTCTCAGAAGTGTGCGTTGATAACCGTGTTATCTGTTAATATTTACTCTTTGATAATGGCTTATGTGAGCCGAAAGCTTAGACCCGATAAAAAATTCAACAAATACTGTGATTTTTTGTTGTCTTTCAACGACATCGCCATCAAGTATATCAGACGGTATGAACGGATCCTACACAAAATTAATAGACAAAACTTGTCTATATTATTCAATGAAACCTGCATTAATGAAAAAATGCTGCCAAAATACACACAATATATATACATATATATGTATGTATGTATGTATGTATGTATTATAATTTTGTTATTAAAATGGTTTATACAATTATAATATCACTTCACAAAACTTTCATGTTTCAGAAAAAAAACTGTTTCTCTTCAGGTGATATGCTAAATAAATGGTGAAAAATGATTTATTTTTAAAATGTAAAATGAATGCATGGTTATCCTCCAACTACCACTCCCTAATTTTCTAAATAACCATTAATTCATCTTTTTAAAAATAAATCATTTTCACCATTTATTTTAACATATCACCTGAAGAAGAGCAGTTCTGTCTTGAAACATGAAAATTTTTGTGTAGTGATATTATGCTTTTATAAACCATTGTAATAACAAAATGACAATATTAAGCTCTATTCTGTATCGAGCACTGTTTATAAAAGTAAAAGCTTGAACAGTGGGTTTTAATCTACGTGTTCTTTCACTTTTTTGTAACATATATATATATATATATATAACTTGAGTATCCTTTATTAAAGTGCGAATGTTTTCAGGTGTTGATGTTACTTGCAACAAAGGGAAAATCTCACAAAGCCAGACGACGTGGCTAACGTTGGTGCCAGTTTTTTATTCGCGATCGCCACAGCAATACCTTCATTTGTGGATTACTTTCTCAGTAAATATATTATTAAAGATATTATTTTTTAAAAAAAGTCCTGCATTTGTATATCTTTGTAAGTAGTAATCATGTTTTTTTGTCAGTCAGTCAGTTTAAGTGCCATACGTGATACACGCTTCGGCGATCATGTCTCGAAAGAGACATGACTGACTGGGCAGAAGATTATCCCGCAGTAGGTTGCCATTGCTTTCTGCGGTAGACTGGTTGCCGACCAAGGCTATAGAACCCAACCTGTCCTGTTATTTAACCCATAACTGGAAGGAAGAGACGGATTAATACCTTTCCCAAGGGTATTTGCGCGCAAGTGAATGCAATGAATTCAGCTGGAATTCGAACTCGGCTCCGCGATTTCTCGTTCCGAGCCGATATCCAATGATCCACAACGCACATCCTAAAATCTTAATTTCAACACTTAAAAATCCGTGTGAACCTTATATGACTTGCGTTATCACCTGTATTTGTATGTACATAAAATTTATTAAATTTTATATAAAACTACTTTCAGGTCATATGTTGTTTATATAAAACTATCTTCAGGGTATATGAATTGTAAAAGAATTTCGTGTTTATGTATGGGTTCTATTCCCAAGCTGACGCATTTTATAGATGCTGTATACAAATGCCTGCATTCCAAAATTCGAAAAAAATCTGAAAACCAAATGACTTCCGCTCCCAAGAATTTTCGGATAAAGGATTCTCATCACCACGTATACATATATACATTTCATTTATTTGTTTGAACATTATTTTTAATCAATTTGTGGCTTCCGCTATGTTGATAGGAGTCACAGGTTCGAATCCTGCCGAATGACAAACGTTTTCGTAAGAAAATCTATCGTAAATAATCAGGCCGGTAGAAATAAACATATAGAAATACTGTTTGATTAAAAACAGAATATCTACTCAAATACGAGTATCGATTAAAAATAATGTTCAAACAAATAAATTAAATATGTCGGTTGTTAAAACCATTTCGTCCATCTTCGGTATTTTCCGTAGCTGATATATATATATATATATATATATATATATATATATATATATATATATATATATTGATTGTTTAATACTTAGTTTTTGATCCTAATAGGGTTAGACCAGTACACATTTCTATTAAAAAGTGTTCTATACAATTATATTGTAGAATTTTTGAATATTTTTCATTTTTAAACGAGTTATTTCGCTACCTTGGTTTCCATCATGAGTGGTTTCTTCAGGCGATTTTTAATAAAAAGTTATTAAAAGTTATTAAAAATCACTTGAAGAAACCACTCATGGTGGAAACAAAGGTAGCGAAATAACTCGTTTAAAAATTATATATATATATAAAACAGTCACTTTTTGATTCTTGATCGTCGGATCTGATAAGGTAATTTGATTTATAGCTTCCTCTTATCCTCAAACAGTGATCCCAGCACATTCTTTTTGCGAATATAAGCTCAGTTCTGCATTGAAAACCATGTCTCACAATTTCACTGTTGAAATTGTAAGTTTGTAACCGTAGGTTCTATGCTAATAGCTTCTTCTTTACTCTTTGCTTGTCGAACTCTCTTTCACCTTTCTGCATCCTCGTTAACTTTTGACTTCTTCTATGTGCCATAGCCATTATAGAGACGTTGGCAATCATGGCTCTCCACAATTTCCAGTCTTTGAAGCTTTTAGTAATTTTGATCTTTTTACTATCTCTCCTAAACTCCGTTCTGCTAATCATTTGGTCTTTAGATGGATTATTTGATCAGTTCCTTACTTATTTATTCCTTTATCGAACTACTCAAGGTCGTTACGTAGGTAATGCGTTGTTTTTTCTGTTTTGTCTCTTTTGCCTTCAATCTGTCTTGTGCGTATTAAATTATCTAAGTCCTCTTTCCTCATTATGTACCATAGAAATTTCAACTGACCCTTTCTGATGTTAAGTAAATGCGTCCTTTTTGTTTCCATTTTCTCTAAATGTTCGTATTTGCTCACATGTTCAGTTTATGGTATTCTCACGGTCCTTCTGTAGAACGACATTTCTGTTTCGACCTCAGGTGTCTTTTTCATTTGTGTGAATATTGTTTAATTCATTGCCATATAGGCGGAATAAGTATTCCAGAAGTTGAGTAAAGTATTAAGAAACAGGACAATTTCACTAGAAACTAGGAAGAGAGAGCTGGATTGCTACGTGCTGTCCGTCCTTCAATATGGCAGTGATTGCTGGACAATACCATCAAAGATGAAGGAAAAACTTGAAGCAACTGAAATGTGGTTCTACAGAAGGATGCTACGAATATCATGGATCAAGCATGTGAGCAATGATGAGGTCTTGGAAATGATAGAAACAAAAAGGAAATTAATACTGAGCATCGGGAAGAGACAGCTGAAGTTCCTGGGACACGCAATGAGAAAGGAGGGCTTGGAGAATCTGATACTAACAGGCCAGATACAGGGACAAAGAGACAGGGGAAAGCAACGGATAACATATTTGAAGGACCTAATCAGGTGGATGACGGGACGAGGATTGCGTGGTGTAACAGGGGAAGGCGTGCTCAGAGCCACCAGGGATAGGGAAACGTGGAAGGCCATGATCGCCTACGTCCTGAAGGGACAAGTCACATAAAAGAAGAAGAAGATGCTAATGCTCAGCTTTTGCTAAGGCTCCCGCACGCCCCTTTCGCCATCTTTTAACACAATCTGTCAGGTTAATGGATCGCTGCTTTCATTATCTCTCTTACCCTGTATATATCCCTGTGACGGTTAGATTTTCCAAGTACCCCTTTCCTCCAAAGAATTTCAGCTGTCTTTTCCTGATTCTGAGTTCTTTCTGCTACCGCTTTTGAAGTATTGCTTGTTGCGTACTCACTTCGTCTACAGAGTTTTCAAAATCCTTCTGGAGGATTTCTGCTGTCTCTAGATTTTTTGCTTCTCTGTGGAATCTATTCAATGTGATATAAGAGGATGGATATCACATAACAATCCAACACTTTGTCTGTAACGGAATTGTTCCGTAATTGTTTAGCCTTTGTAGAGCCTCTTTTGCTACTCCAATGCGTGTTCGGATCTCGATGTTGCATTTTTCATTCTTTGTTTAAAGACTACGTAGATATTTGAATTTCTACACCTGCTTGATGTTGATATCTTCAATTTTATAAATCGCATCCCTGGATTTTTCTCTTGCTGATGACCATAATTTTTGCCTTTTGCAGTGAATTTCTCCATTTTTTTCAAATTGTTTTTTACTACCCAGTCTAGAATGAGCGTTGTTTCTCGCTTGTTTTTACTACCCTCCCTAAGCTGTCCGTTATTTCTCGCTTTCTTTTAATACCCTCTCTAGGATGTCCTTTGTTTTTACTTTCTTTTACTACCCTGTTTTGAATGAACGTTGTTTCTTGTTACTACACTCTCTAAGATGTCCGTTATTTCTCGCTTCTTTTACTACCCTGTAGAGGATGTCCTTTGTTTTTACTTTCTTTTACTATCCTGTTTTGAATCAACGTTGTTTCTTGTTACTACACTCTCTAAGATGTCCGTTATTTCTCGCTTCTTTTACTACCCTGTAGAGGATGTACGTTGTTTTTACTTTCTTTTACTATCCTGTTTTGAATGAACGTTGTTTCTTGTTACTACACTCTCTAAGATGTCCGTTATTTCTCGCTTCTTTTACTACCCTGTAGAGGATGTACGTTGTTTTTACTTTCTTTTACTACCCTGTTTTGAATGAACGTTGTTTCTTGTTACTACACTCTCTAAGATGTCCGTTATTTCTCGCTTCTTTTACTACCCTGTAGAGGATGTCCTTTGTTTTTACTTTCTTTTACTACCCTGTTTTGAATGAACGTTGTTTCTTGTTACTACACTCTCTAAGATGTCCGTTATTTCTCGCTTCTTTTACTACCCTGTAGAGGATGTACGTTGTTTTTACTTTCTTTTACTACTCTGTCTATGATGTGCGTTGTTTCTCACTCGTTTTACTACCCTCCCTAGGATGTGCTTTATTTCTCGCTTTCCTTTACTACTCTGTTTAGGATTTGCGCTGTTTCTCGCTTTCTTTTACTATCCTCTCTTGGATGTGCGTTGTTTTTTGTTTTCTTTGTCTAGAATGAGCATTGTTTCTCTATTTTTTAACCTACCCTCTCTAAGATGTCCGTTATTTCTCGCTTTCGTTTACTACCCTGTCTAGTATGTCCATTGTTTCTCGCATTCTTTTACTACCCCTTCTAAGATGTGCGTTATTTCTGACTTTTTTTACTACAATGTTTATGATGTGCGTTATTTCTCGCTATCTTTCACTACCTCTGAGGTGTACATTGTTTCTTGCTCTCTTTTACTACCCTGTCTAGGGTGTGCGTTTTTTCTTGCTTTCTTTTGCAACCCTGTCTTGGATGTGCGTTATTTGTCGCTTTCTTTTACAACCCTGTCTAGGATGAGCGTTGTTTTTCGCTTTCTTTTACTACTGTGTCTATGTGAGTTGTTACTCGCTTGATTTACTACTCTGTCAAGGATGTGCTTTGTTTTTCGCTTTCTTTTACTACCCTGTCTAGCATGAGCATTGTTTTTCGCTTTCTTTTACTACTCTGTCTATGTGCGTTGTTACTCGCTTGATTTACTACCCTGTCGAGGATGTGCTTTGTTTTTCGCTTTCTTTTACTACCCTGTCTAGGATGAGCGTTGTTTTTCGCTTTCTTTTACTACTCTGTCTATGTGCGTTGTTACTCGCTTGATTTACTACCCTGTCTAGGATGTGCTTTGTTTTTCGCTTTCTTTTACTTCCCTGTCTAGGATGAGCGTTGTTTTTCGCGTTCTTTTACTACTCTGTCTATGTGCGTTGTTACTCGCTTGATTTACTACCCTGTCGAGGATGTGCTTTGTTTTTCGCTTTCTTTTACTTCCCTGTCTAGGATGAGCGTTGTTTTTCGCTTTCTTTTACTACTCTGTCTATGTGCGTTGTTACTCGCTTGATTTACTACCCTGTCGAGGATGTGCTTTGTTTTTCGCTTTCTTTTACTTCCCTGTCTAGGATGAGCGTTGTTTTTCGCTTTCTTTTACTACTCTGTCTATGTGCGTTGTTACTCGCTTGATTTACTACCCTGTCGAGGGTGTGCTTTGTTTTTCGCTTTCTTTTACTACCCTGTCTAGGATGAGCGTTGTTTTTCGCTTTCTTTTACTACTCTGTCTATGTGCGTTGTTACTCGCTTGATTTACTACCCTGTCGAGGATGTGCTTTGTTTTTCGCTTTTTTTTTACTACCCTGTGTAGGATGAGCGTTGTTTTTCGTTTTCTTTTACTACTCTGTCTATGTGCGTTGTTTTACGCTTGATTTACTACTCTGTCGAGGATGTGCTTTGTTTTTCGCTTTCTTTTACTACCCTGTGTAGGATGAGCGTTGTTTTTCGCTTTCTTTTACTACCCTGTCTAGGATGAGCGTTGTTTTTCGCTTTGTTTTACTACTCTGTCTATGTGCGTTGTTACTCGCTTGATTTACTACTCTGTCGAGGATGTGCTTTGTTTTTCGCTTTCTTTTACTTCCCTGTCTAGGATGAGCGTTGTTTTTCGCTTTCTTTTACTACCCTGTCTAGGATGAGCGTTGTTTTTCGCTTTCTTTTACTACTCTGTCTATGTGCGTTGTTACTCGCTTGATTTACTACCCTGTCAAGGATGTGCTTTGTTTCTCACGTTCTTTTACTACCCTGTCTAAGATGTGCGTCGTTTTTCACATTTTTACCACCTTGTTTAGAATGCGCATTATTTCTCTCGTTCTTTTACTACCCTGCCTAGGCTGCCTGTTGTTACTCGCTTTCTTTTATTACCTTGTCGAGGATGTGCCTTTTTTTTACTTTCTTTTACTACTCTGTCTATGACGGGTGTTGTTTCTCACTTGTTTTTACTACCCTCTCTAGGATGTACTTTATTTCTCGCTTTCTTTTACTACCCTGCGCTGTTTTTCGCTTCCTTTTCCTAGCCTGTTTAGGATGTGCATAGTTTCTCGCTTTTTTTACTACCCTCTCTTTGATGTGCGTTGGTTTTTACTTTCTTTTACTACCTAATCTTAGAAGGGCGTTATTTCTCGTTTTCTTTTACTACCATGTCTTGGATGTACACTGTGGCAACAAAAATGTGGTTGACAGCCCGAACATTGAAAACACTGCAAATAAGGAGGGAGAGAGAGAGAGAGAGAGAGAGAGATTAAATTTCTAGGACATTTAACCAGGAAAGCTGGTTTAGAAAATTTGACACTCACAGGGCATATTCTAAAATTAAAACCGCGAATAACATTCTTAACGTGATTGTGTAAAGAAGATGGGAGCAATAATTGTTTAGAGCTACAAACGAGAGGAATCTCTAGAGAGCCATGATCGCTCTCGTCCTGAGACAGTACATGGAAGAAGAAGAATTGTATGTGTATGTGTGTGTGTGTGTGTGTAAAAGAAATAGAAAGTGAAATATTCCTGAGACACTTAATGAGGAAAGAGGGCTTAAAAAATTGGCACTCGCAAAACATATTTCAAAATGAAAACTGCGAATATTATTCCTAACGTGACTGTGTAAATTGATGACCGAGAGGGTATTAAGTGGGGATAATTATTTAGAGCTACAAAAGATAAGAAGTTGTGGAGAGTCATGATTGCCCTCGTTCTGAAAGAACGCGGTACGTGAAAGAAGAAATAATGTGTGTAAAAAAATAGAAAGTGAAAGATTTAAAGAAATATGTCGAAAGACGTATAAGAAAACGCGAAATAAACCCCCCAAAAATGTCTAGATATAAGTGCACGAAAGATGGTAATATTAAAATTGATTCTGCACACTGACATTTCCATGTAGGTCATAGGCTAGTGATGTTACCTAGTCAAAGAAAACGTCGTCGGGAATTGTCTGCCTTAGAAATCTATCCGATAAAAATTGCCCAAAGACATTAACGGATGCCCTATGCTCCGATGAATAAGACGGTAAAAGAAGGAAAAAAGCAAAATGGAAGTAATGCAAAAAGAAAGAAAAAAAAAGGAACGAGAAAGGAAAAAAAAGACAAAAAGAATAAAAAATATTAAGAAGGAATATATAAAATAAGAAAGAATGCTGATCGCAACAAATGAAAAAGAAAAAGAAGGAAAGAAAAATTGGAGGAAGACAAGAGAAAGAAAAAAGTAAGAAACCTGATGTATGAGAGGGGAACACAAAGAAAAAGAAGTAAAAAAGAAAGAAGACATATATCGACAAAGATCAGTCAGATAAGTGCTATACATGATATACGCTTGGGCGATCATGTCTTTTTAGAGACATGACTGACTGGGCAGAAGATTATTACGCAGTAGGTTGCCATTACTTTCTGCAGTAAACTGGTTGCCAGCCAACACTATAGAACCCAATCTGTTCTGTTATTTAATCCATAACTGGAGGGAAGAGACGGATTAATACCTTTTCCAATGGTATTTGCGCGTAAGTGAATGTAAGGAATTTAACTAAAAAAAAAGAAAAGAAAAAACTAGAAAATGAAAGGAAGAAAAAGAAAGAGAGCAAAACGAGGTAGAAAAAAGAAGGGAATGGCATTTTCAAGAAAAAGAGAGAATAAGGAATAAAATAGAGAAAGAACAAAAAGGGCAAAGCCAAAAAAGAAAGAAAAGGTGAAAAATATGAGATAGAAATAGAAAGACTGTATGGTTCGAGAAAGAAAGAGAGAATCACGAATAATAGAAAGAAGAAAGAGAAAATATAGGATATGAAAAGAAGAGTGTGGTTTATTTTAGAAAGAGAGAGTAAGGAATCAAAGAGAGAAAAACAGAAAAAGAAAGAATGAACAATATTAGTAAAAGAGGCTCGTGTTTCACTTGAAAAAGAGAGTGAGAGAGTATAAGGAATAAAGAGAGTGAGAGAGTATAAGGAATAAAAGAGAGTGAGAGAGTATAAGGAATAAAAGAGAGTGAGAGAGTATAAGGAATAAAAGAGAGTGAGAGAGTATAAGGAATAAAAGAGAGTGAGAGAGTATAAGGAATAAAAGAGAGTGAGAGAGTATAAGGAATAAAAGAGAGTGAGAGAGTATAAGGAATAAAAGAGAGTGAGAGAGTATAAGGAATAACAGAGAGTGAGAGAGTATAAGGAATAAAAGAGAGTGAGAGAGTATAAGGAATAAAAGAGAGTGAGAGAGTATAAGGAATAAAAGAGAGTGAGAGAGTATAAGGAATAAAAGAGAGTGAGAGAGTATAAGGAATAACAGAGAGTGAGAGAGTATAAGGAATAAAAGAGAGTGAGAGAGTATAAGGAAAAGAGAGTGAGAGAGTATAAGGAATAAAAGAGAGTGAGAGAGTATAAGGAATAAAAGAGAGTGAGAGAGTATAAGGAATAAAAGAGAGTGAGAGAGTATAAGGAATAAAAGAGAGTGAGAGAGTATAAGGAATAAAAGAGAGTGAGAGAGTATAAGGAATAAAAGAGAGTGAGAGAGTATAAGGAATAAAAGAGAGTGAGAGAGTATAAGGAATAAAAGAGAGTGAGAGAGTATAAGGAATAAAAGAGAGTGAGAGAGTATAAGGAATAAAAGAGAGTGAGAGAGTATAAGGAATAACAGAGAGTGAGAGAGTATAAGGAATAAAAGAGAGTGAGAGAGTATAAGGAATAAAAGAGATAAGTAATAGAAAAAGAAAGACAGAGGGAAAGAAAAAAACAAAATCTGATAAAAAGGTTGATTCTTAATTTGAGAAAGAGAGAAAATGAGAAGTAGAGAATAAAGAAAGATAAAAGAAAGGAAGAAAGAAAAAATAATAAAGAAAGAAAGAGAGCAAAATATGAGATATAAAAAGCCAGGGTGGTTAATGAGATACAGAGTGAGTATAAGAAATAAAGAAAAAGAAAGAAAGAAAAAGAAAAAAAGAAAGAACGAAATTAAGAATGAGAGAAACAATGAAAGATAGAAGCAATGAAAGAAAGAAAGCAAAAATGTGATATAAAAAAACTGGTAGTTAATGAGAGAGAGAGAGAGAGAGAGAGAGAGAGAGAGAGAGAGAGAGCGGGGGGAGCGAGAGAGAATATATGGAATAAAGTGGAGAAAAAATGGAAGGAAGGAAAAAAAAATGAAGAAATGAAGAAAGAGAGCAAAATATGATGTATAAAAATCCCGGGTAGTTAATGATAGATAGATAGATAGATAGATAGATAGATAGAGAGAGAGAGAGTGTGTGTGAGAGAGAGAGAGAGTGCATAAGAAATTAATAGAGAATATAGAAAAAAGAAATAGATCAAAATATAAGGTATAAAAGCTGTGTAGTTAATGAGAGAAAGAGTGAGTGAGAGAGAGAGAGAGAGAGAGAGAGAGAGAGAGAGGAAGAAAGATAAGGATAGAGAAGAAGTAAGGAATAGACGAGAGAAGGAGCAGAAAAAAATACATATAAAATAAAAACGACAAATCAAATATATATTGCCGTCATCCCGTCTTGCACATGGCAACTCGCTTTTCAAATTTTACAAATGAGAAAACTCAATTTTCAGGCTTTGTTCGTTGCAACTGTCCGCAAAAGGTCAAGACGTGACTTCCAATCCTGCCCATCAGTCCCGCTATCCCTGAGCTACGCCACCCTCATAAGAGATCATTACACCCCGAAAGGCCATCTTTCAGCTTCAATCCGAGGAAAAATAGCATCTGACGACAAAGTTCATGATATAAAAGTAGCAAAGAGAATAAAAGAAAGTAAAGACGCTTTTGACCAGAGTTCGAACCTGTTTTACTATTTTCTAAAAGAGTTCTTCTATGTGCCATGTCCCTTCAGGACGTTGGCTATCATGGCTCTCTCAAATTTCCTGTTCTTTGTAGATCTTAATAAATAAATTTTCTATTTTTGTTATCTTTCATATATCCTGTTCTGCCATCCATTTAATTAACCCCACTAGGAAGGTTATAGGTTGATTTCCTCTCTTCTTCTTGCTTCCAATCTGTCCTGTGAGTATCAAATTTCCCAAGCCCACTTTCCTCATTATTTGCTCTAGAAATTTCAACTGCCTCTTCCTGATGTTAAGTAGAAGAGTCCTTTTTGTTTCTATTTTTTGCAAAACTTCCTACGTAGGTTATGTGCTGTTTTTCCTTTTGCTTTCAATCTGTCCCGTGAGTATCACATTTTCCAAACCCTCTTTCCTCATTATTTGCCCTAGAAATTTCAACTGAATTTTTGATGTTAAGCATAATTGCCCTTTTTGTTTCCGTTTTCTCTAAAACTTGCTAGGTAGTTTATGCGTTGTTTTTCTTATATCCCTCCTGCTTTATAATCTGTCCTGTGTGTATCAAATTTTCTAACTCCTCTTTCCTCATTATTTGCCCTAGAAATTTCAACAGCCTCTTCCTGATGCTATGTATAAGTGTCTTTTTTGTTTCTATTTTCCGCAAAACTTGCTAGGTAGATTATGCGTTGTTTTTCTTCTATCTCTCGGTTTCAGTCTGTCCTGTGAGTATTGAATTTTATAAGCCCTCTTTCTTCATTATGTGCCCTAGAAATTTCAACAGCCTCTTCCTGATGCTATGTATAAGTGTCTTTTTTGTTTCTATTTTCCGCAAAACTTGCTAGGTAGATTATGCGTTGTTTTTCTTCTATCTCTCGGTTTCAGTCTGTCCTGTGAGTATTGAATTTTATAAGCCCTCTTTCCTCATTATGTGCCCTAGAAATTTCAACTGGCACTTTTTGATGTTAAGTTTAGGCATTGTTTTCATCTATTCCTCTTACTTTCAATCTGTCCAGTGAGCAACAAGTTGAGTTTACTGAAACTTGCCTCCCAGGATGATGGCTATTGATGCAAATAATTATAGTTGTAACCTAAATCTTTTACATGCATTATCCCTTCGGCACGTTGGTGATCTCGCCTCTTTAAAGATTCCTGTCTCTTGAGGCACTAATCAGCATTTACCTTTTTATCGTCCAGTTTTCCATTTCTTTTGCTATCTATTTGCTGTAACTTTTTAACTAGTTTACTCTCAGTTTATATTGCTTTCCATGTCATGTTGTGAGTGTTATATTCTCCAGGCCATATTTCCTCGGGATGTGTTTCAGAATTTTCAGCTCTCTA
The DNA here is from genome assembly GCA_037127315.1 of Ascarosepion bandense. Taxonomy (NCBI): domain Eukaryota; kingdom Metazoa; phylum Mollusca; class Cephalopoda; order Sepiida; family Sepiidae; genus Ascarosepion; species Ascarosepion bandense. The sequence goes on from JBBBDQ010001908.1 coordinate 9,228,087, forward strand.
TTTCCGTATCGTTCCTAATTTTTTCTTTGAAATTCATTATTGTTCGCGTGTTCTGTCTCTGGCATTTTGAGCATTGGTTACTACAATCACATCTCTCTTGTTTCAAGGCTCTTTTTCGCTTGCGAGGAAATTGTTCCCCCACCCGCAATTATGGGTTAATTAGTAGAACTTGTATGAGTAAATCATTCTTATTCCAGAATGTTCTTAGAATTCAAAAATAGCTCCCTTACTTCTTAAAATAACTACCAGCATTCATATTTATGAATGTTATTGCAATATTTTGTTAACGTTGTTAAGCTGAAATATTTAACGATCCAATTGGGAACTCTCTACGGTTATTTTATTGTCATAGAACTTCCATGAGATTATTCAACGATTAACTTAAGAATTATAATAGAAAAACCGTGAAACTTTCACGGCTATTTCTACTTTTAACTCGAGAACACTAACCACTGTTATATAATATCCAGCGCAAATGACGCCATTTTAATTACAATTTAATTAAATTTTCAGTACCTAATTTTCTGACCTAAATAATACGTTTTTCAGTTCCTATTAATGTTAACACAGGATGTGCGTTGTGGTCCAGTGGATATCGACTCGGAACGAGAAATCGGAGACCCGAGTTCAAATTCCAGTTGAATTCGTTGCAATCATATACGCACAAATACCCTTGGGAAAGGTATTAATCTGTCTCTTCCCTCCAGCTATGAGTCAAATAACAGGACGGATTGGGTTCTATAGCCTTGGTTGGCAACCAGTCTACCGCAGAAAGCAATGGCAACCTACTGTGGGATAATGTTCTGCCCGGTCAGTCATGTTTCTTTCGAGGCATGATCGCCCAAGCGTGTATCACGTATGGCACTTAACTGACTGAATGTTAACTCAAAGTACAAATTTTGAAGTGCCTGCATGTAAAATATTTAAAATAAAGATTTATATTTGATATTTTTTAAATCGGGTATGATATACCCATGGTTAGTAGTGGTGTAACTTTAAGTGATGGTTACTGTTCCAGGTTTAAATAATGAAATGGCAAAAATCAGAGTTGTATTTTCTTCGAGGATTCTTTGAAAAAATCATTCCTAAAAGAATAAAAATAAATATTTTACAATGTAACACCTCCCAAAATCAGAACCCATAAATATTGCAATCAATCCTAAAAAGGTCTAGTTATAAAAAAAAAAAAACAACTTTGTGGATTTACACTATTTTTTTTTTTATAATCGTATCGCCCCAAGCAAGGCATTTTACTGCCACTGTTGTGCAGGGGGTTACATAGGAGGAATGTTATGAGGAGTGAGAGGTTGCAGGGAGTGTCAGGAGGAGAGTAGAAGAAGAAAGAGAATACTGATGAGAGTGGGGGGGGGGACGAAGAAAAAAGCATGAGAGAGAGAGAGAGAGAGAGGATGTAAGTTAGTGAGACAAGAGATGACCATTGACTTTACATTTAAATTATTGGAGAGTGCAACTGTCGAAAAAGCAAGTATGCGGAAGAGAATTCCACGGGCGGGAAGTGCGAGAAAAAAAGCTGTTGTAGTAGAATTTTCGTTTACAATTTATTAGTTTCACAGTTAAAGGGTGGGACCTAGTTGCTAATCTCGTGGCTTGATTAAATTCATATAGAGTGGGTACCAGCGAGCTAAGTTCATCGGAGCAGAAGCCGTGAAAGTATTTGTAGAAGAGACACAGGGAAGCCACACTGCGTCGGTGAGAAAGTGATTGTATCCTAGCTGCCAAGTCGGGATCGATTATATTACAGATTCTCCGTTGGATTCAGTCGAGGATACCTAAGTGGATAGCAGGAGCACCTTGAAAATGGGATTAGAACGGTGTGATTTTGTTTAAGATAATGGAACAAGAAATATCATCTTTATTATCAGAATACTATCAGCGTCAGCAATGCAAATACATAACGACTAGACTAGCGACGCGGTCTCACTAATACACAATTGAGTTGGCTGAATGGAACCTAAAGTTTTATGTCAATAGTTTCTTTTTCCTCTCACTTTTCACTTGTGGAACTCTCTTCCGACTTCATGCTATCCAACCAACTTTGATCTTCAAAAATTTAAATGCAATTTTAACCGCTATCTCTTATCCTCCTGATTACTCTTCTTTTGTTCTTGCCACTTAGTATAGTTTCTGTTTTCCAATTCTTCCACACCTAATAAACTTTTGTGTCTTAGTGACTTTGCTGTCTTACTTGGGGTGAAATCGATTAGAAAAAATACCTATGTTTCATAAATTACAATAAAAAAAATTTGATATGATACGATATTGCTTAAAATTTGATATATTTACGGGTGCTTAATGTCGCGGAGAGGGTTTTTATAGACATCGTATGTACGTAGGTACCAACACTGCGTGGTGAGAGTCAGTTTACGCTTCAACTGCAAATATCGCCTAAGGCGTGAATCTGACAGTTACTACAGAGTGGTGATTTCCATGTTTACACTTATCTATATAGTGGGACTGGCGAGAAAGGCTTCAATTCCGGATGATTCCGTTTCGTTCACTTTACGCTAATACTTTATTTGTAATTATTTCACTGCAAGCAAGGCAAGAATCCACTAAGATGCAAAGGAATTATTGAAAGTGAAAGAATGTGAGAAAATGTTATCGAACCGAAAGGACAAAAAAAAAAAAAAGAACAGGGTTTGAAAAGACAGAAGATGATGCTGGCGTTGCATGTAAATGTCTTATCTGACAGGAAAGCCAATGGCCGGAAGAGAGTTTCACAATCAAAAAGCGCAAGAGAATAAACTATTGGAATATAACTTATGGTTGCATTTTGCAATTTCAACGATTAGACCTAACTGCCAATCTAGTACTATGCTTAATTTCATAATTTAGCAGCGCAAAAGAGAAGAGACCCCCATATAAATATTTAAAATGGGCATTGAATAAAATCATGCAATCAAAACCTGTGACTATATATTTTTACTTCCTGTTATGGTTTTTTACAAGGTCAAACAGATACTGATAACCTGATCAGCATAATGATGTAACACCTATACAAACATTATTTAAATCCATGCCACTGTCCTCACTTCCGTTTCTGCCCTTACAACGACTCGACCGTTGCATTCTACGGCCCACGTTGGGTGCATGCCGATCCGAGTAACCTACAAGAAACCTCGAACCGAATCTAGTCTAGGAGGGTAGATTGTTATTTTTTCCGCTGTCCATGTCTTGAGGAATACATCACCGTAGACAAAACAAAAGATTCAGCTCGAAGCTGCTCGGACCAACACATACCTGATGAAGGCCAGAGGAAATAACTGTCGAAATGTCGTGATAACGACAACGAAGATAAAGACAATAGTCCGCATGTAAATAATGTTACTACTGTTGGCTTCTCATTTAAAAAACTATATAATAATTTATATTTTAGTTCATCAGGCATTCAGTCAGTCAGTTAAATGTCATACGTAATACACGCTTTGGCGATCATATCTCGAAAGAGACATGACTGACTAGACAGAAGATTATCCCGCAGTAGGTTGCCATTGCTTTCTGCGGTAGACTAAGACTAGTTGCCGACCAAGGCTATAGTACACAGTCTGTTCAGTTATTTAACCCATAACTGGGAGAAGTCGGATTGATACTTTTCCCAATAGCATTTGCGCGTAAATGAATGCAAGGAATTCAGCTGGAATTCGAACTCGGCTCTCCGATTTCTCGTTCCAAGCCGATATCCACTGCACCCCAACCCATATTATATAATTCTAATGTTTAATTAAAAAAATCTTTTCTATCTAAAATAGGGAAAAAATAAAAAGTAAATGAAAACATACAGGATGATGTGCCGCTCGGCCGGAATGTTAAAAATACCAGCTGTGAGTCTTTATAATAAGGCCACATTCTAGATCACATACCAGTCTTTTGAGATGCAGAGAAAGTCAGTGAGAATGGCAACTGTAGTCAGATATGGACAGAGGGGCAATCAGTGTTCTGGCTGTTAGAAGTGAAGATAAGATCTTCGATCAAAACAGCGGTAGATTACTTTCGTCCTACTGTCAATATTTAGGGACTATCTACCCGACGTGGTTTAAAGAGTGCAGTCCTAAATTCTCCGGAGGTAACCTTGATCGACACACATCTGATGAAGGCTGGAGGGCTTAACGGCTGAAATGTTATGATAACAGCAACAAAAATGACAACAATAGTCCATGTATAAATAATTATAACTTTTCATTCCTGAAATTCAGAAACAATGTAACTATTTATAATTTAATTCATAAGACAGTAAAGAATTCTAATGTTTAATTTAAAAAAAAATAATATCATTAGTTGCACTAATTAATCAAGCAATTAAAACCTGATCTCCTTCACTAATTGCCGTTTCCTGTGTTAAATCCTGTCAGCATCACTACTTAATATAGCAGCGGCATTTTCACAAGAAATTGCATAAAAAAACATTATCATCCCTTGATTACACTGTGTAACAAAATTTTGACATTTTTGTCTTTGGCCAGTTAGTTCTTGGGCAATAATGTCTCGAAAGAGGCAAAAGATTTTCCCGCAGTAGGTTGCCATTACTCTCTGCGGTAAACTACTTGCCAACTAAGACTATAGAAACCCATCTGTCCTGTTATTTAACCCACAGCTGGAGGGAGAAGAGACAGATTAATTCTTTTCTCAAGGGTAAGTGGATGCAATGAATTTAACCGAAATTCGAACCCGGCTCTCCCATTTCTCGTTCCGAGCCGATATCCACTGCACCACAACGAATGTATTTGTTCAATAAGTGTTATTTCCTAATTGCTTCTGTCTAGAAAGCAAATGAAATGAGTATAATTCCCTTTAAGCTTTGTCTTTGTTACCTGGACAGAGGGGAAAATAGAGCCAACATATTCGAAATCCTACGAATTTGGACTGATCACTGAAGCAATCGTTTCTACTGCGTGACGAACCCTTCCAAACGTCGAGCTGGAATGAATGCACTGCTATCATATATCCAGACCTTCTCTCATCTATCGCCCCTGTGTCACATTACCCAAAGATCTCCGTACTCACTCATTCAGAGACAGCAGAAGAGGATGAAGTAATTGGTCCAGATTACAGTGGATGTACTCGCCTTACGGAGGAGAGCAAATCATACAACCATCACAAAAAAACAAAAAACAAAAAACAAAAAAAAACACCTTGATCTGATCAGAGATCTTGGTATCACAAAATACAATGCCGAGCTGTTGACGCCGAAACCCAAGCAGTGGTATTTGCTAGATGTAAGTGTACAAGTCGCAGGTCAGAGAAAGCGTCACCAGTGTTTTTCAAGGTTTTTCATCCTTCACAATGGACCTTGTTTCTACCACAATATGACCGGTCTATTCTGGGACATTGGAGTCGCCTGTAGTCCCAGCGAACGGAGCTCTTCATCGGCAGCTCATCCAGGAGCGTTAACCCTCTAGGGCCATTCGTATCATATTTGATATAGTATTTCCCTATAAGGAAACATTTGGTATTTCCCTATAAGGAAACATTTGGTATTCATTGACTGAGCAGTCAGTACTGCTTTCATTTGAAATTTATAAAATATTTCTCTTAAAAAATTTTTCAGGAAAATATTTCTTTCAAGGCTTGTTTTCATACTGTATCAAATATGATACGAATGGCCCTAGAGGGTTAAAACTGTGCGGCTTCATAACGTGTACATGTATCCATCTCTTCCACTAGCGTAGTCGTAAAGTAAAATATCTTCTTAGATGCCTTGAAGTATGAAGAGTGTAGTTAGGAAGTTATTGGAAACTTTCAAATGGTGACCATAAGGAGGCTTTACGATTTTTCCGAGTTCAGTGTAAAGAACAGCAACGTCAAAAGGGAGCAACCGTTGGACGCCCGGAAAGTATTGCTTTTTCCACTGCACTTAAAATATTTTGTTACAGCTCAGGATAACAAGTCTGTAGACTTCAAGTATCTTGAAGTTTTCTTTAAGTAATAAAAGTCAAAGTCGCTGTCTTTGTCGGATCTCAAATAACAAAGAACAGAGAATGCAAAGAATTATGCAAGAAGCTCACCAGGACGAAGAAAGAAGCGTGGAACAGATTTGTTGCAATAGTTCGGGGCTTTCCTGTAAAATCTTCTTCTTTTTTTCTCTTCTTCTTCTTCTTTTATGTGCCTTGTCCTTTCAGGACGTAGGCAATCATGGCATTCCACGTCTTCGTATACCTGATGGCTCTTAGCACACTTTCTCTTGTAACATCTCGCAACACCCGTTCTGTCATCCAACTACTCAGTCCCTTCAAATATGTTATCCTCTGCTTTCTTCTGTCTTTTCCCCCTCTTTCTGGCTTTGTGAGTATCATGTTCTCCAAGCCCTCCTCCCTCATTGCATGTCCCAGGAACTTCAGTTGTCTCTTTCTGATGTTCCATATTAATTTCCTTTTCGTTTCCATACTTTCCAAAACCTCATCATTGCTCACAGGCTCAATCCATGATATTCTCAGCATCCTTCTGTATAGCCACATTTCATTTGCTTCAAATTTTTCTTTCATCTTCGAAGATATTGTTCAACATTCACTGCCATATTGAAGAACCGACACCACATAGCAATCCAATACCCTCTTCTTTGTTTCTAGCGAAATTGTCCTGTTTCTTAATACTTTACTCAACTTATGGAATGCTTCCTTCGCCATGCCAGTTCGCCTTCGGATCTCTGTGTTGCACTTTCCTTTTCTTTTAGAACACTTCCCAGGTACTTAAATTTTTGTATCTGCTTGATTTTATTATCCCCCACCTGTATTTGGCATTTTGGGCTGCCCTTTTTGCTGATGACCATGCATTCGGTTTTCTTGCAGTTTGTAGTCCTTTCTTGTCACTCTCTTCAGGTACCTTCTGTAGGAGGTCTTGTAGTTTCCTTTGCGTGTCAGCTATCAGCAATCTAGTACTCACTTATTTGTTTCTAGTGAAAGTTTCCTGTGTCTTAATACTTTACTCAGCTTCTGGAACGTGTCCTCCGCCATGCCAATTCCCCTATCGGTTCTCTGAAGTGGCGTAGAAAACTCTGCTGAAGAGCTACGGCATAACGGGCTGTGGGATGTCCCTCAAAGACCATATTCTTGACGCTCATCTTGATAAATCCAAGAAGAGCATCGGTGCGTACTCAGAGGAGCAAGACGAGTACATCCACTAGTATATACTGGACTTTGAACGTCGCTCATAAGGATTGTAAAACGAAAACATGATAGGAGACTATTTGGAGGATGACCCGTGAATGTAATTTGCTGTATAATCGTAAATCGCGAAAAACTAAGAAATGCTAAATTTGTTGTAGTCTCTCTTGTGTAATTATAGAATAAATAAATGCTACTTCAGAATCAAATATAGTTTTGTTCTTATTTTGTGTGAACAAAAATGTTTACTTTCGCCAGTTTTCCCAATGGAAATACGTAAATTTTATAAATATCATCATCTTGGTTACAAAGTAAAGTTTTAAGGTTAAGTATCGTAGCTATAAACATTTAGGCAAAGATTTTCTCAGAGTAAGTTACCATTACTTCCTGCAGTAGACTGGCTGTCACCTAAAGTTATAGAACTTAATCTGTCTTGTAATTTAACCCATAGCTGGAGAGAGAAGCGACAGATTAATACCTTTCCCAAAGGTTAAGTGAATGCAACAAATTCAACTGAAATTCGAACTTGTAGGGGCCTCTGCTATGCTTATCAAATTGGCCCTGTGCCAAACACAACTGAAGTCTCCACAATTTAAAATATCAGAAGGTTGAAGGTTGGATGTTGAAATATGGAAGGATAAAATATTTCGTTTGTACATTAAAGTAGATTTATTAACAGAATAACAAAATTGTAAGAAGAAAAATAAAATGTTCATAGAGAAAATACATGTAGTTAATTGTTCAAAGAGAAATGTAAGCATCTAAATGACCCACAAAAATTAAGAGTTCAGAGTTGATAGTAGCAGAATACGTGTATGTAAAAAGATTAAAATGGTTGCTAATAAAAGTTTGTTCTTTCCCTTTTTATGGTGGATTTAGGCAATAAAGGAGATTGTACTTATCGAAATCATTTGAAGTATCTTGCTGTTGTTTTTGTTTTCTTTAGAGACGTGTGGGTGAAGACGAAGAAAAGAAAATTGGAAGGAGAGGAAAAACGAATGCGAGACGCGCCCTTACGTCCGGGTCGGCTTCTTGAAATTTATTTCTTACATTATGTCGAGGTCCTCCAGATTCGCTTTCATGTCGATCAAGAAATGTGGTTTAAGTAGTGGATTTAATTATGTGACAGGCTCCAACCACATACTCATTTTTTATGTGTTAAAAAAATGATTGCGGGTGTGCAATTTTACTTTGTGTATTTTAGTTAACAGTTGGATGATATAGGATTTGTATCCTTTTAACTACGGCTCTCTGGTTTCTCGATCCGAACCACGACGCACACCCAGAAAATATCAGCCAGTTTTAATAATTTTTAAGTATATGCAAATAGGAAATAAGAGTTGCTGCGCAAGAACAAAAATCGTGTTATAGAATGTTATTTGTTGTTATTTGAAATTTTTTTTTTTTAATCACATCACCCCAAGCAAGGCGGTAAGGCCACTGGTGTGCAGGGGGCTAAGTAAGAGTGAATAGATTGGAAAAGAGAAAGCCGGAAACCACGTCCTAAACAGGGAACAAGGGATGAGCCTCTACACCTGTTCAATAGACGTGGGTGGAGTGTGAACCGGGCGATAGTTCAGTCTATCTACTCCAATTGAAAAAAAATTAACAAAAGAGAAAAGTCAACAGATTGTAAAAGAGAAAGCCGGAAACCACATCCTAAACAGGGAACAAGGGATGAGCCTCTTCACCTGTTCAATAGACGTGGGTGGAGTGTGAACCGGGCGATAGTTCAGTCTATCTACTCCAATTGAAAAAAAAAATTAACAAAAGAGAAAAGTGAAAAGATTGGAAAAGAGAAAGCCGGAAACCACATCCTAAACAGGGAACAAGGGATGAGCCTCTACACCTGTTCAATAGACGTGGGTGGAGTGTGAACCGGGCGATAGTTCAGTCTATCTAATCCAATTGAAAAAAATAAGGAAAAGTGAAAATATTGGAAAAGAGAAAGCCGGAAACCACATCCTAAACAGGGAACAAGGGATGATCCTCTTCACCTGTTCAATAGACGTGGGTGGAGTGTGAACCGGGCGATAGTTCAGTCTATCTAATCCAATTGAAAAAAATAAGGAAAAGTGAAAATATTGGAAAAGAGAAAGCCGGAAACCACATCCTAAACAGGGAACAAGGGATGAGCCTCTACACCTGTTCAATAGACGTGGGTGGAGTGTGAACCGGGCGATAGTTCAGTCTATCTACTCCAATTGAAAAAAAATTAACAAAAGAGAAAAGTCAACAGATTGTAAAAGAGAAAGCCGGAAACCACATCCTAAACAGGGAACAAGGGATGAGCCTCTTCACCTGTTCAATAGACGTGGGTGGAGTGTGAACCGGGCGATAGTTCAGTCTATCTACTCCAATTGAAAAAAAAATTAACAAAAGAGAAAAGTGAAAAGATTGGAAAAGAGAAAGACGGAAACCACATCCTAAACAGGGAACAAGGGATGAGCCTCTACACCTGTTCAATAGACGTGGGTGGAGTGTGAACCGGGCGATAGTTCAGTCTATCTAATCCAATTGAAAAAAAATAAGGAAAAGTGAAAAGATTGGAAAAGAGAAAGCCGGAAACCACATCCTAAACAGGGAACAAGGGATGAGCCTCTTCACCTGTTCAATAGACGTGGGTGGAGTGTGAACCGGGCGATAGTTCAGTCTATCTACTCCAATTGAAAAAAAAAATTAGCAAAAGAGAAAAGTGTAAAGACTGGAAAAGAGAAAACCGGAAACCACATCCTAAACAGGGAACAAGGGATGAGCCTCTTCACCTGTTCAATAGACGTGGGTGGAGTGTGAAATGACGTGTTGATTTTTTTCCCCTAAAAACAGGTACAAATTTTTCCGTGTAAAAAGTTGATAAAATCTAAAATAAACTCTAGTTATGATGCGAGAGTAAATTTAAAATTCTGGTTAACGTCATACAGTATTTTTAAATCAAATTATCAACCAATCAAATTACAGAACATGTTGTGGGTGTTCTAAAGTCACAATAGCGACCAGCAATATTTTACCATCCATATGTAGCCATTTCTGCCTGTGGCTGTGTGTCGTGGTGTTCCTGCTGTCTCGTAATCGTGGCTCTTTGCAAGTGAAAAACCAATGTGGCCAAACAGTTTTTTTTTAATCAATTCATCCCAAGCAAGGCGATAATGCTAAGACGCAAAGGGTGTATTGAGATATAAGACGTGGCTTCAAGTTTTTATTTCTTTATTTCTAATCAAGTTTATGATTAGTAGCTATTGAATCAAGAAAGTTGCGATTGAAAGTAACAATAAAAGAGGTAAAAAAAAACAAGACAACCGCTAAATTAGAATTGATGAGTATCTTCAGACGATTTTTTGTTATCATTTGAATACTGTTACTTTTCACTATTATTTACAATTATATGATACATCAAAAATTACTTTAAAAGGAGACCATTACCAAGCAAGGCCTAATGAATAATTACTGGTTCGTTACAGTGATGATGGCGGGGCAATACCAATCAAATGAGTCCTCAATTATTAATCAACCATTTTTATTTATTTATTAAAGTCACATGACTATATGAATAAATGACCAAACATTTTTTTGAATACCTTTTTTGTCAGACTGAAAACATTTCGGTACCAATTTGTGCGTGCGTGTATCTAAACTTATTTATAAATGGAACTTTGTCTGTGTGTGTGTATGTGTGTGCGTGTCTGTGTGTTTGTGTGTCCGCATAGACTCCGAAACGGCTGAACCGATTTTCTTGAAAATTTACTCATTTGTCCTATAAGCGTCTGCGAGTGTTCTTGGCTAGGTTTTGTGTCGAGGTACTCTCCGATAAATATCGAAAATCGATAATCGAAAAAATCGGGTTATAGAAGGAGTGGTCCGATTTTAATCAAATTTCATACACTCATAGACAAAGACATAAGAAATGATATTCAGAAGTTTCAAGGTTGCAGTTCTTACAATAGTGCAGAAAATCCATAATATACATATATAAAAGGCAAGATGTTTGTGTGTGTGTGTGTCTGTTTATCTGCCTGTATGTCTGTATTTTTTCAGCCCTTTTATTTTAGTTTTTGCTTCGGGTTTGGCTCTAAGAAGGTATAATTGTAGTTCGTAGTCTCAACCATGATACCATTTACTCAGAGGACTTATTTAGCCTTTAAAATCCAGTTTACAACAAAAAATAAATAAATAAATAAAAATCTTATTTGATATCGATACCAGGAAATCAAAATTTGACTTACATCCATTCATTTTTCTTTCAGTTTACGGTTTCACTTTAACTGAAAACAACTATTGCTTTTTAGTCTTTCGTACCAACGTCCAAAGAGTCTGAGCTCCAGGACCATGGATTCGTTTTAAAGCTTTCATTACACCCGAGCAACGCCGGGCTATACTGCTAGTGTGCAAATAAACACAGGTTTATCCTATGCCAAGAGACTTCTTCTATCTGCCGCGTCGCTTCAGGATATAGGCGACTATGGAGCTTCACAACATCCAATTTTGTGTGGCTGTTTTTCTCCCTGTGCTAAAGCTTCAACACCCAAGCAAGTCAAGATCTATCCGAGGCTGACAAAGCAAACCTCGCTGCCGAGCCTGAAAAGGACCTTCAATCCATGGCGGACTGGAGTAAGAAATGGCTCGTGAATTTTAATGCTTCCAAAACGAAGCTGCTATCTATTAACCATCACAGACAATCGCTTCTACCCCCCATTAGCATGGATCAGGCTAGACTCCCTGAAAGCAAAACACTACGCCTCCTTGGATTAATGACAATATAAAATCCATAGCTTAATTCACTGCTAAGAAAGCCGGTTCTCTGTGTAGGGTAAGGAAGTTTTTCCCGTCTGAAAGAATCCTGCACATATATAAATCTGCCATCCACCCGTACATTGAATACTACTGCCATATCTGGTCGGGTGCTTCTGCTATCTATCTAGGTGTCCTTGACAAAATCCAGCGGAGAATCTGTAATGTGATCGATCCCAACTTGGCAGATCAGATACAGTCACTTTCTCACCGGCGCAATGTGGCTTCTCTGTGTCTCTTCTACAAATACTTTCACGGCTTCTGCTCCGATGAACTTAGCTCACTGGTGCCCCTTATATATGAATTTAATCAAGCCACAAGATTAGACACTAGGTCCCACTCTTTTTCTGTGAAAACAATAAATTGTAAACGCAAATTCTACTCCAACAGCTTCTTTTATCGCACTTCCAACCTGTGGAATTTCCTTCAATTTACTTGCTTCTCCGATAGCTACAATCTCCAAGAATTCAAATGTAAAGTCAATAGTCATCTCCTATCTCACTAACCTGCATCCTCTCTCTCATGCTCCTTTCTCCGTCCACTCCACTCTCATCAGTATTCTCATCTTTCTTTTACTCATTTCCGGACATCTCCTATCACCTGTCATTCTTTCTCATAACGTTCCTTCTATGTAACCCCCTGGAAAACAGTGGCAGTAAAATGCCTTGCTTGGGGGTGATATGATTGTAAAAAAAAGTAAGCGGCTCGCTGCCTTCCCCTATCACTCTTGCCTTCAATATGCTCCGATAGGATCGAGTTTTCCAAAACCTGTTTCCCCTGATATGTCAAGGGAATTTTTACTGTTTTCTGATTCGGAGCATAAATTTACTTTTTATTGCCGTTTTCTTCAAACCTTCCTCGTTCCTTAATTACACCCTTTATAGATAGAATTATCAGTATCCTTCTGTAGAACCATATTTCTGCTGCTTCCAGGCTTATCCTCATTTGTGGAGAGATTGTTCAGTATTCACTGCCATATAAGAGGATGGATGTCATCGACAAATCCCGAACTCTTTTCTTTGTTTCCAACGATTTTTCTTTCGTTTCTCTGCAAGATGCTTAACTTTTGGAATGATTCTCTTGCTTGTCCAATGCGTGTTCGGATCTCGCTATCGTATCCTCTGTCTGTTAAAACGCTTCTCAGATATTTAAACTTCTGCACCTTCTTGATGTTTATATCACCAATTAGGAAAACACATAATGAGCTTTTTTTTTTGCTGATGACAGTATTTTCTGTCTTCTTGGTTAGTTATTTTTTCTCACTTTCTTTTACCATCCTAAGTTGTAAGAGATTCATTTTCTTTAATAAGACTCTCAGTAACGAGGCGAGTAAAGGTCAGTTACGCTGTTTATAAACAGGAACGTCTATTCAAACAATTGTATCCACTAAACATAACGTTTATAGTAAGAATCTATCTATCTATCTATCTATCTATCTATCTATCTATCTATCTATCTATCTATCTATCTTTATCACTCAATCTGTATCTATCTATCTATCTATCTATCTATCTATCTATCTATCTCAATGTGTTATTTATCGATCTATCTCTATTTTCCTCACTCAATCTATCTATCTATCTATCTATCTATCTATCTATCTTTATCACTCAATCTGTTTTATCTATCTATCTATCTATCTATCTATCTATCTATCTATCTATCTATCTATCTATCTCAATGTGTTATTTATCGATCTATCTCTATTTTCCTCACTCATCAATCTATCTATCTATCTATCTATCTATCTCAATGTGTTATTTATCGATCTATCTCTATTTTCCTCACTCAACCTGTTTTATCTTTTATCTATCTATCTATCTATCTATCTATCTATCTATCTATCTATCTATGTTTCTGCTATCTATCTATACTTCTTTCTTCTATCTATCTATCTATCTATCTATCTATCTATCTATCTATCATCAATCTGTTTTATCTATCTATCTATCTATCTATCTATCTATCTCAATGTGTTATTTATCGATCTATCTCTATTTTCCTCACTCAATCTGTTTTATCTATCTATCTATCTATCTATCTATCTCAATGTGTTATTTATCGATCTATCTCTATTTTCCTCACTCAACCTGTATCTATCTATCTATCTATCTATCTATCTATCTATCTATCTATCTATGTTTCTGCTATCTATCTATACTTCTTTCTTCTATCTATCTATCTATCTATCTATCTATCTCAATTTTTCTTAATCGATCTATCTTTATTCTCCTCACTCAACCTGTTTTATCTATCTATCTATCTATCTATCTATCTATCTATCTATCTATCTATCTATCTATCTATCTATGTGGGTAATGTTATAGGTAGAGGCTGAGAACGAGAAGTCAGCATCTAAACCTAAATCTCTTGTCCTTTCCCCAGTTATGATTTAAATAGAAGGGAAACCAATCTAAGAGAAGGAGAACCTACAACTACAAATTATCTTGAGAACTTTTCAGCATCCACTTGCATGCGACTGTGCATCAGCTATTTGAGAACACATCTTTAGAAGATCAGAATCCTTGTCACTGGATTATGGTAGTGACATTGATGTTGTAGTGATATTCATGTTTGTTCTTTTAATCTCTTTGAATTACAGGGACATGCAAGGAAATATTTATGCTCAAACTCAAGTAGACAGCCATTGTATATAAATATATATAAGTGAAGACTGACGACAACGCATAGGAGCGAGAGTTTGTCTCATATTTAGACGCAATCTTCTGGTCATGTTCATTTATATATACACTTGTTAATAGTGTAGAATAAAATAATGAGGAAAGATGGCTTTGAGAATTTGATACTCACAGGACATTTTAGGCAAGAGAAACAGAGAGAAAAACGAGTAACCTATCTAGTGAGGTCTTGTAATTGGATTCCAGAAGAGTCAGTGCCAGGCATAGTAAAGGAATAAACACTGCTTTGCGGCTGCAAGGGATAGGGAGTTGTAGAGAGCGTAAATCGCCCACCTTCGATATATTTTATATGCACATCCACTTTATCTAGTGTGCATTTTACCTATAAATATCAGTCAGTTAAGGGCCATACGTGATACACGCTTGGACGATCATGTCTCAAAAGAGACATGACCGACTGGGCAGAAGATTATCCCCCGGGAGTTTGCCATTGCTTTCTGCGGTAGACTGGTTGCCAGTCAAGGATATAGAACCCAATCTGTCTTATTATTTAACCCATAACTGGAGGGAAGAGACGGATTAATATCTTTCCCAAGGGTATTTGTGCCTAAGTGAATGCAAGGAATAAATATAGTAAAGCTTAAAATGCATTTTTATGATTTTTCTCTTCATATATATATATATATATATGTGTGTGTGTGTGTGTGTGTGTGTGTGTGTGTGTGTGTGTGTTTATATGTATGTATATGTATATATATATACATATGTCCATGCATATTTTGTGTTAACGGCATATCATGCACGGTGGGTTATTTAATGCCAAAAAGGTGGGGTAGGGTTAGGGTATTTTTGTAAATGTTCGGTTACAGTGAGAAGTTTAATTTAGTCAGACTTTTTGTTTTTATTCTTTTTTATTTTAGAAAACTAAAAATATCTTCTAGTTTTGTATTAAAAAATTTTTTGCTGGGAATATTTTTTTATTTAAAAAATGTGTCATGGTAATAATTTTTCTTCAAAAATGTATTGTTGGTAATATCTTTCCTTCAAGAGTCTATTTTTATGTATATATTTCTATAAAAGTGTATTTTTCTACTTTCATAGTGTTTTGACCCCAGTTTGGGGGTTAACTATTTGCCCATAGCTGGAACCCTAACAGGTGCTATCATTTCGGGTTAGGGTGGAACTGCGAACAACAGCAATTAAGAGGTGGTTCCATGCTTTTCATAACTTCCCAACCAGAGGTCTTGCTGCCGAATACAGTTTACTGTCATGCCCAGCACTGTATTCATGTGTATATATATATATATATATATGTGTGTGTGTGTGTGTCAGTCGAGTGCCATACGTGATACATGCTTGGGTGATCATGTCTCGAAAGAGACATGACTGACTGGGCAGAAGATTATCCGCAGTAGGTTGCCATTGCTTTCTGCGGTAGACTGGTTGCCGACCAAGGCTATAGAACCCAGTCTGTCCTGTTATTTAACCCATAACTGGAAGGAATAGGCGGATTAATACCTTACCCAAGGGTATTTACGCGTAAGTGAATGCAATGAATTCAGCTGGAATTCGAACTCGGCTCTCCGATTTCTCGTTCCGAGCCGATATCCAATGCACCACAACGCACATCCGTGTGTGTGTGTATAAAAATTTATTAAAAAGAAAGAGAATATTTTGAAAATTTGATTAAAAGAAATGCTAAAAGACAGGAACACATGTAACACATTAATAGGAAAAAGTTTAAAGTTAATAAAATAAATAAGCAAACTTATAATTGTCCTATAACTAGCTACTCCTATAAAATGCAGAGGATACATGCGGAACAAACAGTTACAACCAGTGGGAAGTCAACCCTCACTATGCGCTACAAATGTTGTATTCGTTGATTGATTTTACGGCACGTCAGTCCTAGTTTGAGTGTTCATTGTCAAATCTTGTTTTGGCACCAAATAAGTATCCAAAACAATATTCTGCAGGAATGGTCAACCAGACTAGCCTCGCTGACTATTATTCCAAGTCGAGCGGCCCTAACCCAGATTTATAATCCGGTGCCACAACATCGCAAATCCTAGTAAACACCTAGACATATTGGTAAGAATTTTATTTCTGGACGCCATTTGTAATGCTTGTTCGTGGAGAATTGATGAGAAATTTATTAGTCAGCCGGGTATAAGGCTTCTGTTTGTCTCCACGCTGTCCACTGTTCGCTTAACTGAATCTGTGTATTTTCTTTTTCACGCAAAAGTGACAGGAGGCTGCTCTGTAGTCTCTTTGATAATCACCTCCTCGTTGCTGGGGCAGATTTTGACGAATTCAATTAGATAAACTAACTTAGTTACCTCTAAGAACCAATCAGATTTTGCGGTCGTGGAAACAAGAAAAGATGGAAGCAGAGAATTTTCAGTAATAATAACAAAAAGTAAAAGAAAATGAAGCGATTGTAGAAGCTGCTGTTTTATTTGTATTACTGCGTGTTAAGAAAAAAGCGTGCAGTATTCTTTATTTGTTGTGTCTCCTCAGGACGTAGGTGATCACGGATCTCCACAATTTCCTGTTTTTTGTAGCTCTTAATAGATTTTGAATTTTTGTTATTTCTCCCAAACCCTATTCTGTCATCCGTTCACTCAAGATCAGAAGTATTTTTATTTTCTATGCCTCTATTGCTTTCCATAGGTCCTGTGAGTATAATATTTTTCAAACCCTCTATCCTCATAATGCGTCCTATAGATTTCGACTATCTCTTAAATACAGTACAGTATTTTCCGTCTTCTGTTATAACACTTCCTACGTATTTAAATTTTTGTACCTGCTTGATTTTAGTATCCCCGACTTGTATTTGGCATATTGGGCTGCCTTTTTTACTGATGACCATACATTCGGTTTTCTTGCAGTTTATTTGTAATCCTTTCTTGTCACTCTCTTCAGCTACCTTCTGTAGGGGTTCTTGTAGTTTCCTTTCCGTGTCTGCAATCAGTACTGTAACATCTGTAACATGTGGCCTTGGATGACAAATATTGGCATAACATCTAGGGTCCTCAAAATATTATCGCTGTACAAGTTGAACAGATCCGATGAAAAGACACATCCTTGTCTTACGCCCCTTTTTATCTTTGTATATCTGCTGAATTTGTTACCTGTCTGTATACAAGCAGTTTACTGCCAGTAAAGATTCTTGATTACTCTTAAGTCTTTCGTAAATATGTCAAGGCTGCCGAGCATCTCCATCAATTCTTTGTGGCGTATTTTGTCAAACGCCTTCGCATAATCAATAAAGCACAGATATAAGTCTTTCTTCATTTGTATTGCCTTTTTAGAGAGCATCCTAATCATAAATATGGCGTTCCTTGTTCCAGTGTCTTTGACGAACCCACACTGTTCTTGTCCTATCTCTGGCCTGATTTTGCTTCTCGTTCTATTCATCAAGATTCGGGCGATCAGTTTTGTTATATGGCTCATTAAACTGATAGTTCTGTGGAGTTCGCACTCGTTTGCTTTTGGCTTCTTAGGCAGTGCTATGAAGATAGACTTGCTGAGGTCATCTGGTATTACCCCACTATTATAAATTTCATTTATTATTTCAGTAATTTTCTCTACGCCAAATTCTTCCAGGGCTATCAGCAGCTCTATGATTATGCCGTCTGGTCCAGCTGCTTCGTTTCTATTCAGTTTGACTATTGCAGATTCCACTTCAGACTTTAATATTTCCGGTTCGTCCTCATCTTTGTGTATTATCGGTTGTTCTCTCTTGTCGTGGAAAAGATCTTTTATATATTCTTCCCGTCGTTGGAGTATTTCCTCTTTCTCCAATATGATTGTTCCATCCTTGGATTTTATGCATCCTGTTGAAGAGCAGGTTTTTTGTCCTGTCAGTTCTTTTATTTCCTTATGCATGTCTGCTTTATTATTCCTGCTCAATCTCTTTACTTCTACACATTTGTCATTAAGCCATTCCTCTTTAGCCTGTCTGCATTTTCACCTTATTTCACCTTATTTCCTGTACTCCATTCCATGTCTTGATATCATTTTCTTCCTCCTTTGCATCATGTTAAGAATCTCTTTAGTCATCCACTCGTTTTTTCTTCTGCGCCAGATTTGCAATGTTGTTTGCTGATGTCACTATTGTTTCATTTAGTGAGTCCCATTTCGAATGTCCTTTTTCAATTTGTTATTAGTATTTGATTTTCACGCTGTTGGTATATTCTTTCTGTGTGTTGAGGTCAATCACGAGCGTGTTGTTTTTCAGTTTTAGTGCTGCACTAGGCTTCTTCAATCTCCTGAGTTTCACCTTTAGTTTACAGATGACTAGGAGATAGTCACTTTCACAGTCGACGCCTGGATAGGCTTTGCTTTGAACCACTGCATTTCTGAATCTGCTGTTTATGGTTATGTAGTCTATCTGGTCTTTCGTGTCACCTCCTGGGCTTCTCCATGTCCATAGACGTCGTGGGTGCTCTTGAAACCAGGTGGTAGTTATTACCTGGTCACTCTGCACCATTGCACCCATTTTTCTACTCGTTCGTTGCGGATTCCTAAACCAAAGTTGCCAGTCGTCATACCTTCTCTCTCCTTGCCTACTTTGGCATTCAAATCTCCCATGATGATTCTAATTTCTTGGCTTTTACATTGAGAGCCGTAGCATTGTCCAGAGTGGAGTAAAATTTTTTTTATTTTTTCCTTAGTGGTTTGCGTTGTTGGTGCATAGACGAGTACAATTGCTATGGTAAACGGTCTCCCTTTCAGTTTGATCAGGAGAACTCTTTCGGAGAACTGGCAGTATCTCAAAACGCATGTGTTCATTTCTTTGGACAGTATTAAGCCGACTTCTTTTTCGTTATTTTTGCCTCCTGCGTATATTATCCTATGGTTGTCGCTGCTGAAGTCTCCATTATTTGGCCATCTGGTTTCGCATATTTCCAGAATATTGATGCTCAGTCTGTTCATCTCCTGCTTGACATTCTCTAGTTGTCCGCAGTTGTTGAGCGTCCTGACCTTCCATGTCCCCAGGGTAATCCTTTCTTTGTTGCGTACAGTCGCAGGGTAACGGTCCAGAGAGACCTGTTGCTCATGTCATTTCTTCCCGGGCAAGGGACAGATATTTTTTTTAATCATATCACCCCGAGCAAGGCGGTAACGCCACTGATGTGCAGGGGGCTAGATAAGAGAAAAAGATTAGAGGAGATTGAAGAGAAGGACGAACCAGTTAGTAAGTAGCAAGAGAAGGATGGAAATACAGGTGTGATGACAGTTGCAAAGGCGGAGAGAAAGTAAAGGATATACAGGGCTGTGTGGAAAGAACTAGGATCAAGTAAAGAGATGAGTATTGACTGGGAAAAAACTGTCCCCTTTACGCCGTTGTTGCTAACAGTCACCGGATGACGATCAGGTGACACCTGTTGCCCATGTCAGTCCTTACCGGGCGAGGAATTGCTCTCTTTGGAAGCAACCTCCTTCACGCCGTTAGGTCTGATATATTTATATTGTGTAACCATGAATATGCACAGAATAGATAGGACGTAGGCGAGCATGGTTCTCCACGTCTCCCTATCCTTTGTGGCTCTTAGTATGTTTGCTCCTGTTACACCTCGCAACCCCCGTTCCGTTATCCACCTGATCAGGCCCTGCAAATATATTATCCGCTGCCTTCCTCTGTCTCTTTTTCCTTCTATCTGGCCCGTCAGTATCAGGTTCTCCAAGCTCTCCTTTCTTATTGCATGTCCCAGGAACTTCAGTTGTCTCTTCCTGATGCTCAGTATTAATTTCCTTTTTGTTGCCATTCTTTCCAACACCTCATCGTTGCTTGCATACTCAGTCCACGATATCCACAGCATCCTTCTGTAGAACCACATTTACGCCGCTTCAAGTTTTGTCCTCATTTTCGATGATATTGTCTAGCATTCACTGCCGTATTGAAGAACTGACATCACATAGCAATCAAGCACGTTTTTCTTTGTTTCTAGTGAAATTTTCCTGTGTGTTAGTACTTTACTCAGCTTCTGGAACGCGTCCTTTGCCATGCCAATTCGCCTTCGTATCTCTGTGTCGCACTTTCCATCTCCTGTTAGAACACTTCCTAGGTATTTAACCATTTGTACCTGCTTGATTCTATTACAAAGCTCAATTACATTTTAAATTAAACATTAATATATTTATAAAGTTGAGAAAAAATACATAAATAAATAGAATAAATTATTTTGAAAGGAAAATATTAAAAATCATGAACATTGTGAAAAAAGAATATTTTTTTGTTTTCTTTTTCTTCTTACCTATAAGTCTAAGCTACCAGAGGAAACGAGTCTTTGAAAAACTAAGCATCTCATTTCCAGTAAACCGAAGACTCATATTTTCTGTTTCTGTGGTCTTTAATCACGATGTCTGGGAGATTATCTTTGATTTTTCTGTCTCTGTGAATTGAAAAGTCCCGACTCTGTAACTGGGTGATTTTCGTACCAGTTTCTTGTATTTTCCTTCCTGTAAAAATTGCAGATTTTACAGTACATATATTGACCCACTTGTCATACCGACTTTTTATTCAGTGGGTGCTATCACTGTGAAACCTGATACAAGATGGCTGATTGTTTCTGGATATTTATCACAGAATCCGCATTTTGGGCTAGCAATTTTTCAGTATCTGAGATGGGTAATTTCTAGTTAGCAAGCATTGCTATTGAGCAGTAAGAATTAACAATTCAATTTCAGCTTTTAACCCTGCACTACATAACCACTAATAGGCTCGGGATTTTTCTACATCAGATTGTTTGATACAGGTAGAGTATTGGCAATGAAGAGGCTTATCTTACCATCAGTTCTGCATTTGGTACACTGCATTTCATTTGGCTTTCTTTTGTATGTTCTTTGCCACTGCAGTTATAAAACGATCCCTGGCTGCGTCCACTCAACCTCCCCGATCATGGCCGATTCCGTCTACGTTGTGTCGTTGATCTCGCATTAGCCAAAGCAGAACCGCTTATTACTATCTGACAAGGTTGATCTAGACACTCGAGGGATTGGTATGTAATGAAAACCAGATTTAAGACCGCAACGACATGGTGTAGATTTTTATATTTATATATATCGAATAATTACAAGATTACAAGCAAGTCAAAGTAAGTGACGAAAAAGAAATATTAGTTGGCTGATATTTCAGTGGCGCGATAATATTCGTGTTGTATTATTTCTACGGCATGATGTTTTATTCAATTTCCATTTAATTGAATTTGGATTGACCGTCTCTTGCAATATCTCTCTCCTGTCTTGTTTTTAGCAGCAGGCCCGTTTCAGCCCGACCATATTATTCAATCTGCCATCCAAATCTCTTTCCAGCCTCTCATCCCAAAAACACGGGAGCCGAAATCACTAATTTCGTCTTGCACTCTGGTTTTGTTAAACAAGCCCCAGAATTGGGATGATAAAAGTCGGGAGGGGGTTTCTGTTTCCCTCACTGTATAACTCTTACCAGTTCAAAATGAAAACAATTACATTTAACCATTTTGACTTCCAATAGATGGGGAAAAACTCACTTGCTGTTATTGTCTGCCTGCTCTTATCAACTGTTCTGGTAATCCAGTACACAGGAGATTCCCGTATTTTGACCTAGGGTCACACATCGTCAAAACTCAAACAAATATTTTGACGAGAAGTGATTTGATAAATTCGCTTAAGAATAATTTTGCACTTATTGTACTCTGCACATGTATTTTCTATTTGTTAACACTTCGGCTATTTTATCCGACAAAAATAACTATATTCTTTAATTTTAGAGAAAGCTCTTCGTATTTTTAAAATTAATAAGAAATTAATACGAGTCATCTGGAAATAGGGTTACACATGCACTTCTTCAACCACTTGAAATTTCATTTTGAATTATTATTATGATATCATTTTTCATCATATTTCGATTTCTGCTTTGGTCTCACTACCAACCAAGTCTGCGGGGAGACCTAAGGCAGGTAGTGGCGTGTTGTTATGGCTCCATTTCATGTTTTTCTATCTTCCCTATCATCCCCAGCATTACATAGATAAAGTTTTCCTTAGTGTGTGGGCTGTACTTAATAAGACAATTTTTTGTATATCTCTTAAGCTGGGGTTTCCAGGGATTCTTTCAATGTGTTGTTTTGTTCCATTTTTTATCATTCCAAGTGCACCTACTATCACTGGCACAACTCTTGTTTTCAATTTCCACATTTTTTCTATTTCAATTTCCAGGTCTTTATATTTTGACAGTTTTTCAAATTCCTTGATTGCTATGTTACAATCCGCTGGACAAGCCATATCAATTAATAGACAAGTTTTCTCCTTCTGGTTTTTAACAATAATGTCTGGCCTGTTTGCTTCAATTTTTCTGTCTGTGTAGATGGTGTAATCCCATAGAATGGTTACATCTTCTATTTCTGTAACCGGTGCTGGATGATGTTCATACCAGTGTTTGTTTACAGCTTTTCCATAATGTTTGCACATTGCCCAATGTAAATATTGCCCAACTCTATCGTGGCGATTTTTATATTCGTTTGGGGCAAGCACAGAACAGCCTGAGATTAGGTGGTCTATTGTTTCTTGGTGTTTATCACAAAACCTGCATTTTGGATCCATATTATTATGCATAATATTTGCCTGAAAGTTTCTCGTGAAAAGACTTTGGTCTTGTGCTGCAAGTATAAATCCTTCAGTTTCAGACTTTAATCCAGATGCACGTAACCATCGATGAGTATTAACTTTGTCAACATTGGATTTATTGGCACGTACTGGATATTGGCCATGCAGAGGTTTATTATTATTATTATTATTATTATTATTATTATTATTATTATTATTATTATATTTTGATTTCTGCTATGGTCACATTATCTACCAAGTCAGTGAGAAAATCTAAGGCAATTAGGGTTGCGTTGCTATGGCTGCCTTTCATGATTTGTTTTTATAACTTCCATAACATCACTAGCGTTCCTTGGACAAAGTTCTTCTTAAAGTGTGAGCTGTACTTACCAAGACAATTTTTTTTTATATCTCTTAAAAGGCCAGCTCAAAATGCCAAATACAGGTCGGAGATAATAGAATCAAGCAGGTACAAAAATTTAAATACTTGGGAAGCATGATAACAGAAGACGGAAAGTGCGACAACGAGATCCGAAGGCGAATTGGCATGGCGAAGGAAGCATTCCAGAAGTTGAGTAAGGTATTAAGAAACAGGAAAATCTCGTTAGAAACAAGAAAGAGAGTACTGGATTGCTACGTGCTGTCCGTCCGTCCTTCAATACGGCTGTAAATGCTAGACAATACCATCAAAGATGAAGGAAAAACTTGAAACAACTGAAATGTGGTTCTACAGAAGGACGCTGCGAATATCATGGATCGAGCATGTGAGCAATGATGAGGTCTTGGAAATGATGGAAACAAAAAGGAAATTAATACTGAGCATAAGGAAGAGACATCTGAAGTTCCTTGGACACGCAATGAGGAAGGAGGGCTTGAAGAATCTGATACTAACAGGCCAGATAGAGGGAAAAAGAGACAGGGGATAACATATTTGAAGGACCTAATCAGGTGGATGATGGAACGAGGGTTGCATGCTGTAACAGGTGAAGGCGTGCTCAGAGCCACCAGAGATAGGGAAACGTGGAAAGCTTACGTCCTGATGAGACAGGGTACATAGAAGAAGAAGAAGAAGAAGAAGAAGATAGAGTTTCATGGGATTCTTTCAATGTGTTTTTGTGTTCTACTTTTTTTATCATTCCAAACGCTCCTGCTATCACTGGTACTATTCTGGTTTTCAATTTCTACATTTTTCTATCCTTCGATAGTTTTTCAAATTCTTTGGTTGCTATGTTACATTCCAGTGGACAAGCCATAACAATTTGTAGGCAATTTCTTTAATTTCGGCTTTTAAAAATTATATCCAGCCTATTTGCTTCAATCTTCCCGTATGTGAAGATGGCGTAATCCCATAGAAATTTCATGTCTTCTCTTTCTGTAACCGGTGCTGGGTGATGTTCATACCACTGTTTGTTTGCATATACTCCAAAGTGTTTGAACATTGTCTGGTGTAAATATTACCGCACTCTATCGTGCTGATTTTTATATTCATTTTGGGCAAGTACAGAACATCCTGAGATTAGATGGTCTATTGTTGCTTGATATTTGTCACACATTATTATTATTATTATTATTATTATTATTAGTAGTAGTAGTAGTTCAGTTCAGTTCAGGTGAGTTTTGTTTAACGGCATATCAACATCTGTGGGTTATTTAATGCCAAAACGTTGGGGGTTTAAGGTATTTTTTTAATGTTCGATTACAGTGAGAAAGTTGATTTACTCAGATTTTAATGAAAAGTTTTAGTTTTTATTCTTTCTATTTTAGAAAACTGAAAATGTCTTCTAATTTTGTATTCAAAAATGTTTTGCTGAGAATAATTTTTTTCCTTCAAAAATGTGATATGGTAATAACTTTTTCTTCAAAAATGTATTGTTGCTAATATTTTTCCTTAAAAAATATATATTTTTGTATAAAAGTCTATTTTTATACTTTCATAGTGTTTTGATCCCAGTTTTGGGGGTTAACTATTTGCCCATAGCTGGGATCCTAACAGGTGCTACTACTCCGGGTCAGGGTGGACCGAGGAACAACAGCAATCAAGAGATGGTTCCATACTTCTCACAATCTTCCAATCAGAGGCCTTACTGCTGTATGAAGATTACCGTCATGCCCAGGACCTCTTAGTAGTCGTAGTAGTATATTGTTAATCTAACTTGGAAAACATATTATAACGTTTAGCATCATCCTGTCAGTGTTCCCAGTAAGTTTCCTTTTATTTACTTTTACTCGACTGGGATTTCCGTAGAGTAGCACATCTCCAAACCCGCTGTTGCCTGTTTACTTCCAAATTTTTTACTTTCGTCTTCCACGATGAAATATTCCCGCTTTTATCGTCGATGAAGCTTATGAATATTCATCAGTACGCTTCTCTACATGTTCGAGTTTATTTCTCTTAATACAACCACGACTCGTAGACGCTTTTGTCGTTGGTCGATTAGAAGAGCAGGTTCTGTATTCCTGCTACAAGTAAATTTTAGCCTTCAATATTATAAACAAAAATGATACTTATACGTAACATCCGAAAGAGACATTTGAAATTTATAAGGTACATAAGTATTTGATTGGGTGGTTTTGTTTAACAGCATAACAGCATCTATAGATTATTTAATGTCAAAATCTAAATGTTTTTCCTTGCCAGTATAGTATGTGTCCCATTTCTTTGATTTTGGTATAGTATGTGGCCTACCTCTTTGATCCTGGTATAAAAATTGGAGTAGATAGACTAAACTATCGCCCGGTTCACACTCCACCCACGTCTATTGAACAGGTGTAGAGGCTCATCCCTTGTTCCCTGTTTAGGATGTGGTTTCCGGCTTTCTCTTTTCCAATCTTTTCACTTTTCCTTATTTGTTTTTCAATTGGAGTAGATAGACTGAACTATCGCCCGGTTCACACTCCACCCACGTCTATTGAACAGGTGTAGAGGCTCATCCCTTGTTCCCTGTTTAGGATGTGGTTTCCGGCTTTCTTTTTTCCAATCTTTTCACTTTTCCTTATTTTTTTTTTCAATTGGAGTAGATAGACTGAACTATCGCCCGGTTCACACTCCACCCACGTCTATTGAACAGGTGTAGAGGCTCATCCCTTGTTCCCTGTTTAGGATGTGGTTTCCAGCTTTCTCTTTTCCAATCTTTTCACTCTTACGTAGCCCCCTGCACACCAGTGGCCTTACCGCCTTGCCCGGGGTGATATGATTAAAAAAAAAAATGTGGTCTACATATTTGATTCTGGTATAGTATGTAGTCTACCTCTTTGATTCTGGTATATTATGTGGCATAGCCTACTAAGTTTGAATGTGTTTTTCCTTTGTAAGAATATATTAACAGATGTTGTATGTGGCCTAACATACAAAAGTTAGGACAGGGTTAAGGTTAGGAAAAATAATAAAATAAATAAAAATTCGGCTATGTATTGAAACAAATTATTTTTTCCTAACCTTAACCAAAACCAGACAGTTATAATATTTCTTTGCAATACGCTTTCTATGTTAGGCCACATACAACAAGGTAACCAAAAAGGTTTTGTCCGTTTTTAAAGGAAGAAGAAAAAAAGCGCTTCACAGTATGTGTAACTTATATTTAGTCTTCGAAGTAATCAACATCGGCATGCAGCACCTTATGTCAACGTGTTTCCAGCTGTTCAATGCTCTTACGGCAGAACTTGGAGAATTTTGAAGCAAAGAAGTCCATGAGGGCTTTGCGCAAGTCTGCTTCATTGAGGAAGGATTTCCCACGAAGATGATTATCCAAGGAGTGGAAGATGTGGTAATTGGATGGCGCAAGGTCAGGTGAATAAGGTGGATGGCACAAAGTCTCCAACCCAAGTTGCTGTATGGTATCCCTGACCAATCGCGCGACATGTGGCCTGGCGTTGTCATGGAGTAAAAGCACACCTTTGCGACCTCCGACAGCGTTTGCGGAACCCACTTGCTCAGTTTGTACGTCTTACCTATCTGATGCAGGTGAAGTCTAATTATTTCATCGGAAACGTTGAACTGTCTTGCAAGTTCAACATACGTTAGACTACTGTCCTCTTCAATGGCCGCCTTCAGGACTCCGTCATTCTCGACTTGAATTTTCGAAACCAACGCCTTGCAGTACGTTCATCCATAGCACTATTCCCAAACGCTTGACATATGCGGCGACATGATGCAGCTGCTGATAAGCCCACTTTCAAGTCGTAAAGCAAACAGCCCCGAACGAGATCTCTAGACATTTTCATTCTTCTCACAGCTGTCCGGTTTATAACTGATGGCCGGGCACGGTGCGCGTGTTTTTTATAACATCTGATGTTCCTACTTCTGGCTGTCAGAATTTGAAAACAATTGATGCAGCATTTCTTATATATTTCAACTTCGTTCAATGACTAATCAAAAAACGGACAGAACCTTTTTGGTTATCTAGTCACACAATTTGGTAGGCTACATTAAAAAAATAGAACACACGCTATATCGGCATCCATTTTTTGTACACAATTTATGGCTTCAACTACAGATAAAATGTATTGTTGGTAATTTTACTATAAAATATACTGGTTGTTATTCTACTGTAAAATAGATTGCTGGTATTACTGGAATTCTTGCTGTGTTTATGACGAAAACACGTGTCTCCTGGTGTTATTTTTCGGGTAACAATTATTGCAGACACGAATGTGAGTCCAAGTAATAACTCGGTAACACAAAACAGTAAAAAACGAACGACAATGCATGAATTAAAAAAAGAATTAACATATAATAAGCGAAGAAGACATTTAAAGACGAATTACATAGAAAACACTTAAACTAGAGAATGTGTTACTTACATTGTTCAAACTTTTATCCTCATCTTTATTGCCATATTCTTGACGTTTCGGCCGTTGTACACTCCGAACTTTCTCAGTTAACTCAATAATTATTTTTACCGGAGCTTATATTACAAAAAGAGGCATGGTAAAGCAATGGATAGCAGCTCGGATTGCCGAATTGGAGAGCAGAGTTCAAATCCCACTCTAGTTCATTATATTGACTAACGTGTTATTACCCCTGGAAAATGTATAAATCCACCTCTTCTTCTATGGCTCAAATAGCAGGACAAACTGGTTTTTATAGGAGAAAGAAAAACTCTGAATTCATACCAGACTGGAGAGGGTTGGGCCTCGTCAGGCGGTTGTGCCCCAAAAAACATCGCTTCTACTGCGGCTGTAGTACATGTATTGCCCCTACGACACTAATGTGTCACGGCATATCTAGAGCTGGATATTACAATCTTGATGTTTGTAATTGGTTTTCTCTAGCACATTGTATATTGGTTCCCATATTGACTCGCATTCTTTCCCTGACAACCTTTTTATCATGTTCTCTCTTTTCGCTATACTCACATGCAGCTCTCTTCACATCAGTGTTCTCATCTTTCTGACACCCCCTGTAACTTGTTCCTCTTTCACATCACTCACTTCTTATGTAACCTCCTGTGCACCAGTGGCAGTACTGCCTTGCTTGGTGTAAAATGATTAGCTATTATTATTATCATTATTATTATTGTCGTTATTATTATCATTATTATTATTGAGATTAGGATGTGCGTTCTGATGCAGTGGATATCGACTCGGAACGACAAATCGGGGTGCCGAGTTCGAATTCCAGTTGAATTCCTTGCATTCACTTACACACAAATACCCTTGGGAAAGGTGTTAATCCGTCTCTTCTCTCCAGTTATGGGTTAAATAACAGGACAGATTGGGTTCTGTAGCTTTGGCTGACAACCAGTCTACCGTAGAAAGTAATGGCAACCTACTGTAGGAAAATCTTCTGCCCAGTCAGTCATGTCTCTTTCGAGACATGATCGCCCAAGCGTGTATCACGTATGGCATTTAACTGACTGACTGACTGGTCGATAAAGCAGATATACAGTTTTCTATCAGATGTAAGCAATTCGTTAGAAATGTTTTATGACATACATTCCATCATTGTATCCCTTATCAGAACGAAAACCAAACTGGGTCGGGAAAAGTTGACTTTCATAAAACGATGATAGCCTAGTTAATATAGTAGGCATTATTATATCTATGATGTAGTAACACCTTAATACACGAACGAAACAGAATAGCTGAAAAAAGTAATAACAAAAATACATGGTTTTCAAAGAGATTTTTTATGCCCATATATATTTTATGCCCATGCTTATCACTAATTTGTGTCAGCGAAACTATAATATATGTATACAATGAACAGTGTTAACCCTAGAACACTAACCATGCGTATATAAAAACCCACCTTCCAAGTTCCGAATCCATTGAATGCATCGATTTAATAAGGGAACTTTACATGTCTGGTGAGGGCCCCAATATGGAAACATTTCAGACTTCATCAGGAATACAAAAAAGGAAATGAGAGACCCAGTCTATTGAATCTTTTCCTCGACTATCAGTCAATCAGTTAAGTGCCGTACGTGATACACGCGGTAGGTTGCCATTTCTTTCTGAGGTAGACTAGTTGTCAACCAGGACTATTGATCCCACACTGTCCTGCTATTCAACCCATAGCTGGAGGGAGAAAAGATAGATTAATAAATTTCCTAAGGGTATTTGCGCGTAGGTGAATGCATCGAATTCAACTGGAATTCGAACCCGGCTGTACCGATTACGAGCCGATATCCACAAAACACATCTTCATCTCTACCCTACCCATTTATAAACATAGATGTGAAGAGATGAACAGCTATTATAGAACTGACCATTGAATAATTTTCTAATGTTGTTTGTTTGCTATTGTTTTTGTATTATTATTATTATTATTATTATTATTATTATTAATATTGTGATTATGTGTGGTATGATCCTGCCAGGCAGTAATTTTAAGTGCCTAATTATGTAGACATTTTTGGGGTATGTGTGTAAAAAGGAGGGCATTTGAACTTTGTCTGTGTGTGTGTGTGTGTGTCCGTTACCTATAGACTCCAAAACGGCTGAACCAATTTTCTTGAAAATTTACGCAGTTGTACTATAAGCGTTTGCGAGTATTCTTAGCTAGGTTTTGTGTCGAGGTACCCCCAATAAATATCAAAAATCGATAATCGAAAAAATCGGGTTATAGAAGAATTGGTCCGAGTTTAATCAAATTTGATACACTCATAGACAAAGACATAAGAAATGATATTCAGAAGTTTCAAAGTTGCAATTCTTACTTATTGTAAGAATTGCAACTTTTTGAAGTATCCTCATCAGGACTTACTTTTGAACTTTAGGAGGGAATTTATAAACAAGTGCCGCCATAGGGCGGATTTTAAAATTTAACTTCTAATTTTTAATTTTTAAATTCTAAATTTTTCTATAATTTTTTTAATATTTTAAAAAAATGTTTCAATTTTAATTTTAATTTTTTTTTTTTATGTATATGTGTATGTTTGTGTGTGGATGTGCATATTTGTATATATATGTATATACATGTATTTATGTATGTGGGCTATATGTAATTTTGAAAAAAAAATTTTTTAGCTATTTAAATGCTCCTTTTCATAATATTCATTAATATGTATGTATGTGAGTGCATATGGAATATATATATATATATATATATATATATATATGTGTGTGTGTGTGTGTGTGTGTGTGTGTGTGCGTGTGTGTATATGTGTGCATGTATGTGTACACATGTATATTATGTGTATATGAATTTTTGTATATAGGTGTGTACACACATATATATGTGTGTATGCGCATGTATATGTATATAAGTGTGTAATAAATTGAATGTATGTGTGTGTATGTGTATGTATATATGTATTCTTATTCGTTAAATTGTGTGTGTATATATATGTATGTATGTGTGTACTTCTATAGGTATGTATATATAATAATTGTAATTAATTTTTTTTTTTTTTTTTTACCTAGTGTTGTCTTTATTTAGTTTAATTTCAAATGACCTAATTTTTTTAAAAATAATTTTATTTTAATTCCTATATCTTTTTATTCCCCTATATTAATAATTATGCCTTTTTAAGTAAAGGCCTTTTTCTAATACTTCAACGTTTTGGGGAAATTAGGTTTTTGAATTTGTCCAGCGTCTGTAATATTTAAAAAATTTTTTTTCTTTAGTTTCTTTCTTTTTCCCTCCCTTCCTTCTTTTATCTCTCTTACCACCTTTTTTCCGTGTTGCTTTAACTGACGTCGATTTAACACGGCTGTCTGTTAATTTTTAGTTACATTCTCCCTTTTTTTTTGCGAACCCAGACGATGTCAATTTTTTCTTTTCTTATTTATTTGATTTTATTCTATCTTTTTCTTTTTCTTTTTCCTTTTCTTTTTCTTTCCCTTTATTTTTATTTTTATTTTATTTTATTATTTATTTTTTAATTTCTTTGCAATCTATTTAAAAAGGAAAAGTAGACTAATTTTTCTCCAGTTTCTGAAAGTTTTTTTTCTGTTGCTGAGGTGATGTGTCGTTCCCCGTGGGGATCTTCATATCGAAATGGCCATTCAACATCTTTGAATTAATCCTTGTTTAATATATATATATATATATATATATATATATATATATATATATATATATATAAGGCAAAATGTTTGTGTGTGTGTCTGTTTATCTGCCTGTATGTCTGCATTTTTTTCTTTCCTTTTATTTTAGTTTTTGCTTCGGGTTTGGCTCTAAGTATGTATAATTGTAGTTCTTCATCTCAGCCATGATACCATTTACTCAGAGGACTTATTTAGCCTTCAAAATTCAGTTTACGACGAAAAAAATATCTTTGATATCGATACCAGACTTACATCCATTCATTTTTTTTTCAGTCTACGGTTTTGCTTTAACTGGAAACAACTATTGCTTTTTAGTCTTTCGTGCCAACGTCCAAAGAGTCTGAGCTCCAGTACCATAGATTAGTTTAAAAGCTTTCATTACACCCGATCAACGCCGGGCTATACTGCTAGTCTATGCATATTTGGGACGTTTCGTTTAGATTAGTGATTTTCAAATGTTTTCTTTTACCCTTAGACCACTGAGTAATTGTCTAATCTAATCTAGTTCTCTTTCTTTCCATCCTTTTAATATCTTCTTGCCTCGTACAAAAAGATTTCCAAAAAGTAAAAGAACGTATTGTTTTTTAATTTTCTTTAAAAAACATTTATTACCATCATTATTAATTACCTGATGAGACATTGTTCTTTTAATGTCGAAACAAAATGTAGAGTTTTTAGTAGCTTGTAGTTTGTACATGTTCTAAAGTATATCTAATCTATCTATCTATCTATCTATCTATCTATCTATCTATCTATCTATCTATCTATCTATCTATCTAGTTCTGTACATTATCTATCTATCTAGTTCTGTACATTATCTATCTATCTAGTTCTGTACATCTTATCTATCTATCTATCTATCTATCTATCTATCTATCTATCTATCTATCTAGTTCTGTACATATCTATCTATCTATCTATCTATCTATCTATCTATCTATCTATCTAGTTCTGTACATTTTCTATCTATCTATCTATCTATCTATCTATCTATCTATCTATCTATCTATTTTTCCTTAAATAATCGTTTAAAGACTCAGGCCACAAAACAAAATGTCATACTACTGAATAAATTATTGTAAATTTTTCCAATAAGAATAGATATTATCTGCTGCACAATCACTTTGTATATTTATAAAAGATACTGTATATATTCTAACTTTTTACCATTATCTTTTGAGTAATTCAAATAATGATCCTGCTCCCCCTCAAGGGCAATGTACTGATGATAAAGGCGGAGCGGAGTTCTATGCTGAAGACATAGGTATTTATAGTTGGGATGAGAACGATCTTAAACAGAAAATCAAGTGTTTTAAAGTCTGGAACTCGCGATCAACCTTTCCAAAACAGACTGTATGATCTGGAAATGAAATGAAAACGGTGATGGCACCCACATTGAATCATAAAAAAATTGTAGAATTAGTAAATATTAAACACTTCAGATAATCGGTGTATGGATCAAATATAACAAATTAAGTATTGGACAAAAAATAAATTGAATATAGGACAAATTGAATATAGGACAAAAAATAATTGAACATAGAATATGCTGCGCCAGAGGTGACTTCGTCCATTAGCGCAAACTGCTACGAAACCAAAACGTCAACCTGAAAACTTAAATATCTCCGGAAGATTGAAACTTCCGTATGTACGTCATGTATACAGACAAACCCGTTCAGAAATTTCTGAACTGTTAGCTTCCTAAGATCAATGATAAAAAATAGCTTTGAGCGGGTAAAGCTTGAGCGTCTTGGCAAATATCACCCTTTTTTAACATTGTGGACTGGCGCTACATGATCACAAACAAATAATTGTATCATATAACAAAAACCACATCACTTGAAAAATCTGAGGAGAAACTGAAGACGTAGGGAGATGGTTAATGTTTTCTTCGGTTCGGCCTTGTGTCATACATAACCGAACTCCCTACACCTTTCAAGCTTTATGCAGAATTATCATCAGAATTATCAGAAAGTTTTCATCAGAAGGTTGTTTGTCGGTATGTTGGAATATGTGGAATTGAGTGAAATAGTGTAAGAATAAAAATATACATTTTGTATGTTAAAATAGAAATTTATTAAAAGGAAAGAATAACAAGAATTCGTAGAAATTAATGTTCACTGAGAAAGTTAAGGGTATCAAGAGTTTTAGAAAATGTTCATAGTAGTAATTGTTAAAAGAGTATATGCGTATGTATGTGTTTGTTTGGTAGGAATGTCTTTGGATGGAGAAGAATATAAAGAAATCAGCACACGAGAAAGGAGGAGGAGGACAACGTGCGACACGACCTATGTCCGTGTTGACTGAAGTTTTCCTGCTACATTTTAATAGTTTCGTCTCGGTGCTCCCATCTGTCTCTCTCTGACTGACTGACGCTGATGAAGTCCTTTTATTGTAATCTAGATTTTTCGCACTTACTCGCGAAGTTTTTTTTTTGGTCTTGCAAGTCGCTCCCATTAGTCAAAAATCAATTTAATACCTACTTGCGAAATCTGGTTTCGAATTTTTCTTTAAGCACATCGTCAATCTTATTCTGTTTTGGTAAAAAGTAGGATTTCACACTTCACTGGGAATTTTTGTAAAAAGGCTGATTTTAATTCTTAATTTTCTATTCATTATAAAGCAACAACTAAAATGGATAGCACATGGAAATTGAAAAGAAAATGATGGCATAATCAAGATGTTAACATTTGAATACTACTTTAGATAAAATGTTACGAAGGTAACCCCGTCAATACTGGAAAGAGCGATAACAGCAACTTGACTTTAAAAAAACAAAACAAAACAAAACATTATTTTAAGATAAACATTTTATGAATTTCAGCCGAAAACAACACTGCCTGCTCACTTTAATAAGTACCAAATGTTTCATTATTGATTTATCTGTTTAACGACATATCAACTCCTTGTGGGTCATTTAATGTAGAAATGTGATTTTCTTTCAAGCTTGGAAGTAATAGAAATATGATATATGTTATACTGCTTTCACAATATTATTACACTGAAGATGATACTCAGCTTTTGAGCATATACATGTTTGTCTGGAAAATTCTTAGAGGCGGTGATATGGAAATTTTTAAGCATAGCTTAGATGTGACACAAGGCTGGAAGTATGGGGCACCCAGTGAGGATCGAACTCACTATTCAGTCGAAGCTGATTTAGCGAGACAGAGGGGATGATATGTGTGTTTATGATGGAGTTTTGCTGAAATTATATTTTGGAATGTAGTTTAAGAAATTGTAGAATATTATATGGATTAATAGCATGAATGTTCTTTCATGTTGGTTGGTAGTATTTTAAACGGATTAGGGTAAAAGTCGATCATGTGCATATTGTTTATAATTTTACGATAAATATGTATTGTTGGTAAGTTTTTAATATAAAATGTATAAAGAAATTTGACGGAAACTTACGAAATGGTATAAACCGATATATTTATTTTAATTAATTTGTTTGATACGATTCCAGAGCAGAGATGAATGTTCTCAAAAAATCAGAAAAATGTGTATTTATATGGCCTAATTCAAACTTTGTTTACCACGAAATTTTCTCTATTCGAGTGGTAAGAAACGGTAGATCGAATGACGGCATCTTCCCGGTCTATGGGAGTTGCAGGTTCAAATGATTTATTTCAGATTAAATAACTTCAGTCTTTAGCAATTTTAACCATGGAAAGATTAACCATCGAAAAACGTGTTGAAGTTATTGAAGCCTTTTATGAAAATGGACGTTCAAACAAGTGATGATCCTAGGTCGCATAATCTATCAAACCAGTGATGTCACTTGGCCTCCACAATTGGAGTAGATAGACTAAACTATCGCCCGGTTCACACTCCACCCACGTCTATTGAACAGGTGAAGAGGCTCATCCCTTGTTTCCTGTTTAGGATGCGGTTTCCGGTTTTCTCTTTTCCAATCTTTTCCCTTTTCTTTTTCTTTTTTCTTTTCTTTTTTTTTTCTTTTTAATTGGAGTAGATAGACTAAACTATTGCCCGTCTATTGTACAGGTGTACACTCACGTCTATTGTACAGGTGTAGAGGCTCATCCCTTGTTCCCTGTTTAGGATGTGGTTTCCGGCTTTCTCTTTTCCAAATCTTTTCACTCCTACGTAGCCCCCTGCACATCAGTGACGTTACCGCCTTGTTCGGGGTGATATGATTTTAAAAAAAAATCGTGTGACTTGACGCCCTTAGATTTCTTCCTTTGGGTTCATTTCAAAAGATTTCAAATCAACAGCCGAAGAATTGGATAATAAGGCATATTGGTGAGAGCAAGGAGCAACTATGCAAAGACGTCATCATAAATTTTGACCATCGAGTGGAGGTGTTCCGAAGAAGCTTTGGCGGATGTTTTGGCAATATTTTTTCACAAATAATTGCTACAACTCCAAGAACATGATCCAATAGTTAAATCCATAAAATTTCACCAATAACACTGTTTTATTTACTGCTAACTTCTATTCGCCTTAATGGAAAACCCTATACATATGTAATATATAATTACAGGAAAAAAGACTACTCACTCAAATACGAGTATCCATTAAAAAATAATGTTCAAATAAATTTAAATAAAAAGTATTATTGGTACTTTTACTACAAAAATGTTTTGCCGGTATTTTTTTACTATAAAAATGTAGTGCTGGTATTTTTACTATAAGAATGTATTGTTGGTAATTTTACTATAAAAATGTATTGTTGGTAATTTTCACTATAAAAGATATCGCTGGCAATTTTACTATAAAAATGTATGGTTGGCAATTTTACTATAAAAATGTATTGCCGGAAGTTTGACTATAAAAATGTATTGGTATTAATTTTACTATAAAAATATATTGCCGGTAATTTTACTATAAAAATGTACTGTTAGTAATTTTACTATAAAAATGTATTGTTGGTAATTTTACTATAAAAATGTATTGTTGGTAATTTTACTATAAAAAAGTATTGTTGATAATTTTACTATAAAAATGTACTGTTGGTAATTTTACTATAAAAATGTATTGTTGGTAATTTTACTATAAAATGTATTATTGTTAATTTTACGATAAAAATGTATTATTGTTAATTTTACTATAAAAATATATTACCGGTAATTTTACTATAAAAATGTATTGTTGATAATTTTACTATAAAAATGTACTGTTGGTAATTTTGCTATAAAAATGTATTGTTGGTAATTTTACTATAAAATGTATTATTGTTAATTTTACTATAAAAATATATTATTGTTAATTTTACTATAAAATGTATTGCCGGTAATTTTATTATAAAAATGTATTGTGTGTAATTTTACTATAAAAATATATTGCTGGTAATTTTACTATAAAAATGTATTGTGTGTAATTTTACTATAAAAATATATTGCTGGTACTTTTACTATAAAAATATATTAGTGGTAATTTACTATAAAAATGCATTGCCGGTAATTTTACTATAAAAATATATTGGTAGTAATTTTACAATAAAAAATGTATTGTGTGTAATTTTACTATATAAATGTATTGCTGGTAGTTTTACTATATAAATGTATTGTTGGTAATTTTACTATAAATATTTATTGCTGGTATTTTTACTATAAAAACGTATTGTTGTTAATTTTACTATAGAAATGTATTATTGATAATTTTACTATAAAAATGTATTGTGTGTAATTTTACTATAAAAATATATTGCTGGTAATTTTACTATAAAAATATATTGCTGGTAATTTTACTATAAAAATATATTGCTGGCAATTTTACTATAAAAATATATTGCTGGTAATTTTACTATAAAAATATATTGCTGGTAATTTTACTAAAAAAAATTATTGTTTGTAATTTTAATATGAAAATATATTGCTGGTACATTTTTTATAAAAATGTATCGGTGGTAAATTATTATAAAAATGTATTGGTGGTAATTTTACTATAAAAGTTGTATTGGTGGTAATTTTACTATAAAAATCTATTGTTGGTAATTTTCACTATAAAAGATATCGGTGGCAATTTTACTATAAAAATGTATGGTTGGTAATTTTACTATAAAAATGTATTGCCGGAAGTTTGACTATAAAAATGTATTGGTATTAATTTTACTATAAATATATATTGCCGGTAATTTTACTATATAAATGTATTGCTGGTAATTTTACTATATAAATGTATTGCCGGTAATTTTACTATAAATATGTATTGCTGGTATTTTTACTATAAAAACGTATTGTTGTTAATTTTACTATAGAAATGTATTATTGATAATTTTACTATAAAAATGTATTGTTGGTAATTTTACTAATAAAAATGCATTGCTGGTAATTTTACTATAAATCTATTTTTGTACTTTCATAACGTTTTCTTTTGAGGTTTCACTATTTGCCTATAGTTGGGGTTCTATCAGGTGCTACTTCCCGGGTCTAGGTGGACATGAGAACAACAGCAATTAAGTGGTGATTCCAAGCTTTCCAAAACCTCCAATCTTCCGATCAGAGGCCTTGCCGCCAGATAGTTTATTGTTGTTGCCAGGTTTCTTGGGGTTTGGTTGTTAGGGTGGGTCTGGGAACAGCAGTAGTTCAGAGGTGGTTACACGCTTCTCAAAACCTTCACTCTCCGATCAGAAACCTTGCTGTTTGATGTATTTTATTGCTATCGCCAGGACTAGGGAGTTGGTGTCAGGGTGGACCTGAGAAGAACAGCAATTAAGAGCTGGTTCTACGTTTCTCTAAACCTCTAATCTCTCAATCAGTGGCCTTGCTGCCGGATGTAACCAAATGTTCATGAAAACTGAGAATATTCTTTCTTGAATACCCCATCATTCAGTTGTTCCTGTAACTGATCTGAATTTTTTGCTCTGCTTATATTGTTGCTACCAAATTTCGTGTAAATCTATTTTACTATGATAAATCTATTTTACTTTAATAAAATTCTGTCTCTTTTGCTAGTAACTATTAATTTCGTTTACGCTATCAATGGTACACAAATTTTATATCAGCCTAACTACATTTGTTCCCACGAATTCTCAGTACTGTTTTTTTCTTTCTTTTTATTTGATTGATTTACTTGGAAATTCCTCTACGCATTACGAATGCGTACAGACAACTTTACTCTTTAAAGATCCTGACACGATAACCTATATTCAGTATGAAAATAGGTAGTTGAAAGATTCGAAGCTGGGGTTAGAATTTCCGCTTGGGGGTTTCATTTTGTCTATCTAATGGTTTCAGAATCGGAATTCTATTTTATGATTGGCGGATG
Source organism: Ascarosepion bandense (assembly GCA_037127315.1). NCBI lineage: Eukaryota > Metazoa > Mollusca > Cephalopoda > Sepiida > Sepiidae > Ascarosepion > Ascarosepion bandense. The sequence continues at coordinate 9,266,944 of JBBBDQ010001908.1, forward strand.
AAAAGAAATTTAAAAGATAGGAAAAAATACTAAATAAAAACGCTTCGTTCAGCAAGCGAATTATTTTACTCCAAAACGATGTCGATCCAAATTTAATCTATAGCCACGTTTAATATCGAGGGAATATATATATATATATATATATCTCACAAAGGAGCCGAATATTTTATTTTTTAGTAGAATTAGGAATCCTAGCTAAATAATCGTTTTATGAACATCTAAATTGTTATAGTTCTCTAAGCACTATAAAATATCTGCATAAATAATATTTTCAGCATGACATCGATTTCTCTTATCTTCTTTTTATCATGATGCTAAGGCTACATTAATTTCTCCTCTAGGCATAGGACCATGTCAAACAAGCAAGAGAACCCATTCTTAAGTATCAGACAATTTTTGCGACCAAATCATCCATACATCTGGTCATGTGTGGGGCGTAATTGAACGAGAGACCAGCAAAACTCCTTGTAACACTAAAGATGAACTGAAGGCAAAGATTAAGGCAGCATTCACCATCTAAAACAAGAAGACCGTCCAGAAGAGATGTAGAAGATCCCGAAGTCGCCTGGAGGTCGTTGTTGAAGCCAATGGCAATTTTAGTGAATAATTTTACTCTTTATTATTTCAAGATATTTTCGTGTAATTTTGGTAGATACATCTGTTAAAATGGAATGTTGGTGCTATTTTTATGTACGTGTTTTCTTATACAACAGTTTAGACATCGCAACTTGTATATATATATATATATATATATTGTTTGTTATAATGTTACTATTTTTTAATGGAAATTTGTAGTTGAGTGAATAGTCTATTTTTATATGAACTGTAATAATTATTACATTATAATAATAATTGTAATAATAATAATAACATTATAATAATTGTTCGAGAAATCTTATTTGGAAAATATCTATCTTCCGAGAGGAATCGAACCTGCTTACTCCCAACACCGGGAAGATGCCGTCTTTAGACAATGGTGGCTTTTATTAGTTTACTTGCTTTCAAATCATTATAAGCATCTTAGCGATCATAGTCAGTCGGTTAAGTGTCATACGTGATACACGCTTTAGGCGATCATGTCTCGAAAGTAACATGACTGACTGGGAAGAAGATTATCCCTCAGTAGGTTGGCATTACTTTCTGCGGTAGACTGGTTGCCAGCCAAGGCTATAGATTCCAATCTTTCCTATTATTTAACCCATAACTGGAAGGAATAGACGGATTAATACCTTTTCCCAAGGGTAATTGCGTGTAAGTGAATGCAATGAATTCAGCTGGAATTCGAACTCGGCTCCCCGATTTGTCGTTCTGAGCCGATATCAACTGTACCACAACGCACATCCTAAGTATAAGAAGATTGAATGCATGGTAATCAGTAAAATGATGAACCTGAAATGCCAATTATAAATTGGGCACACTAGAATCAAACAGGCGGAGAAATTTAAATACCTGGGAAGTGCTCTAACATGACGGAAATGGCGACACAGAGATCCGAAGGCGTATTGGCATAGCTAAGGATGCATTCCAGAAGCTAAGTAGAATATTAAGGGACAGGAAAAAACCACTGGAAACAAAGAAGAGAGTACTGGATGTGATGTATGGCAGCGAATGCTGAACAATCTCATCAAAGATAAAAGCCTTGAAGAAACCAAAATGTGATTCTACAGAAGGATACTGAGGATATCGTGGACTGAGCATGCAAGCAACGATGAGGTGTTGGAAAGAATGGTAACGAAAAGGAAATTAATAGTGAGGATCAGGAAGAGACAACTGAAGTTTCTGTGACATGCAATGAGAAAGGAGGGCTTGGAGAACCTGATACTGACAGGCCAGATAGATGGAAAAAGAGACAGAAGAAGGTAGAAGATAACATATTTGCAGGGCCTGGTCAGGTGGATGACGAAACGGGGGTTGCGAGGTGTAACAGGAGCAAAAATACTAAGAGCCACCAGGGATAGGGAGACGTGGAAAACCATGATCGCCTATGTCCTGAAGGAACAGGCACATTGAAGAAGAAGAAGCATACATTTGTATATAGACGCTGGGCAATCGTTGAGAGGCAACAAATTGCTTCGAAGTGAAGTAATGGTTAGTTATCAAGTTTATCAAACTATTTATAGAGGATGGAAATTGCGACATTAAGATCCGAAGGCGTATTGGCATGGCTAAGGATGCATTCCAGAAGCTAAGGAGAATATTAAGGGACAGGAAAAATATCGCTGGAAACAAAGAAGAGAGTACTGGATGTGATGTATGGCAGCGAATGCTGAACAATCTCATCAATAATTAAAAAAAAACTTGAAGAAACCAAAATGTGGTTCTACAGAAGGATACTGAGGATACCAATGACGCAACGACGAGATTTTGGAAGAGATGGACACGAGAAAGAAATCGATACTTAACATCAGGAAAAGACAGCTGAAGTTTTTGCGGTGCAGTGGATATCGGCTCGGAACGAGAAATCGGAGAGCCGAGTTCGAATTCTAGTTGAATTCATTGCATTCATTTACGCACAAACACCCTTGGGAAAGGTATTAATCCGTCTCTTCCTTCCAGTTATGGGTTAAATAACAGGAAAGATTTGGAATCTATAGCCTTGGCTGGCAACCAGTCTACCGCAGAAAGCAATGGCAACCTACTGTGGGAAAAAAATCTTCTGCCCAGTCAGTCATGTCTATCATGTGTATCACGTATGGCACTTAACTGACTGAATGAGGAAGGAGGGTTTGGAGAACCTGATGCTCACGGGACGGATAAAGAGGAAGAGAGACAAAGAAAAGCTATGCATGATATAGTCGATGGACTTGGGCATATGGTTTGTAGAGCGGAGATTGAGTGGGATAACAGGAGAAGAGGTATTAAGAGCGACAAGGGACGGATAGGGTAATGTGGAAGGCCATGATCCTCTACGTTCTGAAGGGACATGGCATATAGAAGAAGGAAATAGAATGTATAATTGTACTTTAAAGTCAATAAAGGATACAAAAAATTTTTATGACTTAGCCTAATAGAACCAGTCTGTTTTTTTAAATTTCAAAGCAAAGTTTTGTTTTTTCGGGATTAGTTAAGGTAAATATAGAGTGAATATCTTTAACTACAAACACAACCGTCTACAAAAACTGTTTGTGACAATTCGAATCTCTCTTCGTTTGAATATCATTTTTATTTCCCACTTACAAATTGTCTAATTTTACTTATTTTGCTATCCGGAATTTTTTCTAACCACAAATAAAGACTCGCCAATTTTGAATTCGTGGTTAGTAGAAGAATCCAATTAATGTTTTTTTCTTATTTTTATTTCTGGCTTTTCAAAGTCTGGTGCAAGACAATCCTTATAAAGAACGCCGTTAAGAATTGTTTTCTCTTCAGCGGCTTTTGAAGTTAAAACGTTACACTGTGTCACAAACATATCAGCATTTTTTCCTCTTTTTCTTTCGTTTAATATTTTCCTTTCTTTTTCTTTTCTTTCTCTTACTCTTTTTCTTTTTTCGTTTTTAGCCTGTATACTTGTTTCTTTATTCTTTTTATTCTCTTTTTCTTTCTTTTTTTCTCTTTTCCTCATTTTCTTTTTTCTTTCTGTTACTCATTTTATTCTTTTTCATTCTCTTTTTAGGCCCTTTACTTTTTCTCTTCTTTTTCTCTTTTTCTTTCTTTTTTCTCTTTTCCTCATTTTTTTCTTTCTTTTACTCATTTTATTCTTTTTCATTTTCTTTTTAAGCCCTTTTACCTTTTCTTTATTCTCTTCTTTTTCTCTTTTTCTTTCTTTTTTCTCTTTTCTTTATTTTTCTTTCTTTTACTCATTTTATTCTTTTTCATTTTCTTTTTAATCCCTTTTACCTTTTCTTTATTCTCTTCCTTTTCTCTTTTTATTTCTTTTATCTCTTTTCCTCATTTTTTTCTTTCTTTTCCTCATTTTACTCTTTTTCTTTCTCTTTTTCGTTCCTTTTTCTTTATTTTCGTTTTCGTTTTTTTTCTTTCTTCTTTATCTTCTTTTCTTTCTTTTTCACTTTTTCTTTTACTTTTTTCTTTTTATTGTTCTTATTCTTTTTAATGTGTTCTTATTCTTTCTTTTACGTCCTGATGTTCTGGTGGTGTAATTTATCGTGGTTCTGAATGACAGATCGAATTCCAGTCGAATTCATAACATCCACATACACACAAATACCCCTAGGAAGGTATGAATCCGTCTCTTCTTCCTTCAGCTATAGGTTAAATATTAGGACTTGTATCTGAAAAATACCGTTATTATCACCAAAAAATTAATGAAAAATACACCTTCAATAAAAGAACAAATTATTCTTATACCCCCCACCAAAAAAATAATTAACTCCCAAAGTGTTGATAAAAATAAAACAAATCAATCAGTCAATCTCTTATTTCTGCACAACAGCTTTCTACCTAGAATGGCTATCAATGATTGTTTTGGGTGAGAATTTAGTAAAAGAAGTCATTAGTTTCATGAACAGAATTCCAGCGTATAGCTTTGTTCGAATTTCGATGATTCCTATTGCTTTGGCATGAGCATTCTAGCCACTGTTCATAAGAACACAACAGATGTAGGACTGGTTATATGATGGCACCACCAACCATTATCTTTACATATTATTCCATGACATTTGGCACGTCAGTGTATAGTGTTAGAGAAAATACTAAAAGCATACATAGAAAGGTAGCACATGCCAATATTTCCAAAATATATTTTTATACAATCTCGTGATTGTATTAAAGGGTGCTGAAACATTCTCGGCTCACTCATTTTGGAAACAACATTGTCATGAGAAACTGCTGAATACTGATTCTTTTATGAAGTGGCTTGGGCTGAGAACATCTTTAGTATCGTTTCGTGTACACCCCCCTACACACACATTTTAACCATTTTACTCCAAGGAAGGCAATAAAAACACTTTTGTGCTTGGAGTTAAAATGTTTTGAATATTGTTGAATTCTGCTCTGGGTGAGCCATTATTTTCTTATTTGTTCGTTTTGCCTAATTTTTGCTTGATTTTAAAACTTTTCATGCTTAATTGAAGGATTGATTTTGTTTTCTTAGACATTTCATTGCCTGGACTTTAACTAAGTTAAAACTTATCAATTCAACAACGTTTTTTTTTTCAATTGGAGTAGATAGACTAAACTATCGCCCGGTTCACACTCCACCCACATCTATTGAACAGGTGAAGAGGCTCATCCCTTGTTTCCTGTTTAGGATGTGGTTTCCGGTTTTCTCTTTTCCAATCTTTTCACTCTTTTCCTTTATTATTCTTTTTTTCATTTGGAGTAGATAGACTAAACTATCGCCCGGTTCACACTCCACCCACATCTATTGAACAGGTGAAGAGGCTCATCCCTTGTTTCCTGTTTAGGATGTGGTTTCCGGTTTTCTCTTTTCCAATCTTTTCACTGATTTCCTTATTTTTTATTTTTTTTTTTCAATTGGAGTAGATAGACTAAACTATCGCCCGGTTCACACTCCACCCACATCTATTGAACAGGTGAAGAGGCTCATCCCTTGTTTCCTGTTTAGGATGCGGTTTCCGGTTTTCTCTTTTCCAATCTTTTCACTGATTTCCTTATTTTTTTTTTTTTCAATTGGAGTAGATAGACTAAACTATCGCCCGGTTCACACTCCACCCACATCTATTGAACAGGTGAAGAGGCTCATCCTTTGTTTCCTGTTTAGGATGTGGTTTCCGGTTTTCTCTTTTCCAATCTTTTCACTCTTTTCCTTTATTATTCTTTTTTTCATTTGGAGTAGATAGACTAAACTATCGCCCGGTTCACACTCCACCCACATCTATTGAACAGGTGAAGAGGCTCATCCCTTGTTTCCTGTTTAGGATGTGGTTTCCGGTTTTCTCTTTTCCAATCTTTTCCCTCTTTTCCTTTATTATTCTTTTTTTCATTTGGAGTAGATAGACTAAACTATCGCCCGGTTCACACTCCACCCACATCTATTGAACAGGTGAAGAGGCTCATCCCTTGTTTCCTGTTTAGGATGTGGTTTCCGGTTTTCTCTTTTCCAATCTTTTCACTCTTTTCCTTTATTATTCTTTTTTTCATTTGGAGTAGATAGACTAAACTATCGCCCGGTTCACACTCCACCCACATCTATTGAACAGGTGAAGAGGCTCATCCCTTGTTTCCTGTTTAGGATGTGGTTTCCGGCTTTCTCTTTTCCATTCTTTTTACTCCCTTACGTAACCACCTGCGCATCAGTGGCGTTACCGCCTTGCTCGGGGTCATATGATTAAAAAAAAAAAAAAAAAAAAGACGTAAAATGAAAAAAACATTATTAAAGAGAGAGAGAGAACAATAAAAAGGAACTAAGAAGACAGAATATACCAACTGATATTGAATCTAAATTTTTTAAGAACAAAGTTGACTGGAAAGCAAGGAGCCGGAAGAGAATCCCACAAGCGAGAAGTGCGATAGAAGAAACTGTTGGTATAGAATTTGAGCTTATCTAACTGATCATTAATATTATCTCTACCTCTCTCTCTTTCTCTCTCCCTCTCCCTCTCTATCTCTTTACACACGCGCACACAAGGCGCGTGGCCGAGTGGTTAAAACGTTCACTTTCTGACCATGAAGCCTGCGTTCGAATCTTACAGGGGTGGATTTGTCAAGAAGGTGACTTCTTGATGTTATCGGTCGGGAGGAGGCGATCCCAGCGCGCGGAACACTTGAAAAGTACCTGAAAACAGTCCGACGGATTGACCTAAGCCTCATGATTGAATGGTAGATGGTTGTGCTAGTTCAAAGTCACAAGTCATCAAGACCGAGGGGTTGAGTATCCTGGCCTTGTTCAGACCGGAAATTCTAACTAACCTCCGCTAAGCATAGTTTCAGCATAAACCCTACGTGGGCTTTGTGGGTGTTGAATAAACACAAGTGTGACTGAGCATGCGTCTGCAATGGGAATTAGCTAGTCACTCTCGTAGACGGTTATCTTGGAATATAAGTGTCCTGCTATTAATATTATTTTATCATTATATATATATATATATATATATATATAACTTTATGGACACTATATATATATATATATATATATATATATATATATATATATATATATATAGGATGTTCATAAAGTTCATGTGCACTTTAAAAACTTTATAACTTTATTTGTATTTTTGATAGAAATAATCTGGAGAAAGGATTAGAAAGAAGTAAATCTAATTTTTTAAAGAATTTCCATATGTCCTCCATCATTAGGTAAGGGTAATACAATTTTGCAGTTCACGGGAAACATTGATTTACAGTAACGCCCGAAATCACATTAGTTATTTTAACTTTCAAATCTTCTAATAAATTAATGTTCTAATGAACGGAGAATCTGTAATGTGATCGATCCCGACTTAGCAGCTCAGATACAGTCACTTTCTCACCGGCGCAATGTGGTTTCTCTGTATCTTTTCTACAAATACTTTCACGGTTTCTGCTCCGATGAACTTAGCTCACTGGTGCCCCTTATATATGAATTTACTCGAGCCACAAGAGTAGCAACTAGGTCCTACCCTTTTACTGTGAAACCAATAAAATGTAAAAGCAAATTCTACTCCATCAGCTTTTCTCGCAATTGTGTAATTCCCTTCCATTTATTTGCTTCCCCGACAGCTACAATCTCCAAAAATTTAAATGTAAAGTCAACAGTCATCTTCTATCTCACTAACTCGCATCCTCCCTCTCATGCTCTTTTCTCCGTCCACTCCACTCTCATCAGTATTCTCATCCTTCTCTTACACACTTCCTGACACCTTCCATAACCTGTCACTCTTTCTCATAACTTTCCTCCTATGTAACCTCCTGCAAAACAGTGGCCGTAAAATGTCTTGTTATAAAAAAAAAGCAAACTAGGTTTGCTTGCATGCACAATTGTTTTCACATGAAAAAATCTAATGGAGTCAAATCTGGCGAACGTGGAGGCCAAATGGTCCAACCCTTCCGATTCATCTGTTAGGAAATTGCTGATTTAGAAACTGTTTAACACGCAGAGCAAAGTGACAAGGAGCTCCATTTTGTTGAAACACTGTATTATCTTTCAAGTTGTTCAAGCTCAATTATTATTATTATTATTATTATTATTTGTATCTGTATTTCTGTTTCCTTTGATTTCTGTTGTATACAGATTTTCTTCCCGGTTCTGAATTAGAGGCTTAAGGCCAGAAATGGTAAACTTGACATTTTCTAGTGCATATAGAGTATATAAAATAAAACACACACACACACACACACACACACACACACACACACACACACACACACACACACACACATCTTTCATATATTTAGCCATTCGTAGGGTTTGAGCTGTGTATGTGAGAACAACTGTTTTTACTTGTTGAAGACATGGGTTACCAGGAATCCATTCAATGAGACTATTAGAACCTTTTTTTCAATCATACCCAGGGCCTCAATCACAAATGGAATTACGTCCCTCATTTTTTTTAGATTTACACTTCAAAAAATTTTTTGTTTTTCATCATTTTTTGAAGATCTTCTTTATATTCAGCTGGAACTTAGTCAGTCAGTTAAGTGCCATACGTGATACACGCTTGGACGATTATGTCTCGAAAGAGCAGATAATCTGCCATTAATTTCTGTGGTAGACTGGTTGCCAACCAAGGCTACATAACCCAATCTGTCCTGCTATTTAACCCAGGAAGAAGTGATTGATTCATACCTTTCCCAAGGGCATTTACGCGTAAGTGAATGCAAGGAATTCAACTGGAATTCGAACTCGGATCTCCCGATTTCTTGTTTCGAGCCGCTTTCCGGCGGGAACTACCATGTCTATAAGAAAGTGTATTCTGTCGTGATCTCTGACCACTTGAGGTATTAACTTTGATTGTCCTATCTCTGTGTTTTGTAAAGTCCTACAAAATTGTTTATTTTTTAATCATTTCACCCCAAGCAAGGAATTCCACTGCCACTATTGCGCAGGGGGTTACATACGGGAAAGTGTTGAGAAAGAGTGGTTAGTTATAAGAAATATCAGGAGAGTGATAGATGGGTAAGGATACCGAGGATGAGGGTTGGGTAGATGGGAAGAGTGTTTGAGAGAATGGATGCGAGTTAGTGTGTTAGGAGGTGTCTATTGACCTTACATTTAAACTCCTGGAGATTGTAGCTGTCGGGGAAGCAAGTATATGGAAGGGAATTCTACAGGCGGGAAGTGCATAAAAGAAGCTGTTGGAGTAGAAATTGCGGTTACATTTTATCGGTTTCATTGTAGAAGTGTGGGACCTAGTTGCTAATCTAGTATCTAGTGCACATTCGTACCTAGGGGACACCAGTGATCTACGTTCATCGGAGCAGAAGCTGTGAAAATATTTATAGAAGAGGCACAGGGAAGCCACGTCACGCCGGTGAGAGAGTGACTGCAGCCGGTTTGCCAAGTCGGTATCGATCACATTACAGATTCTCCACTGTATTTTGTCAAGAACCCCGAGGAGAATATCAGGGCACCCGACCAGATGTGGCAGCATTATTCAATACACGAGCGAATGCAGGTGTTTTATCTGTAAAAGGGTTTGGGTGGCGTTTATACTAATTTCTTGCAGTTTCCTACCCATACAAGTATCATATATTGACCCACTTCATGTGTGTGTGTGAGCGGATATGAAAGTTGAACAGCTTTACTTTACATTGAATGCTTCAGTCGAAGGCTTATAAAATACACTTAAATATGTTTTATTTTTGAATACTTGACGAAACTGAAGAATGAAATAAAAATTTAGACATTTCTAAATAAATGAATGAACATAAAGAATTAAAAGAAACAAGAAGAGAAAGAATTCTTTAAATACATTTTTGCTATCATATTGTCTTTTATCTGCGAATTTTCACTTTCCCGCTGCTGTGGTCGATACGTCTTACATTTGATTGGAACAAAAAAACCCCCCAAAAAACCAAAAACGAATTAAACCTTAAAGCTTTTTGGTCTTCAACAAAAATACGAACTTTTCCATTTATTTGATTTGTTGTCTGTTGTAAGCTTAAGGCGGCTTCAATTAAAAAAATACTCAAATCATTCTTTCGGTCTATCAACAGAAAGACGAACGTTTTGTTTTACATAAGATCTTAAAAATGTAAAATGTCTTAGCTTTGATTTTACACCAACAAAATTTAAAAAAATAAAATTTCCAGTCTGCGAAGTTTTCATTTTGCAGTTGAAAAATTGGGACCGGAAGAAAGGAACAAAATATTAATCATCACCATAATCAGTCCCTCCGAGGTCTTTATGGGGCAAAGGTCAATCTCAACGCCTTCCATGATAACCGTGAATACGCTATTTTTCTGGCTTCCTTCCGACTTTTTACAATTTTTTTATGATAATTTCTTATATATTCTTTAGGTTGGTTTGGAATTTCTCCTAGAAATTTATTTGCGTTTCAAGATTCAAAAAAATAAATGTTGTTTTAGGGCCTAGGTTCCCAACCCCGGAGTAAATTACCCCAGTGGGGTAATGAGTCCATATTTTGGGGGTAATGGATGTAGCTTTTTCTACTGTCCTCGGAATGAAGACGAAGAAACGTAGCAGACTCAATGTGGCCAATGACACCCGAATAGCCCTTTCAGTCACAAAGCCAAGAATAAATAAACTGGCAAAGGCAATACAAGCTCAACACTCATATTAAGAATGGCGTCTAGGTTTCGGCTATTATACCTCTGATTATTATAGATTGGTATTGAATAATTTCCATTAACTTTGTCTGATTTTGATGTATAAAAATATAATTACTTCTTTTCCTATATTACGGGTATTTGTTCATTGGGGTAATGGTTAATAGTGAAATTGTATTTTGGGGTAATCGCAGCAAAAAGGTTGGGAACCTATGTTTTAGGGTGTCAGTAAGTGTGAAAATGCAGGTGAAGGCTAGATTTTTCTTTTGACGACAGAAGTAAAAAAAAGACAACACCCGAAAAACAACAAAACGCAGCTGGGAGTGACAGGTGTCGAGGAGGTTGGCCTATTTAAGTGAAGTCAGTCAGCAGCAGTTGTCAGTTTTAATTAGCAGTTGAGTTGAGAACACAGGAAGAGACAGAGGTCAAGCGCGGCCTCTGGCTGCTACCTCGATGTGTGTGTGCTGAAACCTCTGACCAGACCAACCCCCACTCTACGTCAAGTCACCGAAAAACGAATAAAAATATTGCATATTTTTATTTATATATAAGTGTTGATGTCAGTAATTTTGCAGTGTGAAAAAGCAAGTCACTTTAGGTGCAGCTTGTGTTTCGTCATTTTGAAGGAGAAGAATATCGTCATGAAATTTTAGTTGCAGATTAATTTTCGTCAAATTGTTCTGATGAAATTTTCTTCTAAGTGTCTGAGATGTATGAATTTAAATGTGCTTCTAGATTGGCAACTAGGTCCCACCGATTTACTGTTAACTGGCAAGATGCAACAGCTTTTTCTTTTCTAATATTTTTTGCAACATCAATTGCCATCTATAGTTTTCCGGAATACTGTTCTTTTATTGTCCTTTCACCTCCTTAAAGTCTTCTTTACTCTCAGCTCTCAACTGTGGAACTCCATTCGGGATTTCTTGCGTCTCTGTTAGCAAGTCTTCAGAAATTGAAATGCAATGCCAATCGCTAACTTTTGTTTTCCTGAATCCTGTTCTTTCTCCTCCCTTCTCCTCACTAGAGTCTTCCAATTCTCTTTCACTCACTGTAACCTATTGTGTCTTTGTAGCATTATCCTCTTGTTTGGGGTGAAATCTTTTAAATCTTTTTACTAGCACACTCCTCTCTCCATCTCCTGTATTAAATCCCCTCCTGTGTCTGCCATTTTCAAATGGTACTATTTAAACAACCTTTAGCTCTATCTATTATCCTTCCTTCTTTTTACGGATTCTGCTCACTTACAATTTTATTGCTTAATTATTATTAAGATATCTCTTTTTTTGGTCCATTCTATGATCTACGTGAGTCCCTTTCTATCTGCTGCAGTTGTTCTTAGTATTATTCTTCCGATTGGTTTCTGTATATTTCTGAGTTTATTTTTAAGCGATTTTGTTTATGTCTTTGTTTCAACCCGTACATCAAAGCATGTACTATATATTAATTATACGTTTTATATTTGAAATGTATTGACAAAGTACTTCTGTGAAATTATGCAAGACCGCGGCTATCGATTCTCACACTTGCAATACTGGAGTTTTTTTTCCGGTCTCGATAGCCCGAAAACTATAATGATTCTTGAAACTCTTATTTTTGTTGCTGGAATGGAATAAGTTCCGTGCATAATCAATGATGGCCCCTACTCCTGTTCAATACGCCACAAATGTAAGTACCCTGTTTTGTTTTGTCACAAATATAGCCACCATCCACAGAAAGTTAATTTGTTATATTGTGACCAGCTGTCGTAAATGGGCAAGGCGGCTACAGTCTTAATGAGATATACAGATAACACTGAGCTTATACAGAAGGTAGTGAAGGAAAGCAAGAAGAAAGGACTAAACATTAATTGCAAGAAGACAGAATTCTAGTTTGTTAGCAAAATGAAAAGCCCAAAATGCAAATTACAAATTTGAGAGACCGGATCTTTGTTTCCAGATTCATGACGTTTCAGTTGTTGTACGAACTTCTTAAAGTGGTAGATTGTTCTAATTTTACGAGTCATGCCTCTTCCAGATGTCTCAGTGTCAGTTATCTTCCTTTAATTCAACTCTGTAAGTTTTTGTTCACCTTTGCTGTAGCCAAAGTTGAGTTAAAACTGATAGTGAGATATCTGGAAGAGGCATGACTCATGAAACTAGAACAATCTCCCCCGGTGACCCAAATAACAGTTCGAAATTCCAATAACCTGATAAAGCACGGAACGTAAAAAGGCCGATACGTCGTGATTATGGCAACAAAGATGAGGACAACAGTCCGAACAAGATAAATAATGTAAATAATTACAATACTATTGTGAAGTTATTATTGAAATAACTAACGAGAAGACATCGGGAACTGTGAAAAACAATGTATTAACAAAAATACAATTGGTGTTAACGCCGAGTCGTGTCTCCGCTCAGCTACAGGACGAATCTGTTTACGACCCTTACTCCTTCACTCTCTACCTCTGACTGCCCGGAATACATAACTTGGTAACCGGACGTGACCTTCAGGAATAGTCCATTAGTCAATCGACTCACAGGGGTGCCCCCCAAACAAATACCTCATCTCAGAAATATAGACAAATATTGGAGTTACTGAAATCCAACAGGCGCACCAAATAAAATATCTGGGAAGTGGAAGGACAGTGCGACACTGAAACCCCAATGCACATTTGAATAGTGAAATGTGCCTTTCAAAATCTGAGCAAAGTATAAGGAAACAGAAAAATGTCGTTTGAAACAAAGAAAAGAGTACTGAAATCTTAAGTAGTATCAATCCTCCTATATGGCAGTGAATTCTGGACAATCACCTCACAGATGAAGAAGACACTTGAAGCAACAGAAATTTGGTTCTACAGAAACATACTGAGAATACTATGGGCTGAACGTGTAAACAACGACGAAGTTATAGAGACAATGGCAATAAAAAATACACTTAAAGGCAATTAAAGAAACACAATGAAAAGAGGGCTTAAAAAATTTGATACTCACATGACAGATTGAAGGTAAGAGAGAAAAAAGAAAGCAATACTCAACGTACCTGGCAAGCTGGAGTGAATGGATGACGGAACAGGATATGGGAGAGATCGCGAAAAGTCAAAATTTGCTCAAAGTTACAAGGTACAGGAAATTGTGGAGAGCCATGACCGTCAACTTTCTGAAGGGACGCTGCACACAGAAGACGAGGGAAAAGAAGACGAATGCGTCTGCTTTTCGCCAAACTTGGACAAAATGTAAAAATCAATGCATTTTTAAAATTTTCATTTCTGACCATAGAATTTGAATTAAATATAACTTGTCAACGGTACCTTTTCTCCGAAAAAGCGCTTATTAAATAATCTGATATCACATGGTATGAATTATGAAACATCTTGTAAAATAATAGCAACACTAAATTATAATTTTCTGTAACTGCTACTGTTATACTACTAGTACTAGTCCACGTAACAAAGAAAGCATCAATAATCAATAATACTATAAAATTAAAAATAAGAAGAAAACGATTGCGGTAATCAATAACAGAATTAAGTTATGAATGAAATGTTTTTTTTTCCTTATTTATGTTTATTTCCTATCCTAACGTATGGATGTGCAGGTGGTTAGCGACACACGTGAAATCGACAAACCTAATTTTAGCCGAGATCCTTATCGTATTTTTTGTTCATATTGCAAAACATTTTGAACGAAAGGCAAAAAATGTTGGGGTAATTTTATACACAAGTACACATTCTTAGAATTTTTACTCAGTTTAAGAAACAACAACACTTATTTGGAATAGCAAAATTGCAAATACTCTCAACATTAAATTTAAGTGCTGACCAGATTTATTCAGCTATTCAATACATTGAGACTATTCTGAGAACCGTAGATGTTATACCAGGATTTGTCATCGGAGGCCACAATTTGAACAACATAAGGTACGCAGATGACACAGTGCTGATAGCAGACACGGAAAGGAAACTATAAGACCTCCTACAGAAGGTAGCTGAAGAGAGTAACAAAAAAGGACTACAAATAACCTGCAAGAAAACCGAATGTATAGTCATCAGCAAAAAACAGCCCAAAATGCCAAATACAGGTGAGGGATACTAAAATCAAGCAGGTGAAAAAAATTAAATATCTGGAAAGTGTGCCAACAGAAGACAGAAAGTGTGACACAGAGATCCGAAGGCGAATTGGCATGGCGAATGATGCGTTCCAGAAGCTGAGTAAGGTATTAAGAGACAGAAAACTTTCACTAGAAACAAACAAGAGAGTACTGGATTGCTATGTGATGTCAGTTCTTCAATATGGCAGTGAATGCTGGACAATATCAACAAAGATGAAAGAAAAACGTGAAGCAGCTGAAATGTGGTTCTACAGAAGGATGTGAGCAATGATGAGGTTTTGGAATGGATGGAAACAAAAAGAAAATTAATACTGAGCATCAGGAAGAGACAGCTGAAGTTTCTGGGAGGAAGGAGGGCTTGGAGAACCCGATACTAACAGGGCCAGATAGAGGGAAAAAGAGGCAGAGGAAAGCAGCAGATAACATACTTGAAGGGTCTGAACAGGTGGATGACAGAACGAGGGTTGCGTAGTGTTACAGGAGAAAATGTGCTAAGAGCCACCAGGAATAGGGAGACGTGGAAGGTCATGGTCGCCTACATCCTGAAATGACAAGGCACATAGAAGAACAACAACAACCTACACAGCGAAACAATACTGAGAGAGATATAGTCCTTGCCAGGCTTTGTCATTGGCGGTCACAATCTCAACAATATAAGATACGCGGATGACACAGTCCTAATAGCAGACATGGAAAGGAAAATGCAGGCCCTTCTACAGAAAGTAGTAAAAGAAAACGAGAAGAAAGCATATACTTCAAGAAAACTGAATGTATGGTCATCATCAAAAAGAAGAGCCCCAAATGCCAACTACAGGTTGGGGGAACCAAAAATAAAACAAGTAAAGAAATTTAAATACATGGAAAGTGTTTTAACAGAGGATGGAAATTCCGATTCTGAGATCCGAAAACGCTTTGGCATCGCCAAGGAGAAATTTCGAAAGCAAACCAGAGTACTGAGAGAATGGATAATCTCATTGGAAACAAAGAAAAGAATGCTAAATTGCTATGTGATATCTGTCTTTTTGTATATTAGCGAATGTTAAATGATCTCTTCAACAATGAGGGAGAGGCTTGAAGCAGCAGAAATGTGGTTCTACAGAAGGATGCTATGGATACCAAGCATGTGTTCAACGATTAGGTATTGGAGAGTATGCAAACGAGAAGAAAACTCATACTTAACATCAAGAAGAGACAGATGAGGTTCCTGGGGCACATAATGAGGAAAGAGGGTCTGGAAAATCTGTTACTCACAGGACGGATAGAAGGAAAGAGAGACCGGGGAAAGTAGCACGATACATATTTGACAGGCTTGAACAAATGGATGGTAAGCAGGGTTTGGGAGAGATAACAAAAGGAAAAAATATTAAGAGCGACAAGAGACAGGGAAAAATGCAAGTTCATGATCGCCTTCGTCCTGAAGGAACACGGTAAGTGAATAAGAAGAACTGGATTGGCGGCAATCAAAACTGGAAGCGGCCGAAATGTGGTTCTACAGAAGGATGCTACGGATATCGTGGACTGAGCATTCAAGCAACGACGAGGTGTTAGAAAGAATGGCAACAAAAGGAAATTGATGCTGAGCATCAGGAAGAGACAACTGAAGTTCCTGGGAATGCAATGAGGAAGGAGAGCCTGGAGAACCTGATACTGACTGGACAGATAGAAGGAAGGAGAGACAGAGGAAGGCAGCGGATAACATATTTGCAGGGTCTGATCAGGTGGATGACGGAACGGGGGTTGCCAGGAGCAACAGGAGCAAACATACTAAGAGCCACAAGGGATAGGGAGACGTGGAGATCCATGATCGCCTATGTCCTGAAGGGACAGGGCACATAGAAGAAGAAGAAGAAACAAAATTTCTGTGTTAACAGTTTCTTCTCTCTCGTGGAACACTCTTCCGGCTTCTTGCTTCCTTGTCAACTTTGATCTTCAAAAATTTAAATTCAATGTCAAACGTTATCTTTTGTCTTCTAATTCTTGTTCTTTTATTGTTCCTTCGCTATAGTATTGTTTTTTTTTTGTTGTAAATATAATAAAATTAAAATTTATTGGTAACTTTCTAACAGTTCCTCAACAAGAGTCTTTGTAAGTTAAACTATAAAATCAAAGTACCTAAAACATTAGATTGCATAGCATAATATTAAGACTACTGCGTACTTTAAAAAATTATATAAAAGGGCGTTCAAGTCATATTAGTCAACTAGTGTTGTGTCCCCGTAGACAAAATTCCCGAGCATAAGTCTGTCGAGTGAGTTAACATTTAAAAAAATACACACCTCCGTGTTAAAAATGCTTTTCTGCGATAATTTAAACACAAAGTAATTAATATTTGTTTCAGTAAAGTAAATTAAAATATATTTTATTTTTGAAATATTTATTTATTAAAGGCAATTAGCTGTGTTGACATATTTGTCGATACAGACTGTAGGATTTCGTAAGATTTATTTGTACAGACAATCCGAGATTACGCACACCTGTACCTTTTCAAGAGCCAAAATAAAAAAAGAATATACATTTATAGATTCACTAATAAAAAAAGATCTTTTCTTAAGACGGTTGGTTCACTGGTTTTTACCGTCCGCAAAAACATCTCAGAGATTCATAGGTTGTCTACGGGACGCCATGTCCAGGTGACATGATTTTTCTTACATTCTCATTTTCTCCTTCTTTCTCATGTACTTTCAACAAAGAAAGAAAAAACATCACAGAGAGTCACAGGTCGTCAACTGGACGTTTCATCTTGGTAACATGCCTTTTTCACACCCTTCCACTCTCTTTTTCACACTGTACTACTTGATTTTACCCTTTCCTCATTATTTGTAAGAAACAAAAAGAAAACAGGAACAAAGACATCATTTTCGTTTTCATTCACATTCAGGACGAACTTGTTCCCCTATAATTGTACACACTTCTAGCGACACCAGATTTGTTTTTTCTTCACAAATCCATTTCGTCTAACTTTCAGAAAACTGGGCTCTTAAACACACATTCAAAAGAAAAACTTTATGCAAAACTTTCAAACATAAATGTTATTTCAAAAGCAAAAAAAAAAAAAAAAAAAAATGATGTTATTTTCTCGTTAAATAAGTTTACACTTATTAATACAAAGGAGGCCCTTTTAACTTTTGTTTCAAACTTCTGATTCTTTCAAATGTGGTGGGTTCAGTTATGTTTGGCACAAGATCATTTCGTAAGCATAGCCGACACTTGCCACAAAACAACTTTAGCGTTTTTACTGATAATAAAATGAAAATCAATTCCAATCAATTTAAATTCAGTTTAAAATACAGCAAAGTATTTTGCTACTTGGAAATATTAAATTTAACCTATTAGCTTCAAATTAAAAATAAAACAGAAACTTCAAGAAAGATTTTTCATCATTTAAAAAGTATATTTTAAAGTTTTAAAATACATTTTAAATCTTAGGTTTTCATTGAGGCACCTAAATATATAGAAATATAATAAAATCCTGTCAAAAAGAAAAAAGTATGATAGATTATTTAATACCTTAAAATGTATTACTGAGCATGTTAACTTCGAAACTTTCCAAGAAAAATGTTTTGAAACGGAAATTAGGTGAAGAAACATGCACATTTCTATTTTTAGTATCGTACAAAGAATATTTTTTTTAAATTAAATATATGTCCGATATTGAGATTTTAATGAATGATATGATACAGCTTTTTAAAAAGATTATATTGGCATGGCTACACTCGGTCTTTTATTATATTCAAAGATGTAATTTCTTCACTGATTTTAACTTCTGAAACACGGGGTGTCGATCGCCTCAGTTTAACAACGCCGAGCCTAGTCATGACCTATATAGGTGACCGCGTCGGAATACCTGGTACTGTAAGCTAATTGTGTGTGTGGTGTAATGGATAAGATTCAGAAAGAAGAAGTCGAAAAGTTGAGGTCGAATTCTAGTCGGTTTCGTTATATTCACTTACGTGCAAATACTCTTGGGAAAAGTATGAATCCATTTCTTTTCCATTCAGCTATGAGTTAAATAGTAAGACTTGTATCAGAACATCATTATCACAAAAACTGTTTTACCATCTGTTGTATCCTTTAAAGATCTTACAAACAGACAAGTTGGTACTCGAGTGAAAGAACAGCAACACATACGTAGTTGAAAGAAGAGAGGTTTATTGTAAAGAAAATACACAACGACAAGATAGGGAATCTGGTGGTAGGCTAGTAATTGCCGAAGCAAGAATATTTGCTACCTTCCCACCAAGACAGGTGTGACTCAAGGGCGAGTTATGTGAGAACTCCGAACCCGTATGCTCAGCCAAAAATATTCCGTAGACACAGCTTAAGACTGGATCAGGCTCTTGTTTTTCAACCCAAGCGAGACTCTACCCTTCGTCAGAGTCTAGCCTTGGTCCTTTTCTCCCCAGGCACAGAGAGGTGCACGAGAGTACTTGCTCAGGACCGATCGCCCAGTCCGTAAGCAAGCCTCGTTGCCAAATCAAGGGTATTTGCCACCTTTCCACTGAGGCAGGTGTGACACAAGGTCGATTATGTGTGAACTCTGAACCCTTAAGCTCAGCCAAAAATATCCAGTAGACTCAGCTTAAGGCTGGATCTAACTCTTGTTTCTTCAACCCAAGCGAGACTCTATCCTTCGGTGGAGCCTCGCCTGGGTCCCTCTCTGCTCAGACGGAGAGATGTTAACAAGAGTGCTTGCTCGTGACTGATCCCGTTGTTCTCTTGTGCATACTATATATGGCTACTAATATAATCTATCCATATAGGCGATAGTGAGTGTGGGATATTCCATTACAGCACAATCCAAAGTATGTTTCAGCTTTAAATAACCTAAAAGGGTTGATAGGCTGTAAAAACTTCAATAATAATAATAATAATAATAATAATAATAATAATAATAATGTTAAAATTGAAGCAAATAGAGCGAACATTATTGTTAAAAACCAGAAAGAAAAAACTTATCTATTAATTGATATGGCTTGTCCAGCGGATTGTAACATATCAACCAAGGAATTCGAAAAGCAGTCACAATATAAAGACCTGGAAATTGAAATAGAAAAAATGTGGAAATTGAAAACAAGAGTCGTGCCAGTGATAGTAGGTGCACTTGGAATGATAAAAAAACAAAGCAGCATATTGAAAGAATCCCTGGAAACCCCAGCTTGAGAGATATACAAACATTTTCTTATGAAGTACAGCCCACACACTAAGGAAAACTTTATCTATGTAATGCTGGGGATGATGGGGAGATAGAAAAAACATGAAATGGAGCCATAACAACACACTAGGACCTACCTTAGGTCTTATCGCAGACTTGGTAGGTAGTGTGACCATAGCAGAAATCGAAATATGATGAAAAATGACAGAATAATAATTATGAAAGCTTATAATTGCGTTGTATTAGCATATTGTTTTGATTCACATAGCGGGGATAAATTTGCAATGATTTAAATAATAAACTGGATCCTGTATTAACTTATATTAATTATATTGAAAACTAAATAATTATTAATTTATATAAAATTTAATAACATTTTATTTTATATTTGTGATATGTAAGGCTTAACCTATTGTCACATACAAACATTTATAAAGAAAAAACATTATTTCTGGACACATTAACTATTGTAAAATCACATTCTTCTTTTTCTTCTTTTTCATTATTATTATTATTATTATTATTATTATTATTATTATTATTATGTTGTGGTAGTAGTAGTAGTAGTAGTAGTAGTAATATCATTTTCTTTGATTTCTCTTGTATACACATTAACTTTCCCAACAGAAGACATCAGTTCAGAAATGGCATCATGACAAAAAATGTAATAAAATCTAATGCTTATTTTCTGCATCTCGAGATCGTTGACAAAATCCTGGGAAGGGTTTGCAATCAGTTCTGACAATCGGTTCTGACCAGGAATCTCGTCTCAAGTCACTTTCTCGCCGATGTGACATGGCTTCTCTCTGTCTGTTCCATAAATATTTTCATGGCAACTGTTCGGATGAGACAGTGCAGTGTAGTTTTCTTTCCGTGTCTGCAATCAGCAGACACGGAAAGAAAACTACAAGACCTCCTACAGAAGGTAGCTTTGGAGAGTGACAAAACGGACTACAAATAAACTTTAAGAAAACTGAATGTATGGTCATCAGCAAAACGAGCAACCCAAAATGCCAAAAGAAGGAGGGAAACACCAGAATCAAACAAGTACAAAAATTTAAATACCTAGGAAGTGTTCTAACAGGAGATGGAAATTGCGACACAAAGATCCGAAGGCGAATTGGCATGGCAAAGGACGCGTTCCAGAAGCTGAGTAAAGTACTAACACACAGGAAAATTTCACTAGAAACAAAGAAAAAAGATTGCTGGATTGCTATGTGATGCCAGTTCTTCAATACGGCAGTGAATGCTGGACAATACCATCGAAAATGAGGACAAAACTTGAAGCAACGGAAATGTGGTTCTACAGAAGGATGCTTCAGCTATCGTGGACCGAGCATGCGAGCAACGATGAGGTGTTTGAAAGAATGGCAACCAAAAGGAAATTAATAGTAAGCATCAGGACGAGACAACTGAAGTTCTTAGGATATGAGATGAGGAAGGAGGGCTACGAGAACCTGATACTGACAGGCTAGATAGGAGGGAAAAGAGACAGAGGAAGGCAGCGGATAACATATTTGCAGGGCCTGATCAGGTGGATGACGAAAGCGGTTGCGAAGTGTAATAGGAGAAAACATACTAAGAGCCACCAGGGATAAGGAGACGTGGAGAACCATGATCGCCTACGTCCTGAAAGAACAGGGCACATAGAAGAAGAAGAAGAAGACTGGATTGACAACTCAGTCACGTCGTTTTACTATTGAACCTCTTCTCCTTTATGTGCCGTGTCCCTTCAGTAAGTAGTCGATCATGGATTTCCACTTGGCCCTGTCTCTTGTCACTCTCAATATTCTTTCTCTTGGTATCTCTTCTAAGCACTGCTCTGCCTTCCATTTACTCAGATCTAACAAGTATCTCTCGCGCAGCTTTCCCCTGTCTTTCCTTCCCTTTAATCCGATCTGTGAGTACTAAATTCTCTAGGCCCTCCTTCTTCATTACGTGTCCTAGGAACCTCATTTGTCACTTCCTGATATTTACTCTGAGTTTTCTTCTCGTTTACACCCTTTCCAACACCTCATCGTTGCACACGTGCTATGTCAATGGTATCCTCAGCATCCTTCTGTAAAACAACATTTCTGCTGCCTCTCCTTCATCCTTGATGAGATCATCTCACATTCACTTCTATACAGGACAGATATCACACAGCAATCCGGCACACGTTTCTTTGTTTCCAATGAAATTTCCTGTCTTTCAGTACTCGAGTTAGCTTCTGAAATGTGTCCTTGGCCATGCCAATGCGTCTTTGGATGACAATGTCGCACTCTCCATCCTCTGTCAGAACATTTCCCAGGTATTTAAATTCCTTTACTTGTTTTATTTTAGTTTTTTCAGACCTGTAACTGGCATATTGAGGACTTCTTTTTCTTGATGTGCATACATTCAGTTTTCTTGAAGTTTATGCTCAGTCTTTTCTTCTCGCTTTCTCTTGCTACCCTCTGTATAGGTTGAATATATCCGGTGAGAAAACACATCCTTGTCTTACGCCCCGTTTTATTTTTTGTATATCTGCCAAATTCACTTTCTATTCCTACACAAGCGGTTTGCTTTCGATATAGATTATTTATTATCCTAACATTATTTTTCGAAAATGTCAAGGTTATGGAGCATCTCTATCAAGTTTTTGTGGCGTATTTTGTCAAACGCCTTTGTGTAGTCTATAAAGCACGAATAAAGGTTCTTCTGTATTTGTATTGCTTGTTCAGATATCATTCTGAGCATGAATATCGGTTTCCTCTTTCCGGTATCTTTAAGGAAGCCACACTGTTCTTGTCCTATCTCTGGGCCAATTCTGCTGCGCGCTTTGCTCATCAGCATCCGGATGATGAGTTTTGTTATGTGGCTCATTAAACTGATAGTTAGGTGGAGTTCACATTCCTTTGCACCTGGCTTCTTTGGTAATATTATAAAAATGGATCTGCTTAGGTCTTCCGCTATATTGTAGGTTTCGTTTATTATTTCTGTGAGCATGTCTACGTCAATGCCTTCTAAGGACAACATCTCTATTATAATCCCGTCGGGTCCTGCTGCTTTGTTTCTGTTCAATTTGGCCATTGTCGATTCCACTTCGGTTTTTAATATTTCTGGTCCATTCGTAATTTTGTGTATTATTGGTTACTTTCTATTGTCGTGGAAGAGATCTCCGATATACTCGTCCTATTTCTGAAGTATTTTTCTTCTTTTTCTACCATCCTTTGCTTTTATACATCCTGTTGTTGAACAGGTTTTTTGTTATGTTAGTTCCTTTATGTTTTTTTATGCATATCACCATTATTGGTTGTGCTCGGTCTCTCTGCCTTGGTGCATTTGTCGTTGAGCTTCCTTTCTTTAGCCTTTCTACATTTGCTCCGTGTTTCCTTGCAGTAAGTTGCACCTTCTGACCCATGGCCAACTTTGGCATTCAGATTTCACATGATTATTCTAATTTCTTGTGATTTTCTTTTTTTTAAAATCATTTCACCCTAAGCAAGGCATATATATATATATATATATATATATATATATATATATATATATATACCTCCTGACACGCCCACGGCCTGAGAAACAATAGTAAGGCAGAGTAGACTCACTTCATTAGAGAGAATAGCGAGACAATGTCTGCTCAGTGAATTCTCTTTACTACCAGTTATTAAACTTTACTACTAGTTATTAAAGCTCTTGCCGCGTGTTCGGTATTTGACAGTGCCTTATTATTTTTTATTGTATTGCAGTAAATATGTCTTTGCATAGTGATATATATATATATATATATATATATATATATATATATATATATATATATATATCACTCCTATCACGCTCAGGGGTTTGGATTATTTTTTCCCTATGTCTTAATGTAAGATACTCAAAAGTAGGTACATCAATATATACTGCCACTATTGCGCATGGGTTTACATGGTGCTGAGAGAGTGATTAGATATAGAAAATGTAAGAAGGAGAGTGATAGACGGGTAAAGAGATACATAGGAAGAGTGTTTGGGAGAATGGATGAGAGTTAGTGTGTTAGGAGGTGTCTATTGACCTTACATTTAAACTCTTGGAGATTATAGCTGTCGGGGAAGCAAGTATGTGGAAGGAAATTCCACAGGCAGAAAGTGCGAGAAAAGAAACTGTTGGAGTAGAAATTGTGGTTACATTTTATCGGTTTCACTGTAAAAGGGTGGGACCTAGTTGCTAATCTAGTATCTCGTGCAAATTCGTACTTAGGGGGCACCACTGATCTACGTTCATGGGAGCAGAAGCCGTGATAGAAGAGGCACAGGGAAGCCACGTCATGCCGGTGAGAGAGTGACTGCAGCCGGTTTGCCAAGTCGGTATCGATCACATTCACATCCTCCGTTGTATTTTGTCAAGAACTCCGAGGATAATAGCAGGGGTACCCGACTAGATGTGGCACTAGTAGTATTCAATACATGGGTGGATGGTAGATTTATATATGTACAGGATAGATTCAGACGGAAAAATCTTCCGGGTCCTGCACAGAGAACTGTCTTTCATAGCAGCAGATTTAGCAATGGATTCGATATAGTCATTCCACTTGAGGTCTGTTGAGAGTGTGAGGCCAAGCAGGCGTAGTGTTTTACTCTCTGGGAGGCAAGCCTGTTCCATACTAATTGGAGGTAGGTGCGATTGTCTATGATGGTTAATTGATAGCAGCTTCGTTTTGGAAGAATTGAAATTTACGCTGTGCCTTGGCATAATCTAGCATAGATTTCTTCTTCTGTACTTTGTATTGTCTGTGCATATACCACTATTGACGACATAGTGAAAGACCTCCCTTTCAGTTTAACTACTAGAATTCTTTCAGATACGTGGCAGTATTCCATAACGCATTTCTTTGTGTTTTTATCCAGTATAACGCCGAGTATTTTTTCATTATTTTCACCTCCTTCGTATATAATTCTGTGGTCGTCACTGATGAAGTCGCCATTGTTTGGCCATCTCGTTTCACATGTGCCTAAAAGGTTGATGTTTAATCTACTCATCTCCTTCACGTTTTCCAACTGTCCACAGTTGTTTATGGTTATAAATTTCGACGTCCCAAGAGTTATTTTTTGTTTGTTGTAAACAGTCGCAGGATTACGGTCCGGTGACATCTGTCGCTCATATCCTTTCATTCCGGGCGAGGGATAAATTCTAAGGAATTTTGTCCCTTTTACGCCGTTGATGCTAACAGTTGTAGGATAACGGTCTTATGACACCTTTCACTCATGTCCTTTAATTCCGAGCGAGGGATAAATTCTAAGGAAATTTGTCCCCATTACGCCGACTGTTGAACTAGCGAGATGAAAACATCATTCTTTTCTCGTACTACACCCCTGTGAAACTTCCTTCCGATTCGTTGCTTCCCTGATAACTACAATCTTCAAAAATTTAAATGCAACTTCAATCGGCATCTTCTATTTTCTCGGACCCTGTTTATTTTTTGTACTTTCCTCAGTCGACACTATACCCACTCTTCTCTTTCACTTACCCTTTCCGTAAGCCCCTGCATTCTAGTGACATTGTCGTTTTGCTTGGGGTGAAACAATTAAAAAACAAAAACAAAAGAGCAAAGAACAGACACATTCTACATTATTAAAGGTGTTAGCCTTACTTTTAAGAATAGTTTTGTAGTTATTTAATTCATGGGCTACCAAGGATCCCACTTCAATAAGTCGACCGGAAACTTTTCCTATCAAACTAAGGATTTATTACTATTATTATTGTTATTGTTGCTGATCATCTTTATTATAACAAAGACCGTTGCGTATATATATATATATATATATATATATATATATATATATATATATATATATATATATATATATATATATATACCTCCTGACACGCTCACGGCCTGAGAAACAATAGTGAGGTAGAGTAGACTGACTTCATTAGAGAGAATAGCGAGACAATGTCTGCTCAGTGAATTCTCTTTACTACCAGTTATTAAACTTTACTACTAGTTATTAAAGCTCTTGCCGCGTGTTCGGTATTTGACAGTGCCTTATTATTTTTTTATTGTACTGCAGTAAATATGTCTTTGTATAGTGATATATATATATATATATACACTCTTTTCTAATAAAGATAGTTTTGTATATATATATATATATTGTGACGAGGTGCTAGTTCCGGTGGTTGGGGGTGGTCGTCGGAGTGAGCATTTGGCAGGGAGGGGCCGCCTCGATTTGGCTATATACCACCAGTTCTGATTCCGTCTCCCGTTTATTATTCGGAACAAGATCTATAGGTTAATCCAAGAGAATTGGAAATCCGGGCTATTCGCTCTCGGGTTGGCTCGTTATATAAAAGGGGGGGGGATAAAGTTGACAATATCAAACAAACAGAGAGCTCATAAAAATCGCACAGGTAAAAAAAAAAAGGAAATGATTCACAGGGCAATGTGTTACAGACGAAGTACATAACTTTTTCCTCTGTTTTTTTTTTTTACTTTTAACTCTTTATTTTTTTTTTTTACTTTTAAAAAGAAATAAAAGGAACCACTTTCAAGGTTTCAATACAAAATGATAATACAAAGAAAACATTAAACAAGGACATTTAGATAACTGGCAAAGAAATATTAAACAAGGATAATAATAATGATAATAATAATGCAATTGTCTTTCAAAGTCTCTTTCTTTTTCTTATCTTATTTTTCTTCTCTCTTTTGTTTTTTTTTCTAACTTTTCTTCGCTTGGCCAGGGCGACGAATTATTACCAGAGGTAATATCAGTCACAATAGTTCTTTTTCTCTCTCTTTTTTTTTTTTACAGAGGCGAGTGGTAGGCAGAAAACGCTTTTTTGTTTTTTCCTCTTTTCGTTTTGTTTTATTCGAGTGAGGGTGGCTTGTTCCTTTTTTTTTCTATTCGACTATTTGAGATATTAAAGTCGGTACTTATCTTTGAGGAGACGGCACTCTGATCATTTTTACGTGATTCTTCCATTCAAGATTCACGGAGCTGCGTGAGGCACGTGTGGTCCTTAGCTGGCTTTCTCTGCAACTAAATCTCCCGCCTATTTCATCTCTCTCAAGATGTTTAGAGATGGTGGCAGTAGCCACTCTTTCCGGATTTCCCCTCACCTTACAGTTTTTACCCCCTCTCTCTCATCTATGTCTACTTGCGTCTTCGCACACCATTTCGGCTTATCTCTCTCCCTCCCCTTGCCTAGCACACTGGGCAGGGGAAAAGGGGCTAGTGGACGCCGGGGTGGTAGGGGTGTTTCCTCTCTCCACGATATCTCGTGACACCCCCTCCCTTCAAGAAAAGAAAGGTAGGGAAGAAAAGATTCTTTTCCTTATTCTCCTTTCTTTCTATCTTCCCCTTCTTCCTTTCAACATCTAGAAAGGCTGTCAGCCACAACGTTTTTCACTCCTTTAATGTGGCTCACTTCTAAATTATATTCCTGCAAGTTGAGGAACCAGGCTTGTAATTTCCTATTCTTGTCCTTCATTCTCTCCAAGAATGTTAGAGGATTATGGTCGGTGTATATTTTTGTGGGGTTAGCATTTGCTGTCACGTAGATCTCAAAATGCTGAATGCTACTCATCAGGGCAAATAGTTCCTTTTCGACTGTGGAATAAGCTCGTTGGTGTCGGTTTAGCTTTTTGGAATAATAACTAACTGGGCGAAGCTTTCCTTCCTCACTTTCTTGCATCAGCACAGCTCCGATGCCTTGATTACTAGCATCGACAGCTAAGTGAAAGGGTTTCTCAAATTCTGGTGCGATTAACACGGGTTCTGTGATTAGGGCCTGCTTTATATCATCAAAAGCCCTTTGGCATTCTTCTGTCCATCTATATCTTGTCTCTTTCTTCAATAAATCTGTTAGGGGTGCTGCCCTTCCAGAAAAATTTCTACAGAACCTCCTATAGTAACCCGCCATCCCAAGAAATCTTCTCAGCTCTCTGACATTCTTTGGGGTAGGATACTCCTGTATGTTCTTGGTTTTTGCGTCGCTTGGCTTGACGTGTCCGTAGCCTACCGTGTGTCCAAGGTATTTTACAGCAGCTGCTCCGAATTCACTCTTCATTAGGTTTACAGTCAAGTTCGCTTCGTTTAGCTTCTGAAAGACTTTCTTCATAGTCTCTAAATGGTTTTCCCATGTGTCACTGTAGATAACAATATCATCTATATAGGCATCCACTCCCTCTATACCTGAAAGACATTTAGTCATCAGCCTCATAAATGTGGCTTGGGAATTTTTCATCCCAAAAGGCATGACACGGTACTGGTAGGCTCCTCCTGGGACCACAAAGGCAGAAACGGCTTTTGCTCGGTCTGATAAGGGTACTGCCCAGTAGCCCTTCAACAGGTCGCATTTTGTAATGTACTTGGCGTGACCTATCCGGTCAATGCAGTCCTCTATGCGAGGGATGGGGAAACAATCCGCTTTGGTCATCGCATTAACCTTCCGGTAGTCCGTACAAAATCTCACAGTCCCATCTTCCTTCCCTACCAGTACACATGGTGAGGCCCAAGCACTGTCGCTTGGCTCTATAATCTCATTCTCCAGCATATAGTCGATCTCCTCCTTCATCAATTTCATCTTTCTAGGGTTTAGCCTATATGGATGTTGTTTGATCGGACCATCCTGGGTTAACTCAATGTCATGCTGTATCATGGTAGTTTTCTTAGGTACATCCGCAAATAGCCCAGGGTATCTTTTGATAAGACCTTCCAAATCATTCTGCTTAGACTCTGATAAATGATTCAGCTTTTCTTTCAGATTTCTCAGGATCTCTGAGTTTTTCAATTTCAGAGGTGGTCTCTTTTCTGTCTGCTCTTCCTTCTCATTTTCAGTTGTTTGGTTTTCACCAGTTACTGCTAGGACAGGCTGGTTCTCCCGACGAATATACTTTTTTAGCCTGTTAATGTGACACACCTGTGTCTTCTTCCTTCCCTCGGGAGTGTTAATCCGATAGTTCCTTTCGTCTATCTTCTGCGCAATCGTGTAGGGACCTTGATATTTCCTTTCGAAGGGTGACCCTTTGTTTGGTGATAACAGCAACACTTCTTCATCCTTCTCGAATTCCCTACTCTTTGCCTTTTTATCAAATTTTTCTTTCATTTTCTCCTGTGCTTGGGACAAGTTCTTCCGGGCTAACTCTTGTGCCTTAGATAGGTTCTCTTTCAGTCTATCTACATAGGCTGATGCTTCTTTGGGTAGCTTCTCTTGTTCTACCCATCGCTCTTTCGCCATTTGTAGTGGTCCTCTTACTGATCGTCCGTATACTAGCTCAAAGGGGCTGAATCCCAACGATTCCTGTACAGCACTTCTCGCCGCGAACAGCACAAAGGGCAGTCCATGGTCCCACTCTTGCCCCCGCTCTGCACAATGGGCCCTGAGCATACTCTTGAGGGTGGAATGGAATCTCTCCAGTGCCCCTTGAGATTGAGGATGGTAGGCCGTGGACTGCACATGTTTCACTCCTAGCTGATCTGTCACCTTTTTGAAGAGTCTTGACATGAAGTTGGATCCCTTATCGGTTTGGATAATCTGGGGCAGTCCCACCTTCATGAAGAAATTGATCATCGCATCAACCACCTTCCTTGTGGTTATGGTCCTTAATGGAATAGCTTCTGGGAACCTCGTCGCAGCACACATCAGTGTTAAAATGTATCTGTTCCCTGCCTTCGTCTGTGGTAGTGGACCCACACAGTCCATCAGAATTCGGCTGAAGGGTTCCTCCATTGCTGGTATCGGTTTTAAGGGTGCAGGTGGGATCTTCTGGTTTGGTTTACCAGTGCCTTGGCATGTTTTACATGAGCTACAGAATGCTTTCACATTCTTCTCGACTCCTGGCCAATAGAAGTGCTCTAGTAGTTTATCACGGGTTTTAGCAACGCCCAGATGACCCGCCATGGGTACCTCATGTGCTAACCTTAGCAACTCTTCTCGGTATCCCTTTGGTATTACTACTTGCTGGAATGTATTCTGGCCTCCTGTTACCGCTGCCTTTTTTGATCTCCACCTCCTCATTAGTATCCCATCCTGGAGATAATAAATGCTGAAGAATTTACCCCCATCAGGTTTGTCGACGCGGTTGTACAGTTTTTTCAAACTCTCATCCTTTTGTTGGTGATCAACCAATTCTTTTCTGGGTTTTCCGAGTTGTATGAGCTTTATCTCTTCCTCGTTCTCTTTATCAGTCTGTGGTCGACTCCTTAGATTGTATCTCCTCGGCTCTGGCGCCCTTTCGATCTCTTTGCTATGGGTGCCTGGTTTGGCCACTCCATTGGGCTGGCCTTTCTCTACTCCTATTTCATTTCCAAGTAACAGTGAAATGCCCCTCATGGGTAGTTTATCCACTACCCCCACTTGGATTGGTCCAGTCTTCCATTTGGACTTTATTGACACCTCACATAGGGGAATTCTCATTCTCTTCCCGCCAATGCCTTCGACTTGCACTGTCCTGTGTGTTGTCTCTAGTGCTCCTTTTGGCACTTTTTCTTTCACCAGTAGAGACTGAGACGCTCCTGTGTCTCTTAATATAGTTATTTCTACTGGTTTTCTGTCTGGGCCGCTTATGACTCCTTTTCTCATCCATGGGCGATAAGATTCCATTGTTCTGTCCGTCGTGACAGCCCCTTGAGGTTTCCCTGTCGGGTTATGGTTCGCCTCTGGCCCTCTCCCAAGCAGGCATCTTACTGCTATGTGCCCCGCCTTTCCACACTTATAACAAGTTATGGTTCTGCTTTCCCTTTTAGGAATGCTCTTCACTTCGACTCTATCGTCTCTTACTCTATTCTCCTGGCTTCCTAAGTATATCCGTCCTTTCGTCTTCCGACGTGTAATTGTGTACTCGTCAGCCAGTGCAGCCAGGTCATAACCGGTTTCGGCTTTCCTTTCACTGAGATGCATCCTAATCTCCTCTGGCATGCAATTCAGGAATTCTTCAATCAACACCAGTTGTCGAAGCTTCTCAATGTCTCCTTGTACTTTTTTTGCATCACACCACTTGTCTAGCGCATGTTCTTTGACCCGCAGAAACTCCACATACGATTGGCTTTCCTTTTTCCTCTGTTGTCGGAATTTCTGCCTATAGGCTTCCGGCACCAATTCAAAGCTTTTCAAGACTGCCGCCTTGACCGTCTCATAATCTGCGCAGCTTTCTGTCGGTAAGGTTGCATAGACTTTCTGTGCTTTCCCTGCTAGTACAGTTTGGAGTAACATCGACCAGTACTCTTTTGGCCACCCAAGGTTTAATGCTGTCCTCTCAAAATGTGCAAAATACTCATCGACGTTAGCTTCATCGAATTTCGGAACTAGCCGGACTTGCTTCGCCACATCGAAGCTTTCACGGCTTCCTCTACGTCCGTTTCCTGCCAAGTCAATCTCCCGTAGCCTAGTCTCTTGTTCGATCCTGGCTTTATCCAGTTCAATCCTGGCCTTTTCCAACTCCATCCTGGCTTGGATTCTGACCTTCTCTAACTCCACTTGCTCGGGAGTCATCTGCACACTTTCAGTCAGCTCCTCTAGTACCATCTCTTCAAATACGTTCTCATCTACCATGTGCTCAGCTATTATTCGGATGACTCTGTCCTTTCTCATAGCATTTTGCACCTCTAACTCGAGTTTCCTGCCCACGTTTAGTAGCTCGCTCTTCCTTAGCTTCTCCAATTTTGCCATGGAGGGATCCTGCAAAAATAATTCTACCTCATCCATTTCTTCAAATGTTCACAGGAGTTTATTTTTTTTTCTATGGATGAGAGTGTGTAAAAAAAAAAATAGTCTTTGGGGATATTAAGAACGAATATGTAAAAAAAAAATTCCCGGACGAGCCCCCATATAAGTATATGTGACGAGGTGCTAGTTCCGGTGGTTGGGGGTGGTCGTCGGAGTGAGCATTTGGCAGGGAGGGGCCGCCTCGATTTGGCTATATACCACCAGTTCTGATTCCGTCTCCCGTTTATTATTCGGAACAAGATCTATAGGTTAATCCAAGAGAATTGGAAATCCGGGCTATTCGCTCTCGGGTTGGCTCGTTATATAAAAGGGGGGGGGATAAAGTTGACAATATCAAACAAACAGAGAGCTCATAAAAATCGCACAGGTAAAAAAAAAAAGGAAATGATTCACAGGGCAATGTGTTACAGACGAAGTACATAACTTTTTCCTCTGTTTTTTTTTTTTTACTTTTAACTCTTTATTTTTTTTTTTTTACTTTTAAAAAGAAATAAAAGGAACCACTTTCAAGGTTTCAATACAAAATGATAATACAAAGAAAACATTAAACAAGGACATTTAGATAACTGGCAAAGAAATATTAAACAAGGATAATAATAATGATAATAATAATGCAATTGTCTTTCAAAGTCTCTTTCTTTTTCTTATCTTATTTTTCTTCTCTCTTTTGTTTTTTTTTTCTAACTTTTCTTCGCTTGGCCAGGGCGACGAATTATTACCAGAGGTAATATCAGTCACAATAGTTCTTTTTCTCTCTCTTTTTTTTTTTTACAGAGGCGAGTGGTAGGCAGAAAACGCTTTTTTGTTTTTTCCTCTTTTCGTTTTGTTTTATTCGAGTGAGGGTGGCTTGTTCCTTTTTTTTTCTATTCGACTATTTGAGATATTAAAGTCGGTACTTATCTTTGAGGAGACGGCACTCTGATCATTTTTACGTGATTCTTCCATTCAAGATTCACGGAGCTGCGTGAGGCACGTGTGGTCCTTAGCTGGCTTTCTCTGCAACTAAATCTCCCGCCTATTTCATCTCTCTCAAGATGTTTAGAGATGGTGGCAGTAGCCACTCTTTCCGGATTTCCCCTCACCTTACAGTTTTTACCCCCTCTCTCTCATCTATGTCTACTTGCGTCTTCGCACACCATTTCGGCTTATCTCTCTCCCTCCCCTTGCCTAGCACACTGGGCAGGGGAAAAGGGGCTAGTGGACGCCGGGGTGGTAGGGGTGTTTCCTCTCTCCACGATATCTCGTGACAATATATATATATATATATATATATATATATATATCACTCCTATCACGCTCAGGGGTTTAGATTATTCTTTTCCCTATGTCTTAATGTAAGATACTCAAAAGTAGGTACATCAATATATATGTTGCCGTCATTTTGGACAGATTATAGATATAAATATTTTGCCATCATTTTTTAAAGTAACGGCCCCACTCGTGTAATAATAATAATAATAATAATAATAATAATAATAATAACAACCCTTTACCTCAATCATATAAATGGAACCTATAAGTCTGATGAAATAAACATCAAAAGAGGTATATTTCAAGGTGATTCTTTGTCTCCCTTACTATTCTGCATATCATTAATAGCACTAACCAGTCAACTTAATAAGACAGAATGTGGTTATAAAATAGGCCAAAAGAAAATAAGCCATCTATTTTACATGGATGATTTAAAGTTATATGCTAAGAATGATAATGAGCTGGAAGGTCTTCTGCAAACTGTAAAATGCTTCAGCGAAGACACTGGAATGAAATTTAATTTGAATAAATGTGCTAAAGCTACAGTTTTACGTGGATCAATACAAGAAACATCCTCAATTAGCCTAGACCCTGCTGTAACAATAAAAGAATTGAAACCAGAAGAAGCTTATAAATACCGAGGTGTAAATGAGAGCGAAAACATTCACCATAAAAAAATGAAAGAAATAGTGCGTAAAGAGTACTATAGAAGGCTACGAATGATATTAAAAACTGAATTAATTTCACAGAATAGAGTTATGGCCATTAATAGCCTTGCAATCCCAGTTGTCCAATATAGCTTCAACATCTTAAACTGGACTCTAAACGACATCAGGCGAATGGATGCTAAAACAAGAAAGCTTCTTTCTAAGCATAAGATGCATCATCCAAAGGCTGATGTAGACCGTCTATACATACCCCGTAAAGAAGGTGGAAGAGGTCCTATTCAGCTGGAATTGTCATACAAGACAACAACTATTGGCTTACTAACATACATAGAAACAACAAAGGATTGGATGATACAATTAGTAAGGCAACATGAAGAAAGAAAGAAAAATATTCAATAATAAAAGAAGGCAGTAAATACAAACAAGATTTACAGTTAGTAGATTCTGTAGAAAAGCAAAACAGTAGCCAAGAACCAACTATTGCGGCAAAAATATGAAAATGAAAGCCAAAGATAAAGCTCTTGAAAAGATGAAACAGCGCTGGCAAGACAAACCTCTGCATGGCCAATATCCAGTACGTGCCAATAAATCCAATGTTGACAAAGTTAATACTCATCGATGGTTACGTGCATCTGGATTAAAGTCTGAAACTGAAGGATTTATACTTGCAGCACAAGACCAAAGTCTTTTCACGAGAAACTTTCAGGCAAATATTATGCATAATAATATGGATCCAAAATGCAGGTTTTGTGATAAACACCAAGAAACAATAGACCACCTAATCTCAGGCTGTTCTGTGCTTGCCCCAAACGAATATAAAAATCGCCACGATAGCGTTGGGCAATATTTACATTGGGCAATGTGCAAACATTATGGAAAAACTGTAAACAAACACTGGTATGAACATCATCCAGTACCGGTTACAGAAATAGAAGATGTAACCATTCTATGGGATTACACCATCTACACAGACAGAAAAATTGAAGCAAACAGGCCAGACATTATTGTTAAAAACCAGAAGGAGAAAACCTGTCTATTAATTGATATGGCTTGTCCAGCGGATTGTAACATAGCAATCAAGGAATTTGAAAAACTGTCAAAATATAAAGACCTGGAAATTGAAATAGAAAAAATGTGGAAATTGAAAACAAGAGTTGTGCCAGTGATAGTAGGTGCACTTGGAATGATAAAAAATGGAACAAAACAACACATTGAAAGAATCCCTGGAAACCCCAGCTTAAGAGATATACAAAAAATTGTCTTATTAAGTACAGCCCACACACTAAGGAAAACGTTATCTATGTAATGCTGGGGATTATAGGGAAGATAGAAAAACATGAAATGGAGTCATAACAACACGCCACTACCTGCCTTAGGTCTCCCCGCAGACTTGGTTGGTAGTGAGACCAAAGCAGAAATCGAAATATGATGAAAAATGACATAATAATAATAATAATAATATACCCAACGTGCCGGGCAACTTTGGGTGGACTTTTGGACCCGTGCGTCACTCGTGGGAAAAACATGAAAAATACAAATAGAAATAAAAAGTCCAGTATGGCTCTTCCAGTGGATAAACAGGGAGCCCGTCCTTCAGGAGGGAACCTACCTGAGGTCGAAAAATCTGCCATAGGAACAAACTCCTACACAAAGAATGAATCTTCAGGTCCCCACAACCAGGATAATCCTAATGATGGTCCTGAAAATTCACCAGCTAGATCTACAACCGTATATTTAAAGAAAGAAAAAATAAAATGGTCTCGTGAGGAGTACAAAGTCGTTATGACTGCATTTCATGAAGCGTTACTCAAACCTCAAAAAAACATGACTCGCCAAACATATGACATTTGGCGTGAAAAAGTTGGTCAAGCAAATAGAAAGTATATTGACGAAAATAAATTAGCCAATGTACGTAGGTACATTATTCGTAATAACCGACTGACAGAGGCTGAAATTAATGAAATTAAAAGAATTGTAACAAGAAGAGACGAATCAACAAAA
Source organism: Ascarosepion bandense (assembly GCA_037127315.1). Classification (NCBI taxonomy): domain Eukaryota; kingdom Metazoa; phylum Mollusca; class Cephalopoda; order Sepiida; family Sepiidae; genus Ascarosepion; species Ascarosepion bandense. The sequence continues at coordinate 9,302,410 of JBBBDQ010001908.1, forward strand.
TATGAAAAGGAACCGGAATCAGAAATAAAAAGTAATAACATCAAACAAGCCACAGGTCATAATGTAGAAACCGTGAAACACGCAAATCACTGCGAAGATAATGATGTAAGTTTAAAAGGGCTGGAAAGGTGTGATCTGAGTCAGTTAAAAGACAAAAATAAAACGAGTTCAGAACACATCGAAGATAATTATTTGACGGAAAATAAGAACAATATACAGGAAGCCAAGATAGAAATAAAAAAAACATATAAGTCAAATACAAAATATTACAATGGAGGAACGTGAACAGCTCCCAAAATTACAACCAACAAAACATAACCTCCGAACTATTAAACTCTACAATGCAGCACTGAAATCAATACTGGATGAAGACCCTCATAGAAATCTTAACGAAGTAATATATGCATCAGCAACAGCAGCAATAAAAAAATTAAATATCAAAATAAAAACAAGGCAGTCTCGCAGACGTGAAGATCCACCTTGGAAAAGAAAAATAGAAAAAGAAATCGAACAACTTAGAAGTGAACTATCAGTATTGGATGAACTGAGTAGAGGAATAAATGTAAGAACTAGGAAAAGCAGAAGAGCCGAAAGAAAATATAACATCAGGAATGAAAATGAAGCCTTATCAAATAAAGAAAAAATAAAGCAAAAAATCCAACTGAAGGCTCAAAGAATAAGACGCTATGAAAAAAGAGCAAGATTTTACAGACAAAACAAGATTTTTCAGACTGATACAAAGAGATTTTACAGGGAAATAGGTAAAAAAAGAATTGAAGTGACAGTACCCCCCAGAATGGAAGAAGTCACACAGTTCTGGGAAAAGATATGGGCTTGCCCTAAAGAACTTAGCAAGGAAGTACATTGGATTACGCAAGAGATAGAACGAATGAAAAATAAACCCGAACAGACATGGTCTGGAATTACAGAAGATGATGTTAAATTTGCACTAAAAAAAGCACACAATTGGAAATTCCCAGGTATAGATAAAATTCCTAACTTTTGGCTATATTATTTAAATTCAGCATATAAAAACTAACCAAAGAACTTCAAGAAATGGTTGACGATCCCACTAAAATTCCTGCATGGATGACCAAAGGAATTACATTTCTTCTACCCAAGAATGGTGACGCAAACAACCCGAAAAACTACAGACCAATTACATGTCTTCCGACAACATATAAACTATTAACATCTATTTTAACAAAACAGACATATTTATTCTTAGAAAGAAATGACATGAAACCGCTTGAACAAAAAGGTTGTAAAGACCAATTGCTAATTAACAAAATGATCCTGGAAAACTGCTACAGTACAAAGAAAAATCTTAGTACTGCCTGGATAGATTATCGAAAGGCATTCGATAGTGTGCCACATTACTGGATTTTAAAGACTTTAAATATATATAAGATATCGCCCGTCATCATCAATTTCATCAAACAGTGCATGTCTATATGGAAAACAACCCTTTACCTCAATCATATAAATGGAACCTATAAGTCTGATGAAATAAACATCAAAAGAGGTATATTTCAAGGTGATTCTTTATCTCCCTTCCTATTCTGCATATCATTAATAGCACTAACCAGTCAACTTAATAAGACAGAATGTGGTTATAAAATAGGCCAAAAGAAAATAAGCCATCTATTTTACATGGATGATTTAAAGTTATATGCTAAGAATGATAATGAGCTGGAAGGTCTTCTGCAAACTGTAAAATGCTTCAGCGAAGACATTGGAATGAAATTTAATTTGAATAAATGTGCTAAAGCTACAGTTTTACGTGGATCAATACAAGAAACATCCTCAATTAGCCTAGACCCTGCTGTAAAAATAAAAGAATTGAAACCAGAAGAAGCTTATAAACACCGAGGTGTAAATGAGAGCGAAAATATTCACAATAAAAAAATGAAAGAAATAGTGCGTAAAGAGTACTATAGAAGGCTACGAATGATATTAAAAACTGAATTAAATTCACAGAACAGAGTTATGGACATTAATAGCCTTGCAATCCCAGTTGTCCAATATAGCTTTAACATCTTAAACTGGACTCTAAACGACATCAGGCGAATGGATGCTAAAACAAGAAAGCTTCTTTCTAAGCATAAGATGCATCATCCAAAGGCTGATGTAGACCGTCTATACATACCCCGTAAAGAAGGTGGAAGAGGTCTTATTCAGCTGGAATTGTCATACAAGACAACAACTATTGGCTTACTAACATACATAGAAACAACAAAGGATTGGATGATACAATTAGTAAGGCAACATGAAGAAAGAAAGAAAAAATATTCAATAATAAAAGAAGGCAGTAAATACAAACAAGATTTACAGTTAGTAGATTCTGTAGAAAAGCAAAACAGAAGCCAAGAACCAACTATTGCGGCAAAAAATATGAAAATGAAAGCCAAAGATAAAGCTCTTGAACAGATGAAACAGCGCTGGCAAGACAAACCTCTGCATGGCCAATATCCAGTACGTGCCAATAAATCCAATGTTGACAAAGTTAATACTCATCGATGGTTACGTGCATCTGGATTAAGGTCTGAAACTGAAGGCTTTATTCTTGCAGCACAAGACCAAAGTCTTTTCACGAGAAACTTTCAGGCAAATATTATGCATAATAATATGGATCCAAAATGCAGGTTTTGTGATAAACACCAAGAAACAATAGACCACCTAATCTCAAGCTGTTCTGTGCTTGCCCCAAATGAATATAAAAATCGCCACGATAGAGTTGGGAAAAATGTACATTGGGCAATGTGCAAACATTATGGAAAAGCTGTAAACAAACACTGGTATGAACATCACCCAGCACCGGTTACAGAAATAGAAGATGTAACCATTCTATGGGATTACACCATCTACACAGACAGAAAAATTGAAGCAAACAGGCCAGACATTATTGTTAAAAACCAAAAGGAGAAAACTTGTCTATTAATTGATATGGCTTGTCCAGCGGATTGTAACATAGCAATCAAGGAATTTGAAAAACTGTCAAAATATAAAGACCTGGAAATTGAAATAGAAAAAATGTGGAAATTGAAAACAAGAATTGTGCCAGTGATAGTAGGTGCACTTGGAATGATAAAAAATGGAACAAAACAACACATTGAAAGAATCCCTGGAAACCCCAGCTTAAGAGATATACAAAAAAATTGTCTTATTAAGTACAGCCCACACACTAAGGAAAACTTTATCTATGTAATGCTGGGGATGACAGGGAAGATAGAAAAACATGAAATGGAGCCATAACAACACGCCACTACCTGCCTTAGGTCTCCCCGCAGACTTGGTTGGTAGTGAGACCAAAGCAGAAATCGAAATATGATGAAAAATGACATAATAATAATAATAATAATAATAATAATAATAATAATAATAAAACAGAGAAGAAGAAGAAGAAAAAGGAGAGAAAGAAAATGAATGCTATATGAAAGAAGAAAAATAAGATTAGTACAAAAGAACTTCAAAATGAATTATGATAAACTAGAAAAACAGACAAACCAGAGATGAGATGCATTCGTTACAAAAAGAAGTCATAAAAAGAAAGATGATATTTAAAAGAAGAAAAGAAATAAAGAAATAAAAGAAAGATAAAAACGTGTATTTTGAATAAGAAAAATACGAAGACAGCAAAAAATAAAAAATAAAAGAAATATAATATTTATTTCGAAGAAGAAAGAAGAGAAAAAAAAGGAAAAAAGAATGTTATTGACCTTTATTTGAAATAAGAAAAGGGCAAAAATAAATGAAATATAATAATGTTTATTTTGAAGAAGAAAAAAATAAAAAATAAAAGAAAGGTGATGATTTTTAAATAAAATAAAAAAATAAATAAAATAATGAAAAGAAAGAAAAATATAAAAGTCACCTAGCAAGGTTTACTTGGAAGAAAAGAAGGAAAAATAAAAAGGTGATCTTTTATTCGGAAGAAGAAGGGGCAGAAAAAGACAAAGAAAGTAAAAGGAAGATAATTATATTTTACTGGAAGAAGAAAATAAAAAGAATGAAAAAGTAAAAATTAAATCATAATGTTTATTTCGAAAAAGAAAAATGAAAAAAAAAATGAAGGAAAAATTAAAAGAAAGATGATGCTTATTTAAAAGAAGGAAATAGTAAAGGAGGTAAAAGAAAGATAATTATATCAATCTGGAAGAACAAAATATAAAAGAAAGAAAAAATGAAAGTCGAATAATGATCTTTATTTCGACGAAGAAAGAAAAAAGAAGGAAAAGTATAAAAAAAGATTTTACTAGGTAGAAAAAAAAAGGAAAAAGATGAAAGAAAGATTATATTTATTTCGAAGAAGAAAAAAGCGAAGGAAGTAAATGAAAGATAATGACGTCCATTTGTAAGAAGAAGAATAAACCAAGAAAGTATAAAATATATCTTCTTTTTCTTCTATGTGCCCTGTCCCTTCAGGACGTGGGCGATCATAGTTCTCTACGTCTCCTTATCCCTTGTGGCTCTTAGTATGTTTGCTCCTGTTACTCCTGGCAACCCCCGTTCCGTCATCCACCTGATCAGGCCCTGCAAATATGTTATCCGCTGCCTTCCTCTGTCTCTCTTTCCTTCTATCTGCCCAGTCAGTATCAGGTTCTTCAGGCTCTTCTTTCTCATTGCATGTCCCAGGAACTTCAGTTGTCTCTTCCTGATGATCAGTATTAATTTCCTTTTGGTTGCCATTCTTTCAAACACCTCATCGTTGCTTGCATGCCCAGTCCACGATATCCGCAGCATCCTTCTGTAGAACCACATTTCGACTGCTTCCAGTTTTGTCCTCATTTTCGATGATATTGTTCAGCATTCACTGCCGTATTGAAGAACTGACATAACGTAGCAGTCCAGCACCAAAATAAATATGTCGGACAGAAATGATTTTTGGTTTCATATACAAGGTGATTGGAAAGTAACTCCTTATTTTATGCGTGATGGACTCTCCCGTCTTGTAAAAATTGTACTTAGACAGTCAGTCAGTTAAGTGCCATACGTGATACACGCTTGGGCGGTCATGTCTCGAAAGAGACATGACTGACTGGGCAGAAGATTATCCCGCAGTAGGTTGCCATTGCTTTCTGCGGTTGACTGTTTGCCGACCAAGGCTATAGAACCCAATCTGTCCTGTTATTTAATCCATAACTGGAAGGTATAGACGGATTAATACCTTTCCCAAGGGTATTTGCGAGTAAGTCAATGCAATGAATTGTGCTGGAATTAGAACTCGGCTCCCCGATTTCTCGTTCCGAGCCGATATCCAATGCACCACAACAGTACATACTACATAAAATAGTGAGTTACATTTCAATCACCCTGTATAATAGAAACGCAAAATTGTAAATTGTTCTCAATGGTTAGAGGCGGAATTCGCACGAAGAAACAGTTCTCGGAGAAAAATGGTGATGATATACAGAATATGTTCTCCGCACTGACACCAAGACCAAAATAAATAACCATAAAATGAAATATTGACCTGAAGTCACGGGTGGGATATCGTTAGGGCGGACATAATGGAGTTGAGCTTAATGTCCGACATATAGCATTGGACAATATCTTTCGCTTTCCCTTTCGACTCATTCGTGATTAATAAACTACGCAAAGCAAGAGCACTTAGCCCGGACAAGTGTTTCCGGAGCTGATTTCCGCCTTTCGATCCTGTTCCAATGTTGGCGAGAATAAAAGACATATACCCAAGCACACAAACTCAAATATAGAACTATCAATCTATCTTTAATATATATATATATATATATATATATATATATATATATATATATATATATATATATATATATATATATATATATATTGGGCGGGTATAATGACAATATACACGCTAAAAAGTTGGCCTTCTTCTACTGAACGCCCATAGCCCAGAGGTAGAATCGCCGATTAACGCTAATTCGGTCGGGTTTCAATCCTGGGTTAAAAGCAATCGGAGTCTAACCGTACTGATGAGCTGTGATACAGCGAAACAGATCTATCTGCGGATGACTATATATAGATATATTATGTTTTATATATACTAGCAGTATAGCCCGGCGTTGCTCGGGTGTAATGAAAGCTTTAAAACTAATCCATGGTCCTGGAGCTCAGACTCTTTGGATGTTGGCACGAAAGACTAAAAAGCAATAGTTGTTTCCAGTTAAAGCGAAACCGTACACTGAAAGAAAATTAAATGGTTCTAAGTCAAATTTTAATTTCCTGGTATCGATATCAAATAAGTTTTTTTCGTCGTAAACTGAAATTTGAAGGCTAAATAAGTACTCTGAGTAAATGGTATCATGGCCGAGACTAAGAACTACAATTATACCTACTTAGAGCCAAACCCGAAGCAAAAACTAAAATAAAAGGGCTATAAAATGCAGACAAACAGGCAGATAAAGAAACACACACACACACACAAACATCTTCCTTTATATATATATATTTGATATATATATATTTGATTAAAATCGGACCACTCCTTCTATAACCCGATTTTTTCGATTATCGATTTTCGATATTTATCGGAAGTACCTCGACACAAAACCTAGCTAAGAACACTCGCAGACGCTTATAGTACAAGTGTGTAAATTTTCAAGAAAATCGGTTCAGCCGTTTCGGTGTCTGTAGGTAACAGGCACACACACACAAACACATACACACACAGACACATACACAGACAAAGTTCCATTTATAAATAAGTTTAGATAACTATAGAACTCTCAATCCATCTATAATACGCGCACACACACACACACACACACACACACACACACATGCACACACAAACATATATATGTATAAAATACAATATATATTCACATTCAGCCGAGTTGAATTTCAGTTGAAATCCTTGCATTCAGTTACGCACAAATACCCTTGGGAAAGGTATTAATCCGTTTCTTCCCTCCAGTTATGTGTTAAATAATAGGACAGACTGGGTTCTATAGCCTTGGCTGGCAATCAGTCTACCGCAGAAAGATATTTCAACCTACTGCGGCATAATCTTCTTCAGTTATGTCTCTTTCGAGACATGATTGCCCAAAGCGTGTAAATTCATGACGATTTTTAATGAAAAGTTAAATAAATCAAAATTATGCCATTAAATATTTGTTCAACTAAATATTAACCAATTCGTTGCTTAAACGTTCTTCATTTTCTTTCAGCTTGATTCCGTCTTTCCAGAATTTCGGTAGTTCCTCGGCAAAGAACTAATTACGGTATTTTTTGTGTCATCCAAAGAATTAAAATGTTTACCACTGAGAATCATTAAGAACTTGAATAAAGGAAAATCAGAAGGAACAATGTCTGATGAATATGGCGGGTGGGATAACTCATCCTAAGTTACAACAATTTTTGCCGGATCGCTGAAATAACGTGAGTTTTAATATTATTCTGATAGAAAATAACACCTTTCCTGTTCGCTAATTCTGGGCATTTTTCTTGAATTGCTGTCTTTAATTTGTCCAGTTGCGAACAGTACTTTTAAGATTCAACTGACTAGTTACTTGGTAGAAGCTCATATTACAGGATTCCTTTCTAATCTCACAAGATGCGCAGCATGGCTTTCTTAGGACGAAAACCTGTTTTTGGGGTGGTTAAAGTTGGCTCATGTCTTGTATCCTAGAATTTCTTTCGCTGAACATTGTTCTAAACTATCTATTTTTCATCACCCGTCACAATTTGCTTAAAAAAGAGTTCATTGCGTTTATGCAGCGAATCACAGATAGCAATGCGATCGAAAAGATATTTTTCACTCAGCTAACTCACTCTAACATCGTATCGATTTGAGTACACATACTTCACTAACCGTTCATGTTTGGTGGATTTTGATAAATTTAATGTATCTACCAATTCCAGGGTTGTGTAATACGGGTTAATCTCAATCAATGTCTCGACTTAGTCGTCATCTGTAATTGTGGGGTCTGCCTGAACTTTCTTCCCCAATAAGGCCGAAATCATTAACTCTAAACTTAGCGAACCACTTCCGTACTGTTCCGTCAACTAAAGCATCTTCACCGTACACAGCCCATATCTTTTTTGCTAATATTACGGTAATAAAAACACCAAGTATTTAAAATGCATGTTATAATCTTCCACTTTCACAGTGATGTGAAATTGACACGAATTAAGTAATTTTAAATTTTCTCTCTCAAGAGATAGTTTGAAGTGTGCTCTAATCAGAAATGTAAGTGGACGTGTTTTGACGTGTTGGAATATGGACGACTAAAAATTGGCGTGAAATTTTCTGACAACTCATATTATATATATATATATATATATATATATATATATATATACGAGTGGGCACGTGTCTTAAAAAATGATTGATATTTTTATCGATATGCCGTCTAAATGATACTGTAGAGTATCTTACAGTAAGGCATAAAAACAAAAAGCCCAAAATAATCCAGACCCCTGAGCGTGACAGTATATATATATATATATATATATATATATATATATATATATATATATATATACAGTACTCTGCAAAAGGATAAGGACAAGAACTATTTTATCTTTTATGAGGCATATTGACAGAAAATAAACAATTTAATGAAAGTAATTTTATTGGATTTACTCAACAAATGCTTTAACAAGAAAAATACTTGTTACAAAATAAATTTAGTATTTACTATAATAGCCTTTTGCTTTTATCACAGTCTTCATTCTGTCAGGCATTGACATCACAAGCTTCTTCACTGTATCCAATGGTATCTCCTGCCTATCCCTTAACCACCATAGAGAATCGCTCCCCGCCTCATCAACATGAATCAGACTTGTCTCCCTTAAAGCAAAACACTGCGCCTCCACGGCCTAACTCTCTCAGCCGACCTCAAGTGGAATGACTACATTGAATCGATAGCTAAATCTGCTGCTAGGAAGTTCGGTTCACCGTGTACAGTTAGAAAGTTTTTCTCGTCTGAATTCATCTTGCACATGTATAAATCTACCATCCGCCTGTGCATTGAATACTGCTGTCACAGCTGGTCAGGTGCCCCTGCTATTAATCTCGAGTTTCTTGACAATATCCAACGGAAAATCTGCAATGTAATTAACCCCGAACTGGTAGCTTAACTCCAGTCACTTTCGCACCGCCTATGGAACTCCCTTCCGTATACTTGCTTCCCTGACAGTTACAATCTCCAAGAATTTAAAAGTAAGGTCAATTGCCATCTCCTATCTCTTTAACTCACATCTTTTCCATGACAACCCTTGTATCATGTTCTTCTCCCTTTCCACTCTACTCTCATGCAGCTCTCTTCACACCATTGTCTCATCCTTTTCTTACCCATTCTCTGACACACCCTGTAACGTGTTCCTCTTTCTCACCACTCACCTCTGCCTTGCTTCGGGTGAAATGATTATAAAAATATATATATTTGGTGTATATATACATATATATCAGTCAGTTAAGTGCCATACGTGAAACACGCTTGGGCGATCATGTCTCGAAAGAGACATGACTGACTGGACAGAAGATTATCCCGCTGTAGGTTGGCATTGCTTTCTGAGGTGGATTGTTTGCCAGCCAAGGCTATAGAACCCAATCTCTCCTGCTATTTAACCCATAACTGGAGGGAAGAGACGGATTAATTCCTTTCCCAAGAGTATTTGTGCGTAAGTGAATGCAATGGATTCAACTGGAATTCGAACTCGGCTCCCTGATTTCTCATGCCGATCCCATATCCACTACACCACAACGCACATTATATATATATATATATATATATATATATATATATATATATATATATATATATATATATATATATATATATATATATATTAACGATGCAGGAAGAAACAAAATTAATGCTATAAGGGAGAAAAAAGGTGAATGAAAGAAAGAAGAGTATAAAAAATTGAATGATAATGAAGAAAGAGAAATAGGAAAGAAAAATAACAGAAAGAAAACAATTGTTACAACGAAGAAGGAAAAGCGATTAGAATAGAAAGAATTAAAAATATGAAAAGAAAAAAGAGAAAACGGGAAAAATATAAAAACAATTGAAAAATATGAAAAAAGAACGAAAGATATATGAAGAATAAAACAATGAAGAAGAAAAAAAAATACACAAAAATAGAAAACGGGATGAAATCCAACGGATAATCTGCAATGTAATTAGGAAGCCCCGATTTCCTGGTAAGCTCAACTCCAGTCACTTTCGCACCGCCTATGGAACTCCCTTCCGTATACTTGCTTCCCTGACAGTTACAATCTCCAAGAAAAACTGATTGTAACTGTCAGGGAAGCAAGTATACGGAAGGGAGTTCCATAGGCGGTCTGGAGTTGAGCTACCAGGTCGGGTTTAATTACATTGCAGATTCTCCGTTGGATATTGTCAAGTACAGTAAAGGGGAGACTTGAAGCAACAAAGATATGTTTCTACCGACGAATGCTAATAATGCCATAGACAAAATATGTGATTAAATATGAATTTTAAGGAGAATAGAAACGACAATAAATGAAGGAGAAAAAATAGTAAAAAAATAAATTTGAAAAAAATATGAAAAATCATGAAGAAGGATAAAAAGAAAAAAGGGAAACACAAAATAATGTTTAAGAAGAAGAAATAGGAAAAGGATTCAAAGTAAATGATATGGGCGATAAAGAAAATGAAAGTTTTTCTGAAGAAGAAAAAAAGATAAGTAAAAAAAAATTAAAGTAAATCAGTGATGATGAAGAAAAAGAAGTGATGAAGAAAAAGAAGTGAGAAAGAGAAATTTTTTGGTACTTGAAACACGTCGATTTTATAGATTATTATCATCCTGTGGGAAAAAGGTGTAAAAATTTTTGAAGTCTGGGCCTAATATCAAAAGAAAGATGGGTCAAGCGCATAGCACTTCGAATCTCATGATGAAGAATTCCTTCCTCTCTCGGTATAAAGAATATCGCTTTGTGTCGAAATTCGTTATTTCCTAAAGAAAAACAATAACTACAATTAAATGTAACATCATTCGCCATCTTCTGTACTTTTTGAAAACTTTTCCTTTTTTGTCCTTTCCTCAATCTCCCCCCGCTTTTAGTCTTCTCATTCTCTTTAATTCTCTGTAACTCCCTTCATTTTAATGACATTATCACCTTACATGGGGGTAAAATGATTAAAATAACATACAAAGCCGAGTTGTGATATTTACCGGTAAATTTTGTAGCAAAACGATTTCAGACGGAGACGTTAGAAGTATAGAGTTGAAGTAGATCTAAAAAGGAACAGAAGCCCAATTCTAAACAAGAAACACGGGTTAAGCCTCTATTCTTGTTCAGAATATCGGGGAGGTGTATGAACCAAAACCATACGGTAACCTAGCTACTTCTAAGAAGACAAAAAATAGGAAATCAAATTTCAGGAATTCAAGCGGAGACGTTACACATATAGAGTTGAAGTAGGCCTAAAAAGGAACGGAGAGCACAATCTTAAACGGGAAACAAGGGAAAAGCCTCTTCTTCTGCTTCTATGTGCCCTGTCCCTTCAGGACGTAGGCGATCATGGTTCTCCACGTCTCCCTATCCCTTGTGGCTCTTAGTATGTTTGCTCCTGTTGCTCCTGGCAACCCCCGTTCCGTCATCCACCTGATCAGGCCCTGCAAATATGCTATCCGCTGCCTTCCTCTGTCTCTCCTTCTTTCTATCTGTCCAGTCAGTATCAGGTTCTCCAGGCTCTCCTTCCTCATTGCATGTCCCAGGAACTTCAGTTGTCTCTTCCTGATGCTCAGCATCAATTTCCTTTTTGTTGCCATTCTTTCTAACACCTCGTCGTTGCTTGTATGCTCAGTCCACGATATCCGTAGCATCCTTCTGTAGAACCACATTTCGGCCGCTTCCAGTTTTGTCCTCATTTTCGATGATATTGTCCAGCATTCACAGCCGTATTGAAGAACTGACATCACGTAGCAGTCTAGCACTCTTTTCTTTGTTTCTATTGAGATTTTCCTGTGTGTTAGTATTTTGCTCATCTTCTGGAACGCGTCCTTTGCCATGCCAATTCGCCTTCGGATCTCCGTGTCGCACTTTCCATCTCCTGTTAGAACACTTCCTAGGTACTTAAATTCTTGTACTTGTTTGATTCTGTTATCCCCCACCTGTATTTGGCATTTTGGGTTGTATCTTTTGCTGATGACCATGCACTCAGTTTTCTTAAAGTTTATTTGTAGTCCCTTCTTGTTACTCTCCACTGCTACTTTCTGTATGAGGTCTTGTAGTTTCCTTTCCGTGTCCGCAATCAGCACTGTATCATCCACATACCTTATGTTGTTCAGGTTGTGGCCTCCAATAACAAATCCTGGCGTGTCATCTAGGGTCCTCAAAATATTCTCGCTGTATAGGCTGAACAAATCCGGTGAAAAGACACATCCTTGTCTTACGCCTTTTTCTATCATTTTGTATCTACTGAGGTCGTTACCTGTCCGTATGCAGGCCGTTTGCTGCCAGTAGAGATTCTTGATTATTCTTATGTCTTTGCCGAAAATGTCGAGGTTGCCTAGCATCTCCATCAATTCTTTGTGCCGTATTTTGTCGAATGCTTTCGCGTAATCAATGAAGCATAGGTACAAGTCTTTCTTCATTTGTAATGCCCTTTCAGAGAGCATCCTAATCATGAATATGGCGTTCCTTGTTCCAGTGTCCTTGACGAACCCGCAATGTTCCTGCCCTATCTCTGGCCTGATTCTGCTTCTCGATCTATTCATCAGGATTCTGACAATCAGTTTTGTAATGTGACTCATTAAGCCTCTACATCTGTTAAAATAAAATTGGGAGGAGCTTGAGCCAGATGATAGGTAGGCATATTTAATAATTTGACGGCCATCAGTAATTAGTTTTTTATTACCGAAAGAGTACTGAGATACGATGTAATATTAAATCTCCTATAGTACAGTAAAGGGGAGACTTGAAGCAACAAAGATATGTTTCTACCGACGAATGCTAATAATGTCATAGACAAAATATGTGATTAAATATGAAGGAGAATAGAAACTACAATAAAACTGCTGTTAGCAATAAAAAAAAAGAGGGCTAATATATCTGGAAATCTTGATGGGGAAAACCGTTTAGAGAATTTAACACTAATAAGGCATATTGAAGAGAATAAAATCAAGAGGAATCCGGTGAGAATACGACGGATGCTCAAGATTCTTATTCTTTTTTTTATGTGCCGTGTTCCTTTCAGGACGTAGATGATCATGGTTCTCCACATCTCCCTATCGTTTGTCGCTCTTCATATCTTTTCTCTTGTTATTACACTCAATTCCCGCTCCATCAACTATCTGCTCAAGTTCATCAGGTATGTTGTGCGCTGCTTTCCCTTGTCGCTCTTCCTCTCTGTCCGTCTCGTGAGCATCAGGTTCTCCAAGATCTCCTTCCTCATTCAGTTAAGTGCCATACGTGATACACGCTTTGGGCGATCCTGTCTTGAAAGAGACATGACTGACTGGGCAGAAGATTATCCCGCAGTAGGTTGCCATTGTTTTCTGTGGTAGATTGGTTATCAGCCAAGGCTATAGAACCAAATCTGTCCTATTATTTAACCCATAACTGGAGAGAAGACAAGGATTAATATCTTTCGCAAGGGTATTTGTGCGTAATTGAATGCAAGGAATTCTACTAGAATTCGAACTCGGCTCCCAGATTTGTCGTTCAGAGTCGATATCCACTGCACCACAGAGCACATCCGACTACATGTCCCTAAAACATGCACATATCCTAAAACTTCAGCCGTCTTTTCCTGATATTAGATATCAATTTCCTTTTCGTGTTCATCCTCTCCAAAACCTCGTCATTGCTCGCGTGTTCCGTCCATGGTATCCTCAGCCTCCTTCTGTAGAACCACATCTCAGTATACTAAGGCCAAAATTTGCGAATAATCATAAAGTTCATAAAAAAAGCTACAAGGAAACACATATTTAGAGTAGAAAGCAACAACAGCTAAACCTTCGACGACTCAAAGAGGAAAGAAGACCAAGAGATTTCTACACGAACTCAGCCTTGTCAGTAACCCAGACGAGGCCATGCCAAAGAGCAGAATCTTCTCCGGGGAAAAACAGACAAGAGCCCGACTCCGCTTATGCGGGGTCTACAGAGAATTTTTAAGCGTGCATAAGGCCTCGCAATGCCCCAAGTAAAAACGGCCTTGTGCCACATCCTAGCTTTGTGGGGAGGTTTGGATAAATACTGAATTTATTACTCACAAGACGCACCGAAAGCATGAGAAGCGTGAGGCGACAGCTAGTAAACAATTTAACCAGTGTGTGTTAACTGATAACAGAAGGGAGGAAAAGAGGGATAGCAAAGTGTTGTAGTTCGAGCAACAAAAGACAGGAAGTAGTGGAGAGCCATGATCACCCACGTACTGAAGAGACACAGCGCAGAAAATATGAAGAAGGTAGATACTGTTATGGCTTCTGCATCACTAATAAGCTGACTCAGATCTACAGATATGCCTGTTCCCTCGATATAGTAGGTCACTACAAATATTCTCGACCTCTTTCGAACCATCTTATCCTGACAAATGTTTCTTTGTAGCGTCACCAAATTTGGGATTTTTAGGCCCCCTCTTAGTCTGAGTCAAGATTGATACTAGTCCAAAGCATCTAAACTTATTTATAAATGGAACTTTGTCTGTGTGCGTGTATGTGTCTGTGTGTGTCTCTGTGTGTGTGTCCGTTACCTATAGACTCCTAAACGGCTGAACCGATTTTCTTAAAAAGTTACACAGCTGTACTATAAGCGTCTGCGAGTGTTCTTAGCTAGGTTTTGTGTCAAGGTACCCCCGATAAATATTGAAAATCGATAATCGAAAAAATCGGGTTATAGAAGGAGTGGTCCGATTTTAATCAAATTTGATACACTCGTAGACAAAGACATAAGAAACGATATTCAGAAGTTTCAAGGTTGCAGTTCTTACAATAGTGCAAAAAATCGATAATATATATATATATATCAAAAGCAAGATGTTTGTGTGTGTGTGTGTCTGTTTATCTGGCTGTATGTCTGTATTTTTTTCAGCTCTTTTATTTTAGTTTTTGCTTCTGGTTTGGCTTTAAGTAGGTATAATTGTAGTTCTTAGTCTCAGCCATGATAAAATTTACTCAGAGGACTTATTTAGCCTTCAAAGTTCAGTTTACGTTGAAAAAACTTATTTGATATAAATACCAGGAAATCAAAATTTGAATTACATCCATTCATTTTTTTCAGTGTACGGTTTCGCTTTAACTGGAAACAACTATTTCTTTTTAGTCTTTCGTGCCAGCGTCCAAAGAGTCTGAGCTCCAGGATCATGGATTAGTTTTAAAGCTTTCATTCCACCCGAGCAACGCCGGGCTATACTGCTAGTCCTCTCATAATAAAATGACAACTAAGATGGCAGTTTTTTAATTATTTCATCTTAAGACGGCAATAAACCCACTAAGAAACAAAAGGTTACTGAATATGAAAAAATATAAGAAAATGAAAAACGTTATAAAAGAGCAAGAACAATACGATAATTTTTTTTCAGCATTTCACCTCAAGCAAGGCGGGTCCATCGCTAATGTTCATGTGGCTAGAGTGAGAGGAATGGGGGTATTGAAGAAAGGATAAAATATGAACGGTATTCAAGAAGAAATAAGATGGCAATTAACATTGCATTTAAATTGTTGGAGATTGTAGCTATCAGAAAAGCAAGTAAACGGAAGGGAGCTCCACAGGCGGAAAGTGCGAGAAAAGAAACTGTTGAGTAGAAGTTGTATCTAACGATTTCAGCGGTAAAATTTAAGTCGAACGAAGATAACAAATGACAATGCATTTAAATTTTTGAAGATCAAGTTTGACTAGAAATCAAGAAGCTGAAAGAGAATTTCACAGGCGAAATGTGTGAAAGAACAAACTTTATGCTTAACACTTATCGTTACATCTAGCCATTTCAGCTGTAAAAATAATGAAATCTTGGTGTTAATCTAGTCTTCTTCTTCATGTACCGTGTCCTTTCAAGACGTAGGTGATCATGGGCTTCAACTCACCCCTGTCCCTTGTCGCCCTTAATAGTTTCCCGCTCCACCATTCATTTGCTCAAGCCTATCAAATATGTCTCGCGTTGCTTTCCACTGTCTCTCTTTCTCTTTATACATCCTGTGAGTATTAGATTCTCCAGGGTCCTCTTCCTTATTACATGTCCATGGAACCTCAGCTCTGTTTTTCTCATATTTAGTATAAGTTTTTTTTTCTCGATTGTATCTTCCCCAACACCTCGTCTTTGCTCGGTCCATGGTCTCCTCCGCATCCTTCTGTAGAACCGCATTTCTGCAGCCTCGAGCCACTCCTATATACTTGATAAGATCGTCCAACATTCACTTCCATACAGAAGAACAGATACCACATAGCAGATTCGCAATCGTTTTTTGGTTTTTAATGAGATATTTTTTCTCTCAGTGCTCTAGTAAGCTTTTGAACTGTATCCTTGGCCATGCCAAATCCCTTTTTCTTATCCCTATCCTTGCGGAAGACAAGTTTTGTGATCTAAAAATCTCAAGGCAAAATTATTGACAAATTCAGTTGTCTAAACAACTGAGATATCTCCAATCTTAATGTTGGTTAACGGTTGCCTGAAGGGAAAATGTTCCTCAAGTTTTTCAGTCTGCTCCCTTTTGTGTGAATGTTAGTGAGTGCTCGTCTTCGTCGCAATATCGCTCCATCATCATATTTGGTGTCATCATCAAACAACATTAATCTGTTATTAACAAGTGGGTTTTTGATGACATCACCAAAAACCAAATCTCCTGAGCGACGAAGAGTATTTCGCTTCTATCTGTCCACTGCTGATGTTTTAACTTTCATCAAAGGCAAAACGCAGTGAATCATTTCCCATGCACCTTCGGGATTCGGAGTTCTGTTTTCTGTTAAAACTCTTCTAAGGTATTTCTGTACTTGCATGATTTTCGAGTCACCGTTTAGTAGGTCGCATTTTGGGCTATCCCTCTTGCTGACTGTATAATTACTTTCAGTTTTCTTAAATCGATTATTAGTCCTTCACACTTTCCTTTACTGCCTTGTTTAAGAGTAACTGCAATTTTTCTTCTGTGTCTGCTGTCACTACGATACACTGAAACTGTAGTATCGTAATATAAAGGTAGCTTTAACTTAGGTAGTTATTTCTGGGTTGGGTTCAAACTAGGTACCTTCATTAAATCGCTGAAAAATCCGGCATATTATGAATAAAAAAAGGCCCTAAACGTAATGAAAACGAACTATTTTCATAAAAATATTTATTTTATTATTGAAAAGAAAGATCGAAGTATTTATTAATTATTTAAAAAAGTTTTAATACTTTCTAACACGTTCGGAATTTTGGTAAAAATCTTTCTTAATTTCGTTGGCGGGGAGCCAGATCATTACGAGACTTAACAATGGAAAACGTAATATTATATAACTGACTTTTTTTCCGGTGACAAACATATTAATTTGGAAATTCTTGCAAAAATCAAATAATTGTTGGATTTTAATAAAGCTTTCAAAACTTATTCACAAATGAATTAAATCAATTATGAAATTATTATTTTTTAACAAATATTAGCAAAAATATTTTTTTACATCTGTTACCCCACCTCCACATAAATTCATGAAATTTCATGAAATTAAATTCTGTAGGCAAAATTGATTTTATTAGTTAAACGCAGGACTCATTGGGGAATGTAAATCATGTATTATTTTTTTCAACTATTTCGCATCTTTTACCGAAGATCTGCTCCGAATAGTAAAATGAAAAAATGAAATAAAACTATGACATTATTTTATTAGGTATGATTTTAATTGCTTTAATAAATAATATAAATTAAGGGCATTGTAGTCTAAAGAAAAATGTTCAATTAATAATGAAATTATAAAAGAATTGTTTACATTTTTTTAATTATAATAATTTATAAAGTTTCAAAAATATTTTTGAAATATTTCCAAGACTTGTAGACGTTAGGTTGGTAGGTTATAAACTGAAGATTATATTTACTAATTGAAAATTCAAAAGTTTAATACAAACCATCTAGCCATCGTATTTTAAAATAATTTTCAATTTTCTTTTACTATTTAAAGTTTTTTTTGTTTGTATTTGAAATTATGTCACTTTTGACCATACACTTATCTTATCTCACATTTGTCGAGCTGTCAACACATTTCAAATATGGTGGATAGGGCAGAAAGTTTAACTCTGTGATTAAGAAATAGTTTGTTCTAAATTTCATAAAGTAATAAATAAGTAACACTTGTGTAATACAGATTAATTTAACATTAAATATACTAATTTTCCCAAAACAATGTGTCACAGATGTATATTCTATTTTTGCAAGATTTTTAAAACCGAGAATTAACTTTTGTTTGCAAATGTGCTGTTCGTTCAAAAATGGCCGAAAAATCTCAAAATGTTATGTTTCAATCAATATAATTTCTGTTTGAAATACGTCCGAGTATTTTACTTACTGGAAATAGTAAACTTAATCATTTAGCTTTCAATTAAAACTAAAATAAAAGTTTCAAGAATTTTTTTTTATTTTTAAACATTTTATTTAAAAGTTAGTTATCGAATATGAGTCGAGGTACCTAGTTCAAACTTTAAATGCATATCTACCATGCCTCCGTGTGTTATATATTGACAAATAACAAACACGTCTGTATATAAAAATATATCAAGTGATATTTTTATTAATGAACTATGGACCGTGTAGCCTAGTGAACAGAGAGTGAGAGCGCGCTTCCAGGGGGTTGACGGGGGGGGTGTCGTATCTGTTGCTCCTTTGGTCTGGTCTGGCTCTCTGCCTGACTCTGTCTCTCTGCCCAGACTCGTCTGTCGTGAAATCCGTGCCCGAGGTCTTTTTATCTCCAAACCGGTACTTCCGATTCTTTGCCTCGCCTACGCACGCCCACGTAATTCTCAGAGACACCTGTTCTGTTTGCCTCTTGTAGCCATTTCCGCTACTGCCGGAAATAAGGTCAAACAACCATCCGTTCCTTTCAACGGCCGGAAAACGCCCCCGCTTCCTCACTTCCTCGGGTGGGCCTAGATTGTTATATTACACGTGTTATTAGAAAAAAAGAAACAAAAATGCAAACTATAAATTATAAAGAGAATCAGAAACCGATAAGCCACGCACAAAGCAATTTGGTAAAGTTGCTGAAAGAGTTAATAATTTAATTGTATTGTTGTGTGATTAGACCAAGTTTGCGTAATTTTCGGTGACTTTTTAGCTATTCAGTTGTTTCTGGTTCGTAAAGTACAGCGGATTAAGCATTAAGCTTAACACAATATAGAAAGTATATATTGAGATTTTTTTTTCTCACTGATATCTAGCTAGTTGCAAAAACAAAAACAAAAAAAAGCAAAAAACAAACAAACAAACAAACAAACAAAACAAAAACACCCATAAATTAAAAATTCTGAGAAAACAATATTCTAAACGGTGTGACTTTGTGAGAACCGGATATTTCCCGGCGGTGTTCACGACAACGTTTCAAATTCCCCATCTTACTTCCGGCAAGGCGGAAATGATGGCCGGAGGCTTAAGACATCTTTTCAGCCTTGCAATCCAAGCATGACGAAACTTGGTGAATTATTTTCCACTCTCCAACTCCTCTTCTGTATTTCCATGGAGAATGTTCAGACGCGCTATATTCCGTAGTTCTACCAACTCTAACAATCACAGTTAAGACCCACTACGCCCCGTACATGAGGCGAACTACTCTAATTCTCTTTTATCCTTACTGGGTCTTCTATTCTTTCGGCCTTGTCACTGACACCGAAAAGTTACGGTGGCCTCGGCCTTGTACCATTACTAAGCGATGCTTAGTAGATCACTATTGATACTTCGACATGGTGTAATGGTTAGCAAGCTTGTCTCGCTAGATCATTTACGTCTGAGTAGTGGTTTCGATACTCACTGGGCGCTCCGCTCTGTTGGCCTTGTGCCACATTTAAGCTACGCTTAGAAAATCATTTTGGGCACTTCGACGTAATGTAATGATTAGAAAGCTTGTCACGTTAGATCAATTACAACGAAGTAGTTAGTCCGATCCTCACAGAGTGCTTCAAATTTTAGTCCTTGTGCCACATGTAATCTAGGCTTGGGAAGTTATTTTGGGAACTTTGATTTGGTGTAATTGTTCGCAAGCTTGTCTCTCTAGAACAATTCCGTCTATGTAGTGAGTTTGATCCTCACTGAGTGATCCACATTTTCGGCCTTGTGACATATGTAAGCTGCGCTTAGAAAACCGCTGTTCCCTTTGTATTACATTAATGAAAAGTAATGTTCATTTTAACAACTTCTTGCCACAAACCGTTACTTTGTAGAACAGAATCGCATGAAGATTTCAAGTCGAGGGTGAACCATTATATTTCCCACATATCCTCCCAAACTCCGCTTCTTATCTGGTACAAATTACTGTTCAAACAACTCTACCTTGAGCTTCTCTTGAGTCTTTTATATGCTGAATATTAATAAAAACAAAATACCTCATTTCTCGTTTTAACTGGTTTTATTTGTTATGATGATCTTTTGTATTCTTCTCTGCTTTAAGGTGGTCGTTTGAAAAGAGTGAAAGTTTTTTCCTTGTTTCGTGTTTAGGATTCGGTTTCTGGTTGCTTTTAAATTTTACTTCAACTGTATACTTCTAACGTAAACACTGAAATTTTATTTACTATTCATTTTTTTCTCAATAGGAGTAAATATTTTCGCCTGTCGTCTGGTTCACAATCCCCAGTCTTTTGAACAGGAGTAGAGGTTTAACCATCCTTTCTTGTTTGGGATTAGGCTTTCGGTTCCATCTAAAATCTTTCATGTTCTTTTTTTCCCATGAATGTCTATTTATCATTCATGATTCCTGTTGTAAAAAAACAAACAAACAAAAAAACAAACAAACAAAAAAACAAAAACAAAAAAAAAAACAAAAAAAAACGGTAGCCTTTATTTGTATTCAGGTTTTCTTTCAAATAAGCTGCTTATGATATGCTAGCAGTATAGCCCGGCGTTGCTCGGGTGTAATGAAAGCTTTAAAACTAATCCATGGTCCTGGAGCTCAGACTCTTTGGACGTTGGCACGAAAGACTATATATATATTATCGATTTTCTGAACTATTGTAAGAACTGCAACCTTGAAACTTCTGAATATCGTTTCTTAGGTCTTTGTCTATGAGTGTATCAAATTTGATTAAAATCGGACCATTCCTTCTATAACCTGATTTTTTCGATTATCGATTTTCGATATTTATCGGGGGTACCCCGTCACAAAACCTAGCTAAGAACACTCGCAGGCGCTTATAATACAACTGTGTAAATTTTAAAAAAAATCTGCTCAGCCGTTTCGGAATCAATAGGTAACGGACACACACACACACACACACACAAAGTTCCATTTATAAATAAGTTTAGATATACACTCACCTGTAAGACGTCTTTCTGCTACCTATGAGTATGGCTGGTACTAATCTCCATAAGAATGACTCGTTGCGCTCTCTAAGGCTTAAATTCTCGGTTGATACGAAGTGGGAAGATTATATTGAACCCATTGTTAGATCTGCAGCTAAGACAGTTGGTTCACTGCGTCGTGCTAGACAATTCTTCTCTTCTGAATCTATCTTACATATAAGTCTAACTTTCGCCCATCCCTTGAATATTGCTGCCAGATATGTTCGGGTGCTCGAGCTGTATCTTTGGAGATTCTTGATAAACTTTAATTAAAAAATCAGCAATTTTATTGGTCCTGATCTGGTGGTTTGGCTTCAGTCACTTTCACACCGCCGTAATGTTGCGTCTCTGTGTCTTTTCTATAAATAATTTTATGGTAATTGTTCGGATGACCTTTTCGCTATGGCACCAAGACTTTCTGAATTTAATCGCAGTACTAGATTGGCGGCAAGGTCACATCAATTTACAGTTGAATTAGTTAGATGTAACCGTAAGTTATATGCTAACAGTTTCTTCTATCGCACTTCCCACTTATGGAACTCTCTTCCGGTTCCATGCTTTCCAACCAATTTATTTGTTTTCTGTCTTTAAAAATTTAAATTCAGTGTCAATCGTTATCTACCCCTCATTTCTCCTCTTTTATTGGTTTCAACTTAATAATATTTCTCTTCTTTTTTTTTCGAAAAGGAAACTACAGGACCTCCTACAGAATATGGTGAAGGAAAGCGAGAAGAAAAGGCCAAATATAAACTGCGAGAAAGCAATGCATCGTCATCAGAAAAAAAAGAGAAGCCCAAATGCTAATTACAGGACGGGGATGCTGAAATTAAACAGGTACAAAAATTTAAATACCTGGGAAGTGTTCCAACAGTGGACGGAAAGTGCGAGCGACACTGAGATCCGAAGACGTACTGGCATAGCCAAAGACGCATTTAAAAAGCTAAGCAAAGTATTTAGTAACAGGAAAATTTCGTTGGGAACAAAGAAAAGAGTACTGGACTGTTATGTGATATCTGTCCTTCTATACGGCAGCGAAAGCTGGACAATCTCATCAAAGATGAAGGAAAGACTCGAAGCAACATAAATATTGTTCTACAGAGGGATGCTGAGGATAACATTGACCGAACGTCAGCAGCAAAAAGGACTTGGATAGAATGGAAACAGAAAGGAAACTTTTATTTGACATCAAGGAGAAGACAGTTGAAATTTCTGGTACACGTAATGAGGAAGGAGGGACAGAGAGAAAACAGCGCATGATAAAATTCATTAGCATATGCAAATGGATAGCAGCGCAGGGTTTATGATAAACAGCAAGACGAAATATATTAAGAGCTAGAAGGGGCAGGTAAGAAAATGTGGAGGGCCGTAATGACCTACGTCAGGAAGAAACACTGCTCATAAAAATGAAGAACACCTCAGTAACTACATACATGGGGTGATATGACTAAAAAACAAAAAAAGTACCGTGTTCATCATAGAGTCAGATATAATATTAACTAGCAGTATAGCCCGGTGTTGCTCGGGTGTAATGAAAGCTTTAAAACTAATCCATAGTCCTGGAGCCCAGACTCTTTGGACGTTGGCACGAAAGACTAAAAAGCAATAGTTGTTTCCAGTTAAAGCGAAACCGTAGACTGAAAGAAAAATGAATGGATGTAAGTCAAATTTCGATTTCCTGGTATCGATATCAAATAAGTTGTTTTCGTTGTAAACTGAATTTTGAATGCTAAATAAGTCCTCTGATTAAATGGTACCATGACTGAGACTAAGAACTACAATTATATCTACTTAGAGCCAAACCCGAAGCAAAAACTAAAATAAAAGGGCTGAAAAAATACAGACATACAGGCAGATAAACAGACACACACACAAACATCTTGCCTTTTATATATATATATATATATATATATTATCGATTCTCTGCACTTCTGAATATCGTTTCTTATGTCTTTGTCTATGAGTGTATCAAATTTGATTAAAATCGGACCACTCCTTCTATAACCCGATTTGTTCGATTATGAATTTCGATATTCATCGGTGGGTACCTCGACACAAAACCTAGCTAAGAACACTCGCAGACGCTTATAGTACAACTGTGTAAATTTTCAAGAAAATTACTTTCGATGAATATCGAAATTCATAATCGAACAAATCGGGTTATAGAAGGAGTGGTCCGATTTTAATCAAATTTGATACTGTTTGGATATATCTATATGTATATATCTATATACAACGGGTTTTATTATAGTAGAGAAGATATATATATATATATATATATATATATATATATATATATATATATTCTTCACTGCACGACAACATAATTTTTCCCAAAAATAAAATAACAAGCCATTGTTAAAGAGCAAATACGAGGCAAGAGCTTACATAACTGATATTAAAGTTTAATAATTGGTAGTAAAGAGAATAAACTGTGCCCACGCTGACTCGCTATTGTTTCTCTCTCCATGAAAATGACAAGAAATATATATATATATATATATATATATATATATATATGTGTGTGTGTGTGTGTGTGTGTGTGTGTGTGTGTGTGTGTGTGTGTACGGAGGATTTCCCGTTAATCGCAATGACTTATTCCCATTTAAACGCTTCCACAACTTGAGTAAATTATAAGAAATGGAATATTTTAAGGAACATTTTTTGTTCCTTTTTAAGGAATAGTTTGTAATTTTTTCAAGAACTTCTCTTCAATATATACATTGTATAATTTATAATAATGTCAGTCAGTCATAAGTGATACACTCTTTGGGCGATCATATCTCGAAAGAGACATCACTCATTGGGTAAAAGATTATCCCGCATTAGGTTGCCATTACTTTCTGCAGTAGATTGGTCCAATCTGTCCTATTATTTAACCCATAACAGGGGGAAGAGAGGGATTAATACCTTTTCCAAGGTGTAAATAAATGCACTAAATTCAACTGGAATTTGAACTCGGTTCCCCGATTTCTCGTTCCGAGCCGATATCAACCGCGCCACAAATTTTATATAGTTTGATTTTAAAAATATTTCTAAATTATTTAAAGTTAAGTATAATTTTGTGCAATAGAAAGTTTTTATATAATCGCTTAATTTATATCTTCTTTTATGTGAAAATCTTTAGTGTACGATAGAGGCTTAATCCAAATCGCCAAAAAATACAATCGTCATGGGAAACCTGAATACTAAAGTAGACGACAGAGTGAAGGTGATATAATTGGTAAATTCAGACTAGGAACTGGTAATGAACGCAGAAAAAATGGATCCAATGGTGCACGCTGAACAATTAGATAGCACCTAACACCTGGTTTCAAGAACACCCAAGACTTATATGGACTTGGAGAAACTCAGGACAAAAAAAAACAAATCAAGTAGAAAACTCTCAGTAAGAGATTCAAGAATGCAGCACGATATATGCGAGTGCTAACTGCGGGAACGACGCCCTTTCGGTGATATAAAAACCAAGTAAAACTGTGGAAATTGAAGGGGTCCCATGTTACATTCAAAGTGCAATGTGACATGCTGACTCAAAGATGATGGAGAAATACCCGGACATTGTTAAAAACAAATACAATGGCCAAACATTGAGACTCGAAGTGGAAACACTAAAATCTACAGTAACATCAGTGTTGTGGAGTAGTTTTCGCACTGAAGGTTATAATCATGCTAATGTCGGTTGCTAATCGACTTAACGCACCCAAAATGTTAGGAACCTGGTAATCTATCACTGAAAGCTGACTCCTTAGTATTCAGCTAACTGCCGACTAATATCAACTGCCTTAGTTCAACTATCTCCAAACTGGAACTAACTAGTAGTTCTACTGAACTCCATTAGAACTCTAAAGAACTCTCTAGAACTTCTAAGAACTCCTAAGAACTTCTGTTAACTTTCTGTTAACTCTTATTCATATAGGAGGGAGAGTCCATTATCTGAGGAACAGGTGTGTTTCCCCATAACAATCAGCAATCGAGATCATCCCAAAGAAGAATAGACGGAGAAAGAAAAACGATTAAAGATGAAATTCCCGATATGATGATAAACATACTAAAGATAATGATATATACAACAATGGTGAAATTCTGGAAGATCGAAGTAGATTTATTTTCCTAGCACTTCTTAAGAAGTCAAGTGCAAAAAATAAGAACTTTATTGGACTAATGGGCCATATAACAAAACTTGGCATCCGAATTCTGATGAACAGAGCGCGCAGCAGAATCAGACGGAAAACAAGACAAAAATAATGTAGGTTCGTTGAAGACGCGAGGAGAAGGAAGGCGATATTTATGCTCAGAAATACTAATACAAATTCGGAATGAAGTGTACATGTGTTTTATAGATTGTTCAGTATCAAACAAGTTCTATAATTTACAGAAAGTGAAATCTGAATGAGCATTGCGACATCGAAAAACACCTTCCAAAAGCTAAGCAAAGTATTAAAACAGAAAGATTTCGTTAGAAACAACGGAAAGAATACTGAACTATTATGTCACACCAGTCGAGATCATTCAAAAGAAAAATAGACGAATAAAAATAATGGGTAAAAGATAAAATTAAAATGAGACTAAAAACAATGCTAAGTTTCGGCACAGAATATAAGAACAAATACTTGAATGGCCAAACGAAAGATTTGCAGAGATAAAAAAATGAGTATCATAGATTAAGTAGATTTTTTTTATCATTTCACTCCAGTCAAGGCACAAATATCATTTGTACTCATGCGATTACTGGGTGTGAAAATGAGAGAAAAGACTGGGTATAGAGAGAATTGAATACTTGACAATCTCCTCACAGATGACTGATAGACTTGACATAACAGAAATGCAATTCTACTTAAGTATGTTGAGAATACCATAGACCGAATATGTGAGCAACAATGAAGTTACAGACAATAGAAGACAATGAAAACAAAAAAGGACAATACTTAACCTCAGAAAAAGAATTTTTATATTTCTAGGGCACATAACAAGGGCTTAGAAAATTTTATACTTACAGGACAGAGGAAAACAACGCCTAACTTACCTGGCGAGACTGAGGGAATGGTTAGCGAATGGTTTGAGAGAGATAGCAAAAAGACAAAATTTATTAAGAACTACAAAAAAAACAAAAACAAAAAAAAACCCCCAAAAAACCCCAGAAAACTGTGGATCTCCAACGCAGCACATAGAAGAAGTTCATTCAATAAATAGGCGATTATAGCTCTCCACAACTTTCTATCCTTTTTCATTTTTAATAATATTTGTCTTTTTACTATGCCACTTTTCTGCAATCCATTTACACAGAAATAACGAAGGAACAGAAATATTAAAATTTGAAGTAGAATCAGTATTGGCCAGGACAAAGGCAAAATGTTGTCCCTGCCGAAATCTAAGACTGCTATAGGATATAAATCCTGTATCATCCATGAACTAACTAAAACACATAAAGTTAAATTGCACACCCGCAAAATCGGATTCAAACAACTAAAAGCATTTTGGAAAGACCCAGACCAAGAGAAGTTCACAAGTCAGTGTGAAAAGCAAAATTCTGGATCCTGATTGAATTAGAAATAGAAAATTCATATATGACGTTTTTTCACACCTAGAAGCGAAAATGCCTGCTGGAGTCGGCAACATGAGAAACTTCACTGTTTAAACCACGGTCTGTGACAGGTCAAAATCAGTCCAACAAGGGAGCGGTTAGTTGACGGACCTTGTTGCAATGTAACAAAATAAATTTCAAGAAGCTAACTCGGACGCAAGGGCGCGTCACATATTCATTCGACCTTTTTTCATTTTCACTCCAAACCGCCAAAGAGAGCAACAACAAGAACAACAACTAAGAACAACAACAAGAACTAAGAGCAACAACAAGAACAACAACGCTAAGTACAATTTCTTTATTTGTTTAACATTCTCTCTCACTCTGTCGCCAACCTACACGAAAGAGGAAGGAACATAAGACTTTACATTCTGCTACTACACAACCATGAACTCTAAACGTCTGTGGACATTTAAATACTTACATTTTTCTTTGAATAATTTTAACTTCAAAGCTGCATGCATTTTCTCAATGAACATTTTTTCTCACAAATATGTTATAGTGTTCAGTTAACGAAATTTCACTTATATTTTTCTTTTTAAAATTTTGTTATTCTGTAAATAATTTTTTACTTTAATGTACACACGAAATATTTTATCCTTTCACATTTCAACATCCAATCTTCAACCTTCTGATATTTAAACTGTGGGGAAATCGGTCGCGTTTAGAACAAGGCCAATTTATCTAGAATCACCGAGGCCCCAACACTGCTAACATCTCTATTACGATTCCATCTAATAACAAGAGAAAAAACATGTTTCCTTCTATCCTTAAATATTTCCTGTGTGTATCTGTTTCTGCAAACCCATTTTCCTCATAATGTGTCATAGAAATTACAACCATTTCTTTAAGATTCTATGTACACTACCGGCTATAATTATTAGGCCACCTCAGTTTTAAAAAAATGATGTTATTTCATACTATTTTTTGTATTTATTGCCAAGTAGATGACTTTAAATGAAAATAGAATGGTTCTTTTGTTATTATTACTTTGCAAAATTTTACAAGGCAGCCAGTAATCCTTTGCTTCAGCCAGCCAGTAAGAAGAAGAGACTAGCATAGGGAAGAGAGCACAAAAATTGGACACCAGAACAGTTCATTTGATGCACATGTTATTGTGCAGTATTAACAAAAGGACCATTTTATTTTCATTTAGAATTATCCACTTGGCAAAAAATATTAAAAATAGTATGAAATACATAGTTTTTTTTAATTGGAGTGGCCTAATAATTATGGCCGGTAGTGAATGTGTTTTCTTTTGTTTCTATTTCTCCTTAATATTTATCATTGCTTACATACTCCGTCCATGGCATTCTTAATATTAATCGGCTTTAAATTAATTTTATATAATTTAAATCTGAATGAAATTTTAAATAATTTAGATATAATTCAATATAATTTATACATTTGGGTTTGTATAATATTGTTAACAACGAAGAGACTTTTGAGAAAGTACGCATAGACAATACTTACGAATGTGCGCATGCGCACGATTGTTTTGAAAGATGATATTACGCATATCAACTTTTAACTCTGATTTCAATTTGCCGACTCTTCTTTTAATTTCGACAAAAAATTATTTCTGATTTAAAATATCCAATAGGAAAAGAACACGTTTTTAGAATTCAAAGCAACCAAGCATTTAATATCACAGCGACGAAGGGATTTTTTTTCATAGACAGCCAATCAACCAAACAAAATTATTTTTTTAACTGACGGGAATGAATATTTCCGTTTACATGCGTAGCAAGTGGGGGGGTGGGGGAGAAGTTTCGCGCGTCGTCTCCCGGTAACGAAGCTGTCATACCACGTCTGCTATAAATGAACGATGCAGTATTGAAATTTCGGCGTCACAGAACTTGACAAAGTAGAAAGCTCCGTGGATACGCTGGATGAGAAACGAAGTTACAAGAAAGACACAAAACAAACTGTGACAAGAAAAAAAAAAAGAAAAAAGAGAGAAAATAAAATAAAAGAAAAAGCAATGATAACGAATCCCGTTTTGAAAATCGAAAACGATGTTTTTAGAGGTCTCTGCTGCAAAAGAAAAGTCTCCAATATTCTTATATGAAACTAAATCTCATAACAAAAGACAACTGAAATTAATTACTGGGCTCCCTGAGTATATATTTTATACAGACAAAACAATAGAACTAAATTAATGGCTTATGACTTGCAATATTTACACGTAAACTATTGTCCCCTTCTTTGTTATAGAGAACAATCCACATGTTCTTCTATGTGCCCTGTCTCTTCAGGACGTAGGCAGTCATGGCTGTCCACGTTTCTCTATCCCTGATGGCTCTGAGCACGCCTTCTCCTGTTACACCGTGCAATCCTCGTTCTGTCATCCACCTGATTAGGTCCTTCAAATATGTTATCCGTTGCTTTCTCCTGTCTCTCTTTCCCTCTATCTGGCCTGTTAGTATCAGATTCTCCAAGCCCCCCTTCCTCATTGCGTGTCCCAGGAACTTCAGCTGTCTCTTCCTGATGTTCAGTATTAATTTCCTTTTTCAAGACCTCATTATTGTTCACATGCTTGATCCATGATATTCGCAGCATCCTACCAAGAGGAAAATTAACAACTATTTTTTGCTGTATTTACATTATTCGGACTTTGTTCATTTGTACGAGGTTTCTTTAGGTGCTAGGATTTTCGAACCGAACCCTTTATTACAATCACTGGGGTATATAATTCTTCCTTCCCAAGAGCCTCTTCTGGTAGTCATGGACCATTATCGAGTTGTGATTTATTATTCTTATATGATTACTTCTTCTTCTTCAATGTGCCTTGTCCCTTCAGGACGTAGGCGATCATGGCCTTCCACGTTTCCCTATCCCAGGTGGCTCTGAGCACGCCTTCTCCTGTTACACCATCCAACCCTCGTTCCGTCATCCAGCTGATCAGGTCCTTCAGATATATTATCCGCTGCTTTCCTCTGTCTCCTTTTCCCTCTATCTGGCCTGTTAAGATCAGATTCTCCAAGCCCTCCTTCCTCATTGCGTGTCCCAGGAACTTCAGCTGTCTCTTTCTGATGCTCAGTATTAATTTCTTTTTTGTTTCCATCATTTCCAAGACCTCATCATTGCTCACATGCTCGATCCATGATATTCGCAGCATCCTTCTGTAGAACCACATTTCAGTTGCTTCAAATAATAAATTTACCATTCGTCCGGGCATTTAATAGTGTTAATGTTGCCATATCTAATCGGGTTCTCCTGATATTCATATCGAGGTTCTCGATAAAATCCAAAGGAGGATCTACAATACAATCGATCCTTACTTAGAAAACTGTATATATGATATATTATCAATATGAGCTCCTCATGAAGTCTGTAGTGAACTTGAGACATAATAAGTGTCCGAAGCAAGGATCCTCATTGAAAATGGAATTGTTCATTGTGATTGTCTATAAAAGAAATGGTCAGTCAGTTAAGTGTCATACGCGATATAGGCTTGGGCGATCATGTCTCGAAGAGACATGATTGACTGTGCAGAAGATTATCCCGCAGTAGGTTGCCATTGCTTTCTGCAGTAGACTGGTTGCCGACCAAGGCTATAGAACCTGTTATTTAACCCATAACTGGAGAGAAGACACGGATTAATACCTTTCCCAAGGGCATTTGCGCGTCAGTGAATTCAAGGAATTCAACTGAAATTCGAACTCGGCTACCCGATTTCTCGTTCCGAGCCGATATCCACTGAACCACAACGCACATTCAAAGTTCTATGGCCACTATGATGATATTAAACTTAAAATCGGGGAATGGTACAAGTGATCCAAAAGAGGATCTGCAATGTAATCTATCCTGACTTGGTAGGGGCACCTCGGCGTGGTGTAATGATTAGCAAGCTTGTCTCGCTAGAACCTGTTACAACTGAATAGTATTGAGTTCGATCCTCACTGGGTTTCTCATACTTTCGGCTTTGTGCTCCATCTAAGCAGCGCTTAGAAAATCACCTCTCCTGACTTGGTAGCCCAACTTCAGGTTGTAAGAACTTTTTGTTAAGATAATAATGATTTAGTGATATAAGTCTTTCTAAATATACAAATCTACCATCCGCCCGTGTATTGAATACTGCTGCCATATCTGGTCGGGTGCCCCTGCTGCTCTCCTTGTGCTTCTTGACAAAATACAAAGGAGGATCTGTAACGTGGTTGATACTGACTTGGCAGACCGGCTGCAACCACTCTCTCACCGGCGTGACGTGGCTTCCCTGTGCCTCTTCTACAAGTACTTTCATGGCTTCTGCTCCGATGAACTTAGATCACTGGTGCCGCCTAAGCACGAATTTACACGAGATACTAGATTAGCAACTAGGTCCCACCCTTTTACAGTTAAACAAATAAGATGTAACCGTAAATTCTACTCCAACAGCTTCTTTCTCGCGCTTCCCGCCTGTGGAATTCCCTTCCACATGTCTGCTTTCCCGACAGCTACAATCTCCAGGTGTTTAAATGTAGGGTCAATAGACACCTCCTATCACACTAACTCCCAATTATTTTCAGAACACTCTCATCTACCCAACCCTCATTCTCGGTATCCTTACACTCTTATCACCCACCCGCTGACATTTCCTATATTTAAACATCATTTCTACACTCTATGTAGCCCCCTGCGCAGTAGTGGCAGTGACATGCCTTGCTCGGGGTGAAACGCTTATAAAAAAAAATAACATATGGTTGACAGGAAGAAGAGGTAGATACATAGCTAACCAGAATCTGATAAAAAAATGAAGAAATTATAACATGGTTATAAAGTGTGAGATCAATTCTGTATTAAAATCAGTAAACAAACAGATCTCTCATTTTGTGGCCAAGGTATTTTCTATACGTTAACATTCAAGAAAATGTAAATAAATCTAAGAAAAAAAAAGGCTTGCCTGTGTAGCTAATCAGTATTTGATTGATTGATTGGTTTGCTACGCCTTATCAACCAAATGAAGATTTAAATAAACCCAGAAAATATGTTTAGATTGTAATTTTTTGGGGTGGGGTGGGGGTTGGATACTATAATGATTTAGTATTACAAGTCTTACTAACTAACCTATAGGTAGGTGAGTGGAAAAGGCTGATTCATACCTTTCCAAAGAGTATTTTGGTTAGATGGTTGTTTGTGTTTAGCGGCATGTCAACCTCTACGGGTTAATTGATGGCCCAAATATAAATACTTTGTATGCCTATTTTTGGAGATAATGATGACTTGTTAGTTACAAGTCTTACTAATTAGCCCATAGTTGAGGGAGAAGAGTTAGATGCATATATTTCCCAAGGATATTTTGCGCGTAAGTGAATATAACAAATACATATGGACTCAGAACTCGGCTATTCGATTAACAATTATAATCAACGAGTGTAGCCTTGGCGTAAAAAAATGACGGCAAAATATTTGAGACGATTATATATATATATATATATATATATATATATATATATTTCACTATAATTATTGCAAAAAAATTATAATAATAATAAGGCATTGTTAAAGGGCAAACCCGTGCTAAGAACTTTCTCAACTGGTAGTAAAGTTTAATAACTGGTAGTGAAGTGAATGAAATAAGCCGACGCTGCCTCACTATTGTCTCTCTCTCTCCCCATGAGCGTGACAAGAGGAACACACACACACACACACACACACACACACACACACACACACACACATATATATATATATATATATATATAGTGTGTATTTTGGCAGCAATTTTTTATGCAGATTTTATTGAAAATGAGAAATAAGGTATTATCATCAAATTTTTTTATAGAATTTTTTTGTGTTCTTATGATTTTTTTTCAGAACTCAAATTTTATAAGAATTGTTCAAAATTTTGTATGTCCAATTTTTTATTTACATAGGCTTTGTCCCTAATACTGAGCACTGTAACCCATAAATTTAGCATAGATTGAAACTATATTTTATCATTCATATATATATATATATATATATATATATATATATATATATATATGTTTCGTTAAAAATGATCGACAAGAAAGATTTTATTAATTTTTGATTTAATTTAACCAGTATACTTACATATTTCCTTTTTGCTGGAGATAAGGAATGCATAATTTTCGACTTTCCAAGCGCTTTCAACTTTTTCACAGTCCATTTTCATGGCAAATATAAGTAATTTATTTATCACAAGAAACACAATCTTGAAATTCATACACTATATTAGTCATCGTTAGTTTAGATTTAATCGGGTTATTATTATTCGAAACAACAAGGTTTTCTGTTTTCTATTTTCTATAATATATTATAAAATTTACGTTTTTGAGGAATTACAGCAGAAATATGGTGTTTAATAATTTTTCGTATAGAAAATTAGTACAAGAACCTTTAAAAATTTTTGCTTGAAAATACAAAAATAATATTCAAATCGCAATATGAAAGGCACCTCGTTATAAGAGAGGCACTATATATCGAACAATTTTCTCCATCCATCAACCTTACATCATTTATCAGTGGAAATAAAGCTTTTAAAGTTTTTTTTTTAAAAAACAC
Source organism: Ascarosepion bandense (assembly GCA_037127315.1). Classification (NCBI taxonomy): domain Eukaryota; kingdom Metazoa; phylum Mollusca; class Cephalopoda; order Sepiida; family Sepiidae; genus Ascarosepion; species Ascarosepion bandense. The sequence goes on from JBBBDQ010001908.1 coordinate 9,335,906, forward strand.
AGACGCTCACACAATGCCCAGTTGCGCGCATCACATGTTAGCTTTAAAGAACTCTCCTTTTCAAAAAACGTTAAAACAAAAAATTACATTGCAGTCAAACACGAGGACATGACAACACCGGAAAAATAACGTCCTTGAAAATGGCATGTGAAGAGGCTGAAAGCGCTTGGAATTCGAAAATTATGGAACATTTTTACATTCCTTATCTCCAGCAAAAAAGAAACATGTAAGAAAACTGGAAAAATTAAATAAAAAATTAATCAAATCTACCTTGTCGGTCGTTTTTAAATGAAAGATTGCTTCCAAAATATATATAACTGATTTATTAAGATGATCAGATAAATATGTCGCATGTGTGGAATTGCTTAGAAATGAAATAAAAAGCCTTTCGAATGTAATGAATATGTAGCTATGTAATCTATGCTATTAGTAATGACAAAAAAATAATAATAAAAAAACAAATAAAAAAGAGAAAATTCAAAGAAAAAACGAATATAGAAGTATTTTCTTTTTTGTTTACTTGGTAAAGGAAATCTGTGATTTTGAAGAGAGACAATTTTGATAATACTGAATGAATTGTCTACTTTTAAATGTTTTTGCCACATCGAAAGTGTTTCACTAATCTGATTAAATGTAAATCGTAAAGTGCTAAGTTGATGGAGTTAGGAAAAAACGTGATAAAATCTTTGATAAATACAGATCTGTTTTTCTCTTGAGCTTTGGGTTACCAGATTTTCCAAATAAAAAATATAAAGCGCTATTGAAATTTAAATTCATTTGCTTTTTTTATTCGATATGATTCGAATTACCATTGTTATAGTCGAGTAGATTAAATTGTTGGTTAGAATATTTTTGATTGTCTACTAGCTGTGAGTTCAATCCTTGCTCTGGTAGTGCTGAAATGACATATACACTGGTTCAGTATAATAAACGGACAAGTGGCCTAGTGGTAAATAAGACTGCTGATTATTAACTGGTATGATTTTGAGATGAGCTCTGATCGTTTATTTTGTAATGTATTGATCTGGAAATATGGTTATGTCTCTTTTCTCCACCAGACAAGCATTATATTTTTTGATTGATGTTTTTGATGATGTTTTTCTTATTTTCCATTATATTTTTTAGTATAATTTGGTTTTTAATCTTTTCTCTAATTTTGGTCGAATTCAAAAGAAAGAGTTGATCTGTGGTGAACAAAAATGTCTGCGATACCAAAGTAAGTTTTGTATTTTTTTTATAATCGTTTCTCCCCGAGCAAGGCATTCCACTGCCACTATTGCGCAGGGGGTTACATAGTGGTGAGAAAGGATGGTTAGATATAGGAAATGTCAGAAGGAGGGTGATAGACGGGTAAGGATACCGAGAAAGAGTGTTGGGTAGATGGTGAGAGTGTTGGGAGAATAGATGCAAGTTAGTGTGATAGGAGGTGTCCATGGACCTTACATTTAAACTCCTGGAGATTGTAGTTGTCGGGAAAGCAGACATGTGGAAGGGAATTCCACAAGCGGGAAGCGCGAGAAAAGAAGCTGTTGGAGCAGAAATTACGGTTACATCTTATCTGTTTAACTGTAAAAGAGTGGGACATAGTTGCTAATCTAGTATCTCGTGTAAATTCGTACCTAGGCGGCACCAATGATCTAACTTCATCGGAGCAGAAGCCGTGAAAGTATTTATAGAAGAGGCACAGGGAAGCCACGTCACGCCGGTGAGAGAGTGGTTGCAGCCGGTCTGCCAAGTCAGTATCGATCACATTACAGATTCTCCGTTGTATTTTGTCAAGAAGCCCGGTGTCATCTCAGAAAGTAAAAAGATTTAGAAGTCTAGTTTACCTAGAAGGTGATCTCAAAGATACCAAATAATGAATCGGGCCTTAAAAGATGTTCGTAGAAGCACCAGTCATATAGAAGGAAGTGGAACCAGTGGAACTTAGGACATAAACGCACAAGACAACTGGATAGCAGCCAGTTATATAAACACCCAGCCTATGAGGAAAGAAGTAAAGTCGATCCCACAATAGCAAGGAAAAGATCGAACGTTCGAAGAAAGACTCGAAACCACATATCTTCGATTCGGTCGATGTTAATTTGATGGATTCCAGAAGTAATTATATATATATAGCAAAGAACGAAATGTTTACCACTTATTTGCTTCCCAGGTTTCACCATTACCGGTTTCATCAGGCACAAAGGGCGCTTAATTGAACAACGGTCTACTGGTCTAAGCAGTACCTCGTTTAAGGTTGGTATATATATATATATATATATATATATATGTGTGTGTGTGTGTGTGTGTGTGTGTGTGTGTGTGTGTGTGTGTGTCTGTATGAGTGTGTTATTATTTTATTTAATGAAAGCGTTGGTTAAAACATATTTGATTCTCTAGTAGTTTGTGAGTTCAGTCCCTGGCTTTAGTAGTCCTGAAAAGACATATACACTGGCTCAGTATAATAAACGGACAAGCGACACAAAGTTTAATAAGACTGCTGAGTATTTACTGATATGGAATATTCCCTTAGCAGTTGTGAGTTCAACCCCCGAGTTTGGTAGGACTGAAAAGTCCTATACTGAAAAGAAATATCCATTAAGAATGGTACCCTGGCAGTTACATGTTCATTCCATGGGCTTGGTAGTGCCGAAATATTACACACTCTAGTCCCATGGAAGAAACGAACAAGCGGCACAAAGATCGTTAAGAAATATGAGAGATCACTTTTGCATTGAAATCATCTATCCCCAGGGATTGAGTGACGAATTTGGTTCGAAAGAACGTTACGGAGTACAAAGAAAGACGCCTGATGAAGGCCGGAGAGGAAAACGATTGAATCGTTGGGTGTAAGAACTAAGTCTAAGACATATTTACAATACACGAGTTTTAATTCTCACCGCCAACTACGAACCAAAGTTACAGATTGGACATATACTGATAACGGCTGGCTGCTCATATCAGATTATAACTCTTTTCTTGGGCGGCTAGCTAGTCCATGTTGCAGACGCCTACCCAACCACATTTTTGTTTATACTTCAACTACTGAGCGGACCCTAGCAACGCATTATCTGGTTGGATCAACAGTCTGGAATAGGCCAGCACATTCAAACCCTCGGTCACAATGACTTGTAACTTCGTGTTACCACAACCATCGATGGCTTCCAAATAGTTCCGTCTACCCATTTTTACTCACACGACTTGGATTAACCCGTTGGGTATAGCTTCCAGAGGTGTTGGGATCGCCTTCTCAGCCAATAATATCAAGTAGTCAACTTTCCGACAAATCGACCTTGGTGGTATTCGAACCCGGGTGATATGGTCGGAAAGCGATCGTCCTGTTTAGTAATAAACATTTACCAACCAGAAATAATAAGCATAGGAAAAAGAAAGAGACTCTTCAGGGTAACATCTACGCCGAAAGAATAACATCCACTTCCACGAGAATGCTATGGCATTAAATGACCCATAAGGTGTTGATATGCAGTTTAAAAAATCCACGAGAAAAGACGGATAATTCGAGAACAACAATAAGAAAAAAACGCCACACTCTGACATGCATAAACGGGAAATTTGAAAAGATGCAAAGGATCTGGGGTTCATTCAACATCCGCTCAGCCCTTCGGTGATATTTCTATCCACCTCGAAATAATCTACGTTTGTTGATTTGGAAAACGATATCTATATTCTTAGTTACTACATTAACGTGCGGCCTACCGCAGTTTCCGCTGTCTACGCTGTAAAATGACCTTTAGCATCTGACCTACAATTGCACGGTATGAATTTATTGTCGGTATTTAACTCTTTTTACCCTCTTGACCTGAGTGCTTTTGACTGGTCAATATAAAATGACCTTTAGAGCGTGGGCTAACTTTCAAGTGCTTCTATTATTGATTATGATGTTAATACTTCAAACGTTATTTTAGTGAATATTCGTATTTGAGTTCTTTCTTTTCTACGTGCCGTGTCTTTTCAGGACAAAGGCAATCATGGACATTCACATCTTCCCATCTTTTGTCCATCAAGTATGTCACGTGTTGCTTTCTCTTGTCTCTCCTCCTCTTCATCCGTCCAGTGAGGGGCACCCCGGCGTGCTGTAATGGTTAGAAAAACTTGTCTTGCTAGAACCTACTACAACCGAGTAGTGAGTTCGATCCTCACTTAGTACCCCATACTTTCGGCTTTGTACCACATCTAAGCGGCGCCTAGAAAATCACCTACCCGTCTTGCGAGTATCATATTCTCTAAGCCTTTCTTTCTCCATATATGGTCCCAGATACTTCAGCTATCTCCTACAGATGTTAAGTGTAATGGTTAGCAAACTTGTCTTGCTAGAACCTACTACAACCGAGTAGTGAGTTCGATCCTCACTGAGTACCCCATATTTTCGGCTTTGTGCCACATCTAAGCGGCGCCTAGAAAATTACCTATCCGTCTTGCGAGTATCAGGTTCTCCAAGCCTTTCTTTCTCAATACATGTCCCAGAAACTTTAGCTGTTTCTTACAGATGTTAAGTATTAAGTTTCTTTCTTGTTTGCATTCTCTCAAAAACTTTGTCGTTGCTCACATGTTTGTTCTATGGTATTCTCAGTATCCTTCTGTAGAACCACATTTCAGTTGCTTGTCTTTCCTTCATCGTAGTGTAGATTGTCCAGAATTCGCTACCATATTGAGAGACAGATATCACATAGTAATCCAGTACTCTCTTCTTTGTTTCCAGCAAAATTTTCATGTCTCTTAATACTTTACTCAGCTTCTGGAATGCATCCTTGGCCATTCCAATACGCCTTCGGATCTCAGTACCACACTTTCCGTCCTCTGTTGATCCGTTGATTTTCAATATCTATTGAAAATTGTGTCGTATGTTTTTCAGATTGTTGTGAAATGAAATAAAAAACATTTTATTTGGTAAATGCAATAATGCATTTCTTGTGTACGTTGTGGTGCAGGGATGTGCGTTGTGATACAGTGGATATCGGCTCGGAACGAGAAGCCGAGGAGCCGAGTTCGAATTCCAGTTGAATCCATTTTATTCACTTACGCGCAAATACCCTTGGGAAAGGTATTAATCCGTCTCTTCCTTCCAGTTATGGGTTAAATAGCAGGACAGATTGGGTTCTATAGCCTTGGTCGGTAACCAGTCTACCGCAGAAAGCAATGGCAACCTACTGCGTGATAATCTTCTGCCCAGTCAGTCATGTCTCTTTCGAGACATGATCGCCTAAGCGTGTATCACGTATGACACTTAACTGACTGTTGTGGTGCAGTGGATATTGACTCGGAAAGAGAAATCGGAGAGTCGAGTTCGAATTCCAGTTGAATTCCCTGCATTCACTTACGCACAAATACCATTGGGGGAGGTATTAATTCGTCTCTTCCCTCCAGTCATGGGTTAAATAATAGGACAGATTGGGTTCTATAGTCTTGGCTGGCAACCAGACTATCGCAGAAAGTAATGGCAACTTACAGCGGGATAATCTTCCGCCCAATTAGTCATGTCTCGAAAGAGACATGATTGCCCAAGCATGTATCACTTATAGCACTTAACTGACTGAATACTATTAGAAATAACAAAAGAAAAAACAACAATATAAACATTTTTTTTTGTTGCTTGGTGAAAAGAAAATCTGGGATTCTGAAGAAAAAAATTTGATAACGTCGAATTAATTTCGTTTCTATTTTAAATTATTTTTAAACGCCAAATCTTATCTGATTAAATGAAAACCACACAATCGGCTTTGTTAGGTAAGATTAATTGATCCATTGTTTGTTTATTTTTTATTTTTTTTTTTTAATCATTTCACCCCGAGCAAGGCAGAAACGCCACTGATGTGCAGGGGGTTACATAAATGTAAAAAGATTAATTAGAAAAGAGTGAGTACAAGCTAGTTAGAAAGGAACAATAGAAAGCTGAGAAAGAAGGTGCGATGACAGATACATAGGAGGAGAGAAAGTGAAGATTATACAGGGGAGGGGAGAGAGCTAGAGTCCAGTGGTTAGTAGGTGAGTATTAACTTTGCATTTAAATTTCTGGAGGTTGTAGCCGTCAGGAAAGCAAGAATACGGGAGTGAGTTCCACAGGCGGGAAGTGCGAGAGAGGAAGCTGCAGGAGTAGAATTGTCGCCTGCATTTGGCTAACCTGACTGTGAATGGGTGGGACCCAGTTGCCAGTCTGGTTGCACGGGTAAACACCTGTTGAGGAGGCATCAGTGACTTAAGCTCATCCGAGCAGAAGCCATGAAAGTATTTATAGAAGAGACAGAGGGAGGCCACATTTCGACGATGGGAAAGTGCAACTCTTTATTGGTCATTTAATGTTGAAATATAATTTTTCTTGAGAGTCGTAAAATAAAAGTAAAAAATGTATGATATACATTAACTGGTTTTGTGGTAGTTTGTTTCCTCCACTACATGTTCTTCGCGTGGTCACCAATGTGGTAGGAGAGGTCACCACTGTAGTAGTTGGGATGGTCAGCCATGTCTGGTACAAGACTAATTCACAAACACAGCCGACAATTTCCACAACTTAAGGTTTTATCAGAATTATCAGAAGATTATGAGAAGGTGGATTTGTGGAAGAGTAAAAGTATACCTTTTGTATGTTTAAATAGAAATTTATATAGAATAGAACAGAATAACATGAATTGGTAGAAGTTAAACGTTCCAAGAGAAATAGTAGTAAGAGGTTAAGGGTATCAAGAGTTCGTAGTAGCAACTTGTGTGTATGTATGTATGAGCGTTATCGTTGGGTAGGAATGTCTTTGAAATAATCGCTCAGTCTTAAAGGGTTCTGTTCGGTTATCAAGTATAAGAAGAGACAGATGGGTAAACGATGAAGAAGAAGAAGGAGGTGAGAGAGAAAGACAGAGATATTAATAATGATCGCTTGACGTTTGTCTAGGGACGTGATCATACGTTCGCCTATTTCTCTGGGGACAGGCGAACTTGCCTGTTTTTTATTTTGTTTTCGGGTCTTGAAAAGGTCATTTGGGAATTCACTCCCGGATGTGATTCTGGCCTTTCCATTGGACGACGAACAAACTTCGCGCCGGCTCGTGAAAAGGTTTCGTAAAAGAATTTGTTTCTGAGAATTGAAGATTATTTGAATTTTGTTTTTAGATGTTTCCTAGTTTTCTATTGGCCGAAAAACATTTCGCATCGAGGTGTGAAATTTCACCAGTTTTGTTTGGGATTCGCGTTTGCGTGTTTGCTGAGCAAAGTTTTTCAATTCGAGTCTTTTTTATTTCTAAAAAAATCAATGAGTCCGTGCTTAGCATTTGAATTTTAAATCTAGATCTTGTTTTGTTTACTACAATTTTTCAACTGAATCTCTGATAGCTTTTCTGCATATACATGTTTGCATGGGCAAAATTACTAGAGAATTGTAGCATATATGGATTAATGTTATGAAAAAAATATATCATGTTGGTTGTTAAATGTCTAAATATTTTAAACATTAAACATACTTACATGCCTCCAGGATGTTACGTTGTGGTACAGTGGATCGGAACGACAAATCTAGGAGCTGAGTTCAAATTCCAGTTGAAATCCTTGCATTCGCTTACGCACAAATACCCTTGGGAAAGGTATTAATCCGTCTCTTCCCTCCAGTTATGGGTTAAATAATAAGACAGATTGGGTTCTATAGCCTTGGCAGGCAACCAGTCTACCACAGAAAGCAATGGCAACCTACTGCGGGATAATCTTCTGCCCAGTCAGTCATGTCTTTTTCGAGACATGATCGCCCAAAGCGTATATCACGCATGACACTCAACTGCCTCATATGCCTTCAACTACAGATAAAATGTGGCTTTGGTAATTTGCTATGAATATGTATCGCTTGTAACTTCACCATAAACCTGTATTGTTAGTAATTTTACTATAAATCTGTATTGCCGGAAATTTCCTTCTGAAAATAATATATATATATTTTTGACCACAAAAATTTGCTCTCACACTTTCATAGTACTTTGCGCTTGATTTGAGGGGTTCGCTATCATCCCTTAGCTAGGATACCACCCCCGGGTCAGGATGGACGTTAGGAAAGATTTATTTGATCTTCTCTTTAGTCAAGGGTTGCAGGATTTTCCAAAGAGAAATACGAGAAAACCTATCAGGATTTACGATCGGCGGTCATCGTCGTCGTCAGCACCCACTCGCATCCGGGCATCAGAATCGTCGCTACTTATTCCCTTTCTCTCTCCTAGTACAAATGTTGGCTGAGATAGCTATGAATCAAAGAGTGTTTGATGAGATCATTCGCGTGAATTTGATTTTGGTTGAGAACTCTGCGTGACTGCGAAGCTCACACGCTTGACCTGAAGCGCCTACTACGCGACTCAAAGAGTATTGAGACGGGCGAGATCGGGAAAACCTAGTTGCATCGAGCAGTCGGATGCTTACTCTACCAAGGTCCGACATGATCACGTCTGCCCGACTGGCGCTGCCCTCTTCTGTCTCTTTGGCCTTTATGGTGTAGATCTTATGGTGTTTTGGCCTTTGTGCTGTCGATCCTATTCCGCTGTTGGACTCTTCCGGGGTTGGTCAATTTCCGTTTGGTTCCTCCTCGACTTTAACGGCATAGGTAACTCTTCAGGATTGGAACCACATTGTCTTATTATAATTTTAATGTTAATAATAGAAACGAATCAATAAATAATAAATAAATTATTATTAAATATATGAGAACATTGTTTTTTATTGTTGTTGCTAAAAATATCAGGAAAGATTGGGTTCTATAGCCCTGTTTGGCAACCAGTATATCGCAGTAAGAAATGGCAACTTACAGTGGGAAAATTTTCTGCCTAGTCAGTCATAACTCAAAAGAGATATGGTCGCCCAAGAGTGTATCACGTATGACACTTAACTGCCTTATCTGGATAAAAGAATTAAATAACAGGACAGACTGGGTTCTATAGACTTGGTTGGTAATCAGTCTATGGCAGAAAGATATAGTAACCTACTGTGGGAAAATCTTCTGCCAAGTCAGTCATGATTCGAAAGAGACATGATCGCCCAACCGTGTATCACATAGGAAACTTAACTAACTTACTGAAGAAAATACGCAAATGGCACCGTGTTTCTGACAGGCTCAGAAAGAAAACAGAAATATATCTTAGACAGGATAGCAAAACATTGATTTTTTTTTTTGCTATTTTTGACAGCGTATTAACCCTTTGTTGGTAATATTCCATTAGTCATAGGGTGGAAAGATATATTATACGAGACTGGGTGCAGAAAAGTCGAAGCAAAACAAAGGCAACACGGAGACGTGGTAAACTTGCAACTATATTATTCCTACTTCCTGCTGGATCCATCTTGTTCCCAGCATTCATATTTGGGACATAAAGTGCTTACAATCATCATCATGACCATCAATTTTTATATTGCTATACCATATTCCGGATGGTAAGAATAATTCAATTTTGCGATTGAAAAATTATCTTTTTCTTTTTTGTTTTAAAGAATAACAACAATTTTTCCAGGTATACAATTTTACTATTTAACCCATAAATAGGGAAAGGAAAAGAGAGAGACCCATACTTTTTCTAAGAGTATACGAATGTAACTGAGATTCGAACTAGTCTCTTCAACTTCTCATTCGGAGCTGCTATCCATAACACCATCCAATCATCTGTAACCCTATTTTCCGATGACTGGTATTAATTTTAAGTGATTTTCAAAATCAGAAGAGATTTCTTTAAAGTTGGAGAATGCAATTATTTTGTCGGGAAAAGTAGCCGAAGTGATAAAAAGAGGAACATACAGATTTCCGGGTACAACGAGTGCAATTTTTTTTTTGTAAGAAGTAAGCTAATTTATGAAAGCTAGTTAGTTAAAATATTTGTCAATGGGCTTTGACGATATGTGATCCCTATGGTCTTGAGGATTTTCTGTTTACTGATTACCAGGACGGCAGGCAGAAATTAACAGAAAATAATATATAAAATGGTTAAATGATATGTCGAGATATTAAGTTGAAAAAGGGAGGGGGAAATGGAAATTCCGTACCTAACTTCAACACCCCAGTTTTGTGTCTTTTTTATGAAACTGGAGTAGAAAACGAAATTCAGTGAAACGGGGACCAGCGATGAATTGATGCGAGTCAACTGAAATAGCCTGACCCCATAGATATTTTAAGAGAGGGCCAGTCCAAATTCAGTGAGCTGCAAGTTCAATAAACCATCGTCTTGTGGAGATAATAGATCACGAATATTAAGCGCTACTGAAATACCAGCCAACTGATATTTTTTGCGTCACTTAGCTTTGACTCGCTTGTAATTTTGTATCTATTTGATATATATAAATATATATAAATCTATACCGTGGTGTGGTAGTCTTAAATTTGGTTTTTCCTTATATACCGTTCATACACGTGTTTGGTGTAACCTGGTCGGGTGATGACAAGTTATCCTGTCGCTCCAAGATCAACAAACACAACATGGGTGGAATTGGCCTTAGTTCAGAAAAGTTGGCTGAACTCAGCTTGGGGTCGTGTCATACATCTAGCTATCAAGAAAAGAAAAAAAAGGGTCGTCAACGGTCAACGGTCAGAGGACAGAATGCCTGGTCGTAAGCAAATGAGACAACCAAAAGGGTGATTTGCGTATTGGAGATAGGATAATCATGCAGATACACAAATATAATTATCTGAAAAATGCGATAAGCAGACGGAAAATGTAATGCAAATATTTGAATAGGAATAACGAAACATGCCTTTGAGAAACTAAGCAATATATTAAAACGTAAGGAAAGTACGGTTGCAAAGAAAGATAGAAAAAGAATTAAAATAGTGCAGAACTGCTAGGTTCTATTTAACACACACGTAAATTTTTCTGTCTTCACATATCTACAAATAATGAATGTTGTTTCTTATATTCAAATGAAAATCATTTCCACAACTAGGATCTAACGTTGCCTGATGACGAGGTAAAAATCTCGAAACAGAAATTTCCGTGTCGCAATGTAATATATATATATATATATATATATATATATATATATATTACATTGTGACACGGAAATTTCTGTTTCGAGATTTATATATATATATATATATATATATATAATTTATTTCTTTAAATTATATATATATATATATATAATTTATTCCTTTAAATATTATTTTGCATGGATATTCGTATTTGATCCTGTTCTTACATTGTCTGCCTCTGTTTCTGTCCCTCTCAGTAACTGTTCGCATACTAGTGTCGTTATCGCATTGTTTGGGGTGAAATGGTAAAAAAATGCGTCAAATCATTCTATTAATCTAATCTGTGCAGTGGAACCCAAAATGCTTCAAAAGATCCATGCACTTTGATTCAACGGGGAGAAACAAGAAATATCACAAAAACAAAATAGAATAAGTATTTTCAATCATACTCTTTACTCAACGTCTACCCATTTTACATTATTCGTGTATGCAAATTGAAGCATGACCTCAAAGGCAACGACGTTCGGGAAAAAAATAAAAAAAGGAACGCTGTAAAGTTACAAGCTGTAGAAAACAAAAAGAAGAATAAAATTTTGAAAAGTTCTCAGCCCAACTCAGCGTAAATAGCGGCGTACAAGACGAGTTTTGAAGTCTAAAAATTACTTTTGGGTCACAGTTTGCCTACGGTATGTTTTCGAGGTCGATCTATATGATACCTATAGACCTAACTCAGAATTTTGAGCTAAAACTTTTGACGGCTACTTGTACGCAGGTTCGACTTGTACGCAGGTTCGACTTGTACGCAGGTTCGACTTGTATGTTGCAATTTACGGTTCATGCTATTGTACATATTTAACGTACTAATTTCCTAAACACTTCAGACATATTTACAAAGAAACAATTCATTCTAATATTTGGTCATGGAAATGCATATTTTAGAATGTGGGTCATGTCGAGGAATTTCAGCTCTACCCTCGGACAAAAGAAGTATTTTGTTCCCGAGCAAAGTATTTATCGAATATTATTCCGATGTTTATATTTCCCTTTAATTTATATTGAAATATAAGACGCCTTAGAATAGTAAATGTGCCTTCCAAAACCTTAGCAAAGTATTAAGAAACAATTAACTTTTTCTAGAAACGAAGAAACTGTTTGTTTGTTTAAAAAGCATAGCAATTCCTTATGGGTCATTTAATGCCGAAATGTGTTATACATTATTCTGGTTTCAAAATTATATACATGTTAGTTGATACTCATCTTGTGGGCATATATATATTTGCGTGCACATGATTACTGGCGGTCATATTTTTTTTTTATAAGCGTTTCACCCCGAGCAAGGCATGTCACTACCACTACTGCGCAGGGGGCTACATAGAGTGGAGAAAGGATGATTAAATATAGGAAATGTCAGAGTGGGGGTGATAGGCGGGTAAGGATACAGAGAATGAGGGTTGGGTAGATGAGAGTGTTGTGAGAATAGTTGGGAGTTAGTGTGATAGGAGGTGTCTATTGACCCTACATTTAAACACCTGGAGATTGTAACTGTCGGGAAAGCAGACTTGTGGAAGGGAGTTCCACAGGTGGGAAGCACGAGAAAAGAAGCTGTTGGAGTAGGTGTGTTTTATGTTGTAATTTTGTTGAAGTTATATTTTGGAAAACAGCTTGAATTGAGAAATTATAGGATATAATATGGATTAAGGTCATGAAAGAATTCTTTCTTATTTGTTGTTTGATTCATTTTGTTCAGCTGCATATCGGCCTCTGTGGGTTATTTGATACCAAAATCTAAATATTTTGAACAAATTTCTATGGCTTCAATAACACTCGTGTACAAATTAATTAAAAAAAAATTGATTCAGTTTCCTGTCTTTCACCATACGGTCAGTTTTGGACCTCCTGGATTGAGAGGGTGTAATCGATTTTTGTTTTTCCTCAGATTAGGTCAGTTACGGTGGTGTGCAGTAAGAGGAAATCTAATTTTGGGGTGTGTGATGAAATTTGTTTGTCCTTGCGTCATCTGTGATCGCATGCATACAAAAATAGAAAGATGAAGAAGAGTCTCGAAACAACAGAAATGTAGTTCTACAGAAGGATGCTGAGGATACCATTTATCGAACATACGAGCAACGACGAAGTTTGGGAGGAAATAAGAACAAAAACGTAACTCATATTTAACACCAGGAAGCGGTAGCTGAAATTTCTGGAACACATAAAGAAGAAGGAAGGCTTGGAGAATCTGATACTCACAGGGCGGATAGAGAGAAAAAGGGACAAGGAAAAACAGTGAGTGACATACTTAAAGGGCTTGAGCAAATGGATGGCAGAACAGGGTTTGGAAGAAATAACAGAAAGACAAACTTATTAACATCATAGCCCTCCACATCTTCCTGTCGTTCATTCATTTATTCCTTCATTTTATTTAATTATTTTACAATATTACCGTTTTTCTTTCTTTTTCACTTCAGTTTTTATTTTAATGACTATCCTCTTCTTTCTTTCTTTCTTTCTTTCTTACTTTCTTTCATTTTGAGTTTGTGTTTTATGTGTTAGTTTATACCTACACTACCAGCCATAATTATTAGGCCACCCTAGTATTTTAAAAAATAATGTATTTCATACTATTTTTTATTAGTTATTGCCAAGTGAATAATTGTAAACGAAAATAAAATGGTTCTTTTATTTATATTGCACAATAACATGTGTATCAAATGAATTTATAAATATTTAATAATTACCTATATTTCAAATTCATCAATGAAAGAATGAAGAAAATTTAGGGTGATTCGGACGAGCTCATCTTTGCTTTCTTGCCTTGTAAAATTTTGCAAAGTAATAATAACGAAAGAACCATTCTCTTTTTATTTCGCAATAGATACGAAAAATAGTATGATGTATTTCATCATTTCTTAAAAAAAAAAAACTGGGGTGGCCTAATAATTATGGCCGGTAGTGTACGTACGTTTCCTTACGTATTTGGGGAAATCAGAAAAGACGAAAAAAGTTTTCTTGACACCGTATGCACATGGAATTGTCCTGTCGTCTCAGATTTGACAATTTGTCAAAATCGAGAAGTTTTATCTTTTACTCGAAAGAAAACTTAGAAAAATTCCGCACACTTGAAAGCGAAACTTCGAAAAAAGCAAAAGTATCCTTTCACGTTGTTTACATTTCAAATGCACTGACAGACAGACATAATGTCTCTCTATATATCTATCTCTTCACTTCTCTCACATACAAACTCCCTGTCATTTTTAGGCAGGTTAAAATATTTATGTTGAGCATGACGATGTCAGTCAGTTAAGTGCAATACGTAATACACGCTTGGGTGCTGATGTAATGAATATGCATACACCTTGGTTCCCCCTCAGCTATAAATACAGACGAGGGCGACTAGAGGTCTACGTCCATAGGTCTTCGACTAGAGGTCTACTGGTCTACCACTACAGGTCTACGTCCATAGGTCTACGGCTATTGGTCTACGTCTATTGACCACGCCTACGTCTCAGGATATTGCATACGACGAGTACCGTCCATTATGTATACTTGCTAGATTGTTGTACCCATCTGCATTTGCCTAAACCGCTTAGCTATCTCGAATTATATATATATATATATATATATATATATATATATATATATATATATATATATATATCCCTTTCCGGGACATATTAGGTACTTATGTCTCTTTCGTTCCATGACTGACTAGGCAAAAGATGTTCCCACAGTAGATTGCTATTTCTTTCGGCGATAGACTAGTTGCCAACCAAGGCTACAAATCCCAATCTATCCTGCTATTCAACCTATAGCTTGAGGGAGAAGGGATGGATTAATACCTAACAGATTTTGCTAATTTTTTTCTTTTTACAGTCGTGTTCACTTTGTAAAGGGCCCAAGACATTCTCGAAGTAGAGGGTAACCGAGTAAGAAGGCACAACTTATGCGTATATCGGTGGAAGATAACGGTTAACCTGGGACTTTGACAACATTCTAGTGATCGGGGAAGTAATCTGTTAGGAGTCGGTTTCACAAGGCGGTGATTTGTGGGAAGAAGCTGCTTGAGTGATTAGAAAAACAGGGATTAGGAGATAAATCAATACGACACACTTTAGTAAGGGCTACAAAGAGCAGTACATTG
Source organism: Ascarosepion bandense (assembly GCA_037127315.1). NCBI lineage: Eukaryota > Metazoa > Mollusca > Cephalopoda > Sepiida > Sepiidae > Ascarosepion > Ascarosepion bandense. The sequence goes on from JBBBDQ010001908.1 coordinate 9,350,959, forward strand.
TGGAGAACCATAATCGCCTACGCTCTGAAGGGTCACCACACACACACAAAAAGAAGAAATAGAGAATGATGGAAACTTTCGAGCGTATTATTGTTTAATCTCTTTGTCGGTGACGAAAATAAAACTTCAACCAACTCAACAGGGGAACAAATGTTATATACCCTCTTCTTCTGGTATATGCTGTTTCGACGAAAATAATGTTGCATCAAAACGTCGGGGAATAAACCACTGTTTCCTTCTCGAAAATAAACTGCAACCAAAATAACAGTTTTTATCCCATAAATGACGGACCATAAATTGTTATCCATTTGGCGAGAATATGTTCAAACCAAATGTTGATTATCTTTTCACACTACAAAATAACTGACATCAATAAGTATAGATAAAATATGCAATTATGTTTTATTCTCTCTTCAGTGACTTGGCGTCGAGTGGGGTTGGTTTGGTCAGAACACACGTATACGAGTCAGCGGCCACCGGCTAACCGCCCGGTCTTACCGGGCCTTACCCTGTCCCTCTCTGAGCTGTACTCAACCCGATGCTCTCTACAACTGCTAACTCAACTCTCATCTGTGTGACAGCTGACGTCACTCACTGACACCTGGAGCTTCCGATGAACTTTATCACACCTCGGGCGCTGATTCTTTTGACTCTGATTCGTTAAAACAACATTCTAGCTCGACACCTGCGTTTATCGTACTTAGTGACATCTCCCTGCGTCACCCAGTGCAAAATACACTTCTTAGCAGAATTCTACACCGACCAAGATATTATACAACGCTATATGAATATGGGTGGTAAGACCTGTTTGTAACATATTATCCAGGGAACAATAATTTTCCTGAGGCATGGAAGCATCCATACGCAAAAATTATTCTTCGCCCCTTCGACCAAAAAAGTTATTTTTTCTTTACAGTGCTCTTCACTCTGAACAAGGTCAAGGGGTCACTCGTGGTAGTGGGTTACATAATGCATATATCGACACATATCCATTTGTAAAAGACAGCGGTTATCCCTAGACTTAAACAGGTTAAGATTATCGCATCCTCTTGGGTTTCATCAGTAGGAAGAAGTTAGTCGAACAGTATTTACATCTCACTAGGGAGATATGGAGGGAATGAAGAAAGTTTGCTAGAATGTGCTTGACACAGAGGATCTTATTCGTAGAAGCTTGGACTGGTGAAACTAAGGAGTGTAGTTCATATGAACACTCACCATGGAAATAACGATGGAGCCGTGAGAGGCTTGCGACACCTCGATTATGAGAAAGGAGTTGTAAAGTGAAAAATAGTTCGTTGCCTAAAAGGACGCGGAGACGCTTTTGGACTCTATTGAGAAGTAGAAATCTGGGGTATTACAAAGAGAGTCTCTTAATGACTTACATTTGTCTCCTTTTAACATCACTTCAGCATTCAACGGTTTTTTCTGCCCATAAATAAATTTAAAAAAGTAGAAACTTTAGTTAACTCTTTAATGCAGATTAAGAAGCCTGAAGGCAAATTGAAATTACCAAAGACGCATTCCAGAAGCTGAGCGGAGTATTAAGAGACAGGAAAATTTCGCTAGAAACAAAGAAGAGAGTACTGGATTGCTATGTGATGTCTTCAATATGACAGTGAATGCTGGACAATATCATCAAAGATGAAGGAAAAACCTAAAGCAACTGAAATGTGGTTATAAGAAGGATGCTGCGGATATCATGTATCGAGCATGTGGGCAATGATGAGGTTTTAGAAAGGATGGAAACGAAAAGGAAATTAATACTGAGCATAAGAAAGAGTTAGCTGAAGTTCTTAGGATATGTGATGAAGAAGGAAGGTTTGGAGAATCTGAAACTCACAGGTCAGACAGGAAAAGAGAGACAGAGGAAAACAGCCGATAACATACTTGAAGGGCCTGAGCAGGTGGCTGTCAGAGCGGGTTTTGTGTCGGGTAACAGGAGAACTACCAGGGGATAGGCAGACGTGGAAGGCCATGATCGATGACGTCCTGAAGGGACATAGCACTTAGAAGAAGAATGCTTTAGGTTATTCGGTGCACAGCATGCACTTTACAAGTGGCAGTAATTGGTGCGCCTATGACAATTGGGAGAATCTGATACTAACAGGCCAGATGCAGGGAAAAAGAGACAGGGGAAAGAAACGGAAAACATATTTGAAGGACCTAATCATATGGATGATGGAACGAGGGTTGATAGTGTAACAGGAGAAGGCGTGCTAAGAGCCACCAGGGATAGGGAGCCGTGGAAAGCCATGATCGCCTTCGTCCTGAAGGGACAGGGCACATAGAAGAAGAAGTTGGCAGTGGTTACCAAACATTTTTTTTTCTGGGCCGCATTTTCGAAATGAAAATTTGCTCATGCTTCACCAATTTTAGGTGATAAAATGCGCATTTAAAATAAAATAAAAGACAGAGTGGTTTAAAGGGAGATTCGAAATGAGAACATTTTCATTGATGACTCTCTCCTCCAATTTGCAGACCCTAGTTATATTCCTAATACTTGATATAATGCAAAAATATCACAATGATAAAATAATTATTTACAACTATTTATACTGAGGCCTATGCATGCAATTACTAGTAATACATAATATTTTCAATTTTGAAATAATTTTGAAATTGTTTCTAAATATTTGCCTTCAATCCTTCCACCTGAGCTATTATCCTCTTCTGCCGCGCCTATGAGGCATGTCACATGGTTTAGGGACCACTGATTTATGGTAAGATATATTCCTTTTCAGGTTGGCTTTGAATCAGGGTTCTCATTCCCCTAGACTCGTTCACCTACCAAAACTAAAAATTATAATTAACCGTATTATTCAACCACAGTTGCATGTCAGAAGAGATTGGTTCAAGCCTTTCCCAAGTAGGTACCTCCACTTTTTTCGCGATACCGAAGTTTTAAAATGATCTTTTTATAAATGAAATAACATTCTCGAAGTTTTCATTTTATCTTGAATTGAAAGCAAAAAGATTGCATTTACTATTTCCATTAATCAAAGTACTTTGAAATGCATTATTCAAACAGAACTTTTTTATTTTTTCTAAAATAGCCGCTTAGCACCCTTTCTGTTACTCATAATGTAATTTTCTTAATTAAAAAATCGTCCAAAAATAAAATATACTTCTTTGAATGCTTATTTCAGAAATATTAGCTGATTTAGAATATAATTAAACCAATTTGAAACAAGTAGTAATTATTTTAAGTAAAAAAAAACAAACGAAAAAATAAGCAGAAAAATGGATTTTAAGACAATGAATACTAGTGATATACGCATCTTTCAGCACCCGACAAGCACTTGTCAAGCATTGATAAGCAATGTACATGTTTATTGCTGTCTTACGGGAGGTCTATCTGTTAAAACGTAATTTAAGAAAATGACGAGTAAACGCTTTTTTTATATAATTTTAAAGTACTCAGTAATCTTTAAAAATGTTGAAAATATTCTCCATAATCTAATTTGAGAAATGCTGACTTTAAATTTACTATGATCATCGATCTTATTTTCTGATAATGTCGTGTATGGTCACCCATATTTTCAAAATGGGCACGTTTTATATACATGAAAAATGCTTTAAAATAATTTAAAAAATCTTAGGAATAGATAATTTCTATTAAGATGCTCAGTTTTTGCTTAGTAAATGTAGTTAGTCTTCACTTAATAAATAACGTAACGCAGAAAAAGTTGGGAAGAATTTTAAAAGGATTTTGGAAACTAAAATTATTATAATTTAAGAAAATGAAAAAAAAATTAAAATATGTATTATTCATCTCAAAAAATTATTTTTTTCAGACAATAATGTCTACAATCTATATTATTTATAAAAGCAATTAAAATCTTATCTAATTGAATAACGTCATAGTTTTATTGCATTTTTTATTTTATTATTCGGAGGGGATTTTCGGGAAAGGAACAACTGTTAAAAAAATAAAATTAAAAAAATTATTTACATTCTCCAAGGAGTCCTGCGTTTAACTAATAAAAAAAAAGTTTGCGGACAGAATTTAATTTCTAGAAATCTCTTGAAATTAATTTTGGGGACAGTAGATATAAAAAAAATATAATTTTACCATTATTTCATAAAATAATAACTCTACAAATAAATTCATTCATTAGTGAAGAATTGTTGAAATTTTCATTAAAACCTGACAATTATTTGATTTTTGCAAAAATGTTCAAATTAATGTGTTTTTCTTCTTCTATGTGCCCTATCCTTTCAGGACGTAGGCGATTATGGTCTTTCACGTTTTCCTATCCCTGATGGCTCCTAGTACGCTTTCTCCTGTTACACCACGCAACCCCCGTTCTGCCATCCACCTGCTCAGGCCCTTCAAATATGCTATCCGCTGCATTCCCCTGTATCTTTTTCCTTCTATCTGGTCTGTTAGTATCAGGTTCTCCAAGCCCTCTTTCCTCATTGCATGTCCCACGAACTTTAGCTCTGTTTTCCTGATGCTCAGTCTTAATTTCCTTTTCGTTTCCATCTTTTCCAAAACCTCATCATTGCTCACATACTCGATCCATGATATCCGCAGAATCCTTCTGTAGAACCACATTTCAGTTGCTTCAAGTTTTCCCTTCACCTTTGATGATATTGTCCAGCATTCACTGCCATATTGAAAAATTGACATCACATAGCAATCCAGTACTCTTTTCTTCTTTTTTTTTTTCTAGCGTAATTTTCCTGTCTCTTAATACTCTACTCGGCTTCTGGAACGCGCCCTTTGCCATGCCAATTCGACTTCGGATCTCTGTGTCGCACTTTCCGTCATCTGTTAGAACACTTCCCTAGTATATCCCACCGTATTTGGCATTCTGGGCTGCTCTTTTTGCTTATGACTATGCATTCGGTTTTTTTGCAGTTTATTTGTAGTCCTTTCTTTTCACTCTCTTCAGCTACCATCTGTAGGAGGTGTTGTAGTTTCCTTTCCGTACGCCCCCTTTTATCTTTGTGTATCTGCTGAATTCGTTATCTATCCGTATGCAGGCGGTTTGCTGCCAGTAGAGATTCTTGATTACTCTTATGTCTTTCCCAGATATATCGAGGCTGCTGAGCATCTCCATTAATTCCTTGTGGAGTATTTTGCCTTTGTATAATCGATAAAGCATAGGTAAAAGTACTTCTTTATTTGTGTTGCCCTTTCGGAGAGCATCCTAATCATAAATATGGCATTCCTTGTTCCAGTGTCATTGACGAACCCACACTGTTCTTGTCCTATCTCTGGCCTGATTCTGCTTCTCGCTCTATTCATCAGGATTCGGACGATCAGTTTTGTAATGTGGTTCATTAAACTGATGGAATGTGAGCTCCATCAAACAATTTTTCACCGGAAACAAAGGTGTTAAAATTCCCTTAGTCAGCCCTGGCCCACACTGACACACACACATACAAAAAAAAAAAAAAAATTAAGAAAAAAAGATTTTTAATCGAAATTTCTAACATACTACAGTGAATAAAAAATATAAAAAATTACTTTGGTCTTTCCTGTTAATATTAACATAAACATTTTAAAAAACTTTGTTTTCATAAAGTTTGGGGATTTTTTTTTTTGATCATGCTATACTGCTTTTGCCGAATAGGTGGAGATACCTACTCATAGGGCGTTTGTGCAAAAGAAAATACACGAAAATAGCCTGAAATATAGACACAGTTTGCGTTAATTCAACACATCTCATTACCGGTTACCGAATTATACAGGGTGTCTCAGAATTAATTATCTATTTCAGTGAATTTTTAAAAACTCATATTTATTAATTTTCATCATGTTTAATATGTGTTAGAAGTGTACGAATTGCTAATTTTGTTTCTAATTTTTCTATTCTTTTTCTAATTTTATTTTCGTTAAACCTTTCAGAGCCCAATTAATAATGAATGCAGAAGAACGCATCTTTATTAACACTCAGCGCCGGATTCCCTCGCATGGGGTTTCATAAAACAAAAGTTTACCGTCAGAATAGAACGCATTAAGTACAAAGAGTTTGTCTCTTTAGCTGAGCAGATTCATGCCGACTTCGAAGTTTCGTGAGGACACCGTTATGATGTTCTCACTAATCAGTGCTATATCCACTTCAATATCGAGCACTTTGCGATAAAAAACCTGCTTGCCAAAATACATTTTATCAGTAAAACCACTGAAAAAAACAACTTTGGTGCTAAACATTATCACAATTAATATATATATATATTAGTCATCTTCTTACAATCCTGTTTTGCTGTATTACAGCTCATCAGTGTGGCTAGACATATCCACTTGCTTCTGGCCGGGATCGAAACTCGACCGATTTGTGTCAGTCGGAGTCGCTACCCCCCTAAGCCATCGGCGCATGGACTCAGAGAAAGAAAATTTTAACGTGTTGTATATAAGCAGGGTATACACACGCCAGTCACTGAAAGAACTCAATTCATTTCTAAAGAGTAACGCATATATCGCAGAAGTGGAAAAAGTTTTGAAAATTTTCTTCTCTAGAGAGCTGAATCGTAATGAGAACATAATATATTAGTCAGTAAGCAAATTGTTACCGTGTTCGTAATTGATGTTATTAAGTGTAGGATTTCTCTTTATTAGTAATGCGTCCATTATTTTTAATCTTCTTTTACATGTGGATGATGCTATTATGTATGTATTATCAACGAGGATATCACGAATAGATCCTGGAAGATCTCGATGTGTGTTTTAATGAGATTTGATGGAAGTCTTGTGGGAAAGGTGTAAGGTTAATCTTCTCGTCAATTTTGTGGTGGTTTCGCCAATGTAATTGTTTACGGATTTGAATATCTGAGGAACACAGTTCTTCAAAGGACATGTATAAGTACATTTAATTAGTTTATTTGTAAGTAAAACAAAATTAATTCTTAATAATGGCTAAAAGTATAACTGAAAGCGCTCGACAGGACAATATGCTTAACTTGAAATCAGGTTTATTGTTGATAGACCATATCCAGTACTTAGCGTCTCAAGTTTCAACTTTTTTTTTATCCTACCGATCTACGGGGTTAGCTTGCCAATATCCTTGCACTGAAATGTTTCAGGGTTATTTATTCAATGTTGGTGGTCTAAATGGTAGTGAAAGTCTGTTTGAACAATTCTTATATAATTCGAGTTCCGAAAAGAAAAAAAAATACGAATACATGAAAAATTATATAAAAAACTTAATGATAACACCTTTTTCCCTACCTGTTCTTTACTTATTCTATTCATATATATATATATATATATATATATATATATATATATATGTGTGTGTGTGTGTGTGTGTGTGTGTGTGTGTGTGTGTGTGTGTGTGTGTGCATGTGTGTGATAACAAAATAACACAACGTTAACGCCTAGCAATACACATCGGCCAGTAAATTACTGGCTTTTTACGTATTTATATGCGAACACTCACACACACACACACACACACATATATATATATATAAATATAGTCGGTCAATGAAATAAATTCGAAAAATAAAAAGCCTAAAAATAATAATGTTTATTGAGTATAAGTCGGCCATTCGACCAAATTGATGTAAAAAATCGCAATTTTAGGACACGTCTTTTTAGTTGTGGCGCAGTGGATATCGACTTGGAACGAGAAATCGGAGAGCCGAGTTCGAATTCCAGTTGAATTCCTTGCATTCACTTACGCACAAATACACTTGGAAAAGGTATTGATCCGTCTATTTCTTCTAGTTATGGATTAAATAACAGGACAGATTGGGTTCTATAGCCTTGATCGGCAACCAGTCTACTGCAGAAAGCAATGGCAACCTACAGCGGGATAATCTTCTGCCCAGTCAGTCATGTCTCTTTCGAGACATGATCGCCCAAGCGTGTATCACGTATGGCACTTAACTGACTGACTGACTTTTTATTTATTTCCTCAATAAAGAAAATTAGTCAGCAAAAGCCCAAAAAGAAAGGGCACAAGGTTTGATCAAAAACTTCGATTTTTAACATCATTTCTCATCATGCTTCGATTTAGTCAAAATTCAAAAAAATATATTATTATTATTATTATTATTATTATTATCTCTTGAATTTCTTCTATCTGCCTGCGATATCTTTATATTATAAGAAAAATTGTAAATTTGGTCAGCCATCCCTCTTTTATTAAATATTCTTTAAAAACCACTTACAAAATACAGTGATTTTAATTCTTTATTGGCTGCCACGCCATGTAATTTAATAACTGTATATTTGGGCTGGAATCCCTCTTTTATAAAAGTCTCCTTGACAAGCTGCTGTGGTTTACATACCTTGTTGGCTGTCTTGTTATACTAATTCATGATTGTGTATTCAGTAGCAATCTCTCTTTGATTCCAGTTTCTTTAAACTCAACAGATAAGTTTCTGCGGTATACATTCCTTGTTGGCTCCATGGTCATATAATTTAATATTTGTGTATTTGGGCAGCAACCCCTCTTTTATACAAATTTCATTAAGACCGACTGTCGTGTTACTGCGGTTCACTTTTCCTTGTTGGGTGCCGGATCATATAATTTAATGTTTGCGTATTTGGACGGCAATTCCTCTTTTATAATAGTTTACTTAAAAACAATTGACAATTTGCTGTGGTTTATTTTAATTGTTGGCTGTCGGGACATGGAATAATTTTGTATTTGGGCAACGATCCATCTTTTATACAAGTTTCATTAAAAGTGAATGACAAGGTTGCGCGGTTTACATTCCTAGTTAGCTGTTGCTATTTAGTAATTGTATATTTGGGCTTCAGTCTCTCTTATACAGTGAGTCAGTTAAGTGCCATACGTGAAACACACTTGGGCGATCATGTTTCGAAAGAGACATAATTGACGGGGCAGAAGATTATCTCGCAGTAGGTTGTCATTAACTTTCTGAGGAAGACTGGTTGCCAGCTAAGGCTATAGAACGCAATCTCTTCTGTTATTTAACCCATAATTGAAGGGAAGAGACAGATTAATGCCTTTCCCAAGGGTATTTGCGCGTAAGGGAATGCAAGTAATTCAACTGGAATTTGAACTCGGCTCCCCGATTTCTTGTTCCGAACCGATATCCACTGCACCACAACGCACATCTCTTATACAATTTTCATTAAAAAACGACAGATAAGATACTGTTTTTTACTTTCCTTGTTGACTGCCAGGACATGAAATTTAATAATTGCGTATTTCGGCCACCAACAAGTAATGTAAACCGCATTAAAGAGGGACTCCTGCCCAAATACCTAATTATTAAGTTAAAAACCCGACACGCAGCAAGGATAGTAAACCGAAGTATCTTGTCAGTTTTTCTTTAATTTAATTTTTTTTCTAAAAAGCAGACATGTATTATATTTCGCCTGTGGAAATTTCTGTCATGTCTGCATCTGGTTTCCTTTGACGGTCTTGTGTGAAACTGTAACCCAACCTATTCCCAAATGTGCTTAACTCCTCCTGTCATACTTTATATTTACAAGTGTCCGACCAGGCCAGAAAATAGAGCCTTGTTGTCGTATCTGGGCTGGAAATACTCAATCCTAATTTAACAGCGATTAAAAACGTTTACACGGCTTTCTGGGTGTTGAATTATTTTCTAACCTCAAACTTATTCCCCACAGACCATACGTTGCGCGTATCTTGCTGCTCTATTGCTATTTCTATAGAAAACGTTCAAATGCCCTACATTTCTTAGTTCCCACCAGTTAGGATTTTCTAAACTAGGACCCATCAGTTGTCATCTCGGTATCCATGCTAACGACACAACCATTTATTTCTCCCATTGAATAATAATAAAGTCAAAATGCCAACTGATCTAAAAAAGGATATACATTTTGTTGTTAACAGGGACAAGGAAAGGATTGTTAATTATAACGCACCCAAAATAAAATTGGCCTCTTTCAATCGTTTGAAGGAACCGTTTTACTTTGGCTGGTGCTAGCCTCCAAGAGAGTGATTCATAACGCCTTCTCCGATTAACGTTTTCCGCTGATAAGAATTCTTTTTAATCATTTCACCCCAAGCAAGGCGTTAACGCCACTAAAGTGCAGGTGGTTACATAAGAGAGTTGAAGTATTAGGCAGGAGGAGAGTGAAGAGAAAGACAAACCAGTTACAGGGGAGGGCAGAGAAAGGACAAGAGGATGATGGGAGCACATGAGTTAAGACAGTTGCTAAGGTAGAGAGAAAGGAAAACAACAAGATACACGGAGTGATGTAGAAAGGACTGGAGTTAAGTAGATAAGAAATGGAAATTGACTTTGCATTTAAATTCCTGGAGGTTATAGCCATCAGGAAAGCAAGTATATAGAAGGGAGCTCCACAGGCGGGAAGTGCGAGAAAAGAAGCTGATGGAATAGACTTGTCATCTGCATTTGGTTGATCTAACTGTGAAAGAGTGAGACCTTGTTGCCAGTCTGGTTGATCGAGTAAATTCTTGTGGAGGGGGCACCAATGGCCCAACTTCCTCAGAGCAGTAGTCATGAAAATATTTATAGAAGAGACAGAGTGAAGCTACACCCTGACGATGAGAAAGTGACTGGAGTCGAGCTGCCAGGTCGGGATCAGTCACATTACAGATTCTCTTCTGGAGCCTGTCGAAAACACTGAGATGAACAGCAGGGGCGCCTGACCAGATATGTCTACAGTATTCCATGCACGGTCGAATGGTTGATTTGTATATGTGGAAATCATTTACAGTATTTACATTATTCGAACTATTGTCCTCATTTTTGTTGCCATTTATACGAGGTTTCGGCCGTTGTACACTCCGGCCTTCTTCAGGTACTAGGAATTTTGAACCGAACCCTTTATTACAATCACTGGGGTATATGAACATCATTCCTTCCTTTTGGAAGTCATGACAACAACTCCAATATACATAGAAGAGAGGGTACATGAGGATAACACTTCTCAGAAAACAGCCTCAGTATGTCTACCCTATGTGAAGGGGCTATCGGAATTAAATACAAAGGATCTCTGGTCTATTTATATAGACCACAGATCCTTTCCAATCTTCAGAAGTGGTTCTACACTTCGCAGGTACCTATCCCGAGTAAGACCGCTCAGCAAAGGAGGACATGGCTAAGGAGTGTGTGTGTACGCCATTCCATTTAGCTGTATCGCAAGGCCGCAACACGAGGGGAGATAGAAAGATTAGGCATAGCTGACCACATATAGAGGGAGAAAGGACATCACTGCCTCCTATTGGATGAAGTTGAAATAATAGAGGACACCACTTGAAACTATGTAAACTTAAGGAATCAGCATATATGCTAGGCTACAAAAATCTCCTAAGCCGATCAAGCATAGAGATGAATACAGCAGAGGAGGACATGACTAAGGAGTGTGTGTACGCCATTTCATGTAGCTGTATCGCAAGGCCGTAACACGAGGGGAGATAGAAAGATTAGGCGTAACTGACCATATATGGAGGGAGAAAGGAAACCACCCCCTTATGGGATGCAGTTGAAATAATAGATAGAGAATTCCACTGGAAACTACGTAAACTTAAGGAATCTGTGCATATACTAGGCTTTAAGAAATCTCCTAAGCCGACCAAGCAAAGAGATGAACACAATATGGGAACCAGTAATAGGGAGAGCTAGAGAAAATCATTAGTGTTAAAAATTGCAATATGAGCTCTGATAAAAATATTTTTCTCATATTCTCTAACACACCGTGACCTCTTGCGTTTTAGTGGCTTTATTGGCTTTCTTTGAGTAAAATAGTTAAAAAAAAAAGGATCGCCATAACACGTGCAAATGTGCAACTCATCATAATTACCTTCCCATTCTATTGGTATGGCGGAAGTCACACTCAGATAATGGATTCCCCAAGGACTGTCACTTTGTGAAACAGACTCCCATGTGGATACTTTCCGGAACACAATAATTTTAACCTTTTCAAGTCAATGGTAAACAATTATATTTCCTGTGTATCCTCATAATATACACTTCTTACCCTCCGACTTTCTGAGTCACATACACTAATCCTCTTGGGCGGTTCTTGGGCCTGATTAGATGAACAATAGTATAAAAATACCACAGAGGGAAGGACTACTTAACAAAACAACTGTGTTTCTTGTGCCCTGTTGGTGAAACTCGTCAATAATAATAATAATAATAATAATAATAATAATAAGAGTTGTGCCAGTGATAGTAGGTGCACTTGGAATGATAAAAAATGGAACAAAACAACACATTGAAAGAATCCCTGGAAACCCCAGCTTAAGAGATATACAAAAAATTGTCTTATTAAGTACAGCCCACACACTAAGGAAAACTTTATCTATGTAATGCTGGAGATGATAGGGAAGATAGAAAAACATGAAATGGAGCCATAACAACACGCCACTACCTGCCTTAGGTCTCCCCGCAGACTTGGTTGGTAGTGAGACCAAAGCAGAAATCGAAATATGATGAAAAATGACATAATAATAATAATAATAATAATAATGGTGCGGTAAAAATACTTCCCACAAATAACTCTGAGAAATACCTACCATATAATGGTAAGACAGTAAGAGGTATTTGTGGGATTCATTTTCCTATTTAAAATTAGTATTTGGTAACAATCCTAGCCATATTCTACAAACAAGATTGTACAGCATGTGTATAGAGAGATCATTAAAGTACACGACATCCCATTCGTAACAAATAACATTGTCTCTTGACTTCTTGCACCAGAGAGTGTTAAAAAGTTCTTGAACCAACCCGCTTCTCAAAATCTAATCTGAATTTTTTTTTTTTTTTTTTTTAATCATTTCACCCCGAGCAAGGCGGAAACGCCACTGATGTGCAGGGGGTTACATAAATGTAGAAAGATTAATTAGAAAAGAGTGAGGAGTACAAACTAGTTAGAAAGGAACAATAGAAAGCAGGTGCGATGACAGATACATAGGTGGAGAGAAAGGGAAGAGTATACAGGGGAGGGGAGAGTGCTAGAGGCCAGTGGTTAATAGATGAGTATTAACTTTGCATTTAAATTTCTGGAGGTTGTAGCCGTCAGGAAAGCAAGATCGGAATTTTTTGGAAAGCCCTTCTTAGTCTGGCCGCAAACATTTATGCACTTCGTCGAACATTTGAATGTCCCCAAAATTCTCAAATCTTCACACATTTGTTACTAAAATTTCTTCACCTTAACAATCAAGTAGATCCAAGTGCTTGAATTAGCACCAATTTTTAAAAAATCATTTCACCCCAAGCAAGGCGGGACCGTTACTAGTACGTAGGGGGTTACAGGAAAAAAGATTGGGTACAGGGTGTATTGAGGAAAGTATAAAAGATGAACGGGATTCAAGAAGATAGAAAATAGTTATTGACGTCGCATTTAAATTTTTGGAGATTGCAAGTAAACGAAATGGGGATATGCGTTGTGATGCAGTGGATATCGACTCGGAACGACAAATTGGAGACCCGAGTTCGAATTTCATTTGAATTCCTTGCATTCACTTACGCGCAAATACTCTTGGGAAAGGTATTAAGCCGTCTCTTCCCTTCAGTTATGAGTTAAATAATAGGACAGATTGGGTTCTATAGCCTTGGCTGTCAACCAGTCTACCGCAGAAAGTAATGGCAACCTACTGAGGGATAATCTTCTGCCCAGTCAGTCATATCTCGAAAGAGACATGATCGCCCAAGCGTGTATCACGTAAGGCATTTAATTGACTGATTAGTTTAGTCATGCATTCGTAACTAATTAATCAATGACCTGGGGGAGAAGAGGTGGATTCATACCTTTTCACAGGGCTATTTGTGCGTACGAGAATATAACGAACCCCATTGGGGATTGGAACTTAGCTCTCCGGTTAACAATTCCGAATCGTTATCCATTACACCAACTGCACATCACATGACTCGACGTTGTTTAACCCTCTAGGGCCATTCGTATCATATTTGATACAGTATGAAAACAAGCCTTGAAAGAAATATTTTCCTGAAAAATTTTTTAAGAGAAATATTTTATAAATTTCAAATGAAAGCAGTACTGACTGCTCAGTCAATGAATACCAAATGTTTCCTTATAGGGAAATACCAAATGTTTCCTTATAGGGAAATACTGTATCAAATATGATACGAATGGCCCTAGAGGGTTAACTTTGGTGGTCGTACGAAAACTGGTGCTTCAACGCGATTGAAGTATTGTCGGCATTAAGATTTTGATATGTCGCAAAACAAACAAACCGTTTGTTTTGCGTCATATCAAAATCTTAATGCCGACAATACTTTTACGAAAGGTCAGTATAAATAAAATATGTATTCTTTGTAAGAAATCAGCCTGTAGATCAATTTCATTGACGCATTTTTGTAAAGAGGTATTTTGTTAAGAGTCGAATGTAGTATTGCTGTTAATACTTTTTTCAGAAATGTGTTGCTGGTATTTTTAAAATAAAATCTTTTTATTATTCTTTTATAGCGATTTGACCCCAGGGTTAACTATTAACTGGGACCCGAACTGATGTTACCACCCCGAATCAAAGTAAACCGGGGAACAACAGCAATTAAGCCGTGGTTCCACGCTCGTCACACGCTCCAGATCAGAGGCCTTGCTGCCGGATGTAGTTTATCGTCACACCTAAGACAACGTAAGCTTAGAGACGACAGAGATAAAAGATACAAGAAAGAAAAAGCTGAAAGTTTGTATTAATCTAGAATTATTTTTCCCATCGCCCTGTGGGTAACAGTTAAGTTGTCTCGCAAATCGTAATTAATGCATTCGATATCCACAAGGTGTCTTTATTTTGTGACTGCATTCCAAATAAAAGCTTAGCAAATAATTACTTTTTTGGGGCCAACAGATGTTTGATCAAGTCCAACTTTATTTATTTTACGGCTTTCTCGTAGGAAATATTTATATCAGAGAAATAAATTTCTGAGTTTGATTTCTATTTCTACGAGGTTGGCTTAGTCAGATCATGAATAGGATTTTAATCAGAATACTTTCTATTATAATAAAGACCGTTGTAGAGGATATACAAATAATTACTATTTGTATATCCTCTCTATTATAATAAAGACCGTTGCGTATTTATTTGTATATCCTCTATATTATGACAACGAATGTTGTGTATTTATTTGTCTAACTTCTCTATTATAATAAGGATCATTGTGTATTTATCTGTACATCCTCCCTACTTTAATAAAATGTTTCTGCGCGTGTTTGCTTTTTAACACGGTCTTATTTTATTTTTTGTAATAGTTACGTCGTCGAATAGTGAATAATATATATATAAGCTGCTCTGTCAATCATCACAGGCAGCCTCTCCTGCCTCCCATAAGCATGGACCAAGCAGGTCCCCTGAGAGCAATATACTGCGCCTCCTCGGTCTTACCCTACCTTCCAATCTCAAAAGGAATCAATACATTGAATCAATAGCTAAATTCACTGCTAAGAATGTAAGGTCACTGTGTCGAGCCAAGATGTTTTTTTGCCTGAATCTATCTTGCACATCAACCATCCGTCCGTGCATGGAATACTGCTGTCATATATGGCCAGGCGTCCATGCTGTTCATCTCAGTGTTCTCGACAGGCTCCAAAGGAGAATCAGTAATGTGGCAGTTACCGACTTGGCGGCTCGACTCCAGTCACGTTCTCACCGATGGGATGTGGCTTCCCTCTGTCTGTTCTATAAATATTTTCATGGTTTCTGCTCTGACGAACTTAAGTCACTAGTGCTATGCCACAGGAGTTTACTCCCCTCGTGTTACGGCCTTGAGATTTTCTTGTAGCCGTACCTTAAGGGGGCGGCCCGTTTATCCTTTATACTTCTTTCCACAGCTTCATGGAATGGTGTACACACAGTTCTTAGTCATGTCCTCCTCTGCTGGGGGGTCTTACTCGGGAGAGGTACCTGCGAAATGTAGAACCACTTCTGAAGATCGTGCTGATGTTTTATAGACCAGAGATCCTTTGTATTTAATTCCGATAGCCCCTTCACATAGGGTAGACAGACTGAGGCTGTTTTCTGATAGTTGTTATCCTCATGCACCCTTCTATGTATGTTCAAGTTATTGTCATGACTTCCAAAAGAGGCACTAATATGCAAGGAATGGAGTTCATATACCCCAGTGATTGTAATAAAGGGCGATTTTTTTGTTTTTTTTAATTATTTCACCCCAAGCAAGGCATTCCGCTGCCACTATTGCGCAGGGCTTACATAGGGGAAAGTGATGAGAAAGAGTGGTTAGTTATAGGAAATGTCAGAAGGAGGGTGATAGACGGGTAAGGATACCGATGATGAGGGTAGGGTAGATGGGAAGAGTGTTTGAGAGAATGGATGCGAGTTAGTGTGTGAGGAGGTATCTATGGCCTTACATTTAAACTCCTGGAAATTGTAGCTGTCGAGGAAGCAAGTATGTGGAAGGGAATTCCACAAGTGGGAAGTGCGAGAAAAGAAGCTGTTGGAGTAGAAATTGCGGTTACCTTTTATCGGTTTCACTGTAAAAGGGTGGGAGCTAGTTGCTAATCTAGTATCTCGTGTAAATTCGTGCTTAGGCGGCACCAGTGATCTAAGTTCATCGGAGCAGAAGCCGTGAAAGTATTTATAGAAGAGGCACAGGGAAGCCACGCCACGCCGGTGAAAGAGTGACTGCAGCCGGTCTGCCAAGTCGGTATCGATCACATTACAGATTCTCTGTTGTATTTTGTCAAGAACCCCGAGGAGAATAGCAGGGGCACCCGACCAGATGTGGCAGCAGTATTCAATACATGGGTGGATGGTAGATTTATATATGTGCAGGATAGATTCAGACGGGAAACACTTCCGGGCCCTGCACAGAGAACCGACTTGCATAGCAGCGGATTTAGCAATGGATTCGATGTAGTCATTCCACTTGAGGTCCGCTGTGAGTGTGAGGCCAAGGAGGCGTAGTGTTTTACTCTCTGGGAGGCAAGCCTGTTCCATGCTAATGGGAGGTAGGTGCTATTGTCTATGATGGTTAATTGATAGCAGCTTCGTTTTGGAAGCATTAAAATTTACGAGCCATTTCTTACCCCAGGTTCTCTTCAAGCTCGGCAGCGAGGTTCACTTTGTCGCCCACACCAGATTTTTGATCGAAGCGAGAGTAAACTGTGGTGTCATCGGCGTACATGCCTACTTGGCAACAAAAATGAGGACAGTAGTTCGAATAATGTAAATTATTTCCACATTTACAAATCAATCATCCGACCGTGCATGGAATACTGTTGTCATATCTGGTCAGGTGGCCCTGCTGTTCATCTCAGTGTTTTCGACAGGCTCCAGAAGAGAATCTATAATGTGACTGGTCCCGACCTGGCAGCTCGACTCTAGCCATTTACTCATCGTCTGTGTGTGGCTTCTCTCTGTCTCTTCTATGAATATTGTCATGATTTCTGCTCTGACGAAGTTGAGCCATTGGTGCCCCTTCCACAAGAATTTACTTGGTCGACCAGATTGGCAACTGGGTCCCACACATTCACAGTTAGATCAACCAAATGCACCCGGTAATTCTACTCCAGCGGCTTCTTTTTTCGCACTTCCCGCCTGTGGAACTCTCTTCCATATTCTTGTTTTCTTGACGGCTACAACATCCAGGAATTTAAATGCGATGTTAATACTCATCTCTTAACCACTTGACTCCAGTTCTTTCTACATCAGCTTGTATGTCTTTTCTTTTCTCTCTACTTTTGCAACTGTCATCACATTTGTATTCCCATCCTTCTTTTGCTCCTTTCGCTGACATCCCCTGTAATTTGTTCGTCTTTCTCTTTACTCTCCTCCTATCTAATATTTTATTCTTATGTTGCTCCCTACACATCAGTGGCGTTACTGCCTTGTTTAGGGTGAAACGATTAAAAAAAACTCTCTGTTACAATAAAAACCGTTATCTATCTATCTATCTATCTATCTATCTATCTATCTATCTATCTATCACTGTCTCCTCATTATCTATCTATCTATCTATCTATCTATCTCCTCATTATCTATCTATCTATCTATCTATCTATCTATCTCCTCATTATCTATCTATCTATCTATCTATCTATCTATCACTGTCTCCTCATTATCTATCTATCTATCTATTTATCTATCTATCTATCTATCTATCTATCTATCTATCTATCTATCTATCTATCTCTCCTCTCTCATATCTATCTATCTATCTATCTATCTATCTATCTATCTCTGTCTCCTCATTATCTATCTATCTATCTATCTATCTATCTATCTCTGTCTCCTCATTATCTTATCTATCTATCTATCTATCTATCTATCTATCTATCTATCTATCTATCTATCTCTGTCTCCTCATTATCTATCTATCTATCTATCTATCTATCACTGTCTCCTCATTATCTATCTATCTATCTATCTATCTATCTATCTATCTATTACTATTCTGTCTCCTCATATCTATCTATCTATCTATCTATCTATCTATCTATCTATCTATCTATCTATCTATCTATCTATCTCCCGTTACACTCACACTCAGAGGTTTGAATTATATTTGTCTTTTTAAGTAAGATACTTAATATTAGGTACAAAAAAATGATAATCAACAAATTTTTGCAGTTGGTGGTAATGTCGTACAGGTCCGCCGATATTTCTCTTAAGATCACTTGGGAATGGATTTTATTTTATTGAATAAACAAACAAGTAAAAAGAAAAATATTAAAAAGAGAGGATATGGATTTGTTAATACAATAGTATTTTTAATTGTTTGTTTTAAATTTCCAAATAATTTTTGTACATTTTATGTTTTTAAACATCTGTTGGCCTAAAAAAAAAGTAATTATTTGTAATTTTTACATTGCAAACTCATTGCTATTGTACATAGATATTTTTAATTTAAGCGTAGTACCAGACTGGCGTCGTGATCTCATCAGTTCACTTTTGAGCTAGCAAGATGTATTCCATTTTAATAGTTTCTTTTCTCGCATGTGGACCTCTTTTTCTTCACCATACTTTCCAGCGAACTTTAATCTTGAAAAATATAAATGTAATGTCATCGCTAGATGTAAAGGTTTGAACCGGTGTAAGTAAAGAATAGAGCTAATCAGAATGCTTGCCATTGGAATGACAACAGAGTGGCGATCAGCTTGCGATGTTGACTCTGTGTAAAAAGAGTTTACAGGGTGGGAACATTTCTTCCATTTTCCTCACGCACAAGGCCGCAAGATAGCAATGACGCTATCGACCCAGGAAACAATTATCAACTAGTGTTTAGAGCAGACTGATTGATTCTTGGGAAAGCCACGAATCCTTCTTTTACTCTTATTAGCAGTCATCTTGTCATAAATTATTTTAAGAGTATCCACCTACCATGTGCGTTGTGGTGCAGTGGATATCGTCTCGAAACGAGAAATCGGGAGATCCGAGCTCGGATTCCGTTGCATTCCCGTACGTTCAAATACCCTTGGGAAAGATATTAATCCATTACTTCTACTCTCCGGCTATGGCCTAAATAACAAGACAGATTAGGTTTTATAGCCTTGGTTAGAAACCAGCTTACCGTAGAAAGTAATGATGTGGTGGGAAAATCTTCTGGACAGTCAGTCATATCTCTTTCGAGACATGATCGCCTAAGCGTGTATCAGGTATGGCATTTAACTGACTGAGTATTTTTTTTAATCGTTTCACTCCAAGCAATGCGGTAATGTCACTGACGCGCAGGGGGTTACATAAGAGAGAAAGATTAGATAGGAGGAGAGTAAAGAGAAAGACGAATCAGTTACAGGGGGTGTCAGAGAAAGTAGCAAGAGAAGGATGGGAATACAGGTGTGATGACAGTTGCAAAAGTAGAGAGAAAGGAAAAGGTATACATGGTGATGTAGAAAGAACTGGAGTCAAGTGGTTAAGAGATGGATATTGGCATTAAGTTTAATAAAAAGAAAATAACCGTGAGAAAAGCTGGCTTATCATAATTGACTGACCTACCATGTGTGGCTTTTCTATTGTGCGAAATTTAATATAAAATAACATCAGTGGTTGAATAGAAAGGTCTATCACTCTCGGCTACTAGGACAAATATCTGGTATATCTATTGTCAGTATTGAATAAACAGAAACCAGGGCTGAATAAGCATGAGCGTTTAGTGTCGTGATCTTGCCACCGAATCTCGTTTGTCCATACTCTCGTTTGCGAGAATTATTCACTTCGATCCCCGTCGCTATAGCAAGAAAAGAAACACGTAACAAAACAGTTTCTTAAGTGCTATCGCTAATGGCAGATTTTAAAAACATAAAATGTACAAAAATTCTTTGGAAATTTAAAACAAAAAAAACTATTGTATTAACAAATCCATATCCTCCCTTTTTAATATTTTTCTTTTTACTTGTTTGTTTATTCAATAAAAAATAAAATCCATTCCCAAGCACTGGTACCCTGGCACTGGAAAGGTATTACTCCGTTCTTTCCCTCCAGTTATGGGTTAAATAACAGGGTAGGAATTGGGGACCCTGCACTTAAAAACAAATCCCAATGAATTTTGATACTCGAAAAGAAAGATGTGTCACTAGACATAAAAACAACAATAAATTGTTGAAAGAAAAAGGTATTACCAGCAATAAATAAAACAATTAGTTAGCTATAAATGACCCACCGAGATTGATATGCCATAAAACAAAACAACCAACAAAATTATTTGCTTTTTCTTTAGCTGTCTTCTGCCTTGTAGTTTCCTTTCCGTGTTTGCAAACAGCACTGTATCATTTGCGTATCTTATATTGTTCAGACTGTGGCCGCCATTGACGAATTTTGGCAGAACCTTTAGAGCCCACAGAATTGTCTCGCTGTATAGGTTGAATAAACCTGTTGGGAAGACATATCCTTGTCTTACACCCTTCTTCATCTTTGTATATCTGCTGAACTCGTTTCCTATCCGTATGCAGGCAGTTTGCTGCTAACCTCTGCCTTTCCCGAATATGTGAAGGTTACCGAGCATCTCTATCAAGTCTTTGTGGCGTACTGGTTAAATGGATTTGCGTAGTCTATGAAACATAGGACGCGTCCATTTGCATTTGTATTGCCCTTCTGATAACATTCTAAGAATAAATATTGCGTTTCTTGTTCCAGTGTCTTTGACGAAACCGCATGATTCGTGCTGCGTAATCTATTTATCATAAATCGGATGATGAGTTTTGTTATGTGACTCATTTAGCTGATTGTTCGGCGAGGTTCACATTCCATTGCGCCTGGCAAATCGATCTGTTTAAGCCTTCTGGCAAATCACCACTGTTGTGTTATTTTGTCTACGCCGAAATCGTATAAGGTTACTAGTGTCTTTATTACTGTACTGTCTGGTCCTGCTGCCGTCTTCCTATTCAGTTTGGCCAGTGCAGCGTCTACTTCAGATGTTAATATTCACAGTTCGTCAGCATCCCTGTGTACTGTCGGTTGCTCTCTCTAGTCTAGGAAGAGATGTTTTATATATATTCTTTCTACCGTTGAAATGATTCCTCTTTCTCTAATATGAATGTTCCATCCTGTTGAAGAGAAGGTCTTTTGCCCTGTTAGTTTTCTTATTTTTTTATGCATTTCTCCTTTATTAGTCTTATAGGATACATATTTTTTTTATTAAAATAAGCAACAGAAACACAATAGAACATTCTAGAGAAATTGGATCAAAACAGCAGTAGAATTTAGATTACATTTTTATATTTCTCAACCAATCAGCTAAAAACTTAGAATAAGAACATTCTAGAAAAATAGGCTTGAAAGTAAATTAACACAAAAATATTTAGGCCCCAAACAAAATAGTAAAATAATAAATCTGATTGGTCAGTAAATGTTTTCACACCCTAATGTTAGGAAGCTTAGTTGATCCCCTATTAATGTATATAATACAACAGTTAGAAAGAAAAGTCAGTCATCAAGCAGTCACCCAGCAGGCCATTAAGTCCGCATGACACCGTATACTTTGCCGGCCATGTCATTTCTTCCATGCCAAAAGTTCGTGACCTCGCTCCAAGGACCTTAAAAAGAATAAGCCGACAAACTTTCTTTGAGCAACGCGACACGTTGTCGCCAACTGTAACGCACCAAAATGTAAGTAGGAAAGGCTTATTTACAGACTCTGATAATGCAAACATATAAACGTTTTTGGACAAAAATTAACTTCTTGCCAAGTTTATATTTCTCAAAAAGGCAATTTTAGAATCATGTATTTTGTTGGTTTCTACATACCATTTTATTTTGTCACGTAATAAATTGTTTGTTGTTGAATGTCCGTTGTAAATTATTCCTTCACTTTGCGCGATTGCAAAATTGAGTGTTGTATTTGTGGGGGAAATAATCAACATACAACCCAGCAAATACCAAATCCCCCACAGTCTTACTCAATCTCTCTATTTCTGCATATTTGTCTTTGAGCCATTCCTCTTTATCCTGTCTGAATTTGCGCCTTATTTCCTTGTCTAGTTTTCTGTATTCTGTTCGATGTCTTAGCATTTTTTCTGTCTCTTTTGTATCATGCTGATCCACTCATGTTTTTCTTTTGTGCCGGTTTTTTCTTTGGAACGATGTCATTTGCTGTTGTCACTAACGCTTCCTTTAGTGCGCTCTATGCTTCCATTTCCCATTAGTCCTTGTTTTTTTTTTTTTTGCACTGTTCGTGTATTTTTTCCTTCAGGTTGAGGTCGTTTGTATTCTATTGTATTGCAGTCTGGGTGCTGTACTAGGCTTCTTAAATCTCGGAAGTTTCGTCCTTATAACCGGGAGGTGGTTGCTTCCGCTGTCAGCACTTGGATAGGTTTTGCAATCAACAGCTGCATTCCCGAACATCCTGTTTA
Source organism: Ascarosepion bandense (assembly GCA_037127315.1). NCBI lineage: Eukaryota > Metazoa > Mollusca > Cephalopoda > Sepiida > Sepiidae > Ascarosepion > Ascarosepion bandense. The sequence continues at coordinate 9,373,652 of JBBBDQ010001908.1, forward strand.
TATCTATACTAGCAGTATCGCCCGGCGTTGCTCGGGTGTAATGAAAGCTTTAAAACTAATGAATCCATGGTTCTAGAGCTCATACACTTTGGACGTTGGCACGGAAGACTGAAAAGTTTCCAGTTAAAGCGAAACCGTAGACTGAAAGAAAAATGATTGAATGTAAGTCAAATTTTGATTTCCTGGTATCGATATATATATATATATATATATATATATATATATATATATATATATATATATATATATATTATCGATTTTCTGCACTATTGTAAGAACTGCAACCTTGAAACTTCTGAATATCATTTCGTATATCTTTGTCCAAAAGTGTATCAAATTTGATTAAAATCGGACCACTCCTTCTATAACCCGACTTTTTCAATAATCGATTTTCGATATTTATCGGGGTACCTCGACACAAAACCTAGCTAAGAACACTCGCAGACGCTTATAGTACAACTGTGTAAATTTTCAAGAAAATCGGTTCAGCGGTTTAGGAGTCTTAGTTAATGGACACACACAGACACACACACAGACACACACACACAGAGTCAAAGTTCCAGTTATAAATAAGTTTAGATAGCCGATTTAGTTTTCGTGTCATCTCCTGGTCTTCTTCATGTACACAATCGTCTTGGATGTTATTAAAACTAAGTGTTGGAAATTTCCTAGTCATTCGCTGTGCACCATTGAACCCATTTTTCTCCTCGGTCATTGCGGTTTTCTAGTTCGAAGTTGCCAGCTGTTAAACCTTTCCTCTCACTGCCTACATTGACATTCAGGTCTCTCATGATAATTCTCATTTTTTGTATTTTACAGTAGGCCTTGGCGTTGTCTAGTATGGAGTTTGAAGGTTCTATTTCTTCCTCAGTGCTTTGCCTTGTCGGTGCATAAACTAAAATAATAGCTATGTTGAAGACCTTTCTTTTCATTTTGACGACGAGAACTCTTTTCGATAACTGGTTGTTAACCACAAGGTATTTCTTTATGTTTTGGTTCAGCATTAAGCCAACGCCCTTTTCACTATTTTTACCGTCTGCGTATATGATCCTGTGGTTGTTACTGACGAAATTTCCGTTGTTTGCTCACCTAATTTTGCATAAAACAGAAATGACCCTAAACCAGCTAAATCCAAACCACCTAAGCCCATTAACCTCTCCTTCACTAATATCCGAGGCATTCGTACTAACTTTGCTAGTGTAGAAGCGTTCCTGCATGAAAAGTCCCCAGACATCCTCGCGCTCTGCGAAACTAACCTCAACTCAGCTATTCCCTCCTCTGACCTCTTCATCCCTGGTTATCTTCCCCTTTTAAGGAAGGATTCTACTGTCCACATGCATGGGCTGGGTGTTTATGTCAGCGAACACCTCCCCATAACTAGGGTGACTTCACTCGAATCTACTGACCACCAATACATATGTCTCCGCTTGTCTCTCCTCAGTTCGGTTAGCTACCTATTCTTCCTTTACCGTTCTCCCTCCTCTCCTGACTGCTCCCTACTAGATAGCATTGCCGACGACATAGATAAGGCTATTTCCTATCACCCATTTGCCCACATATTTGTATTTGGAGACCTCAATGCCCATCACTCTGAGTGGCTTGAAAACGCTGTTACTGATTCGGCGGGCATTCACGCCGCGAACTTTGCTATTTCCCAATCCCTTACGCAAGTGGTGGACTTCCCCACTCGCTTCCCAAGCACACCCTCGGGTCATTCCTCACTGCTAGATATATGTTTCACCTCTGCGCCCGACGCCTGTCAAGTCTCGCAGCTTTGCCCTCTCGGCAACTCCGACCACGCTGTAGTCTCCCTCAGTATTTCTTTCCAATCTCACCCCCCCCAGGATCCCCCTACTCATAGAACCTCCTACCTCTACCAAAAAGCTGACTGGGATGCCTTTCGCGATTTCCTCTGCGACGTCCCCTGGGGAAAAGTGTTTGACCTATCAGTTGATGACTGTGCCTCTGAGGTCTCGTCATGGGTGAAAGCTGGCATTGATGCCTTCATACCCACCAGGAAGTATTGCTTAAAACCTCATTCCTCTCCGTGGTTCTCTCCGGCCTGCTCAGCCGCCATTGCCCACAGGAACCATTACTTCCATCTATTCCAGAGACAGCCAACTGATCACAATAGGCGCCCGTTCACATCCGCTCGCAGTGAGTGCAAGAGAACCCTAAATGACGCCAAACAGTTGTTTGCGGAGAGAATGCGACAGCACATAGCTGACCGCAAGTTCGGCTCCAAGGACTATTGGAGGATTTGTAAACGGGTGCTCAACAATAGGAAATCCTCAATACCTCCCTTAATCCATGGATTTGACGTTCTCACGTCATCTGCTGAGAAAGCTGAGTGCTTTGCCCGCAGATTCTCATCCAACTCCACACTCGACTCGTCCGGAGTGCACCCACCCGACTTCCCTATTAGAACTGAGGCCAAACTGCATGACGTATATATTACCCCGACAATAGTATCCAGAGTAATTTCAAAACTCGACCCCCATAAGGCGTGTGGAGACGATGGAATCCCGGTGATAGTCCTTAAGAGGTGTGTCCCTGAACTTTCCCCTGTCCTCTCTAAACTGTTTAACTACTGCCTTTCTGCTTCCTGCTTTCCTGCATGCTGGAAATTCTCCTCAGTCGTTCCTGTCTTTAAGAACTGTGGTGAACCCTCGGACCCATCCAACTATCGCCCGATCAGTCTTCTACCAATATTCGGGAAAGTGTTCGAGGCTATAATAAATGCTGAAATAGTTCATCATCTCACCGCCCACAAACTGTTCTCCGACAGGCAATATGGATTCCGATTTGACAGGTCCACAGCCGACCTGCTAACTACTGTAACGGAGTACATGCTACAGGCCCTTGATGAGTCTGACGAGGCTCGCGCGGTTGCTCTGGATATCTCCAAGGCTTTCGACAGGGTTTGGCACCCTGGCCTCCTATGCAAACTACGCGGTTATGGTATTACCGGTCGCCTGCTTGACCTAATCCAATCTTTCTTAAATAACCGCAAAATGAAGGTCGTTCTGAATGGGCGTGCCTCTTCGTCCTACAGCACGAATGCTGGTGTCCCACAAGGCTCTATCCTGGGCCCAACGCTCTTCCTTATTTTCATCAACGACCTCCCAGATGAGATCAGGTCCCAAGTAGGCATCTACGCAGATGACACTACAATATACTCCCGCTCCAGTAAGAAACCTGTCGTGGCGGACAGACAAAATCTCGCTGCTGACCTTGAGCGGGATCTACACTCTGTGGTGAACTGGGGCAAGAAGTGGCTTGTCAACTTCAATTCCTCGAAGACCAAGCTGTTGTCTGTCAACCATTACAGGCAACCTCTTCTGCCTCCCATAAGCATGGACCAGATGATTCTCCCGGAGAGTAATACACTACGCCTCCTCGGACTTACCCTGTCCTCAGACCTCAAATGGAAGCACTATATTGAATCCATAGCAAAATCTACTGCTAAGAAGATTGGGTCACTATGTCGATCCAGGATGTTTTTTCCACCTGAATCCATCCTGCATATATACAAGTCAACCATCCGTCCGTGCATGGAGTACTGCTGCCATTTATGGTCAGGTGCCCCTGCCGTTCTCCTCAGTGTTCTCGACAAGCTCCAAAGGAGAGTCTGTAATGTGATAGGTTCTGATCTGGCGACTCGTCTGCAGCCACTTTCCCATCGTCGAAATGTGGCCTCCCTCTGTCTCTTCTATAAATACCTTCATGGCTTCTGCTCGGATGAGCTTAAGTCACTGATGCCTCCTCAACAGGTGTTTACCCGTTCAACCAGACTGGCAACTGGGTCCCACCCATTCACAGTCAGGTTAGCCAAACGCAGACGACAATTCTACTCCAGCAGCTTCCTCTCTCGCACTTCCCGCCTGTGGAACTCACTCCCGTATTCTTGCTTTCCTGACGGCTACGACCTCCAGAAATTTAAAAGCAAAGTTAATACTCACCTACTAACCACTGGCCTCTAGCTCTCTCCCCTCCCCTGTATAACCTTCCCTTTCTCTCCGCCCATGTACCTGTCATTGCACCTGCTTTCTCAGTTTTCTATTGTTCCTTTCTAACTAGCTTGTACTCCTCACTCTTTTCTAATTAATCTTTCTACATTTATGTAACCCCCTGCACATCAGTGGCGTTTCTGCCTTGCTCGGGGTGAAATGATTAAAAAAAAAAAAAAAAATATTCATAAGATGTTGATATTCAACCTTCTCGACATTCTCCAGCTGTCCACAGCTGTTTAACGTTCTGACGTTCCGTGTTTCTAGAGTAATTTTTTGTTTGGTGCAAACAGTAGCAGAATAACGGTTCGGTGACACCTGTTGCTCATGTTGCACCTTTCCAGCAGAGGAATTAGCTCCGAGAAATTCTATCCCTTTACGCCGTTGGCGTAACAGTCGCTTGATGACAATCAGGTGAATCCTGTTGCCTAAGTCGGTCCTTACCGCGCAAGAGGTTAATTCCTTTGGACTTTTAACCCCCATCACGCCGTTTAATTTTATATATTGATTTTTCTTAGGAATAATAGTGGAGTTGTTTTCCGTTGCTTTCTCCACGGTGATTTATCGAGACACAGCTTTTGATTAGCCAGCCATTGACTCCTTGAGATTTCTTCCACCCTTTTGTAGGTCTTATTTTTCGTCCTACCAGGTGACTAATATCCCGTCTCACTCAGAAGAGCATGGAGTGGGGTGGCCGGTTTGGTTGCTGACAGTCCGACAGTGAATTTGTTGTAACAGTACACATATACAATGACAAAAAATATTTTGTGTAACTACTTGTGTCGTTCGGGAGAGGTATTAGGTTAGTCTTTCTCTAGCTGTAGTGGATGATTTATGTGCCCGTTTTAGTAAGGGGCTTGGGAGCGAGGTGATACGATTATTAATTTACGACTTAGTATAAGTCCTAATAGTGACCTTTTTTGTAATATGAACATAAGGATAAAAAAGGGCTTTACTGGAACATGTTGGATCCAGTTTCAAATTTAAAATAATTATCTGAATAAAGTTACAAAAATAGAGCAAAAGAAAGGAAAAATATGCATTTTTCAGTTAATTTTTCAACGGCGTGAAGTTGGAATTAGTTGATTAAGGAAACTTCACACATTATATATATATTGGCTAGACAAAGAGATAAAGACAAGATAATCACCCAACTCAAAGAGGTTATTGAGGCGAGAGGACCTATTCTGTAGACTTCAAAGAAAGGAAATAAATCCTTTCCTTATTTTCTGGCCTGTGTTCAGTTAAGATGTCTAACTGTTAGGCCCAAGAGGGATAAAAATAAATACGAATTTTATAATACATTCTAAGAAAAGTCATAAAGAAGGAAATGCATCACACGAAACATTTTCGACCTTGTCATATTATTATGGTAATTTATTCATGTACAAATGAACTCTTCCAAACTATAAATAGACAACAGAATGGACACGCAGCCGAAAAAAATTACACTTTGGAGTCCCATACACAAGGGGCCATTCTTTCAGGTTCGGGGGATAAGTTTATTGCCCGGTGCTTGATACGTTCTCAAAAAGTGAAAGTGCCAACGTGGTTTGGGAATTTTCTGACGCTAGTGCTGTTAAACCCACCGAAACAACTGACTTTGTGTCGCATCCGTTGCATTGTGGATGCAATAGTAAATATAAAGGTCTATTCCAGCAGATAGCGCCGACAGCCAGACTAATACAGTCGCGCTGATGATTCTTCTCATGTTGTATCTGTTTGTACTACTGTTCTTTGTTAGTATATTTGTTTAACTCTGTTCCGTCATTGTGTCTTTACTTCTGGCCCCTATGAAGGACTCAACACACACACACGCATATATATATATGTGTGCGGTAATCAAAAGCAACATGTATGTTGGTTGGCAGTTTCTTGCCATAATTTGGTATTCAGGACCCACTTTTTTTTTACCGTAGAAATAGTTAATTGTAACCCCCACCGTTACTACAACTCTTTTGTTTTCGCGTTTCCCACCTCTGGAATCCCCTTTCATTAAAATGCTTCTCTTATAATTACAATATCGAAAAATTGAAATGCAATGTCAATTGCCATCTTCGGTCTTCTTGAATCCAGTTTATTTTTCATCCTTTCTTTATTACTCACTCTGTATCCAGGCTTTTCTCTCACTGACACCCCCCTTTACACTAGTGGCAGTTCAGCTTTACTTAGGATGGAATGACTAAAAAAATAAAAATAAAAATTTAAAATAATTTGTAATTCGCTTTGAGTTTGAGTTTTGTTTAACGGCATATCAACCTCTGTGGGTTATTTAATGCCAAAAAGCTGGGGTTTTAAGGTATATTTTTAATGTTCAGTTGTAGTGAGAAGGTTGATTTAGTCAGATTTTAATGAAAATTTTGTAAATTTAATTTTTTTTGTTATTTTAGAAAACTGAAGATATCTTCTAGTTTTGTATCAAAAATGTATTGCTGGTAATCATTTTTTTCCTTCAAAAATGTGTTACGATAATAATTTTTTTTCTTTCAAAAATGTATTGTTGAAAATATTTTCTTTTCAAAAATGTTGGTAATATTTTTCTTTTTAAATGTATAATTTTCTATAACAGTTTATTTTTATAATTTTATAGTGTTTTGACCCCAGTTTGGGTGTTGACTATTTGCCCATAGTTAGGACCCTAACAGGTGCTACCACACCGGGTTAGAGTGGACCTGAGAACAATAGCAATTAAGGTTGATGTGGTTCCATGCTCCTCACAACCTCTCAATCAGAGGCTTTGTAGCCGGATGCAGTTTATCGCCATACCCAGGACCATAACTCGTTTTGATTGATTTAAGCACTGTTTAAATACATTAATTCAGTGATAAATGTTGTTTCGAAGACCGGGCTTTATTTTATGAACAACCTTTTATTTATGAACAACCTAATGAATTTTATGAATTTGACATAACATAGATAAAAGAAAGAAAAACTATAAACTCCAACACAACACAATTTACGAGATAGATTTCATAGACTTCGTAGTGGACACTTTAAATACTATAATTCTTTATTCGCCTTGTTGTACTCTCTTCTCTATTTTTCTTTTAACCAGTTTATTTTTTCTTATTTGCCAGAATTGAATCACTCATTCTATCATGTTCTATGCCCCATTCAGAACGTAAGTTATCATGGCTCTCCACATCTTCCTGTTTTTTGTAGTTTCTAATATATTTCGTCTTGTGGTTTCACCCAAGCCCTGCTCTACTGGACATTTACTTTAGCCCATTTGATATGCCACGCGCTGTTCTCCTGTACCTATTTCCCCTCTATCCGCCCTGTGAGTATCAGATTCTCCAAACCCTCCTTCCTCTAAGCATATCCCAGAAACTTGAATTGTTTCTTTCTGATGTTAAGTATAAGTTTTCTTTTCGTTTCCATTCTCTCCAAAACGTCGCCGTTGCTCATATGTTCGGTCCATGGTATTCTCACTTCTTTTGCTTCGAGACTTCTTCATCTTTGAGGAGATTATCCAGTATTGGCGGCCATATAGGAGGAGAGATATTACGTAGTAGTTTAGCACTCCTTTTCTTGTTTCCAACGAAATTTTCCTCTCTCTCATTATTCTGCTTAGCTTTTGGAATGAGTTCTTGGCAATTCCAATAGGCCTTCGAATCTCAGTGTCGCATTTTCCATCTTGTAAATAATCAGATTTCAGTGGGTTAAAAAAATTGTCTATTTTTCCACCTTTACTAAACCTACATTAATTATAACATATCACTTTTATAAGTTGAAAATACCCGTATCAGTATGAGTATTCGATATGAATTCGTTTCAGAAGTTGTTATTAGGTTGTCCAAAAGTTCGTAAACACTTGCGAAATGGGTCTATTTTTGGTCCAGCACAATCGAGACAAGTGATGGGTTCAGAAAGGGCAAGAGACACCGTCGGTTCCAAAACAAGATCGATTCGGCAAGAAAGTCATGTGGTGCGTTTGGTGGAACTTTGAAGGAATCGTGCATTTTGAGTTGGTTCCGAATGGTCGTGCCATCAGTGCCGAACTTTATTGTCAGCAACTTGAGCGGATCTACGAAAAGTTGAAGCAAAAGTAACCGGCTCTGATCAACCGAAATCGCCCTTTGATGCAGCAGGACAATGCCAAAACACACACAGCCAGGAAGACCAAAGACAAGTTTGAAGAGCTGGGCGGCGTTGAGGTTCTGCCACATTCACTCTACTGCCCTGACTGTGCTCCATCAGATTACAGCCTTTTCCACTCAAAGCAACACTTTCTGAAGGGCCGCCGATTCGACTCGTTTGATGAAGTCGATGAAGCGTGTCAAGAATTTTTTGATTCGAAGCCGGCTGAATGGTACTTTGACCAGATTCGAAAGCTTGCAGATCGATGGCAGAAGGTCTTGGAAAATGATGGTCTTTATTTTGAGCAATAATTTTTGTTGTTTTTGCGAGTAAAATTTCAGTTTTTTGCAAGTGTTTTCTGGTAACCATAGATTACTTGGCGAGTAAAATTTTAATTTTTTGAAAGTGTTTTCTGGTAACCTTAGATTACCTGGCGAGTAAAATTTCAATTTTTTGAAAGTGTTTTCTGGTAACCTTAGATTACTTGGCGAGTAAAATTTCAATTTTTTTGTAAATGTTTACGAACTTTTAGGACAATCTAATAAAATGTCCACCTTACCATTTGTAAGACTAATGCCAGAAAGCTAATTCTCAGATACATTTTTGTTTGTAACGGGAAACCACTGCGCTATTTTTACCAAGAAGTCATCGCATTTACAGCATTGGATACTCCGTCCTGGAATTATGGTTAGCAAGCTTGTTTCGCTAGATCAGTCCCTACTGAATAGTGAGTTCGTGCCCCATAATATTGACCTTGTGCCCAATGTATGCAACGCATAGAAAATCAACATAGACATTCCAAATGGGGGAATTTCGTCGTGGTATAATGGTTAGCAAGATTGTTTCGCTAGCTCGATTACGACTGAGTAATGTGCTTGATCTCTACTGGGTGCCATATACTTTATGCCTTGAGCCATAACTTAGCTAAGGTTAGTACATCATAATGACACTATGAGGTTGCGTAATGGTTAACAAGTTTGACTCGAGTGAATACTGAGTTCGGTCCTAACTGGGTCCTCCATATTTTCGGTCTTGTGCCACATATTGTAAAAGTTCTATTTTAGAAAATCGTTTGGGATACTTCGATGTGGTGTAATGGTAGTGGTGTAATAGTGAGTTCGATTCACACTGGGAGCCCCATAATTTTGGAAACGTGACACATCAAAGCGATGCTTAGAAAATCATCATCGCAAGTCATGAATAATAAATAAAGAAGTTGTGAAGGGCCTTCATCATCTAAATCCTGAAAGAATATAACACCATAAACATAATGTATTTCAAGCAGAAAATTAGGAACTTAAAAAAATTCTTTTAAATGTCCCTTTTCAAACTTTCTTGTTTTGTCGAAGGTAAGCGTTGTGGAGCAGTGAACGAGAAATCGGAGAGCCGAGTTCGAATTCCAGGTTAATTCGTTGCATTCACTTACGCGCAAATAACTTTGGGAAAGCTATTAATCCATCTCTTCCCTTCAGCTATGGGTTAAATAACAGGACAGATTGGGTTCTATAGCCTTGGTTGGAAACAAATATACCGCAGAAAGTAATGGTAACCTACTGGAGGAAAATATTCTGCCCAGTCATTCATGTCTGTTTCGAGACATGAACGCTCAAGAGAGTATCACGCATGATACTTAACTGACTGAAATATCAATTCAGTTAGTCAAGTGCCATACGTGATATTCACTTGGGCGGTTAGGTCTCTTTCGATTCAGAAGATTTTCCCGCAGTAGCCTGCCGTTCTTTTCTGCGGTAGACTGGTTGTCAACCAAGGCTGTAGGATACAGTCTGTCTTACTATTTATCCCATAGGAGAGGGGGAGAAGAAATGAATTGATATTTGCGCGTAAGTGAATGTAACCAATCGAACTCTAATTTGAAATCTGCCCTACGATTTCTCATTCCGATTTGTTGCACCACTGCACATCCTACAAGCCAAATACACTTAGGTTTCAAATTCTAGTACCGGCATGATTAAATTATTTCTCTGAATTTATTTCCCGTCATGACGTCTATTACGAACGGCTTGTTTTACTTTTTCAAATAATTTTTAATAATTTTCTTTGCAGCACGATTATTTTCTTTTTTTATAAATTTATATGAAATTTCGATAAAACATTTATTGTAATGGGCACGCACATTTAACTAATTTCCACTGTCATGACTATTCCAGACGACACTTGTATTTCGGGGGAAAAAAAAACTGGAAATATTTCATTAAATTAATGGTAAGCCAGTTTTTCTCACGATTATTTTCTCCTCGTTAATTAAACTTATACACAATCAGTCAGTTAAGTGTCAAACGTAATACACCCTTGGGCGATCATGTTTCGAAAGAAACATGACTAACTGATTTTCCAGTAGTAGATTGCCATTACTTTCTGCGGTAGACTGCTAACCAACCAACGATACAGTATCCAATCCGTCCTGTTATCTAATCCATAGCTGGAGAGACAGGAGACGGATTATTACCATTCCCAGGGGTATTTGCTCTTAAATAAATGCAACGAATTAAACTGAAGTTCGAATCGGCTCCCCGCATCTCCGTTCTAAGCCGATATCCTCTGCACCACATCGCACATCCTCGCGTAAGTTAAAAAAAAATCCCAATTCCCAATTATTCTAGATGGCACAAAGTATGAATCAAACTTAATTTCAGAGAATTTGGGTAATCGCTAAATGACCACCAGTTTACTATCTTTGTTTATAAAAGTTGTTAAAATGGACACCTTATCATTTGTAAGATAAATTTATAAGATTATAATACTTATTCGGTTAGGTAAAATTATATAATTTAAGGTATGTCAAGTTGAACAGGATTTTCGACAATATAGAGCAATAAATACTAAATCGAAATATTAAAAATTATACGACACTGTAGACTATATATGATTTTTATGTTTTATCTGGGTCCCACAGAGTGAGTCAAGTTAATCTTCGTTGTCAAATTTCAATATTTTTGATGCTATAATATAAATATGATGCTATATATATATATATATATATATATATATATATATATATATATATATATATATATTAGTTTTTGGTCATAATTAAATTAGATCAGTACACAGTTGTATTAAAATGTGCTCAGTACATTTATATTGTAGAACTTTCGAATATTTTTCATTTGCAAATGAGTTATTTCTGCAGTCTGGGTACCAACCTTTCGGTATCTCCAGGCAATTTACAATAACAATTATTAGTTATTATAATTTATTGTAAAATGCCTGAAAATACCGAAAAATTGTTTTTTTTCTATTGCTGTCCCTGTTCAAGATTTTTCTTGTTTAATGTTATTCAGGTCTTTTGTCAAGTTGTGCGTAAGCGCCTTATATATATATATATATATATATATATATATATATATATATATATATATATTATAAATTATGTTTTAGAACATGTACATAATTTCTTCTATATATGTCCTCTTCCCTACAATCATATGTTTGTTTCAGTGTTTGGATTTAAACACTTCCTCATGTTCTGATATATATGTGTTCGATTTCATTCATAGAAAATCCTAAGGAAGAAAAAATATATATCGGGAATACCATGAACGTATTTAAAAAACGCTTTTTACAATCACCTCTCATGCTAAATTAATGTTTTGGACAAAAAAATTTTTTCTTTTTTTTCTCTCCTCATTCTATACTCACTCAGATATATATATATGTATAAATTATATTTTAGAACATGTACATAATGTTTTTTATATATATGTGTCCTCTACAATCATATGGTTGTTTCGACATTGGGTCTCCAATGTCTCTTCAGAGAACTCGAAACGAGCAATATAGGACTATATAGGGACGACGGACTCATGATAATTAATAAACTTACAGGAGATAAGGTTGATAAGACTAGAAAATTAATCCGTAGAGTCTTTAAATCCTTTGGCCTTAACGTAGTGATTAACCACAATATCAAGCAAGTAGACTTCCTAGACATAACATTAGACTTAGTATCGAACACTTTCCAACCTTACATGAAAAACAACGCTAACCCAATATATATAAACCCCAACTCTAATCACCCACCATCTATCATTAAGCATATCCCATCATCGGTAGAATGTCGCATTAACACACACTCATCCAGTAGAGAAATATTTGATAAACACAAGGTAATTTATAATAGAATCCTTAATGAAAGCGGGTATAAATCATCAAAAATCAGCTATGTGGAAAAATTCAAAAGTTCAAAAAGCAAAAATAGAAACAGAAAAATCATATGGTATAACCCTCCTTTCAACCAATCAGCTAACTTCAAGCTGGGACATAAATGTCTGAAACTAATAGAGAAGCGCTTCCACAAAAATAACCCTCTGAACAAAATCTTCAATAAAAATACCAAGTTATAGCTGTTCCAATAATCTATAAAAAATAATTAAAATGCATAACAGCAAAATATTAAAAGCACACAGCAAAAACAACTCCAACACTAATGCAAGTCCGTCCCATGATAACAACCCCTGTAACTGTAGAAACCCCAACCAATGCCCCATGGCTAATAAATGTCTGACGAAATCTCTGACATATATATGTTCGATTTCATTCATAGAAAATCCTAAGGAAGAAAAAATATATATCGGGAATACCATGAACGTATTCAAAAAGCGCTTTTACAATCACCCCTCATCCTTCAATAACAAGGAAAAACAAAACATGACGTCTCTCTCCAAATACTTTTGGAAATTAAAAGACGAAAATAAAACACCTAAGTTTAACTGGAAAATGCTCAAACAAGCAAGAACAGCAAAATCTATAAAGGAACCATGTTTTCTTTGCCTTCAAGAAAAAACAGAAATCCTTAAATATATAAACAGTAACAAGCTTCTGAACCAGAGGCATGAAACAACAGTAAACTGTAAGCCCATTAAAGATCTAACCCTACAATCATGCTAAGAAACACTCGGAATTTGATTAAATATTTTTATTATAAAAGATTCAAAATAATACAGAAAAAACGATCTCATAAATTCTTAAAGTAAGGTCTAATACTCACAAAAATATCTAAATAAAATTAAAAATTAAATGAAATAAATAGGCTTCCAAACTATAATCTAAGAAAAATTAAAAATTAAAAATTAAAGAAAAAAACCGATTCCCTAAATTCAAAATTAAGATTAAATAAACACTCTTATCCCGCTAAAACAAAAATTCTACAGAAAAGATCAAATTACTAAATTCTAAAACAAGGCTTAATATTCTGAATTATATCCGATAAAACTTTACTTAAATACAAAGATATTCCGTACTGGAAAAATCAAAATTAAAAGAAAAAATGGCCCCCAAACTTGAAGAAAATCAATTTCCTATGTTCAAAATCAAGATTAAATATACAATTTCAGATTAATCAATTATATTATATTTAAAAACAAAACAAAACAAAAAACATGCTGAAATACACAAAAATATCCCGTACAGAATAGAGATCCCACCCCTACCACATCCATCTAAGGAAACCCAAAGTAATATAATCTGGTCATTAGATACAAAAGAGAACCCATAAAATCCGTCTAGTAACAACAGACACTCATTAATCAAATTCTTATGGTCAGCAAACAGAACGGGTTCCATAATCACAACCCCCACCCCCGCGCGCACACACACGCACAACTGACCAAGTAATCAACCTTCTAAGCACACAATTCTTCGAAATTTTAACCAAAAGATATACCCGAGCAATAAAAACGTACATCCCAGCAGCTAATGTCATTAATCAACCATTTAACTTCGCACTCTATTTCCTTCAAAATACTAACGGTCAACACAAAAGACACATTCCCTTTATTATCAGTAACCCCAACCAACCTCACACTAACAAGGAACTAAATATAGACAGAGAAAATTTCCATTCTTCTTCATTCCTCCTGAAGAGACGTTGGAGACCCAATGTCGAAACAACCATATGATTGTAGAGGACACACATATATAAAAAACATTATATACATGTTCTAAAATATAATTTATATAAAAATTATTCACAGCTCTATATATATTATATATCGAGCACTGTTTTAAATTAATGTTTTGGATTTTGGAAAAAATTCTTTCTTCATTCTGTACTCACTCGGATATATATATATATATATATATATATATATATATATAAGTTGGGGAAATCAGCTGTTTACGCTATCATGGTTTCGACCATTTTGGTTTCGTCAGGCGATTTGTATTGACTGATTGCTTAACGGTTAACGGTTCAAGTTCATAACTGGAAGTTCAAATAAATGAAGTGTTTGTTATTGGAAATCCTTTTGTTTGTACAAGCCTGAAATATTTTCTACTGTGTCTCCATCAAGACATTATTTCGAATCTTTCATCTAGTAGCTGTTATCATTCTGGAAATAATACTATAGCCAACTTTTCTTCTTGGTACAATCTGGAGTTAATATAGAGCTAAAAACTAACGAATCTATAACTTATCTGTATAAAAGCCCACCAGAAAAAACGTCTTGTCTTCTTAATTATAATAACCAATGTCCGGAAAAGTATAAAATAGCAGTGATTCCTTCCTTAAAATTCCTTCTTTTTGAGCAAACTAAATCACATAAAACAAACATTAATCAACAAAAAATTTCCCAACTATATAAACAAATAAAATTACCCTTACAAAACACCCATGACACCCGTATTAAAATAACACCCGTATTAAAATAACACACAAACAAATATTATTGCAACCAAATGCACATTAGTTATAAATAATGACTTTCTATACGAAAAAGGATTAAACACTATGTTTACCGTAATTCTTCAAAAATATGTAAAAATTATAATATATTATAGAAATACAGGACCGCAAACCTTGTTGTTTCTAATAATAATAATAATAATAATAATAATAATAATAATAATAATAATATTCCCATCAAATGAAAACTAGCAGTGACTAATATAATATATGAATTTCAATGCCCTGTACAAGGTTTTGTTTCTTGTCATAAATCAATTACCTATATTGGCCAAACTACCACTTGTCCGAGTAGACGCCTTTATATGCCACCTATCTAGTAATAATAGTGCAATAAAAAACATTTATTAACCATTAACCTATGACTTACAAGAACCTTTAAGAAAATTTAGGTTGAAAATAAAAATACTATTTAAATCACAATATCAAAGGTACCTCGCTATAAGAGAGGCACTATATATCAGGCAATTTTCTCCTACCATCAGCCTTACATTATTTAACAGTGGAAATGGAGTTTTGAAAGTTTTTAAAAAAAATAGACAGACGCTCACGAGTTGCTCAGCCATGTGCATCACGTGATAGCTCTAAAGAGCTCTCGTTTTCAAAAACACAAACATTACATTACAGTCAAACATGAAGACACAATAATAACACCGGAAAAATAACATCCTTACAAATGGCTGAAAGTGCTTGGAGAGTTGATAATTATAGAAAATTTTTACACTCCTTATCTTCAGCAAAAAGGAAACATAAAAATTTCGGAAACAAAAATTTTGTCGGCCGTTTTTAACGAAACATGTTTAAATGAAAGATTGCTTCCCAGATCTAGTCATCCGCAGACATATATATGTATATATATTCTTCCGCAGACAGATTTGTTTCGCAGATCATCAGTACGGTTAGACATCCGATTGCTTTTTACCCAGGATTGAAACCCGACCGAATTGGCGTCAGTCGGCGATTCTGCCTCTGAGCTATGGCGCTCGGTAGAAGGACGCAGACTTATTTTACCGTGTAAATAGGTTTCGTTAACGGCGACTGAGAAGGTACTGAGATTAAGCTTTTAATTTAATTTCTCTTGCGTTCATACAAGTGTTTTCTTTTCTCGACACAAAGTGTGTGAAAACTGTCCAAAAGTTTTTTCATTTTTAACTGAATATGTGGGTGTTTTGTGGATAGCTGCAAGAGCCTAGAGTATTGCCATAACTCTTAAGACTGCCTTAAGACCGTGCAATGGAGGCACGTGTGTATCAGAGGGTAACACGCAATATGCCACATTTGGTTTAGACAACAAGGAATAAACGTCCCTTTTACGAGGAGCAGACGAAAACTCCTGAAAAGTTGGAATTAAAAACGTTTTTAAGTACAAGTCTTACTTTTTTAGACTCCATCAACATCAATTCCCTTCTGTAAGCGATGATACCGGCAAGATATTTAAGTTAAGTCATATCGACTTTATTTTCAAAAGATAAATTACAATTGCATTTTATTCCCTTATAACTTCACCGTTATTTGATGAGTGACAAGTTTTTTCTTTTTTCAAAGAAAGAGATGTCATATTTTAAAAAAGGGAAGTCTTTGATTACCTATTTTATTCTTATAGATTTCTTTATTTATTAGACTACTAACAGTATAGCCCGGCGTTGATCGGGTGTAATGAAAGCTTTAAAACTAATCCATGGTCCTGGAGCTCAGATTCTTTGGACGTTGGCACGAAAGACTAAAAAGCAATAGCTGCTTCCTGTTAAAGCGAAACCGTAGACTGAAAGAAAAATGAATGGATGTAAGTCAAATTTTGATTTCCTGGTATCGATATCAAATAAGATTTTTTTTCGTCGTAAACTGAATTTTGAAGGCTAAATAAGTCCTCTGAGTAAATGGTATCATGGCTGAGACTAAGAACTACAATTATATCTACTTAGAACCAAACCCGAAGCAAAAACTAAAATAAAAGGGCTGAAAAAATACAGACATACAGGCAGATAAACAGACACACACACAAACATCTTGCGTTATATATATATTATCGATTTTCTGCACTATTGTAAAAACTGCAACCTTGAAATTTCTGAATATCGTTTCTTATGTCTTTATCTATGAGTGTATCAAATTTGACTAAAATCGGACTAGTCCTTCTATAACCCGATTTTTTCGATTATCGATTTTCGATATTTATCGGGGGTACCTCGGCACAAAACCTAGCTAAGAACACTCGCAGACGCTTATAGTACAACTGTGTAAAGTTTCAAGAAAATCGGTTCAGCCGTTTCGGAGTCTATAAGTAACGGACACACACACATACAGACACACACACACAGACATTTATAAATAAGTTTAGATAATTTTGTTATATTAATATGCACTTACGATATTTACTTATTAAAATACATATACTTTTTAAAATTAAGTTTACTTACTTTATTATTAAGAATGTCTATTATCAATAAGAATTAGAAATATTTACTGCATTGTTTTTGCTAAATTACTTTTACACTATCAAGAATTACTTTATATTTAAATTTAAGCGTAGCATTTCTCTTTTTATGAAAGAGGGCGTAATTTTCGAAATTGTTAGAAATGCGTTTTGAGTGGTAATATAGTTTGTATATAATTGACTATTGGTTCAGTATCATCGATTTCTTTCCTTTTTATCATTCAAACATATTTTTGCAACATTTGTCCATAATTTTATTTTATTAATCTTTATTTTAGCAAGAATAATAGTCAAATAAATTTCTAATATATTTAGCTCATTGACCAGGGCATTTTCGTGTGTACCATACAAACGTTCGTGATTGTTTTCAAATTTATAACTATTGCAAATAGAATGTGCTGATATATAGTGTTTCTCATAACTAAAATCTGTACACCACACATGATTCAAAGGATGTACAAATCTTAAGTTATTTTCACTACGCTCTGCACATCACCATGTAAAATTTTCTTTCTTCCTTGTAGACAAGTGTTATTGGTTATTTACACTATTTACATTGTTCGAACTGTTGTTCTCGTCTTTGTTGCCATATTCACGACGTTTCGGCCGTTGTACGCTCCGACCTTTTTCAGGCAATTGGAATTTCTAACTGAATCCTTTATTTTGTTATCAAACCTCACCTCAGAAATACAGACAAATAGTGTTATTGGTGTTAAGCTGATATTTTCTCTGAGGCAAGCACGTGAGCAGGTACTTTGTTTTTACTAATTTTGATGTGCTAAATTAAAATTTCTGAGCAGGTTTGCTCTATCACTTCTATAACCCGCTATAATATCAAGGAATCTATTTATCATAATTATTTAAACAGTAACGCTCTACCTTGAGTGGCTTTCGAATTTTGTACTAAGTGAACTTTCGTATAAAAAACGTCCTAGGCTACACGTGCATCTCATTCACCTATTCACGTCATATTCATTGTTTTCCTCTCTTTATTACTGGGTTTTTTCTTCTGTCATCCTTGCAGCCACATTACTTCTTGAGTTTTATACCTTCCTTTAAACCTCGTTCATTGCCCGCTATTCATTCTAGATTCTACTAATATTGTTACTCGATTTACATATTGGGCTTCTGAAGGTTTTTTATTTTCCAACGTTTCTCTCTTTTGATTTAATTATAAAAGCCACTGGTGTTCTCTCTTCTCACTCAATACATTGTAAAAAAAGCCCACTTGTCAGAAGATATCAGCAATTAAAACCATTTACAAAAAAGATTTTCTCTGAGGCAAGCATGTCAATAGGTTTTTTTTACTAATTTTGATGTGCTAAACTAAAATTTCTGAACAGGTTTGCTCTATCACCTCTAGTTCTTTTGCTTTCACATAACACGTTTTGATTATACTGCATATAAACGTGAAATATAATCTCTTTATTTTATATCTTCCTCCAAACCTGTGAACTTCCTAGTTCGTTGCCCGCTATTCATCTTATATTCTATTAATATTGTTACTCGATTTACGTATTAGGCTTCTGCAGGTTTCTTATTCGCCAAAGTTTCTCGCTTTTGATTTCATTATAGAAGCGATTGGCGTGCTCTGTTCACACTCAACACATTGCGAAAAAAAGTCTACTCGTCAGCAGTTAAAAGAGTTTGCAAAAGATTTTCTCTGGTGCAAGTTTGTGAACATGTTTTTTGTTTTGTTTTTACTAATTTTGATGTGTTGAATTCAAATTTGTCAATAGTTTTTTTTCTATCTCTTAGTTTTTTCGCTTTCACATATCACGCTATGATTATACTGTATATAAATTCGAAATATAATGAGTTTATCTTATCTATTCACTCAGTTAAGTGCCATACAGGCAATCATCTCAAAAGAGACATGACTGACTGAGTAGAATATTTTCCTGTATGTACTTATGCATAAATACCCTTGAGAAAGGTATTAATCCGTCATTTCTCCTTCTAGCTATGGGTTAAATATCAGGACAGGTTGGGTTCTTTAGCCTTGGTTGGCAACCAGTCTACCACAAAAAGTAATCTTCTTATAGCTGCGGTATTAGGTTATTATAACCACCAATGAAAAAGATTAAGGTGCGAAGTGAACATAACTCAGCTAGTGGATAGTAATTAGAGCTCTCTGCCAAAATTCTATCCACAAGTCTACTCGTCAGAAGGTATCAGCAATTAAACCCGTTTACAAAAAATGATTTTCTCTGAGGCAAATATGTGAACAGGTGTCTTTTTTGTACTAATTTTGATGTGTTGAATTCAAATTTTTGAATAGTTTTTCTCTATCTCTTCTAGTTTTTTCGCTTTCACATATCACGCTTTGATTTTTTTTTTTTTTTTTAATCATTTCACCCCGAGCAAGGCAGAAACGCCACTGATGTGCAGGGGGTTACATAAATGTAGATAGATTAATTAGAAAATAGTGAGGAGTACAAGCTAGTTAGAAAGGAACAATAGAAAGCTGAGAAAGCAGGTGCAATGACAGATACATGGGCGGAGAGAACGTGAAGATTATACAGGGGAGGGGAGAGAGCAAGAGTCCAGTGGTTAGTAGGTGAGTATTAACTTTGCTTTTAAATTTCTGGAGGTCATAGCCGTCAGGAAAGCAAGAATACGGGAGTGAGTTCCACAGGCGGGAAGTGCGAGAGAGGAAGCTGCAGGAGTAGAATTGTCGTCTGCGTTTGGCTAACCTGACTGTGAATGGGTGGGACCCAGTTGCCAGTCTGGTTGCACGGGTAAACACCTGTAGAGGAGGCATCAGTGACTTAAGCTCATCCGAGCAGAAGCCATGAAAGTATTTATAGAAGAGACAGAGGGAGGCCACATTTCGACGATGGGAAAGTGGCTGCAGACGAGTCACCAGATCAGTACCTATCACATTACAGACTCTCCTTTGGAGCTTGTCAAGAACACTGAGGAGAACGGCAGGGGGCACCTGACCATGATTATACTGCATATAAATTAGAAATACAATGTGTTTGTTTTATCTATTTAGTGAAGTGTCATACGGGATATACGCTTGGGCGATCGTGCATTGAAAGAGACGTGCTTGACTGGGCAGAAAATTTTCAGCAGTAAGTTCTACAACCAAGAACCCAATCTGTCCTGACATTCAACCTATAGCTGGCGGGAGAAGCGACGGATTAATGTCTTTCACAATGGTATTTTCGCTAAAGTGAATACAACGAATTCAACAGGAATTCGATCTCGATTCTCCGATTTCTCGTTCCGAGTCGATATCCACTGCATCACAGAGCACGTTCTATCTATTTTAAGTCAGTTAAGTGCCATACGTGATACACGCTTGGGTGATCATATCTCGAAAGAAACATAACTGACTGGCAAACGATTTTCCCGCAGTAGGTTGCCATTACTTTCTGCGGTGGACTGGTTGCCAGCTAAGGCTATAGAACCCAATCTGTCCTATTATTTAACCCATAAGTGGAGGGAAAGCGATCATTAAGCCATGTGTCAATATTTTCATGCTCTCACTCTTTTTTACTCACAGTATCTCTCTCAATAACTCTCTTTATACCTTTCCTAACTCTCTCTCCCTTGAATAGTTTATAACAGGAATCACTTATATTTGTTAAAAATTCAAGTCAATCCGCTTTTTCTAATCTAAAAAAGAACATTATAAACAAAAGAAACAGAGCTTACTTAACAGGACAGCTGTCTTGTCAATTAGGATACCGGGAGTAACAGGCTATGGAAAATGTGAAACTCACAGGACATATTCAAGGTAAGAGGAAAATAGGAAAACAACAACCAACTGGCAAGTTTGAGTCAATGCTGAGCAGGGATTAAAAGAGATGGTAAAAAGACAAAAATGACTGCCAAAAGCTAAGCAAAGTATTAAGAAACAGGTACGTTTCATTAGAAACAAAAAAAGAGTACTGTACTAATGCACAATATCAATTCTGGTCACTCTACTCAGAGATGAAGAAGAGACTTGAAATGTGGTTCTACAGAAGGATGCTGAAGATACCATCAACTGAACGTAAAAACGACGACTAAGTATTTTTTTTATAGAAAATGGTTACAAAAAGAACACTCATAACATCAGATAGAGAAAATTGAACTTTCTAGGGCCCATTGCGAGAAAAGAGAGCTTGGAAAATTTGATACTCACAGGACATATTAAAAGTAAGAGGGACAGAGGATAATAACACATAACCTACCTACCTATGAGTATATGGATGCAAAAACAGGTTTTACGAGAACAAAAAAAAGACAAAAATTATAAAGAACTACAAAACCCAGAAAAATAATTATCAACAGTTCGTATAATAATAATAATAATAATAATAATAATAATAATAATAATACTTGCACTAAAATTCTTCACATTTTAAAGAAGATTACATTCATTGCATTTTTAAAATAATTTTATCCGCGGCACAATTATTTTGTTTCAGAAATATAAAAAATAAATCCACGCTTATTTTTTTAGTTGACAGACTACCGACATGACAGTTTTATTAAACTATTGTTAATTCAATACAAGGCCCAGAAGGAACTCAAGATAGAGAATTACTGAATGAGATTGTTGTAAGGACGCAAGAGAGGAGGAAGAAAGAAGAGGTTCGTATTATAAGTCAGTCAGTTAAGTACCATACGTGATACACGCTTGGGCGATCATGTCTCGAAAGAGACATGACTGACTAGGTACAAGGTTTTCCCCACAGTAGGTTGCTATTACTTTTTGCGGTAGACTAGTTGCCAGTGAAGGCTATAGAATCTGATCTGTCATGCTATTTAACCCGTGGTTGGGGGGAGAATTGACGGATTCATACATTACCCAAGGCTA
Organism: Ascarosepion bandense; assembly: GCA_037127315.1. NCBI lineage: Eukaryota > Metazoa > Mollusca > Cephalopoda > Sepiida > Sepiidae > Ascarosepion > Ascarosepion bandense. The sequence goes on from JBBBDQ010001908.1 coordinate 9,395,695, forward strand.
TTTCTGCGTATGTGAATGTAATGTATTCAACTGGAATTCGAACTCGGCTCTCCAATTTCTTGTTCCGAGCCGATATCCACAGCACCACAACGCACATCCATACTATAAGTATTTGTAGTATATACACTACCGGCCATAATTATTAGGCCACTCCAGTGTTTTAAAAAATGATGCATTTCATACTATATTTTAGTATTTATTGCCAAGTGAATAATTGTACATGAAAATAGAATGGTTCTTTTGTTAATATTGCACAATAAAATTTGCATTAAATGAATTTATAAATATTTAATAATTAACTATATTGCAATTTCACCAATGAAAGAATGAAGAAAATTTAGGGTGATTCGGACGAGTTCATCTTTGCTTTCTTGCCTTGTAAAATTTTGCAAAGTAATAACAAAAGAACTATTCTATTTTTATTTAGAATTATCCACTTAAAAATAGTATGGAATACATCATTTCATTTAAAAAACTGGGTTGGCCTAATATTTGTGGCCGGTAGTGTATATTGATTAAGTCTAAACATGAATAAGGTTGAGATTGTAGTAGTCAAGGAAGTATCCTTTCGGGGGTCATATCCACATATTGACTGTTCAAATTGGCACTTGGTCTGTACCTTGTTCAGTGCCTTTTAGATGATTTGAAAACAAAAAAAAGAACTAAGCAAATATGAAGAGATAATAAAATATTCTTGAGAGAACTGCTATAAAAAACAAAGAAAAAAAAATAAAACTATTCTAGAATGAAAAGAAAAGATGTTTGAAGTATATTAGAAAAAAGATGACAGAACTGCACTAGAATAAAAAGATAGAGCTATTCCGGAAAGAAAAGATGGCAGGACGATTTAGAAAAGAAAAGATGGCAGAACTATTCTGGAAGAAAAGCTGACAGAACAGATGTACGATGAAAGGAAAAGATAAAAGAACTACGATAGAATGAAAAGAGAGCAGAGCTAATCTATAAAAAAAAAAAAAAAAGAAATGATGGCAGCATTATCCCGGAAAGAAAATATATCAGAGCTACTTAGAATGGTAAGACAGGAGAGCATTTCTAGAAAGAAAAGAAAAGTTTGCGAAAATATACTAAAAAGAAAAGATACCACAACTATATATTATAAGGGAAAAGATCACAGACTTATTCTAGAAAGAAAAACGACAGAACTATTCTAGAATAAAAGATGGCAGAACCATTCTAGTAATATGAAAAGATGACATAACTATTCTGGAAAAAAGATGACAGATCTATTCTAGAAAGAAATTATGTCAGAACTATTCTAGAAAGAAAAGCAAAACGAAAAAGAAAGAATTCAGAACCATTCAAGGAAGAAAAGAAAAGATGACAGAATTATTCTGGAAACAAAAGATGGTAGAACTATTCTGGAATGGAAAGATGAGAGAACCATTCTGGAAAGAAAAGATAAGATGACAGAACTGGAAAAGTAAAGGTGTCAAAACTGTTTTGGAAAGAAAGGATGGAACTATTCTAGAATTAACTCTCCTACAAATAAAAGATAAGATTCCAGAACTATACCAGAAAGAAAAGATGATAGATCTATTTTAGAGCGAAACTATGACATAATTATTCTACAAAGAAACGAAAACATTTGCAAAACATTTAACAGAAGCACCATCAATAATAGATATGATATGTAACTTAAAGAGAAAATAATGACATAATAAAGATTTTGACGTTCCACACTACTTCAAATAAGAGATTATAAAGGAAATAAAAGATTATAAAGGTTATATATGTTATATATATGTTATATATGTTATAAAGGTTATATATGTTGAAATAAGAGATTATAAAGGAAATAAGAGATTATAAAGGTTATATATGTTATATATATGTTATATATGTTATAAAGGTTATATATGTTGAAATAAGAGATTATAAAGGAAATAAGAGATTATAAAGGTTATATATGTTATATATATGTTATATATGTTATAAAGGTTATATATGTTGAAATAAGAGATTATAAAGGAAATAAGAGATTATAAAGGTTATATATGTTATATATATTTTATATATGTTATAAAGGTTATATATGTTGAAATAAGAGATTATAAAGGAAATAAGAGATTATAAAGGTTATATATGTTATATATATGTTATATATGTTATAAAGGTTATATATGTTGAAATAAGAGATTATAAAGGAAATAAGAGATTATAAAGGTTATATATGTTATATATATGTTATATATGTTATAAAGGTTATATATGTTGAAATAAGAGATTATAAAGGAAATAAGAGATTATAAAGGTTATATATGTTATATATATGTTATATATGTTATAAAGGTTATATATGTTGAAATAAGAGATTATAAAGGAAATAAGAGATTATAAAGGTTATATATGTTATATATATTTTATATATGTTATAAAGGTTATATATGTTGAAATAAGAGATTATAAAGGAAATAAGAGATTATAAAGGAAATTCTCATCAGCAATGGAAAGAGCGATAACAGTTACTGGACAAGTGAAACCTGTTTTCCTGAAAAATTGTTTTAAGAGAAGAATTTTAAAAGTTTCAACCTACAGAAGCACTGTCAGTGAATGTTGAACGTTTCCTTATAAGGAAATTACTAATATTAACATTACCATACCCGTTAGTGCCGTGTCCCCGGGACAAGCTAAACTAATTTCAGTGTCCATCCGCAATGTCGGATTTTATTATACTGTCTGCAAGCATACTTACCGTTGATCGATAATAAGAAACTTGATAAGGTAGATACAGGGTAAAGGGGGTCAGGTCAAATTTTGCTAATGTCGTTCGGCATTGGCAGCGAGTGTCGACGTGAATAAGAGGTTGGGATTATTTTAATGGATCGATGTGAGGAGAGAAGGACTTAGTTGTACGATGGAGTGTTGCTGATGTTGCATACAAGAATGAAATTCAGGGGTCACTTAAATGGTGAATGATTGATACTTGCGGAGATTAGACTGACGTAACGTGGAAAATCTCGGGGAGGAGTGCTAAGAGATGATTGCGAATAGATAGATAGATAGATAGATAGATAGACAGACAGACAGATAGATAGATAGATAGATAGATAGATAGATAGACAGACAGACAGACAGATAGATAGATAGATAGATAGATAGATAGATAGATAGAAGAAAGACAGACAGATAGATAGATAGATAGATAGATAGACAGACAGACAGATAGATAGATAGATAGATAGATAGACAGACAGACAGACAGACAGACAGATAGACAGACAGAAGATAGATAGATAGATAGATAGATAGATAGATAGATAGATAGATAGATAGAATTAGGAAGAGATTAATAAGATTGAAAGATAATTTTATAGATAAATACATTGTAACAAATAGAATGAGGTAGATGGATCCATAGATGAATCGATAGATAGATAATTTGAAGACATAGATAGATAGATAGATAGATAGATAGATAGATAATGTGAAGAGAGATAATATATATATATATATAGATAGATAGATAGATAGATAGATAGGTAGATAAAGAACATATTTAAATAGATAAGTAGACTTAGAAAGATATGAATAGATAGATAGACAAATAAATAAAGAGCATATTCAAATAGATAGATAGATAGATAGATAGATAGATAGATAGATAGATAGATAGATAGATAGATAGATAGATAGATAGATAGACAGACAGATAGATAGATAGATAGATAGATAGATAGATAGATACATAGATAGATAGATAGATAGACAGATAGATAGATAGATAGATAGATAGATAGATAGATAGATAGATATGAATACAATATGATTGATAGAGAGTTCGATAGATAGTAACGAACAGAATATGGTAGAAATGTATGAGCAGTATGGGATAGATGAATAGATAGATTGACAGAATATAGATAATGTGAAGAAATATATATAACTTATAATATTTGGTATTTAAGTCAAGTAAATTCTATTAGAGACGAACTCCAAAGAATTCAATGTTAAATTTATTTATTTAATTTAACAGAGTAATATAATCTTGAAAATGTTTTTAGATATTCTAGAATTTCATGGGTAATATATATTTCGCAGCCCAAAACCTGCTGCTTGTCGAACTCAAATGATATAACAGTCAATTAATATTCAAAATAATGCAGAAATAACTATACATATATAAACTGCGTCTAGAGATTATAAGCAAAAGAGGTATTGTCAAATAGTTTATGTAAAATTCATAGATATGTGTTATCCAATGAAGTAATTTGTACTATTATGTATAGCGAAAAAAGCATGAAAGCAATTAAGTCCCAATTTTCAATTTCAGATTGATATTTCGTATTTTTTCAGTAATTATAGCAATTTGCAGTGTCAAGATATTATTTGCAAGAATTTAGTATTATGGCTCGTAAAAAAGAACTAACAATGAATGAAAAGAACTAAATAATCAAAGAAATTAGCAAAGGAAAGTTTTCGCTTCAAATTTATAAGGATTTGAAAAAGAATCGTCGAACAATCAAGAAAATATGTCAAATGGGAATTCAATCCAGGAAAAAAGTCCCAGGCTGAATTTAAGAATTTAACAAAGCGAGATTTATCACATATCTGAAGAGAATTAATAAGAAACCCAAATGCATCAAGTGCATTCATATTTGAGGCCGTCTGGAGCTCCTATGGTGTCAAGGGAAACAAGGTGTAAAGCTTTAAGGAAGTTTTCTGATGTAAAAAATCAAATAAAGAAACCCATTTTAACAAAAAAAAAAAACTCTAAGGAAAGAAAATTGCAGTGGGCAGAAAATACATGAAAACTGTTTTCAGTAAAGTGCTTTTTACAGACGAATCAAGGATCACCCACGATGGGCCCTATAGATGGGCTCGAGGATGGGTTTGCAAGCAACATGACTCAAGAAAAAATTTAAAACGCCAAGGCGGCGGTGGGATCATGATATGGGCTGGGATTATTAATAATGAGCTCGTGGGTTCATTTAAATTGAAAGATGGGATTAAAATGAATTCTAAAAGATACTGTGATTTTCTAGAGCAACATTTCTTTGAATGGCTTGATAACCAGTCTTTAGCCAAGCGTAGGTCTACAGCGCACCAAGTCATGCATCAAAGCTTACTAAATCCTGGTTGAAAGAAAAGGGATTTGTTGAAGATTCCCTTATGGACTGGCCTTCAAATATCTGTGACTTGAATTCCACTGAGAACCTGTGGAGCATCCTCAAGAGAGATATTTATTCTAATGGAAGACAATTCAACAGCAAGTGTGACTTCTGGGAGGTAGTTAAATTTGCTGCAAACAACTTACCAGCTGTTAAAATTGCAAATCTAACATCAGATGTTGACAATGGGCTGCTAAGTGTTATTGAAAAATAGGAGCTTTTGTGCAATAAATTTTAGGAGGTTCTTATTATTTTTTGTTAAAGTATTTTTTATTTTTAGAATAAAATGTTTTTTACATTTTCCCTTTAAGAAATTGACGAATTTCTTCTAAAATCTTTTCATATTATTTTTTTTTACATTAGTTTTACAAGGTATAATAATGTAAAAGTATCAAAATAAATAGTAGCAAATAAACTACTGACAGTCAAATTAGTCTGCTTTGTTAACTTAGTAAAATTTTTTCCAACCAAAAACAGTAGTTTTCTCTATCACTATATATCTAAGTTAATAATATTGAGTAGAATCTAAACAACATCATAATAGGACTTTTAACATTAAAGACGTAAATCTTTATACCAATTCATAACTTGCATATAATCTCTAGACGCAGTTTATATCGATGATTTGAAGATAGACAGATATATAAACAGATAGATACACGGATAGATCAATCGCTAGATAAATAAATACAGTGTAGGTTGTAATAGAATTTTTTTTTACTGTATATTCCATCACTACAAAACCCACTCCAGGAAGATTTTTTTTAATCGTATCACCCCGAGCAAGGCGGTAACGCCACTGATGTGCAGGGGGCTACGTAATATTGAAAAGATTGGAAAAGATAAAGCCGGAAACCACATCCTAAACAGGGAACAAGGGATGAGCCTCTTAACCTGTTCAATAGACGTGGGTAGCGTGTGAACCGGGCGATAGATAGATCTATCTACTCCCATTGAGAGAAAAAAACAAAGTGAGAAGATTGGAAAAGAGAAAGCCGGAAACCACATCCTAAACAGGGAACAAGGGATGAGCCTCTTAACCTGTTCAATAGACGTGGGTGGAGTGTGAACCGGGCGATAGATAGATCTATCTACTCCAATTGAGAGAAAAAAACAAAGTGAGAAGATTGGAAAAGAGAAAGCCGGAAACCACATCCTAAACAGGGAACAAGGGATGAGCCTCTTAACCTGTTCAATAGACGTGGGTAGAGTGTGAACCGGGCGATAGAAAGATCTGTCTACTCCAATTGGATTTCAGAATGAGATTGCAATATGAACGTAAGAGTTGGGGGTTCAGTTTATAGATATATAAGAAAGATATCGGTTGACCGTAGACTTAAAGAAGTTATGACTAATGATCTTGCGGGCTGTAAAGGTTTGAACTAGTGGAACTAAAAACAAATGGCATGGAAATGACCATAGACGCGACATTCCGTACATAGGAAAGGAGAAGTAAGTATGTGAGAAGTAAGTATGTGAGTGACGCATCACCCACAGCGTCACGAAAACGGGTTTGCATTCTGTCAAGGGTGCAAAGTGAGGATTGGACAGCGTAACAGACGGCGCATGGCAGGAGGAGTCAGATACTTTCTGGTACAAGGAATCGACCATATTCCCACAATCTTTGGCAGCAGATCTTATATATGAGTTGCACTTCAGGTTTACAGAGAGCTTGAGTCCCAATAGGCGTTCCAGTTAAAAAGCCTTTTTAATAAAACAAGTGTTCATCATGATAAACAAAAATTCAGGCTTTGCAGGGTGGTTGTACAATATTTGTTTTGTTTTGTTTGTTTAAAAGCATATCAACTTCTTATGGGTCATTGATGCCGAAATTAAATGTTTTTGGTAGCTTTGTATTAATAAAAATACGATATATGTTATTCTGCTTTCGCATTTGACTACATGGTACCTGATACTCAGCTTGTGTGTATATACATGATTGTGTGGGTATAATTATTAGCAGACCCAACTGCGTCAGCCTTGGGTCACGCTGATCTGATGCGGCTCTTATTATTTCGTAAGGAATTCGATTCTCTTCGAGTTTTAGTAATTATGGTGTTGTCTCAAACAACCTGTAATAAACTGTAAAGATTTTAGACATTATAAAAATATATGCAGAGACCATAATACAAATGCTTTTAGTGTCTACTAGCATTATAGCCCGGCGTTGCTTGAGTGTAATGAAAGCTTTAAAACTAATCCATGGTTCTAGAGCTCAGACTCTTTAGACGTTGGTACGAAAGACTAAAAAGCAATAGTCGTTTCCAATTAAAGCGAAACCGGAGATTGAAAGAAAATTGAAAGGATGTAAATCAAATTTTGATTTCCTGGTATCGATATCAAATGAGTTTTTTTCGTCGTAAACTGAATTTTGATGGCTAAATAAGTCCTCTGAGTAAATGGTATCATGGCTGAGACTAAGAACTACAATTATACTTACTTAGAGCAAAACCCGAAGCAAAAACTAAAATAAAAGGGCTGAAAACCTGATTTTCATCAGACCCGATAGGATATCTGGGTATCGATTTCCAATATCCGGGTCAAATAAGTCATCCAAGTAAGTAACCTAAGTAAGTCCATGAAAACTTATCCTACCCATCGGGAGCAAAATTGGAGAAAATGAGCCATATTGATAGCTGAATATCGATTTGGTCAGATTCGATAGAATATTGGAGATATCGATTTCTGATATCGGAAGAAACGAGTCGTCTGAGAAGATCTACTAATGTTTGAGACTAAAAACTATAATTTTACCAAGTTAGAGAAAATTCTACAGTAAGAATCACGATAAAATGGTTGAAATCCTGATCTTGATCAGACCTGATCGAATATCGGGGTATCAATTTCTAATATTGGGGGTAAATCGGAAAAATAAGTAGCCTATGACCTGACCGGACGCTTAAAGAATATTTTTGTGAAATTTGATGAGAATCGGATAAAAATTGTAGATTTGTATAAAGGACATACAGACAGACAGATAGACAGACACACAAACATCTTGCCTTCTATATATATAGATAATATAGATATATATAACTATGACACGAACCGGGAAATCATCGAATACATATCTTATGGAACTTTTCAGCGTAAAACTAGGCTCCAAGTAATTCCAGACCTGCTCAGATGGGAGTGTATTCATGTCTTTCAGTGAGGCTTTAATACAAAAGTGGAAGACAAAACAATTCGATTCAAATCTGCCTGGTGCATAGCGCTTTGCCCGGAATCTCATCTAGCTTTCCGAAAAGAAATCTTCAGAAGCAAAAGTCCTGCTTTCAAATTAACTGTAGCCCATAGCATCAAGGCTATCATGAATGATTCAGTGTTTGAAACATAGAAATGTATAATACAGCACATTAATGCATTATAGTCCAAGGAATATCTATCTATCTATCTATCTATCTATCTATCTATCTATCTATCTATCTATCTCAATCTCTTAATTATCTATCTATCTATCTATCTATCTATCTATCTATCTATCTATCTATCTATCTCAATCTCTTAATTATCTATCTATCTATCTATCTATCTATCTATCTATCTATCTATCTCAATCTCTTAATTATCTATCTATCTATCTATCTATCTATCTATCTATCTATCTATCTATCTATCTCAATCTCTTAATTATCTATCTATCTATCTATCTATCTATCTATCTCAATCATTTTTATCTATCTGTATCTTCACATATAGAATTTTTCTCTCCTTTCTTTTTCCCTCTGTTTCACTTACTCACTCTCTCCGCTTTCACTCACTCACTCACTCACTCACTCACTCTCATCTCTCTTTCTATCTCACTCATTTTCTATCATCTCTCTCTCTCAAACTATCTCTCTCTCCTCTCTATTTCTTTCGCTCATGCATTCATTCTCTCTCCTCTCTCTATTAATCTCTCTCACTCTCTCTCTATACACTACCGGCCATAATTATTAAAAGAAATGATGTATTCCATACTATTTTTAGTATTTATTGTCAAGTGGATAATTCTGAATGGTTCTTTTGTTATTATTACTTTGCAAAATTTTACAAGTCATGAAAGCAAAGATGAACTCGTCCGAATTACCCTAAATTTTCTTCATTTTTTCAAGGATAGAACCACAATATAGGTAATTATTAAATATTTATAAATTCATTTGATGCACATGTTATTTTACAATATCAACAAAAGAATTATTCTATTTTCATTTACAATTATTAACTTGGAAATAAATACTAAAAAAATAGTATGAAATACATCATTTTTTAAAACACTGGGGTAGCCTAATAATTATGGCCGGTAGTGTATGTATATTCAGACATTCACATCAACTAATTTTCTCTCTCTCTGTCGCTTTACAGCTTCACCTCATTTCTGCCCCCCCCCCCCCCAAAAAAAAGCAACTGTCGTAGCGTTATATATAACATGCAAATCTCCCTTGCCCGTTCACTTTCGTAACTAGTTTGATCTATTCTTGTGGTCATGTGTCAGACTAAGCAAAACTTTGCAACAATAAATACATATCATTTTTTAATTAATTAATCTCTCTCACGTTTGTCTGTCCTCCCTCCCTCTCTCTCTCCCCTCTCTTTCTGTCTCTCTACCTGTCTCTCTCTCTCTCATATATATATATATATATATATATATTGTAATTTTGTTATTACAATGGTTTATAAAAGCATAATATCACTACACAAAAATTTTCACGTTTCAGAACAAAACGGTTCTTCTTCAGGTGATATGTTAAAATAAATGGTGAAAACGATTTGTTTTTGATAATATTAGATGGTTATTTAATTATTTAGTTGTTGGTCATAATTAAATTAGACCAATACACAGTTGTATTAAAAAGTGTTCAATATTGTCGAACTTTTGAATATTTTTCCTTTTATTTTTCATAGAAACCTGGATCGTAAAATAAAAATAACTCCTTCAAAAATTATATATATACATTTGCAGACAGCTCTTATCTCTTTCCTTCATGCATTTCCACATTACGTACCTCTAATTTATATATATATATATATATATATATATATATATATATATATATATATATGCAGACAGCTCTTATCTCTTTCCTTCAAGCATTTCCACATTACGTACCTCTAATTCATGTAAGTAGTCATCACTCACCATGGAAGTGACCCCTTAATTTCATTTCTCAATGTACATCAGCCACACCCCATCATGCAAGTGAACCGATCACTCCGGCCACACATACGTCTTCTTGCATTGATCCATCCAAATAATCCAGGTCTCTCACTCAAGCCCCGCAATACTGAATGGCATCAGCAAAATTAGACCTTCTCTACTACCCTGCATCTACCTCATTAAGTCCTATCATTGGACACTATCCGTCATGTTAGGGGTTCGCATTTATCATTAACAAAACATTGTAACACTGACTGTTAGGAAGCGACTATTTGGTTCGATGCCAGCGTATAAGCCAATTTTGGAGTCGTGGTGTGTCCTGGTGTGTCCTGGTGTGTCCTTGGGCAAAATCTGTTCAACAGCAATAGCTCTCAGAGTCCATTAGCTGCGTTTCACTTACCACTATTATATAAAATGAAAAACAAAAATTGCTACATTATCTAAATTTATTGATTAAGAATGTCCCACAGTCTCGTTGTACTTTCAGGATATATTTTTATATATGTATATAGAAATATGAAGTGTAATCAAAAATTTCCAGACCCCAATTTTTGAAAACAAGAAATTAAAGACTGTTCTGAGAAAAAAACTTAAAAAGCAAATGCTGGAAATTTTGCACATAATTATAACTACACATACATATGGTTTACCGAAGTTAAGCAACGTTGAGCCTGGTCAGTACTTAGATGGGTGGCCGCTTTGGAATACCAGGTACTGTAAGCGTTTACTGACGGATGTGCGTTGTGGTGCAGTGGATATCGGCTCGGAAAGAGAAATCGGAGAGCCAAGTTGGAATTCCAGTTGATTACCCTGCATTCACTTAAGCACTGGTACCCCTGGGAAAGGTTTTAATCCGTCCCTTCCCTCCAGGTATGGGTTAAATAACAGGGTAGAAATTGGGAACCCTGCCCTTAAAAAAAACAAAACAAAACAAATTCCAATGAATCTTGATACTCGAAAAGAAAATAGTATTACTAGACATAAAAACAACAATAAATTGTTGAAAGAAAAAGGTTCTACCAGAAATAAATAAATTAAAAAAATTAGTTGGCAATAAATGACCCACCGAGGTTGATATGCCATAAAACAAAATAACCAACCAACCAACCAACCAACCAACCAACCAGCACACGCACGCACACACACACACACACACACACACACACACACACACACACACACACACACACACACACATATATATATATTTTCTAAACATATGCTATTAAATATAAGAGACAATGAATGTCTATTATGTTTAATCATGAGCCGTTCTAAACGTCGTATTTTTGCTTTAATTTCAGTTTAAAATAAAGACAAAAATTCTCCAACATTTGGATAATTATTTATTGGTTTTCTTCTAAGCTTTCGGCTCACATGAGCCAACTTCAGAGAGTTTGTTTAAACTGAAATATTATAAAATCCACCATCACCGACGATTTTATTTTGTGTTGACATAAAACTCCGCTTGGCAACGGCAATAGTTACCAAAAATAATAAACGCAGTTCTTAAGTTTGCAATGCGATTTTATGACGTCACACCGCGGGACAGCGCGAAATGACAACAAAACCATGTAGTCAAATGCAATGTAATATGTTATTTCCTGTTTTAAAGTTGATTTTATTGAGTGTTGGTTGTTTTGATTTGATGTACATGGCCTCTAATATCTGTAGGTTCCTCTTACTGTGTGTATGAGTAAGGACCACCGTATTGTTGACCAATATTATATTTAATAGCATATGTTTAGAAAATTACTTGCTGCCTCGATACACTATATATATATATATATATATATATATATATGTATATATATATATATGAAGGAAATTAAAAGAAAACCTTATCATCCTCAATAAATCTTACAGAGGGAGAAACGTGTCGGGTATGTTTCACTTTTATCTTTATTATTTATATTGCCTTTTTACAGATATGTTTTAGTTACATTTAGTTACAGAGATAGAAGGAAGTGGAAAAAAAGGGAGAGTGAGAGAGAAAAGGAGAAGTAGAGAGAGACGGAGATAGACAGATAGGGAGAGTGGGAAACGGATATCTGTACAGCATGTGAGTGCCAATTTCAGATTTTTCCGTCGTTTGATATGATCGCTCGATCTCTGATATTGCACACTTTTATCTCATATACACAACAAAATTTTGACACCAGTATATATATATATATATATATATATATATATATATATATATAAAACATAGTGATGATCCACGTATACTGTTTTAATATGTACAGGAAAAACTATTAAAAGTTGTAAGTTTAAAAATGTATTTTTTTTTACAGTATTTGTTTATTTCTATTATTATATTTTATATTTCAGACCATCCCCATTCCTTTATCAGAAACAAAATATATATATATTTGTGTGTTGGAGTGCGTGTGTCTGAATAAAGACAGAACGAAAACTTGTCTTAACCAACACGTTTCGTCCTCTGATAAACTTTATCAAGTCGATTGTGCTGATTAAGATATGTTTTCATTTAGTCTTTATTCATATTGTGCACTTACAAATATACTTTATCTACAATTTGACGCATGCGCACACACACACGTACACACACACACACACACACACACACACACACGTACACACACACACATATATACTTGATGTGGCCTCCCTCTGTCTTTTCTAAAAGTTTTTTCATGGCTAATGCTTTGATTCCTATCATTCTCTTATTCTTTCTTCGGCATCCTCTGTACCTTATTTTTTCTCACACTGTAAACCCTCTCCACACCAGTGTTAGTCCTACCTTACTTGGGGTGAAATAATTAAAAACAAAAACAAAAGAAAAACAAAAAACTGTGCCCCCACAAAAATGTACTCACGATTTAAATGGCAATAAATGAAGAGTTTTTGGTTTGCAAACACAATTAACGCTTCAAATTAAGAAACATTAATGTTTATTGACTTACAAAGAAGATAATCAGTAAAAATGAAATATTGAATAAAATTATGTCATAAACTGTGTACATTGTTGGGAACATTCTGCATATATATATATATATATATATATATATATATATATATATATATATATATATATTCAGACTACTCTAACTTCCGTTAGAAGCTTTAAATGGGGAATATATAGCCCAGCCAGATTTCTCTTAATCTCTTTTTGTTTAAACATCATAAAACTGTGAAACCTGTAAAGTTACCCTAAATAAATATTAGTAGACTCCAGTTGCAACTTATTTCCTCATTCTTTCCCTCTCTGTATCTCTCTCTCTCTCTCTCTCTCTCTCTATATATATATATATATATATATATATATATATATAAATTGAGATAAAATTACCCGTTATATAAATCTGCAGAGAAAAAGTCTTACAGATATATGCTGCTGAAAGTTAAGCAACACCAAATCTGGTCAGTGCCTAGATGCGTGACGGTTTGAGAATAACAGGTTCTGGAGGCTTGGATGTACGGCTGGTGTAATGAATAACGACTCGCAATTGTTAATTGAAGAACTGAGTTCCAATTGCATTCGAATTTATCTTTACTCACAAACACCTATGAGAAATGTATGAATACACCTCTTTCCCCCTAGTTATAGGTTAATTATTAGGAAACTATTATTATCTCCCAATATTTGTACAATTTAAAAATATTTCTGACTTTCTGCAAAGTTGATAATCAAGCCGTATAAAATAAATTAGTTGATTATATATATATATATATATATATATGGCACGATTGATTATTTGTCGTCTAAATTACACAAAAATAAAAATAGCAATTATATCTCATGTTAACAGATATATTTACCAAAATGACACCAACATAGCTTGAAATATTACAGAGTAAATTTATTCAATTAGATCGCCATTGACTTCAACGATGGCCTCCAGACAACTTAGAATCCTCCTGCAACTCTTTTAGACGGTTTTCTTGTTTAAGTTGGTGAATGCTGACAATATCTTTGCCTTCAGTTCATCTTTGGTGTTACAAGATTTTTTTTGTCTCTCTGACATCCGATCTTCGGGGCAGCGCACCTATCTAAAATTCAACTAGCCTACTAGAGATAGGAATAAAAATTAAGGAATTTGTAAGCGTGTACGAAAGGGACACATTTGGTTAAAGAAATTAAAAACTGGGATATATTATTGCCCTGCAGGTAAGGCCGGCACAAGAAGGTTGATGCTGCTAATAATAATGATGAAGGTGATGACAGCAGCCAAAATACGATTTTCAAGAAAATGAGTGAAGTAGAAAAACTAGGTCAAAGTGGCTAGTCACATTCGTGATCGATCTAAACCCATACGAGGTATTGCTAAGTAAACTGGAGAGTGAAAGAAAAAAACTGGACCCATTCAGGTCAAAAGTGGCCACGAATTACCCCACGGAAGCGGGATACCCTAGTTTGTTGTATTCTTCAGAGTGGGACACGACTATGATAGAGGACCTTTGTAAGGAAATAAGACCTTACCAAAAGAGAATTGAATTATTACAAACCAGAAGGAAGTGAGCAATATTTTTCATTGTAGGGAAAGCATTGGGTGTTTTATTTGGAATAACACCCAATAACATCAACTATGAACACGTTCACAATGTGTTGACCATTTTTGGACAATAAAACATTCGTATATCTCTAAACACATACATAAAAACCATACATTCAGTTCAAATTAAAAAAAATAAAATCGCCCTTGATAATGGCTAAAAGAATAGCCAAAAAAGCTCGTATATGCAGAACATTTGGGCAATTTTTATACACATTGTGTTCAGAAAATAAACATATATACAAACACAAGAAAAAATATTTAAACAGCTTAAACTCAGCACCGTGTCAGTCGTCTTTAATGAAACATACATCAAAGATTGATTGCTGCCCCAAATAAGTCATTATATATATATATATATATATATATATATATATATATATGTGTGTGTGTGTGTGTGTGTGTGTGTGTGTGTGTGTGTAAATGAATAAGTTACAAAGAAAAAAAATGCAACGTTCAAAACATTAATTTAAAATAGTGTTCAATATAAAAATAGTGCAGTGAATATTTATTATAAATTATACTTTAAAACCTGTACAAAGTACAAAGTACAGTAGTTTGTACATGTTCTAAAGTATAATTTATAGCATATATATATATATATATATATATATATATATATATATGTATTGAATGTTAAACTCTTATCAGGTCTGCTATTCACCTGTCGTTCTGGTGGGTTGTAACTTTGTCTCCCGTGAAAATGACTTTATTTTCCATTTCCATCTCATGACATTTAATCAACTATTCTTCTTCTCTAATACAGTTTCGCCATGTCGAATCGGTTAGAGTTAACAGGTACAACACGGATCGATTTTCATGTTAACACACTTAAGAGTTGCTCGGACGCCATTTTCAAACTCTGACAATGCAGGTTGCTATTGAAAAAGACGCCGCCTCCACAGAATGGTAGACAAGCAATCTCGAGATCATTTACAACGGTGTAGTAAGTTCAATCCGTACTGGGGGTTCCATACCTGTGCTTTGTGCCACATCTAAGTTACGCTTATAAAATCATTGGGCACCTCAGCGTGGTGTAATAGCTAGCAAGTTTCTCAGGCTAGAACAAATACGACTGAATTGTGGGCACAATCTTTACTGAGAACCCCATACATTCGGCCTTGGGCTCCTCGAGGCAGTGGATTGGTTAGCAAGCTTGTCTCGCTAGAATTGTTACAGTTGAGAAGTGAGTTCAATCCACATTGAGTGTCACTTAGGGTTTTGTGCCACATCTCAGCTACGCTAAGGAAATTACCGTAGCATGGTCAGATCGTCATGCATTGACAACACCTCAACCAGGTATGCAGCTACCAGGCTGTCTATCTATTTGTATGTATATATTTGTATATGTGAAGAAGTTTGGCACCTAACTGAGCAGAGTCATGCCGACTTCGAAGCTTTGTTAAGGCCCTCATTCGTCAGGGCTTAATTTCAATATAAAAATTAAACCCTGACAAATAACAGAAACCTTTACAAAATTTCGAAGTCGGCATGTATCTGTCGAGTTAAGTGACACCCCCCCCACCAAAAAACAAAAAAAAACAAAAAACAAAAAAACAAAAAAAATAAACAAACTCGTATCTTGGCATTAAACATTAACACAACTCAGCATTATATATATATATATATATATATATATATATATATATATATATATATAAATTTGTTTGAATATTATTTTAATCGATACTTGTATTTGAGTAGATATTTTGTTTTCTTATTTTCAAATACGATTATATTCAATTATTTTTAAACTAATGTCTATGCAGTGCTGTTTTGAAGCGTCATAATCTGAAGTCGTCCCCAACTTCCCAATTTCGAATTTGTTAGGAAGTGGAATATTTTCTTATTATATTGCCATATATGTATTCAGGTTGGCAATCACAGATAATTTTGTTAATTTTCATGGATTCTACGCCAGTGTTGTTATATATATATATGAATATTCTCGGCTACTGGCGTATGTTTACATTGTATATAACACGCTAATGTCCACCTTCTTCTACCGAGCCCATAGCTCAGAGGTAGAACCGCAAATTCGGTCAGGTTTCAATCCTGGCTAGAAGATGTTTAACCGTACTGTGATGCAGCGAAACAGATCTGTCTATATATATATATATATATATATATATATATATATTAATGCAGGTTTCATTGAATAATATAGACAAGTCTTGTCTATTAATTTTGTGTAGGATCCGTTCATACCGTCTGATATACTTGATGGTGATGTCGTTGAAAGACAACAAAAAATCACAGTAATTGTTGATTTTTTTTCATCGGGTCTAAGCGTTCGGCTCACATAAGCCATTATCAAAGAGTAAATATTATCACACAGTAAGTTTAATGAAACCTGCATTAATGAAAAAATGCTGCCAAAATACACACACAATATATATATATGTATATATATATTTATATACTACTGGCCATAATTATTAGACCACCCAAAGTGTTTTAAAAAATGATGTATTTCGTACTATTTTTTAGTATTTATTACAAAGTGAATAATTGTAAATGAAAATAGAATGGTATTTTTATTAATACTTCATTATAACATGTTCATCAAATGAATTTATAAATATTTAATAATTACCTATATTGTGGTTCTATCCTTGAAAGAATGAAGAAAATTTAAGGTAATTTGCACGAGTTCATCTTTGCTTCCATGCCTTGTAAAATTTTGCAAAGTAAGAATAACAAAAGAACCACTCCATTTTCATTTGGCAATAAATACTAAAAATAGTATGAAATAAATACATCATTTCTTTTAAAAAACTGGGGTGGCCTAATAATTATGGCCGGTAGTCTCTCTCTCTCTCTCTCTCTATATATATATATATATATATATATATATTAAGCAGTTCCCTATTTCGATGCCTCTTTATATTCATCTTAGCCGCCCCAAAGGTCCTACTGTAGTCCGATGTACAGCAAAGAAAAGCTCACGTGCTCATTAACTCTTGAAACGAGTTCTGATCGATTGATTCGCTATTTTACTACTTATCAACACTTTGCAGGTTAGTTAAAAAATGTTTTTAGATTGAAAGAATTTTTTGTGGGGAGATGGTAATGATTGATTTAGTGATTCAAGTCTTATTAATTACTCCATTGCTGGTGGGAACGACAAAACGTGATTTAATACCTTTCCCAAGGGTATTTTCACATAAATGAGTACAACCAACCCAACTGGAATTGGAACTCCGATTAACAACTCTGAGCTGTTATCCTTTATACCAGCACTATATTCAAGCTAAGAGCACCTGGTACTCCCAAGCAGTCACACATCTAGGTACTGATTAGTCTAGACATTGCTTAACTTCTGTTATCATACCGGTGATGAGCCCTGTAACCAATTCGGTTCTCATTAGGTGCTCAGCTCTTGTGATCTCGTACCAGATTCGGACTATTTGTACCTAATTATTTATTTTTTCTCATAAGGTTCTACCACTAATAACACCACGAAGCAGACCCTAAACTTTTACCTATCATGATAGATGGGTGTTCTCTCAAGAGAACACCCATCTATCATGATGGGTAAATCTTTATCTTTTCAAGAGTTAGATCAGACCAAAAATGGTGTATTGCTGCCATATCTGGACTGGAGCTGCCCAATCGTCACTTTCCAGCTTGTACCACTTTAAAAAGTACCTGAATCATTATGACCTGCTCTATCTTTACAAGAGTCAGATCAGACCAAAAATGGTGTATTGCTGCCATACCTTGTCTGGTGCTGCATATTCCTCACTTTCAAGCTTGTATCACTTTAAAAAGTACCTGACTCCTTATGCCCTGCTCTATCTTTACAAGAGTTAGATCAGAACAAAAATAATGTATTGCTGCCATATCTTCCCACACCACACTTGTTTTTCTTGATACAGTTAAAAAACGTCGATGCAGTCTATTTATCTATCGCATGCAACCTTAGAAGTTAAACAAAAAGTTTAACAGAGATCACTGATTCAATCAAAAATGGAAATGGTAAGAATTTGCAAGAACAAAAATGTTTTTAACGAATGTCACAGAAACGTGACTCTTAAAAAAAATAAATACATGTTTACAGCTTACAGCCATATCACTGTGAAATACCCATTCTCGTTCGATAACCGAAATTGAGCAATTTCAGTCCTGGTTAGTAACCAGATGGGTGGCCGTTTTGAAATATCAGGTGCTGTATGCATGGGTGTGTAGGTACTGCAATGAATAACGGTTTCGTTACATTGCACTCTCGCAG
This sequence comes from Ascarosepion bandense, assembly GCA_037127315.1. Taxonomy (NCBI): domain Eukaryota; kingdom Metazoa; phylum Mollusca; class Cephalopoda; order Sepiida; family Sepiidae; genus Ascarosepion; species Ascarosepion bandense. The sequence goes on from JBBBDQ010001908.1 coordinate 9,414,712, forward strand.
AAATACCCTTGAATGATCATGAATCAAAAAGAGATATAATCACTCCTCTACCAACACGCATTGGGCCAGCATGTTAGGGTAAAACCCTTCCTCCACACGAACAAAAAGAAAGCTTTTGTCTGAAAAACAACATTTACTGGATACGAAGCAATCGCCTACCCTATATTTTTCCGATTTATAAATAAAATTTACGTTGCATGTAGTTCGTTTGCATACTGAAAATCTAAAACACCCAAATCAGGTTACTATATAGCTTTAATAAGTATAAATATATGCTGATGTTCACCTCCGTTCTGGGTATGTTCGTTGTGGTGTAGTGAATATCGAATTCCAGTTGATTTCCTTGCTTTTAATTACACACATACCCTTGGAAACGGTATTAACCCGTTTCTTTTCTTCCATTTATGGGTTAAATAATAGGACAGATTTCTACCGCATAAAGCAAGAGCAACCTACTGTGGGATATTCTTCTGCACAGTTAGTCATGTCGCTTTCGAGACATGATCGCCCAAAGCGTGTATCACGTATGGCACTCAACTGAATGATATAGCTTTAATAAGTATAAATATATGCTGACGTTCACCTCCGTTCTGGGTATGGCGATAAAATACATTCAGCAGCAAGGTTCGAGGGGTTTTGAGGAGCATTGAACCATCTCTAAACTGTTGTTATTCTCAGGTCCACCCTAACCTGGCGTGTTATGGGCTCAGCTACGGATATATTGTCAACCCTGGAAGATTTCTTTATGGAACGGTGATGTCATCTGCGTAGATGCCTATTTGGGAACTGATTACATTAGGAAGATCATTGATGATGATCAGAAAAAGCGTAGGACCTAGGATAAAGCCATGAGAGACGCCCACGTTTGTAAGAAATGCTCTTGAAGTTGTCCTTTCAAAACAACCTTCATTTCACGATTTGATAAAAACGATTGGATTTAATCAAACAATCTTCCAGAAATACTGTAGCTCTGAAGATCACACAGAATGCAAGCATACCAGACTCAGTCAACTACTTTCGAGAGATCAAGTAGCAACAGTTCGAGCTTCTCTGTTCTTATCAAGAGCCTGATATATATAACCTAAATCCACAGATAAAGTGGAACCTGATACGCAAAGCAATCACTCCTAATAGCTTAAGAGATAGATGTAATCTATGTTTAACAGAAAGAAATTAAAATTTTGAAATTCAATATCAGAATGTATTTTCTGAATAAACGTAGAGAAATCATTAGTATGTGTCGTCACAGAAATAAATTTAAATTGCTATGTAACACGTTCGCCCAGGACTGGCTCGTTTGTTGTGACACTCGTTCTCATCGACAGTCGTGACAATCCCAGTTGTGACACTACCACCCGGTTGGCCGGTTGGTTCGGTGGCTGTTGCTGGTCGTAACGATCTCGTCCGATGATGTCACAAAAGCTGGTTTACAAGACGTCTATTGCAACACCGCGCCACTGTCCCGCGTTATGAATTGATCCCGGAGGTCGCGTCGTGCAATTTTAGTAGGCGTCTTTCCACCCAAAGCCAGTCCGGACACTGGTGTACATTTGTGGTTAAAAATAAACACGCCACCAAAAAAAAAAAAAAAAAAAATTAATAAAATAAATGAATAAGGTCGAACAAGCCTGGAGAGTTACGAAGAATGTCTTTATATAAAAAGAAGCAAAAAAAAAAAAACCAAGGTTTTTTTTCTTTCACAGGAGCAGACAATACAGTTATCGGAATGCCGGTTTACAATGGAGAGAGAGAGAGAGAGAGAGAGAGAGAGAGAGAGAGAGAGAGAGAGAGAGAGAGAGAGTTTAAAAAATCTCAGAGCGTTCAATCCTAAAATAAAAAATGTCTTTTCTAAGTTTCGTTAAAGTAATCATTAAATTTTCATTAAAGTCTTTTCACATATTCTCTATAATCAGGGCTATCAATTCTCTATGCAACTTCTAAAATAACAAAGTCCCTTGTGGTCCTTATCGGAGTTTAACGGAGTTTACCGAAGTACAGCGACCGAGGAATCAAATTTTTCGATCCTCCCGTGATTAAAAAAACAATAACGTCCTTTCGGGATTCCTATCGAAGGTGCATTATTCCAGATTAACTCTTTAGGTTAATCGGCGGCAGGCTTCATTCGACGTTAACTCTTTAGCCATAAGTTCTGTGGTAGGCAACCGGCCGTGGGTCATGGCTCCGCCAGTTGGGAACCCTTTTCCACGGTCGCTACATTTCAACTCACAAACTGAAAAAAAAAGAAAAACTGAGAATAACTCACAGCTACTGATAGCTGCTCAACTAATTTTTATCGCCGAGTCCGGATTTTTATAACCATCCCCAATCCTCTCGGGGGATGTGGCCGACTCAAAGCTTTTGACCAATGAGATCGTTTCCACCCACACGATTTGTGGCTCGACGAATGAAGTATAATCCTGAAACTGAGAATATTTAAATTCCCACAATTTCTATTCTCAGGGAACATCTGTTCAGGGATCTAATCTTATTTGACCTCATAAAATAATCCTGAAATGTTATTATGACTGCGACCATAAAATTTTAGCTTTACCTAAAATAATCCGCTTTGAACACGATAGAAAAATAATTATATTTCTACCTTTCTTTCCCAAAAATAGTTAATTTTTCTATTCCCCGGATTTTACAAGTATATGATAGTATTAAAATAGTTTTTTTTTTTTACATAAGCTCACATCGCGAATTACAATAAAGCACAACCAGTAATACTACTAATATAAATTCCTCTCTCTCCGCTGCAGTAAACTAAACAAAAGAAAGTATCCCCGCGGGAGATAGTGTCACAGCAATAATTATCTTATTTTTTCATTTAGTCACAATAGAAGTTTTTTTTTTAATTTGGCTAAGCAGTAATCTTTTCCTTCCTACCTACCACTGTTAACACAATGGTCAAGCCACATGCCTCCCACTACCATAAGAGAAATTACTACTAAGATTCTTCTAGCTTAACCCTATAATAGCCAACATTCCCTCACCCTTTCCTTTGCTAGCCTATGGTTTCGGCATTAGAATGTTCCCTCATACTTTGATTAAACTGGGTTGACAATGCATGTCTTAAACTGACATGTTGAAAATGGCTATTTGCCCTAAAAAGTTTATCTGAATTTACAGGTATATATATATATATATATATATATATATATATATATATATATATATAACATTATTGAATATATATATATATATTTTCAATAATGTTCGTTAGCATATTAGCCGTAGACCTGACGAAGTGGAAGCAATAATGTTTGTTAGAGAGACGGTTGTGTGATGTAAGATACCCAATTGTTTCAGCATTCATAATAGCTTCGAATACCTTATCAAAAAGAAGTAAGAGTTTACTAGAGCGATAATTAAAGGGGCCAGATGGCTCCCCATATATCTTAAAAACAGGAGCTACAGAGGAGGACTTCCAACAAGCAAGAAAGCAGGAAGCAGTAAGGCAGTAGTTATAGAGTTTGGAGAGGACTAGACTTAGCTCAGGGTCACATATCTTTAAGACGATGACGGGAATTCAATCACTTTATAGGAGTCAAGCTTAGAAATGATGTTAGAGACCAGAAATAAGCCCCAGTTCTAGGTTGGAAATTGGATGTGTCAAGACGAGTTAAATGTGTAGTTGGACAAGAATTTGCGAGTAAGGCACTCGACCTTGTCAGCTGTGGCCGTGAGAACTTTGAGTTGATTGAATAGAGGAAGATTCCCTGTTGTTCAGCACACTCTTTCAGAGGCGCCAGTAATCTTTAAAACCAAACCTGCAACACGCTATACGCTGCTTTATTCTATAAGCAAACATCAGTTTAGCATAATTTAGGGCACGTTTACATTCATTACGAGCAGAGACAAAAAAGCGCCTATTGTTATCAGACGTGGCAGCTTTCATCCAGGATGAAGCTTCAGAGGCTTAGTTTTGAACAGGAAAAGTAAAAATTATGTTCCAAGGAACATCGCAAAGTCCCCGTTTACCCGTTAATAGCAGTAAGATATTCTATTTAAAAGAGTTTCCTGGATGGAGAGGAAGAAGAAAGAGATATTTACAGACACCACAGCATGATCAGAGTTCCAAAGCGGGCAGAGTTGCATAGCTTGGCAAGAGTCAGGGGTAGAAGTAAAGAATATATCGAGAATAGAAGCGTGTCTATTGTGGTTACTGGGGAATCTGCCACTTTCGTGAGTGATTGAGAAGTTCAGCGTTTGGGCACCAGTAAAATCATTGACGGAGTTTTTCAGCCACTTGTCATGATGGGCATTGAAATTGTATTGAACAAAACAATATATCGATTTAAAATTCAAATGCTAAGCACTGACTCATTGATTTTGTTTAAAAATTAAAAAGACTCGAATTTACAAACTTTGCTTAGCACACGCATAAAAGTCAATCCAAAACTAAACTCGTGAAATTTCACACCTTGATGCGAAATGTTTTTCCCCAATGCAAAACTTAGTAACATCTAAAAACAAAATTAAAATGATCTTCAATTAACAGAAACAAATTATTTTACGGACCTTTTCGCGAGCCGACGCGGATTTTGTTCGTCGTTCAATGGAAAGGCCATTATCACATCCGGGAGTGAATTCTCAAATTACCTTTTCGAGCCTCACAAACGAAATAAAAGATGGGCCAATTTCCACTGTTGCCAGAAAGATGACGAGCGTAATTACTACGTCCCTTGACAAACGTCAAATGATCATTATTATTACCTCTCTCTTTCTCTCTCACCTTCTTTCTCTTCAATTTCACCCGTCTGTTTCTTTTTATACTTGATAACCAAACGGAACCCTTTAAGGCTGACGATAACGCTCACACACACACACACACACACACACACACACACGTTACTACTACGAACTCTTGATACCCTTAAATACTTACTACTGTTTCTTAATAAACATTTGGCTTTACCAATTCCTGTTATTCTTTTCTACTAATAAATTTCTATTTCAACATCAAAAAGGTATACTTTTATTCTTCCACACATCCATCTTCTGATAATTCCGATAATTCTGATAATAATTCCTGATAAAATGTTGTAGGAAGTTTGGTTATATATATGGACAATTTAATAAACAGTAACCATCTCCCTACTGCTACAGTGGTAACCACCCTCCTGCTACAAAGTCACCGAAAACAAACATATTAACCACCGAATGAAGGGAAATGGCTTTGTCTATATTATCTGAAATACTATCAAAACGTTTTTGAAGAAAAAATATTATCAGCAATGTATAACACTCTCAGCAAAAATGCTCTTTACAAAATACGTCAATGAAACCTTATCTACAAACTGATTTCTTACAAAGGAAACATATTGTTTTCATTCGAACCTATCCTAAAATTCTTCTTGGCATTAAATAACACATTGAGGTTGATATGTCGTAAAACACAATAAATCAAACGTTTACCTTGTATATTATCTAAACTTATTTATAAATGAAACTTTGTGTGTGCGTGTGTGTGTGTATCCGTTACCTATAGACTCCGGAACGGCTGAACCGATTTTCTTGAAAATTTACACAGTTGTACTATAAGCGTCTGCGAGTCTTCTTAGCTAGGTTTTGTGTCGAGGTACCCCCGATAAATATCGAAAATCGATAATCGAAAAAATCGGGTTATAGAAGGAGTGGTTCGATTTTAATCAAATTTGATACACTCATAGACAAAGACATAAGAAACGATATTCAGAAGTTTCAAGGTTGCATTTCTTACAATAGTGCAAAAAATCGATAATATATATATATATAAAAGGCAAGATGTTTGTGTGTGTGTCTGTTTATCTGTCTGTATGTCCGTTATACAAATCCACATGGGATGTGCGTTGTGGTGCATTGGATATCGGCTCGGAACGAGAAATCGGGGAGCCGAGTTCGAATTCCAGCTGAATTCATTGCATTCCCTTACGCGCAAATATCCTTGGGAAAGGTATTAATCCGCCTATTCCTTCCAGTTATGGGTTAAATAACAGGATAGATTGGGTTCTATAGCCTTGGTCGGCAACCAGTCTACCGCAGAAAGCAATGGCAACCTACTGCGGGATAATCTTCTGCCCAGTCAGTCATGTCTCTGTCGCGACATGATCGCCCAAGCGTGTATCACGTATAGCACTCAACTGACTGACAAATCCACAATTTTTATCCGATTCTCACCAACCTTCACACAAATATTCTTTAGGCAGAATCTGAGCTCGAAGACTATGGATTAGTTTTAAAGCATTTATTACACCCGAGCAACACCGGGCTATACTGCTAGTGAAGATATAAGTATATCATGAAAGTTTTAGCAGCATTATGTACTTAATAACAATTCCACTATGAAGACATTGACTTGCGTAATGAAATCCCGCGGAGTGTAAATGCCAAAGCGTCGCATTTCGGAGCGGGATTTCTACGAAGAACTGGCTGAAGGCCAGAGCTTATCTGGAAGAAACAAGAAGCCATACTAAGATCATATGAATGCTTTCCTTAAGCAGAACAAGCTAGAAATACTCTCTACCGATCGTTCAGTGTGACAGCAAACGTTCAGTGAAACTTCGAAAACAAACGTGAAGAGCTTATCTTTCTAAACTAAAATTCAAACAAATAAAAGACACGAGAGCCACTCAAGATAGTTTAGTGTATCGAACGTGGAGAAGGGAATACAGGGATTTGTTGAGTGAAGATTAGGAGGATAAGATGGATAAATACGACTGACCCATGACAATTTGATTTAATCAAATCGTTCCTATCGAATCGTGAAATGTTTTAAACGGGTAAACTTCCAGATCCTTACACAAGAACGCGGAAGTCTCTAGGTTTCATGCTGTTTCCGGTTTTCATCAATTATCTTCCTGATGTCATCAGTTCCCAAGTAGACATCTATGCAGATGGCACCACAATTTAATCCCGTGTTGAGTTCCCCAAGGCTTTATCCTAGGTCCTATGCTATGTCTAACCTTCATCAATGATCTTGATTTCATCAGTAAGCGTTTATGCATTTGACACCACCATTTACTCTCGTCTCAATAATTAAGTTCCCCAGGGCTTTATCCTAGGTCCTATGCTGTTTCTAATCTTCATCAATTATCTTCATCTATCATCAGTTCCTAAGTAGGCATCTATGCAGATGCCACCATAATTCACTCCCGTTTCAATAAGAAATCTGCCAAGGATGACAAAGTAAACCTGGTTGCCGCCCTTGAAACGGATCTTCAATCAATAGTTAACCGGGGCTGAAAAAATGTCTTGTAAGTTTTAATGACCCCAAAACAAAACTGCTCTTATTTAATCGCATTAAAGAAACTTTCCTGCCATCCATCAGCATGGCTGATGTAAGTCTCCTTGAGAGCAACACACTACACCTCCTTGGCCTCACTTATTCAATTCACCTGATTTAGAACGAATATATCAGATCTATAACTGCCTCGACTGCCAGGAAGTTTGGTGTCTCTGAGCCGGACAAGAAAGTTTTTCTCGCTAAAATCCATCTTGCACATTTATAAATCTATCATTCAACCGTGCATTGAATACTGTTGCTATATCTGGTCTGTTACTCCTGCTATTCATCTCGAGGTTCTCGACAAAACACAAAGAATGATCTGCAATGTAATAGGTCCTGATTTGGCATCTCGATTTTAGTCACTTTCTCACAGACGTGATATGTCTCCCCTCTGTCTTTTCTACAAATATTTTTTAAGTTAACTGAAGTTCCTGGGACATGCAATGAGGAAGGAGAGCCTGGAGAACCTGATACTGACTGGACAGATAGAAGGAAGGAGAGACAGAGGAAGGCAGCGGATAACATATTTGCAAGGACTGATCAGGTGGATGACGGAACGGGGGTTGCCAGGAGCAACAGGAGCAAACATACTAAGAGCCACAAGGGATAGGGAGACGTGGAGAGCCATGATCGCCTACGTCCTGAAGGGACAGGGCACATAGAAAAAGAAGAAGAAGAAGCTCTGATGAGCTTTTTTTTCATTTGTACCCCGTCGAAGAGAATTTAAGCGTGCAACTAGGTTGTCATCTACTGTGCATCAAGGTATCACCATTTTACCGTTGAAATAGTTAAATGTAACTGCCACTTCTACTTCAATTTCTTTTTTTTTTTTTAATTGTATCACCCCGAGCAAGGCGGTAACGCCACTGATGTGCAGGGGGCTACGTAATAGTGAAATGATTGGAAAAGAGAAAGCAAGAAGCCACATCCTAAACATGGAACAAGGGATGAGCCTCTTCACCTGTTCAATAGACGTGGGTGGAGTGTGAACCGAGCGATAGATGGATCTATCTATCGCCCGGTTCACACTCCACCCACGTCTATTGAACAGGTTAAGTAGTTTCTTTTCTCGCACTTCTCGCTTGTGTATTTCTCTTCGGTAGGTAGACTTGTTTCTCTGATAGATACGATCTCCAAAAATTTAAGTGCAACGTCAATTTCCTTCTTTAATTTTTTTGAATCCCATTGATCTTTTATATTTTCTTCAATACTCTTTGTACTGAATCTTTTCTCTAACTGTAACTCCCTAAGAACATGTGGTGGGCCTGCCTTGCTTGGGGTGAAAAGATTAACAAAAAAAGCTACAGAGTAGAAACTGTATTTCCCCCTAAAATATCATGAAGGAAGTACCATGCATGTCCTACTTGTAAACGATTGAACTACCGGAAGTAAAGAATGAAGCGTTTTTCTGAACATTTGTCATTGAATAGCTAGAGGCTTGCGTCTGTAAGAAAGGGGCTTCAAGGTGGGTAATAAGTAATCTACAACGAGACTGCTTAATCAATTTTGATCTCTATCAAATGAAAAATTGTAGAATGTGAAGCTCCATATAAAGCTGATGCCTCATATTTTTAATAAGTTGAATCATGTCCCGATAAAACTCGGAAAAATTTTACCAGTTACTTTCTACAACTATATGTCTCCTGACCACAATGCGTAAAGAAGTATATTTACATTGAACAAATATTCTTTCATGGAAAAATTTTAAAAAAGCTGGCAAAATAAATAGAAAATAAATATTGTTTGAAAGATCGGGAATGCGGACGCCTGTTGACAGACAAAATTAAGACAGCTGTTCTCAAAGGTCAGAAGTTATAGAAACAGAAATGTATTTACATTAAAATAAATATTATTTGGGAAAATTTAGAAAATTTAGAATACAGGGCTAGCTTTGCATTGAATGAGTGTTGTTGGTAAACAGCCGTAGTCAAGGTCAGAGAATATAAACTAATAAAAAGCCAATAATAAAAATTCGAAAATGATAAACAATATGCGTAGTAAAAGATGACGCAGTTGAGGAAATTCAGCCATATAAGTTAGAGAACAGAGAGAGGTAGATCAAATCGGGGGGATCCAACCGATAAGACAGAGGAAACGACCAGAAAACGAACTCGGCGATTAACTCCTATGTAACCACACAACGTCACCGAAGAAGAAGAATAAAAATATAATTGTATATTTATATATCTACGTGTCCGGGTTTATCAGTGAAGGCTATAGCATTTTTGGCTTCCATTTTATATATACACGAAGGGTATATAACAATTAGACGACTATTTTCCGGGTTCTTTACCAATGGCTCGTATATATGATTGCTACTTGTGTTCTGAAATTAACTTGATGCATAATAGACGTTCAAGGTATGGTATACGGTAGAGCGTGGGACCGTCCATTGCGACTAGAGAAAAATAGCTGCAATATGACTAGTGGACATTTCGCTTAAGAATGTCTGCCTTAGAATCCATCAAAGGGGCAACTGATTTGACAACAAAAGCTACAACGTTAACAACTTTACTAGAGATGCTGAGAGTTATCGTCGAATAAAATGAATAAAATCAATGAATTACGGTTTCTTTTTCTCCTGTGAATAAATGATTGATTTGATTATTTACGGCTTATCAACCCGTTATGCGTTATTTTAAACGCACTCTGGATGTGCGTTGTCGCGCAGAGGATATCGGCTCGGAACGAGAAATCAGAGAGCAGAATTCAAATTCCAGTTGAATTCCTTGCATTCACTTACGCGCCAATACCCTTGGGAAAGGTATTAATCCGTCTCTTCCCTCCAGTTATGGGTTAAATAACAGAACAGATTGGGTTCTATAGCCCTGGCTGGCAATCAGTTTACAGAAGAAAGTAATAGCAAAGTACTGTGGAATAATATTCTGCCCAGTCAGTCATGTCTCTTTAGAGAAATGATCGCCCAAACGTGTATCCCGTATGGCACTTAACTGTCTGACATTGGATTGTAAGTGAATATTTCGTTAACGATTCTTTGCGAATAAAAAAGATGTCTTCCATTTATGATATTTACATTTTTCGTTATCTCCATTTTTACTGTCACATTCACGACGTTTCTACTGTTGTATGCTCTGGCTTTCTTCAGGTGATATTTGATTCGATTTCGAACCCAAACCTTTATTTAGGCCACGGAAGAATTGTAATTCTACGGCCAATGCTTGTGGATATCTCTTTTTTCATTATAATTCGCCTTGATAACACTCCAATTTCTTAAATCTTTTAACTGAGATTTTTAGTATAGAATTTCTACTGTTTAATTTATAGTTAGGGAGGAATTGGATTCATGCCTTCCACTTATGCACAAGAAAAATTGATTTACAATTGGAACTCGCTTCTCCAATTTCTTATTTCGCGTCGTTGTTCAATTCTAATTCTACGGGCCATGCCTTTGGATATCTTATTTTTTATTTTAATTCGCCATGATAACACTTCAAATTTTTTAATCTCTAATAAACTGAGGTTTTTCGTACAAAAATTCTACTGTTTAATTTATAGCTAGGGAGGAATTGGATTCATGCCTTCCACTTATGCGTTAGGGAAATTGACCTAGAATTCGAACTCGCCCCTCCCATTTCTCATTTTGTGTCGTTGTTCAATTCTAATTCTACTGGTCATACCTTTGGATATCTCATTTTTTATTTTTATTCGCCTTGATAACAGTCCAATTTTTTAAATCTCTCAAGTGGGATTTTTGTATAGAAATTCTACTGTTTAATTTATAGCTAGGGAGGAATTTGATTCATGCCTTCCACTTATGCGTTAGGGAAATTCACCCAGAATTCGAACTCGCTACTCCTGTTTCTCATTTCTTGTCGTTGTTAAACCACCCGCCATGAATCAATGAAACGTATTCAACTTGTCGGCAGCTTTAAGCCTGGACGTAATGCGGTTGATGCAATTCGGAACGGTTAATTTCTAACAATAGAGCGTGTGAAAGAGTGGTCTACACGACAACAGTCCGCACCAACCCGACGTTCTTGGAACGGCAGAAATTTATTCAAACCCGGGCCTGTTGGAATCCATTATCAACTCTACTTACAGTCGTTAATTGGTCGGGTGGCAAATTTGTGTCACTCATCTCTTCCATTCGATGAAAATGGAATTGCTGAAAAGACATCACGTTTCTGTTAGTCAATGACATCTTTTGTTTGGGTGTTTTCGCCCGGAATGGCCAGTCGTCTTCTTCGTTTTGCTTGCGAGGAGGAATCGGGTGATGCTAATAAAGGCTGATGCTGATTTATTTTCTCCAACTCCATTTGCATCAATTTGTTTACATTATAAGATCCTTTCCTTTGTCTCACTTCCGTACCAGCACCACCGCACGCGTGTTTTTGATCAGCCAGCCACTTAATTCTTAGTTCTCTTTGTTCGATTCCAGTCTCGGAAAACACAATCGAGTGATAATTATTATTCGGCTTGTCAACATTAATATAAAAGCATCATTTGAAAAGAAGATGTTTCGCTATCTGTGCTCTTTGCTCGCAAATATCTCATGAACTACCGTTTTGACACAAGAGAACATTAAATTACGCCGCACACATAGACGTCCTTGCTATCCGACAATAGAGGTGGGGGTAACAGTAATTTTCCACTTAAGTAAATATCGCGGATAGATTGTATCAGTAGATTAATGGCACCCTTATTTTTGTGTTGTCAAAGTGGGTATTTGTGGTTGACTCACAGATAGGTCTCACTATAATTTAGGGAGTTAGATGACACTTTTTTTCAGCGTAAATATAACTAATGTTTGTTAAATATTTTCAAATGCTCACATTTATTTCAAAATTGCTTGCATATATTAAAACATAAGAAAAGTGATTGATCATAATTGCGTGCTATTTACTTATCGAGTGCAGGTTTGCTCTACAGTATTTACATTATTCGGACTATTGTCCTTATCTTTGTTGTCGTTTGTACGATATTTCGGTCGTTGTACGCTCCGGCCTTCTTCAGATGCTAGGAATTTCGAACCGAACCCTTTATTACAATCACTGGTGTATATCATTCTCATCCCTTGCATATTAATACCTCTTTTGGAAGTTATGAGTTATCTCCCTCTAACCCTGTTACTTTTGGTTAGTTCCTGTGACTTGACCCAAACAGTTGTAAGTTCAATACCAGGCCACAGCAGGAGTAAGTAAATTCCAGGGTTAGAGGGAGGTAACTCATGACTTCCAAAAGAGCCATGATTACGCAAGGGAAGAGAATGATATACTCCAGTGACTGTAATAAAGGTTCGGTTAAAAATTCTTAGCACATGAAGACGGCTAGAGTGTACAATGACCGAAATGTCGTACAAATGGCAACAAAGATGAGATGAGGACAATAGTCCGAATAATGTAAATACTGTAAGTACTACCTCATCTCAGAAATATAGGCAAATACTATAGGTTTGCTCTGCTTAGACGAAAATGTGGATAGCGGTAATCACTTCAATCCTAGAATCACTCGAAAATGATATTCTTTCGTCGTAAATCAGATAATAAATGGTAAATATGAGATCAGGTACTATTATTAGTTGTGCGAGGTTGTTAAAAGAGCACTAGTTATTTTGTCATTAATTTTTCTTATGTCTTAATACTTTTATTTGTTTCTGGTAGTCCTCTTTCGCTATTTCGATACGCCCTCGAATCTCAGCATCATCTTTTCCACCGTCTATTTCTATACTACAGGCCTCCAAAATTTCAAACCCTGATTGGGTCTTCATTCTTCTAAAAGTCATTTAACTCGCCCTTAAGGATTTCTGCATCGACAATGCCTATATTGAAAGTTTACAAAGAAAGTTGCACAAAAAAAATAAAAATAAAAAAATAAAAAAAATAAATGACACCTAAAATAGATAGATTTGTTTGTTGAACGGCATACCAGCTCGTTCATTGGGTCATTTAATGCAGAAATTTAATTTTCTTGGGAGGATTGAATTAATCAAAATATTATATACGTTTCTCTACTTTCACAATTGAATATATGTTAGATGAAGCTTAACTTTTGTGAATATACATGTTTTTGTAAACATAATTACTAGAGGCAGTGATATGTGTGTTTTATGTTGTTGTTTTGTTGAATTTATATTTTAGAATAGGGTTTGATTTAAGAAACTTTAGGATATTACATGGAATAATGTTATGAAAGTGTTTTTTCGTGTTGGTTGATGTTGTTTAGAGGCATATAAACCTGTATGGTTTATTCAATGTCGAAATCTAAATATTTTGTACGTAATGTTATGTTCTCAACTACATATATTTTGTAAATAATTTTATACGTTCAGCGAAAAGGTATGTTTTTATATATACACTCCAGGTCATAATTATTAGGCCACCCCAGTTTTTTAAAGAAAATGATATATATGATACTATTTTTAGTATTTATTGCCAAGTGAATAATTGTAAATGAAAATAGAATGGTTCTTTTGTTAATACTGCACAATAACATGTGCATCAAATTAAATGTTTTCGTATCCAGTTTTTGTGCTCTCTTCCCCATGCTAGTCTCTTCTTCTTATTGGCTGGCCAAAGCAAAGGCTTCCTGGCTACTTTGTAAAATTTTGCAAAGTAGTAATAACAAAAGAACCATTATATTTTCATTTAGAATTATCCACTTGGCAATAAATACTAAAAATAGTATGAAATACATAATTAAAAAAATTGTGTGGCCTAATAATTATGGCTGGTAGTGTATATTTTGTAGATCATGAAATTGTTGATAATTTTACTATAAAATTGGAATTTTTATATTTTTTGTTTTGCTGATTTTTGTTTAGGTGTTCATGTTTACCCTTAGCTTGGACCCTAACAGGTGCTACCACCCCATGCCATGGTGGACGTGGGAATGACGCTCTTCAAAACTTTTAATCTCTGGAATAGAGTCTTGTTGCCGGATGTAGTTTATCTTCATACCCAGTACAAAGATGACGTATATTTTCAGGATGCGGGTTAACACGTCTCTCCACAACTTCCTTTTTGTTGAATATTTGTCATCCTCTCTTTGGTGTTAGATACACTATATATATATACATATGTATATATATACCCCGATACTGAGAACTTCATGGGATATTTTTTATTAAGTTACTTAGTAAAGTTTTATGTTAACACAAGATAAAATCATTTATTTCGCTACCTTGGTTTCTACCATGAGTAGTGTCTTCAAGCGATTTTTAATAACTCGATTTTTTAATTATAAGATTATTAAAAATCGCCTGAAGACACCACTCATGGTAGAAACCAAGGTAGCGAAATAACTCGTTTAAAAAAGAAAATTTTTGAAATATTTTACAATATAATTGTATAGAACACTTTTTAATACAAATGTGTACTGGTCTAATCCTATTAGGACCAAAAACTAAGTATTAAACAATAAATATATAAATATATATATTACAAAATGTGAAAGAACACGTAGATTAAAACTCACTGTTCAAGCGTTTACTTTTATAAAGAGTGCTCGATACAGAGTAGAGCTTAATATCGTAATTTTGTTATTACAATGGTTTATAAAAGCATTATATCACTACACAAAAATTTTCATGTTTTAGGACAATATTGTTCTTGTTCGGGTGATATGTTAAAATAAATGGTGAAAATGATTTATTTAGAAAATATAAGATGAATTCATGCTTTCTTCAGAAAATTAAGGAGTGGTAGTTGAAGAAAATGCTTTAGATGTGTCAGTATTGTTCAATCAAAATGAGAATTATGTAATCATGGAGTTTTAATATTTGGGTTATGAAAGCGGGCAGGGGGGCTTGGATCTATGACATGACACTTTTTAATTTTGTCTGGATAAGATACATAGTGGGACCTTAGGATTTTAAATGGGTAGATAATAATTTTAACAGGAGGTTGGATTTTAGGTTTTTTTAAAATTAAACAATAGATTTTTTTATTACTATTTCATGAATAAAAGAGCTGGAGTGCTTAGGTCAGAATTAGGATTAAATAATTATGGTATCAGTCAGTTAAGTGCCATACGTAATACACGCTTGGGCGATCATGTCTCGAAAGAGACATGACTGACTGGGCAAAAGATTATCCCGCAGTAGGTTGCCATTGCTTTCTGCGGTAGACTGGTTGCCGACCAAGGCTATAGAACCCAGTCTGTCCTGCTATTTAACCCATAACTGGAAGGAAGAGACGGATTAATTCCTTTCCCAAGGGAATTTGCGCGTAAGTGAATACAATGGATTCAACTGGAATTCGAGCTCGAATTCGAGTTGTAACAAATATTAAGTATTGTGTGGGTCATTTATTTTAGTAAAATAATTTTTATTTTTTAAAATTATTTTGGAGTATAAGTTATAAATGAAACGTTGTAATTAATTACATTTCAAAGAAATTATTTTTTCTGTTTAAGATACGTAATGATACTACACAATATTTAAATAGGTAAATAATTTTGACAGCAGGTTGGATTATTAAAACTATTTAATGAGTAAAGGGGCTGGAATATTTATGTTAGAATTAGGATTAAATAATTATGGTATATTAAAGTATATTGTAGTTAAGAAAACAAAATAAGTATTGCGTGGGTCAGTTATGTTAGTGAAATAACTTTAAGTTGTAAGTGATATTGAAGCATAACTTATAAATGGAACATTGCATTTAATTAAGTCTTAAAGAAAATATTTTTTTCTGGGTAAGATACATAGTGGGACCATATATTATCTAAATGGGTAGAAAATAAATTTTAATAGCAGGTTAGATTCTATAAATTAGATTTTGTACTACGTCGTGAATAAAAGTGTCTGGAATGTGTGGGGGATTTGGTATTTGCTGGGTTGTATGTTGATTATTTCCCCCACAAATACAACACTCAATTTTGCAATCGCGCAAAGTGAAGGAATAATTTACAACGGACATTCAACAACAAACAATTTATTACGTGACAAAATAAAATGGTATGTAGAAACCAACAAAATACATGATTCTAAAATTGCCTTTTTGAGAAATATAAACTTGGCAAGAAGTTAATTTTTGTCCAAAAACGTGTATATGTTTGCATTATCAGAGTCTGTAAATAAGCCTTTCCTACTTACATTCAGTTGGCGGCAGCGTGTCGCGTTGCTCAAAGAAAGTTTGTCGGCTTATTCTTTTTAAGGTCCTTGGAGCGAGGTCACGAACTTTTGGCATGGAAGAAATGACATGGCCGGTAAAGTATACGGTGTCATGCGGACTTAATGGCCTGCTTGGTTACTGCTTGGTGACTGCTTGATGAATGCTTGGTGACTGACCTATCTTTCTAACTGTGTGTATTATATACGTTAATAGGGGATCAACTAATCTTCCTAACATTAGGGTGTGAAAACATTTACTGACCAATCAGATTTATTATTTTACTATTTTGTTTGGGGCCTAAATATTTTTGTGTTAATTTACATTCAATCCTATTTTTCTAGAATGTTCTTATTCTAAGTTTTTAGCTGATTGGTTGAGAAATATAAAAATGTAATCTAAATTCTACTGCTGTTTTGATCCAATTTTTCTAGAATGTTCTATTGTGTTTTTCTGTTGCTTATTCTAATAAAAAAAATATGTATCCCATAAATGTTTAGGTTAAAATTATTATGGTATACTAAGGTATATTGTTGTTAAGAAAACCAAATTAGTATTGTGTGAGTCATTTATTTTAGTAAAATAATTATTAATTTTTAAGTTATATTAGAGCATAAGTTATAAATGAAACATTGTAGATTTTATAAATAAAAATAGAATTATTTTGTCTTGGTAAGATACATTGTGGGAAATACATTATATAAATGGGCAGACAACAATTTGTAACAGCAGGCTGAACTTAAGGGATTTTTTAAAAATTAGATTTAGAACTACCTCATAAGTAAAGGGGTGGAATGTATAGTTTAGAATCAGGATTTTGATAATTGTGGTATACTAAGGTATATTATAGTTTAAAAACAAATTTAGTATTGTGTGGATCATTTATTTTGGTAAAATGATTCAAAAGTTATATTAGAGCATAAGTTATCAATGAAACATTGCAATTAATTCAATTTTAAAGATTTTTTTTAAGAGGCTGGAATTTTTTAGGTTGGAATTAGATCTAAATAATTTTAGTATCCTAAGGTATATTGTAGCTAAGAAAACCTATTATTATTTTGTGGGCCATTTATTTTAGTAAATTAAACTTTAATGTATAAGTTATAAATGAAACATTATGATTAATTAAATTTTAACGAAAAATATTTTCGATGTTTACATAAAACTGTCAAATCATCTCTAAGGTTCAATAGTTCCCCACTTTTAGGAAACTTTAAAATCTGAAGTTTTTCAATCAGGCACAAAGGACAGATGTCGTAGAACGATTTACAGATTTTTTTTTTTCAGAATTTTCCATTTTACTTTGGGGATTTTGTTTGTATCCTTTAACTTCCAAAATATGCAGAAAAAGATGTTTGGTTTCGGTACGTGTTGTTTTTTTTAAAGAAGTTAAGTGCATATACCTACGCTGTTTAAAATGTTCTTAGTAGATCCAATGTAAACTTTTGTAATCGCTGGGTTTTCATTTGATGTTATATTACATTGATACACAATATATTCATTTGAAAATTAGTTATTCATGCAACCTTGGTTTTAACCTTTCGGTATTTTCAGGCGATTTATCATAACTGATTTTTCAACGTTTTAAAAAGTACGAAAAAAGACAGGCAAGCTGGGTATAAGCGACGGGGTCCAGATATTAATTAAAAACGGAATGTCTACTTAAACACGTGTATTCATTAAAAAGTAAACAGTATATATATATATATATATATATATATATATATATATATATATAATTTTAACGGCCTTAGTATACTAGAGAAATGTTGTTAGAAAAATGTATGACCTAACAAAATTTCTCAAAAATATTCTAAGGCCAGTCGAGTATATATATATATATATATATATATATATATATATATATATAATTCTAACGGCCTTAGTATACTAGAGAAATGTTGTTAGAAAAATGTATGACCTAACAAAATTTCTCAAAAATATTCTAAGGCCAGTCGAGTATATATATATATATATATATATATATATATAATGTTTAATTAAAGACAGAATATCTACTTAAATACGAGTATCTATTAAAAATAAACATTATATTTATATATATATAATTCTAACGGCCTTAGTATACTACATAAATTTTGTTAGAAAAATGTATGGCCAAATAAAATTTCTCTAAACTATTCTAAGGCCAGTAGAGTTATATATATATATATATATATACAAATATACTGTTTAATTAAAAACGGAATATCTACTTAAATACGAGTATTTATCAAAAATAAATTCTCTCTCTATATATATATAATTCTAACAGCTTTATTATAGTAGAAAAATTTTGTCAGGAAAATATATGGCCTCACAAAATTTCTCAAAAATATTCTAAGGCCAGTAGAGTTATATATATATATATATATATATATATATATATATATATATATATATATACTGTTTAATTAAAAACGGAATATCTACTTAAATACGAGTATCTATTAAAATAGTGTTCAAACAAATGAATTAAATGTCCAAAGGAATACGGGAAAAACATAAATGAAGAGATCGTCTAATACTGAAAAAAAAGCACCCGACTTCTACATCGAAAATATAAACGACGAGAGGAAAAAGATCGCAGACAAGTTGGTTATTGGCGACAGGGTCTAGATATTGACCGGTAAGCAAGCTTTCCTTTCTATAAAAGACCATAAATATAACTTTTCCAGTCGCCTCTCGCACCGACTTATAAATAATAAAAAAAAAGAATTAGGTAAAATAAACCAAGACTTTTAAAAAATATATATGTAACTTACTAAGGATTGCTGCACAAGAAAATCAATGGAAGGACACAAGTAAATGTATTTCTTGGTTCCAAAAATAAAAATACTTTAATAAAATATGACATCAAAAACTTTTACTCGTTAATATCTTAAAATAGTTGATGGAAGTTTGGAATTTTGCTAAACAGTCCACGAATATACCACCAGAACATATAAATATAATTCTACATTGCGGAAAATCTATACTGGTGAAACATGGATTAAAAAATAAAAAAGAGCACATTTGATGTACCACAAGGTTCGTTTGACGGAGCCGAAATCTCAGAACTAATAGGCCTGTATATTCTAAACTAGCAGTATAGTCCGGCCTTGCTCGGGTGTTATGAAAGCTTTAAAACTAATCCATGGTCCTGGACCTCAGACGATTTGGACGTTGGCACGAAAAACTAAAAAGCAATAGTTGTTTCCAGTTAAAGCGAAACCGTAGACTGAAAGAAAAATGAATGGATGTAAGTCAAATTTTGATTTCCTTGTATCGATATCAAATTTTCTGCACTATTGTAAGAACTGCAACCTTGAAACTTCTGAATATTGTTTCTTATGTCTTTGTCTATGAGTGTATCAAATTTGATTAAAATCGGACCACTTCTTCTATAATCCGATTTTTTTCGATTATCGATCTTCGATATTTATCGGGAGTATTTCGACACAAAACCTAGCTAAGAACACTCGCAGACGCTTATAGTACAACTGTGTAAATTTTCTAGCAAATCGATTCAGCCGTTTCGGAGTCTGTAGGTAAAGGACACACACACACAGACAAAGTTCCATTTATAAATAAATATAGATAAAATTAATGAAATAATCCACATAGACAACAATGGATAATACAGAGATGACGGCTTGATGATTACTCCGGACAAGAGAAGAGAAAAATGACAAAATAAGAAAAATACTTTTTAAAATTTTTCAAAAAAACCTCAATTTTAAAATAGAAATGGAAATGAATAAAAAAGTTGTCCAATATTTAGATGCAGAATTTTATATACAAGCAAAATCTCCCCATATATGAAAACAAATACAAGTTGAAAGTAAACACCACATCTAATCATCCTGTTAGCAAACACACCCCTAAAGTAGTAGTTTACAGAGTATCTGAAATTCCTCTCACTAAGCAATCTTCGATGAAAGGAAAAAATGATTATGAAAAGGCTTTAAATGAAAGTGGCCAAAAAAAAAAATTAGAATACAAACTTCAGTTAAACAGACAAATGAAAAATAATGCTAGAAATAGAAAGATTATTTGGTTCAATCCACCGTAAAATCCAAAATAGGGCAAATATTTTTTTAAAAATTAATTACTAAGCACTTTCTTAAAAACTCAGAATTGCATAAAATATTAAATATAAACACAATTAAATTATGTTAAAGCCGTACTAGCAACGCCAGAAACTTAAAAAAATAACGTGCAACATAATATCACTAATAAAAAATGTAACTGTAGGAAAAAAATGCTTACTTGATGGATTTTGTAAAACAGAATGAGTTATTTACAAAGCAGATGAACAAAGGAAAACATATCTTGGATCCAAAAAAGGAATTCTTAAAAACAGATGGTATAATCACCGACCAACATTCAAACTAGAAAATCTTAAAAGTTGTACCAAACTGGCTAACCACGTGTGGAAATTTAAAAAAAATGGAAAAGACCCTGATATAACATATAACACTTTCTAAATATTTTAGGAAATTAAAAGAAGAAAATAAAACACCTAAAATTAAATGTAAAATTCTCAAACAAGCTAAAATGTCTAGATCGGTAAATGAACCATGTTTACTTTGTCTCAAAAAAAGAAAAAATCCCCGCCTCCCCCCCCAAAAAAAAAGGAAAAAAAGGAAATTATTAAGTACCTGAAGAGTAACATATTACTGAATCAGAGGCATGAAACTACTGTAAATTGTAAACACATTAAAGAATTAACCTTACAATCCTGCTACAATTATAAAATCTACGATTTGAAATTTCAGGAATTATAAATTTTTTACAGTATTAACCTTACTATCTTGATAATTTACTTTAACTATATGATCTCTCTTCTTATGTTATTTTATCATTATTTTCTATAACAAATTGTGACCTATTTACTGCTTTAAAGTTAATTTTAAAATTAATTTTAATTTTTTCTTTAATTTTTATTATTTTTCAAATTTTAATGTTAATTTCGTTTTTAAATTTAAATTTTTTAAGTTTAATTCTTATTTATTTTTTAAAAATTACATTACTTCTCTAATTTATTATATTGGCAATAATGAATTTATATTTTCATGTTATGTTTTTAAATGTTCTCAGATTTGCGCTTTATGAATAATTAGCATCATAGCCCGGCGTTGCCCGGGCAACTCAGAACATTTGAAAACTCGGTTATATAAAAAAATAATTATATAAAAAATTGTTGTTTAAAAATTGTTCAGAAATTCCATTAAAAAATCTATTTTCTTTTGTTTTGTCTTATTTTCTCAAACTCTGCTCTGTCATCTATTTGCTTTAGCTCATCAAGTATGTCATGCGCCATTTTCCCTTTTCTCTCTTTCCCTCTGTCTGCCCTGTGAATATCAGATTCTCCAAGCCCTCCTTCCACATTATGTTCCCAAAAACTTCAACTGTCTGTTCTTGATGTTAAGTACGAGTTTCATTTTCATTTCCATTGTCTCCAAAACCTCATTGTTGCTCACATGGTCCATAATACATTCAGTATCTTTCTGTAGAATCACATTTCTGTTGCTTCAAATCTTTCCTTCATCTTTGAGGACGTTGTCCCGCATTCACTGCCATATAAGAGGACAGATATCACATAATAGTCCAGTACTCTTTTCTTTGTGTCCAGTGAAATTTTCCTGTCTTTCAATACTCTATTCACCTTCTGGAATGCATCCTTGGTCATTCCAATATGCCTTTGGATCTCTGCGTTTCATTTTCTGTCCTCTGTAAGAACACTTCCCAGGTATTTAAATTTCTCTACCTTGCCTAAAAGCTGAAACTTGCAGATTAATCTCATGCATGTTTTAAATGTTGTGTAAAATTTACCTTTCTCTTAAATTAGAACTTAAATTTTAATTAATTTAATTATTAGAATACATTCTAATGATCGTGATTTGATGTTTTGTGTGACATTGTAAACAACATTGCGTTTGTTTTTGTTTCAAAATTACGGGGGAAAATATTTACATTTTTTGTTGACTAAATGAATTTAGCATAAAAATAAAAATTATTTTGTTTTACTGAAATTAGAAATATAAAAACTAAAGTTTAGAAATATTTAAAAGAATATTTAAAAATGTAGTTTATGTTTAATTTTAGAGGAAAAAGTTACATTAATGCCACACGAATTACACTACAGACAGTTGATTTCCAGCATAAAATATTTAGCGAAAAAAAAAAGCTTTATTTTTTAAAATTTTATTTTCTGAAGTATGAAATATTAAATTTAAAACAAAAAGACTTAAATAATTAAATTAACTATTGGCACTTTTTCTTTTACATATTTTGTTTTTGTTTGAAAAAACACTTTTTAAAAAAATTTTTTTTGTTTCAAAAGTACGGGAAAAATATTCACGTTTTTTGTTGACCAAATGAATTTTTAAAACGCCGGTATAAAAATTAAATATAAAGGCTCATTTGTTTTAGTCGCGTTTGACACGTGTGATTTGATTTCTGTGACGTAATCTAGCAACCATCTTAGATCTTAGATGTTTTACGAAGCAAATGTAAACAATCTGCTCCATTGGCCAAAAAGTGCGAAAGGTAAAAATTGCTGAACTTAAACTCAAAAGATGTGTGTCGAAAGTCACACATAGACTCACAGATTGCTTTATATATATATATATATAGATTCCTATGTGTATATGATTTCATCATTTTTTTAACGAACGTCTGTATTTATCTGGAGTTTACTGCCGGCTAAAGTTTGAAATTTTTTTTTTCTTTGTCGCTTCTGTTTTCTCCCCCCACCCACTTTCTTCCCTCTGTGCATTTTCTCATTTTCTTTTTTGTTAAGCCCAGACGTCGTGTGACCGATACCTGTATCTGCCTATATTCTACTTCCTGCCTAAATTCGGGGATTATCACTCTTAGCCATTTCCATTGGTCCGTTCTTCTCAGTTCTTTCTCTCTTGTTTTCCTCTTTACTTTTATTTCTTCTGTGTCTTTCTCTTTCCTCTTTCTTTCCCTCTTTTTTTTTTGATTTCTCTTTTTGCTTTCTTATCTTTTCTGCCCTCGTTCTTTTTCCTCCTCTTTTTTAATATACTCTTACCTCGTACGAAAAGATTTCCAAAAATAAAAGGATGTGATTTTTTTAAATTGTTTTTTTTTTTTTAAATAACGTTTATTACCATCATTATTAACTAGCCGATGAGACATTGTTCTTTCACTGTCGAAAAAAATCTAAAACTTTGTAGACTGCAGTTTGTACATGTTCTAAAGTATATTTTACAGTAAATATTCATTGGTCTATTTTTATATTGAGCATTGTTTTAAATTAATGTTTTGAACGTTGCAAATATTATCTTCGTTTCTATTTCATTTCTCTCTCTCTCTCTCTCTCTCTCTCTTTCTCTCTCTCTCTAATCTTTTTACATTTATGTACCCCCCCTGCACATCAGTGGCGTTTCTGCCTTGCTCGGGGAGAAATGATTATATATATATATATATATATATATATATATATATGGCGGACCTGAAGCAGACTACCACCGCGTTTAATTTCGTTGTTTTCATTTTTTTTTTTTTTTTTTCAGCGCAATCCTATTGATTACCCGCTTAGCTTTAAGATTGACCCAAAAATCTTGAAAAATTTCAATGTTTAAACATTTTCGCGGGGCGGGGTTAAGTTTCTTATACAACATTATAGTAAATCGAGCCTCCATTTTGAAACCAGTTGCCGGTACGACATTACCACCACCTGTAAATGTGTTCATTATCAAATTTTTTGGACTTTTTTCAGTGCACTGTTATCTTTTACACCTTAAACTTTACGAATGAGAAAAAAAATTGCAAAAGTGTTAATATTTAAACGACTTTAGGAGGTGGGGACCAGTTTCTCATACAACCTTATAGTGAATTGAAAATTGAGGATCGATTTACTATAACGTTGTATAACTGAACCCCCAAATTTGTTTAAATATTGTAAATTGTCAAATTTTTTTATAATCGGAAAGTTTAGGTAACACTCGATAGAACTGCGCTGAAAAATGTAAAAAATAATGAAAAACAACGAAATTAACATAAACAAAGCGACCCCAGCGCGAGTGGATTGAAAATGGAGGATCGATTTACTTTAACGTTGTATGAGAAACTGAGCCCCCCACCCAAATTTGTTTAAATATTGTAATTTTTCAAAATCTTTTTTGATAATCAGAAAGATCGATAGGACTGCGCTGAAAAAAGTAAAACAATGAAAAACAACGAAAATAACCGTGGTGGTGGTCTGTTTCAGGTCCGCCACACACACACACACACACACACACACACACACACACACACATATATATATATATATATATATATATATGCGGCAGACCTGAAGCAGACTACCACCACGGTTATATATATATAACAGACGATTTCCGAAATTTATGCATTACTCTACAGCAATGAATTGAGTTATTTCGGTGAATGGCGTGGGAATACCCCACTTATATACACGCTAAAATTTCCCTTTTTTGATTCCACACCCCTATGGCTTAGGGGTTAGCAACTCCGAAAGATACGAAATCGGTCGAGTTTCGATCCCACCCAGAAGCAAGTGGATGTATAGCCACACTAATGAGCTGTGATACAGAGAAACAGGCTTGTATGTGGATGATGAATATATTATGCTCTCAATATGATTGAGCTCTCGAGAGAAGATAATTAAAAAAAATGAACAGCTACCACTTACACAATTTAGGCATTACTCCATAGCAATGAATTGAATTCTTTCGGTGACTGGCGTGCGTATACCCCGCTTATATATAAGACGCTAAAATTTCACTTCCTATGGCCTATAGGTTAGGGGTTAGCAACTCCAACTGATACCAAATCGGTCGAGTTTCGATACCGGCCAGAAGCAAGTGGATGTCGAGCCACACTGATGAGCTGTAATAAAGCGAAACAGGCTTGTTTGTGGATGGCGAATATATATATATATATATATATATATATATATATATATATATATACCCAGACTTACACGAAGATTTGTTTCCTTAAACATTATTGCCATAAATCTCATTTTAACCATTCAAGAACACATTTTCTTTTTCAACCGATTGTTTCCATTATCGGTATAAAATTGTATTCAAATTGTTAGACGTCATGTATTTTTTTTATTTTCTCGTTTTGGTACAATGGCGAAGATTCTTAAATCTTTTTTTTTCTTCTCTCGTTTAACCTCGATGGCAACATCATCTTCACTTTACTATAAAAGGGATTAGCAATAAATGTCTTCACCATCATTGCGGTTCCAACCATCAGGAATTGTTGAAACAACAATCGATACAATCACTTCTTTGTCGCTTCAAATGTCTCCTTAATCCGTGAGAAGATTGTTTAACATTAACTGCAATATATGACATTGGATATTGTATATAGCACACTTAACCCTGTTTCTAAGGCCATTTTCGTATTTATTATCCTATATATTATGACTATTCTGTTTAAAGTTCGTATTTTCTCAAGTTCACACCCACACATTTATATAAACAAGATCACAAAAGCGGTTACTCAGCCGAACTAAAAATAATATTGGTAAAACTATCCTTGAAAGACACGAAAGATGCTTTAGGAATTCAGTCAGTTAAGTGCAATACGTGATACACGCTTTGGGTGATCATGTCTAGAAAGAGACATGACTGACTGGGCAGAACTTTATTCCGCAGTAGGTTGCCATTACATTCTGCGGTAGACTGGTTGCTAGCCAAGACTATAGAACCTAATCTGTCCTGTTATTTAACCCAAAACTGGAGGGAAGAGACAGATCAATGCCTTTCCCAAGGGTATTTGCGCGTAAGTGAATGCAAGGAATTCAACTGGAATTTGAACTCGGCTCCTCGATTTCTCGTTCCGAGTCGATATTCACTGCACTACAACACACATCCGTTCTAGGAATTAACCAGTGGTATAAAACAGCAGAATTCACAGAATGGTTTAGTATATAAAAACCTCCAAGAAATGTATGTTTACCCAATTCGAACTTTGTGACTGTTAGCCATCCACTAACTTTTGCTAATGTCTTCTATGAATTTAGCAAAGAATTACTGTTCTATTAGCGATCGTGAAATCAATATCATAAAGCAGGCACAGAAAACCTATATTATCCAATAATGGCTGCTCAAGGACAAAAACCAAACCAAACAAACAAACAAAATAAAAATAACAACACTGAATTTAACATGGCTTTAGTAGCATATGATTATGCGTGTGGTGATACCGAGCAAAAGCGATGGACCGGATGTTTGTTCTATAACAACCAGAAAGCAAATGACCAAAAGTCGTCTGTGCGCACGTGGATCCAAGCAGATGTTCTGATTGAAAAATAAAAATTAATCAAATATTAAATTTCCATTTTGTGAGCCTACGCAAATTTTATTTATCGGCCAATGGGAAGCCCAGAATCAAATACAAGTGTGAAATCCCAAACGAGCTGCTGTGATCCAAAAAGCAGATATAAAAAGCGGATACAGACAGACTCCAGCAGGCAGGCAGACCTCGAGGAGAAGAGTGTAATCAATATCTCCTTGACCTAAGTCAAGCGGCTACTACGCTTGCCTCTTTCCTTCTCCCCTGTCTCAAAACTACTTACTGACTGAAGGAGCGACTACATCAAAGACATTCCTCATTTACACGCTCCCCACATTCCTAAGCCTTGATTCTCTTTCAGCTTATTATTTGCCATGAACATTTTAACCTCCGTTGGACCTATATTCAAGTTATTACTTTAATTGTAAAAATATTAATTGATATGTGTATATATATAAATGTTATTTTCAACTCAATTTGCTTTTCTTGATTTTATAATCATTTTATGACTTATAGTGGGTTATCTATCACAAGGCCAAATTCCGTTAACCTGCAACAGTATACAATTAACTTTCACTAGAACTTACTCCCACTATAACTAGAAAAATAATAGATAAGATATCCACTATATGCGCAGTCATGTGAAATTGTTGGAATATTTTTATTGTGGTGACTAAGATTTATTTTCGACATTAAGGACATCAGACTCTATAGAGATGAAGGGTGTAATCCTCCTCCGTAAAACAAGTCCCAGAAATATAGACGGATTGAGAAAGGAACTGATAAAATCTTT
The DNA here is from genome assembly GCA_037127315.1 of Ascarosepion bandense. Taxonomy (NCBI): domain Eukaryota; kingdom Metazoa; phylum Mollusca; class Cephalopoda; order Sepiida; family Sepiidae; genus Ascarosepion; species Ascarosepion bandense. The sequence continues at coordinate 9,442,130 of JBBBDQ010001908.1, forward strand.
TCAAAGATCCCGAGCGAAATATCACCACTATAAAAAATGAACTTTCAACTTTATCGATGTGACACTGGACTTGAATACTGGTTATTACAAATCATATACCAAAAATTTATATAACCATAGATATGTCAGTAAAAAATCAACCCATAACATTTTAGAGAATCTACATAAATCAGTTCAAGTTAGATTGCATACTAAGTCCATTAATAATGAAATTTTTTATCAGGGTCGTTAATTTCTTTAATCAAAAGAAATCATTATCATCTGGCCCTGTTTAGAGTGCAATTCCGTTCGTTGTCTGTTCGACAAGTAAAACGTTAAGTAAATTTTATAATTGCCAAATTTGCTTATGCAAGATTCTCTCTCTCTCTCTCTCTCTCTCTCTCTCTCTCTCTCTCCGGTTCTGTGTTTTGATTACCCGTACCAAAGTACGGGTAATCAAAACACACGAACCATTAATCAGCTTTACCACATGGTTTCTCTTGCTTTTTGCCTCTTTTCTGTAGGAAATTTCTTTATGTTTAGAGATTTCACTTTTTCTAAAAAACAAGAAAAATCTTTATTCGTTTCTTTCAGTATATCTTTCGGTTTATTGATTAACCCTTCAGCGCTGAATAGTGTTACAATGGTCAGTCAGTTAAGTGCCATACGTGAAACACGCTTGGGCGATCATGTCTCGAAAGAGACATGACTGACTGGGCAGAAGATTATCCCGAAGTAGGTTGCCATTGCTTTCTGCGGTAGACTGGTTGCCGACCAAGGCTATAGAACCCAATCTGTCCTGCTATTTAACTCATAACTGGAAGGAAGAGACGGATTAATACCTTTCCCAAGGGTGTTTACGCGTAAGTGAATGCAAGGAATTCAATTGAAATTCGAACTCGGCTGCTCCGATTTCTCGTTCCGAGTCGATATCCACTGGACCACAACGCACAACCATTAATGGTTACAATGGTACATGTCCAATAAATTTAAAAAAATAATAATTGCAACTGCCGAAAAATATGATCTGTTCCTTAAACCGCTAATCTATCAGTGACAATGTTGTATACAGAGCTAGCATTCTTCTTTCTTCTTCTTTTATGTACCTTGTCCCTTCAGGACGTAGGCGATCATGGCCTTCCACGTCTCCCTATCCCTGGTGGCTCTTAGCACGCTTTCTCCTGTAACGCCTATCAGCCCCCGTTCTGTCATCCACCTACTCAGGCCTTTTAAATATGTTATCCGCTGCTTTCCTCTGTCTCTTTTCCCCTCTATCTGGCCTGTTAGTATCAGGTTCTCCAAGCCCTCCTTCTTCATTGCATGTCCCAGGAGCTTTATTTGTCTCTTCCTGATGCTCAATATTGATTTCCTTTTCGTTTCCATCATTTTCAAAACCTCATCCTTGCTCACATGCTCGGTTCACGATATCCGCATCATCCTTCTGTAGAACCACATTTCAGCTGCTTCCAGTTTTGCCCTCATTTTTTATGATATTGTCCAGCATTCACTGCCGTATTGAAGAACTGACATCACATAGCAATCAAGCACTCTTTTCTTTGTTTCTAGTGAAGTTTTCCTGTGTGTTAGTACTTTGTTGGAAAGAATGGCAACAAAAAGGAAATTAATACTGAGCATCAGGAAGAGACAACTGAAGTTCCTGGGACACGCAATGAGGAAGGAGAGCTTAGAAAACCTGATACTGACAGGCCAGATAGAAGGAAAGAGAGAGAGGAAGGAAGCGGACAACATATTTGCAGGACCTGATCAGTTGAATGACGAAACGGGGGTTGCGAGGTGTAACAGAAGAAAACATACTAAGAACCACCAGGGATAGGGAAACGTGGAGAATCATGATCGCCTACGTCCTGAAGGGACAGGACACATTGAAGAAGAAGAAGCATACATTTGTATATAGACGCTGGGCAATCGTTGAGAGGCAACAAATTGCTTCGAAGTGAAGTAATGGTTAGTTATCAAGTTTATCAAACTATTTATAGAAGATGGAAATTGCGACATTAATATCCGAACGCGTATTGGCATGGCTAAGGATGCATCCCAGAAGCTAAGTCGAGTACTGAGAGACAGGATACAAAGAAGAGAGTACTGGATTGCTATGTTATGTCTGTTCTTCAATATGGCAGTGAATGCGAGACAAGCTCCTCAAAAATAAAGGAGAGACTTGAAGCAAACGAAATGTGGTTTTACAGAAGGATGCTGGGGTTAACTAATCAATAACGATAAGGTGTTGGAGAGGATGGAAACGAAAAGGAAACTAATACTTAGCATCAGGAAAAGACAGCTGAAGTTCCTGAGACATGAGCAAGGAGGGCTTGGAGAATCTTATACTCACAGGACAGATAGAGGGAAAGAAAGACAGGGGAATACAGCCGATAACATATTTGAAGGGCCTGAACAGATGGATGACAGAATGGGGATGCGTGGTGTAACAGAAGAAAAGCGTGCTAAGAGCCACCAGGGATAGGGAGACGTGAAAAGCAATGATCGCCTACGTCCTGAAAAGTCAGGGCACATAGAAAAAGATGATGATCATGGAGTTCCACTTGCACTTACCCCTTGTCGCTCTTAACATTTTTCCTCTTGGTACCTCTCCCAATGTGCTGTGCGTTGTGGTGCTGTGGATATCGACTCGGAACCACAAATCGGGGAGCCGAGTTCGAATTCCAGTTGAATTCCTTGAATTCCCTAACGCACAAATACCCTTGTAAATACGGGCGATAGTGCGTTAAAAGAAGCTAATGGATCATAAATGTCTGTTGCATTTAGTTATTTCAGCAGTAAAACAGTGTAACCTAGATGCCAGTCTAGAGGTACGCTTAAATTTGTGTAGTCCAAAACTGTTGTGGGGTATTACCCACATAAGATAATAGACTCGTCATAGGACTATATGTAGCCGAGGGTTAGTAACGCTCGGTGTGTTGCGGAGACTCTGCGCTTCTGAAACTATGACACTGTCAGCTATCTGCTTCGGGTAGAGGGCGCTCTCTGTTTCCGAGCAGAGAGCAATAACCCAGTCGTGGTTCCGCCGAAGGATAGAAGCACGACTGGGCAAAAATAGACAGACTTTTTTTGGCCGGGCCATATAGCCCGGAAATCCCAGTCATAACTGACCATGTGTCACATATTGCCCTTACTGGAAGGGACAACTAAATATAGTTGCTGAGACTCTGTGCTTAACTGGCATTTGCCTCTGCAACTACGACATTGTCAGCTCTCTGCTTCCGAGCAGAGAGCAATAACCCAGTCGTGGTTCCGCCGAAGGATAGAAGCACGACTGGGCAAAAATAGACAGACATTTTTTGGCTGGGCCATATAGCCCGGAAACCCCACTTATAACTGACCATGTGTCACATGTTGCTCTTAATGGGAGAGACAACTAAATATAGTTGCTGAGACTCTTAGTCGCGGACTTACCTCTGCAACTATTGACACTGTCAGCTCTCTGCCTTCGGGTAGAGGGCGCTCTCTGCTTCCGAGCAGAGAGCACTAACCCAGTCGTGGTTCTGCCGAAGGGTAGAATCACCACTCGGTAATAATAGACAGACATATTTTGGCCCAGCTATATGGCCAGGAAGACCCACTATAAAATGACCTTGTGTCACATCTAACCTTGCGTGGGAAGGTTGGTAAATACCGTTGCTGAGACTCTGTGCTTAGTTGGCATTTGCCTCTGCAACACCGACACTATCAGCTCTCTATCTTCGGGTAGTGAGCGCTCTCTGCTTCCGATCAGAGAGCACTAAGCCAGTCATGGTTCCGCCGAAGGGTAGAATCACGATATTTTTAGCTTGGCTATATGGCCGGGAAGACCCACAATAAATAGACCTTGTGTCACATCTAACATTGCGTGGGAAGGTTGGTAAATACTGTTGCTTAGACTCTGTGGAGACTCTAGTAGCGTTCCCTGACTGACTTCTCTTTTGGCTTTTCTATGTGTATATCTTGTATCGTTGTATTGTTTTGCCTAATATATGTCTAAACCTACATTGGCCTTTGTCTAATTATTGATGGTCCTAATTTAGGTCCACGTCAAAAACCAAGAAAAACAAAAGTTCAACAGAGTAGCTGCCAGGGAAAAGTTTATAGAAAAGACAGAGGGAAGACATCACGTAAGTGAGAAAATGACTGTACTCAAGAAACCTGGTTAGGATCGATTATATTACAGAACATTTTTTTTATTTTGTTAAGAAACTGGAGTATTAGTAAATCTAAAAATACTGGTCACTTGAAGCATTTTGGGGGATTATGAACATCCTACCAAATAAAGAAAAGGGATATGTGACTAATACAAATAAAAAAATCTTTTTTATCAGGATTTTAAAGATGAGCAATTATCAATATCATGTTCATTTTTGTTTTTATACTTACAATATATCGGCTGTTGTACCTTTCATCGTTCGAAAACTCTAGTCGTCTCCTTTAATAGCCTTGACATATCTATACTTTTTAAATAATTTCCCCTCCAAGTAAGGCAATAAAGCCACTAAGATGCAATGGGCTACTGAGTATGAAGGAATATAAGAAAAAGAAAACCATTGCTAAATCGAGAGAACCTTAAATGAAAAGAAATTATGATGAAAATGATAACGATGAGATTGCATTTACATTTTTGAAGATCAGATTTGACTGGAAAGCAACATGCCGGAAGAGCATTCCACTTTATAGTGTAAGAAAAGTAAGTGTTTTTCTAGAACTTACGATTAAATCTAAGAATTTCAACTGTAAAATTATGAGACCTATCTGCCAATCTAGCAGTGTAGTTAAATTTGTAAAGTTGAGGTCCCAAAGAAGAAAGCGCATCAGAACAATTACCATAAAAAATATTTATAGAAAAAACACATAAAAGCTAGATACGACATATGGAAATCACACATGGCAGCAAACGCGTTTAGAAATATCTATACTGGTTAGATATATAAAAACGCTTTCTAAGATCAATGGTTATAAATGGTTTTGAGTGATGCAAGCCAGTAAATCTGTAGAAGTAGGGAGATGGTTAATGTTTTTTTGAATTTGTGTGAAACATAAACAAACGTCCTACAACTTACAGGTTTTATCCAGGATTATCAGAAAGTTATCAGCAAGTAGATTTATGGAAGAATAAAAGTATACCTTTTTGCATGTTAAAATAGAAATTTATCAATGGAAAAGAATAACATGAATTGGTAGAAGTTAATGTTTAATGAGAAATAGTATTAAGAAGTTAAGGATATCAAGAGTTCGTAGTAGCATGAATGAGTTTATGTGTACGTAAGCAGGAACGTATGTGTGTATGTATGTATGAGCGTTTATTGTTGAGTAGGATAGGCTTTGAAGTTATCGCTCAGGGTGAATGGTGAAAAGGAAGGAGGTGAGAGGTGAGAGAGAAAGATAGAGACAATAATAGCGATCGCTTGACGTTTGTCAAGGGACGTGTTAATTACTCTCGTTTTCTTTTCTCTCTGGCGACAGTCGATTTTGCTCCGTTTTTTATTTCGTTTGTGGGTCTCGAAAAGGTTATTTGAGATTTCACTACCAGATGTGATTTTGGCATTTCTATTTTGTTTTTAGATGTTTCCTAGTTTTCTATTGGCCGAAAAACATTTCGCATCGAGGTGTGAAATTTCGCGAGTTTTGTGTGTGCTAAGCAAAGGTTTTGTAAATTCGTATAAATTCGTTTATTTCTAACACAATCGTTGAGTCATTGCTTAACACTTGAATTTTTAAATCTAGAACTTGTTTTATTCACTGCAGATCTTGGTGACGACCACACTTTGAACTTTGTGAACTGGTGCTACAGAATCACAAACAAAGAAATGAAACAGAGACAGCACCACTTGAGGACTTTTAACAGCAGAGAAAATAATGACATAATGAAGATGTCAACGTTTCATTATCTACAAATAAAAGGTTAGGGAGGAAACCCCCATCAATATCGGAGGAGTGATACAAATTACAAGAAACACATTTTCCTGAAAAATTGTTTGAAGAGAAAGATTTTAAAATTTTCAAGCGAGAGCTATACTGGCTGCTCGGTTAATGAATACCGAAATTTCCCTTATAAGGAAACGACTATTATTGACATTACTATTAAGTGTTTATTTTTATCAGCTTGTATTTTTGGAGATGTCCAGTACTCTCACCTTAGCGGATGTGTATTGTGGTGCAGTAGATATCGGCTTGGAATGAAAAACCAGAGCGCCGAGTTCGAATTCAAGTTGAATTCATTACATTCACTTACGTGCAAATATCGTTGCGAAAGGTATTAAACTGTCGTTTCTCCCTCCAATTATAGGTTAAATAGCAGCATATTTTGGGTTTTATATCCTTGGTTGGCATCGGCAACCAATCTACCGCAGAAAGTAATGGCAACCTGCCGCGGGAAAATCTGCCCAGGCATTCATGTCTCTTTCGAAACATGAATGATCGTCTAAGCGTGTATCACGTATGGCAGTTAACTGACTGACGGTCATCTTTTTTGTTACTTGTCCAACTTTCGGACATCGTATCTCCGGTCTTCTTCAGGCGTTTTTCTTCGAACGCTGTAAGCATTTTGGAGTATGAACCGAACTATTTATTTAACCCACGTGATGGGGCAGAGTTTTTTTTTTTTAATTTCACTTATGCTTATTGACTTTTGTGTTGCTTATCAGTTTCTTCCAACAGAGTGTTTGACATTTCAGCATTATCAAACGCAGGGATTGAACATACAACTGCAAGGGAGCCACGCTTAGGGAATATTTGAGATGAGTTATTTTCCGTTTTTCCCACTAAACTAGAGTATTGTTTTTTCAAGTGCAGTTTAGATGTAACACAAGGCTGAGAGTATGAAACACCCAGTGAGGATCGAATTCACTACTCAGTTGTAATAGGTTCCAGCGAAACAAACTTGTTGATCATCACATCACTTCAAGCCGCCTTGAAGTGACGTGATGATCAACTAGAACATATGACATTTCCGCACTGCCAAACCCAGGGATTAAACTTACATCTGCCAGGCAACCACGCCCAGGGGATATTTGCTACTAGATATCAGTCTCATTCACTTTTGTGTCACTAGACCATTTATAATAGTGAATCAGAGTATGATACTTTTCGGTACTACTAGTTCCAGGGATTGAACTCACAACTGTCAGGCAAGCATGCTTAGTGAATATTTCATATCAGTTAATACTTACCAGTCTTATTCAACATTGTGTCGCTCATTCGTGTTATCCACTGAACCAGTTTATGTGAATTTACGCTACCACCAGAGCTCGGGATTGAAGTCGTAGCTAATGGAGCCATACATAGGAGATATTTGATATCAGTTAATACGCAGGAATCTTATTGATATTTTGTCGCTTCTCCGTTTCTTCCACTGAACCAGAGGATGTGACATTTTACCCTACGAGACCCGGAGATCGGACTCGTAGCTGACAGGTAAGCAGATATTTTTTAAGCAACCCTTTAGTTTGCTAGACTATATGGCTTAAAAATAGTCAGCTAAATATGGTGGGCATAAATTGGAGTAGATAGACTAAACTAACGCCCGGTTCACACTCCACCCACGTCTATTGTACAGGTGTAGAGGCTCATCCCTTGTTCCCTGTTTAGGATGTGGTTTTCGGCTTTCTCTTTTCCAATCTTTTCACTTTTCTTTTTTTATTTTCTCTTACGTAGCCCCCTGCACTTCAGTGGCGTTACCACCTTGCTCGGGGTGATATGATTAAAAAAAAACAGCTAATATGAACAAGACCAAATAGAGAAGCATATAATGTTATATATTTGTCCGTGCATTGAATATTGGGGCCATATCTGTTCGGATATTCCTGCTATTCATCTTGAGGTTCTCTACCCAATTCAAAGAAGAATCTGCAATATAATAGGTTCTGACTTGGCATCTCGACGTCAGTCACTTTCTCACCGGCGTGACGTGTCTTCCATCTGTCTTTTCTTTAAATATTTTTATGACAACTGCTCTGAAAAGCTTTTTTTGCGGGGTGCCCTTCCACGTGAAGCGTGCTACTAGATTGGCACATCGGTCTTACCCTTCTTTTACCGTTGAAATAGTTAAATGTAACCAGCACGTTTACTCCAACAGTTTCTTTTCTCCTACTTCGTGCCTGTGGAACTCCCTTCCATTTAATTGCTTCTCTGATAGTTACAATCTTCAAACATTTAAATGCAACGTCAATTGCCATCTTATATCTTCTTGAATCCCATTCGTCTTTTATCCTGTCCTCAATACTCCTGTACTCAGTCTTTTCTTTTACAGTAATCCCATGGACACTGGTGGCGTTTCGCCTTGCTTGGACTGAAATGATTACAACACACACACACACACACACACACACACACATATATATAACCTATCTATTATACTAAATACCATTGTTCTTTTGTTATTTACGTAAGAAAACCTGTAAGAGTGCAGCAGGGCTAACGAGCCACTTGCGTGCATATAAACGTTACAATGCACTGTATCATAAATGTGAACTGGCTGTATTTCGTTTTATAGATTTCTTAACCGGGTGTCATTCCTTTTATCATTTAATAGTTTATCTTTTCTATATCATTTTACTTTAATTGTAAGTGTTTTACGGTTTACTAATAAAAATAGGCTTTTTTTTTACAATATTTTATTCATTTTTATCGGTTTAAAATCATTTTCTTCTTACTGATCAAACAAATCTTCTCATTATAATAAGAGATGTTCGTCTTCTGTGGAGAAGTAGGAGTCATCCTTCTCCTCCTAACTATATATATATATATATGAAACTATATATATATATATATGAAAGGTTTTTTCTGTTGCTGAGGTGATGTGTCGTCCCCCGTGGGGATCTTCATATCGAAATGGCCATTCAACATCTTTGAATTAATCCTTTTTTAATATATATATATATATATATATATATATATATATATGTCTAACTATTCGTCCATTTCGAGATATCTACAACAACATCACATCTACATTCACAATATATAAAAATATAGATCGACATGAATCTACATCAAGAAAACAACAAATGTAAACGACATATCCTCGAGGCAATATTCATTAAAAAAAAACTTAAGCCGTCACTTAATAGAATCAGAACACAATACTGTTGTAATGTTCTAAAATGTCTATAAAAAGAACGTTTTTTCATGAATCTCAACCGTAACATTTGAAGAAACAAAAATTACAGCAATTTTTAGCAACAGTTTTACGGTTATTTTTGTAACTACAATTTACACCCCTGAAAATGATCTTGGAGGGAGATTGAAATTACTTGGAAACTTTGAAATATGGAAAATAAAATCAACTGTAAAAGTTACAGCGCATTTCTTACATCTTTCAATCATAATACACGAAATATTTTCCGTGATTACGAACGGATTTTATTAAAAATAAGCAGACATAATGTTTGCAACTTATTTAATCTGACATTCCTAAAATAGAATTTTCTGTCTAAATACTCAAATATATATATATATATATATATATATCTTGTCACAGGGTGGATAGCCTGTGAGAAAACTGCTAATAATCATTCCAAACATTTTACCGTCATTTTAGACGGCGGGGGTACACTCGTATATACTAATGACAGTAATCAGTTTTGCACTTTTCGCTTTCGTATATAATAGACCGTAACTGAGTAATGGTTTTAAAATAACCCCTTTTGGGATAAAAAGAAAAAATTATGTTCTGGGATACAATTGACCTTTCCATGGTTGAGAGTCGATCAACAAATAACTTCATCATCGAACAACTTTCAGCTGAAGCGGGGCCCCAATGATCTTTGTTGAAGTGACAGTTTGCGTTTTTATTGGCCAGTCATGTCTTTAATATTACAAGTGAAGGGTAAACAGCATTGCAGCAAGGATGAATAACATATTGACCTTCTCGTTCAAACGTCACTTCTTTCTTTCAAACGATGGATTTTTTTTCTTTCTGGAAATCGACTCCGAAGATAATTTATAGCGACATTTGTATACGTCTGCAAATAAATCTAAACGAAAATAATAAAGAGAATAAAATCACTTGGCATTTTCATCCTATTTTCGCAGTGTGGGGATCAACGGTGCTGGGCAAATACATTTACTTTGGTGTTAGAACTATTAATTTATTTGTAGCTAGTGAAAGATGTTTAATTAAACTGTCCCGATATGCGAAAACAACCCCACATCGGAGAAAGTATACAGTGGGAATATTACGATTTCTTTAAAGATATGACATTCGCCAAACATTATAAATATATTTTTGTCCCTTCCTTTGCTAGCTAGATTTGCACGACCATTACGCTCTGCCAATGACTCATAAATAATCAATGATTACGTTCTGACCGTGTGGAAGCAAGAAAAAAGATATATCAGAGACGCTACTTGGTTTCAGTGAGAAAATGAAAGAAATAAAGGAGAGATAGAAGTCTTTAAGGTCTGTTTCAGCGAAATAGAAAAAGTTATTAGTTTCAAATCATTTCATTTGTACCTACTTCTTAAAATAACAACAAGCACTCATATGTATTATTATTGCTATTACAATATTTTTTAAAAGTTGTTAAGCTCAAATATTTAACGAAGCGATAGGGGAACATCTACGGATATTTTATTATCGTAGAACTCGCCATGGGCTTAATCAATCACTAACTTGGGGATTGAAATTCGTCAGAATATTAAAATATGAAAGCCCTGACATTTTTCCCTGGTCTTCCTAGTAAAATTAATTTTAAGAATTGTTCCTAAAATGACTCTCTCTCTCTCTCTCTCTCCCTCTCTCCACACACACACACACACACACACACACACACACTTAGATTCGCACGACCGTTACGCTCTATCAATGTCATATGAATAATCGGCTATTTCGTTTTGAATGCGTGAAAGAACAGTAAAAGACATATCAGAAAAGCTACTTGGTTTCAGTCAGAAAATGAAAGAAAGAAAACCGTGAATTTTTTTTTTTAATCATATCACCCTGAGCAAGGCGGTAACGCCACTGATATGCAGGGGACTACGTAAGAGTGAAGAGATTGGAAAAGAGAAAGCCGGAAACCACAACCTAAACAGGGAACAAGGGATGAGCCTCTACACCTGTTCAATAGACGTGGGTGGAGTTTGAACCGGGCTATAGTTTAGTCTTCCCCGAAACTCCTTGTAAAATTAATTTTGAGAATTGTTCTTAAAATGACTGACATACACACTGAGACTGATATACACATTGACATTGACACGCGCACTGATACACACACACACACACACACACACACTGAGACATACACACTAACACATACACACACTGTGACACGCACACATTTTTTAAATTAAAAATTTATTTAAATATTTTATCTTTAAGTTTAAGTTAAAAAAATATTTTAAAAAAATGTTATTGAATTTGACATTAGTTATGCAAACAATTAACACAAAAAAATAATTTCGTCATTGATATATCCCGGAAAGGAATACCAGTGTAAAGAGGAAGAATGGCACTCGACACAGGAAATAGATATAACAGATTTATTGTACGAATGTACAATAAATAAGATATAGATAAGCAATCAACGAGTAGGAGCGGAATACACTATCAACTAGAGAATGCCTTCGCCTAAGACTGTATTTACTAGCCTTCCCACGTAGGCTGGATGTGACACATGGTCATTTTATAGTGGGAATTCCCGGCCATATAGCCGGGCCAAAAAATGTCTGTCTATTTTTCCCCAGTCGTGGTTCTACCCTTCGCCGGAACCACGACTGGGTTATTGCTCTCTGCTCGGAATCAGAGAGCGCCCTCTACCCGAAAGCAGAGAGCTGACAGTGTCATAGCGTCGTCAGGCGAGTGCCTAAGACGTTTGCTCTCTGTTCGCACCGCTCGTCACCGTCTCTTATAGTCTAGAGCATTCTATTCTCGGGGATGGCAGAATGTTCCACTATAACAGTCATATATATGGAGCCCATATCAGTAAATGATGAAGTTATATACAACCACATATACCAACAAATGTTCATCCGTTTACACACATATACATCTCTATGCACTTTCATACGTCTCAATGCACACTAACATACACTCATGCATCTTTACACGCATTCGCAGACATATTTTATGCACATACACATTAAGGCAACTCGATTCCGAAAGTGTGGTATTGCACTCAATTTGAAAGTCGACGTTTGACATGGTAAATAAAGACACTAAACATTTCTTTTTCAAATTTTTGCCACTTTTTGAGAAAATGATTTTAAGTTTAGGTTCAAAATTGGTGCGCTGGAATTTCAGCTCAGATGTGCAAATATCATGGATCGAGCACGTGAGCAATGATGGGGTCTTAGAAATGATGGAAAAAAAGGAAACTAATACTGAGCATCAAGAAGAGACAGCTGAAGTTCCTGGGACATGCAATGAGGAAGGAGAGCTTGGAGAACCTGATACTAACTGCCTAGATACAGGGAAGGAGGGACAGGGAAAAGCAATAGATAACATATTTGAAGGACCTAATCAGGTAGATGATGGAACGAGGGTTGCATGGTGTAACAGGAGAAGGCGTGCTAAGAGCCACCAGGGATAGGGAGACGTGGAAAGCCATGATCACCTACGTCCTGAAGGGACAGGGCACATAGAAAAAGAAGAAGATCAGTGAAATTCTTATAGCACAGCCTTATAAAATTTATAATTGAAATTTTTGCAGTTGGTTTGAACTTAAAAAGGTTAATAGATTCTATAACCAACGCCTATAAATCTTCAACGTGATCCAAAGAATAAAGCAACCAAAATACAAAATGTTGCATTAAAAACTTAGAACGTAATGCTTTCACATTCTCAGATGAATTGGAGGTGAGGCTATAAACAAATTATTCATTCGATAAGTAAACATTTATTAATAATTAATTAACTAATGTGCGTTGTGGTGCAGTGGATATCTTGCTGAAGGAACAGTTTGGCAAAGGTAGATCTAAAACATAAAAAGAAATATTGAAACAACAATGAACCTACTTCATATATATTCATATATCTGAAGTATAACAGTCAACGATGAACAAACCAAATGACGTTCTGGGTTGGTTGGATGTACGTTGTGGCGCAGTGGATATCGACTCGGAACGAGAAATCGGAGCAGCCGAGTTCGAATTTCAATTGAATTCCTTGCATTCACTTACGCGTAAACACCCTTGGGAAAGGTATTAATCCGTCTTTTCCTTCCTTCCAGTTATGAGTTAAATAGCAGGACAGATTGGGTTCTATAGCCTTGGTCGGCAACCAGTCTACCGCAGAAAGCAATGGCAACCTACTTCGGGATAATCTTCTGCCCAGCCAGTCATGTCTCTTTCGAGAGTTGATCGCCCAAGCGTGTATCACGTATGGCACTTAACTGACTAACTGAATATAATAGTTGAACATATGATTAAGGCCACTATTGGGCATAAAGTGGATCAGTTTTATATTGTTATGAAGTAATACACTGATCCCCCACTTATTACTATATAATAATATAATAGATATTTTCCCTTTCTAGCTATGAGTCAAATAACAGGGCAGATTGGGTTCTATAGCCTTGGTCGGCAACCAGTCTACCGCAGAAAGCAATGGCAACCTACTGCGGGATAATCTTCTGCCCAGTCAGTCATGTCTCTTTCGAGACATGATCACCCAAGCGTGTATAACGTATGGCACTTAACTGACTGATCTCAGTTTAAAAACTTTGTTGATTAGCATTTTTGTCATATTTTATAATTTTTCACTTATCAGTCATTTAAGTGCCATACGTAATACACGCTTGGAAGGTTGCCAATAATTTCTGCGGTAGATTGGTTGCCGAACAAGGCTATAGAACCCAATCCGTCCTGTTATTTAATCCATAACTGGTGGGAAGAGACGGATTAATACCTTTCCCAAGGTATTTGAGTGCAGGTGATCATGTCTCGAAAGAGATATGACTAACTACACAGAAGATTATCACGTAGTATGTTGCTACTACTTTCTGCGGTAGACTTGTTGACAGCCAAGGCTATAGAACCCAATCTGTCTTATTATTTAACCCATAACTGGAGGGAAGAGATGGATTAATACATTTCCCAAGGGTACTTGCGCGTAAGTGCATGCAATGAATTCAACTGGAATTCGAACTCGGCTCCCCAAATTTGTCGTTCCGAGACGATATCCACTGCACCACAACGCACATCCAACACACATTTTTTCACTTATCAAATACAGTAAAAAATGACATATTTTCCGTGTCGTAATTCATAATTAGAATTTTGATTTGAATTTATTTTCCATTCAATGTATCATATTAAAAATATCAAATTAATTTATATTTATTCTTAAAATAGTAAAATTCTGAAGTCAGTTTGTAAGCAAAAACAGCGGTCATTTGTACGTTTTCAGACGATTTTAAAACTAAACGATCAAAAATTGGGAAAAGCTATGAATCTAATTTTAAGTGTCAGTACTTACTACCTCAAATCCATTTTTTTTCTGAGTGTAATATTGATTTTCTTTTATAAAAACTGAAAAATTAACCTTTCCTTATCATATTGGCATCTCTAAATAGATACACACGCTCATACATATATGTCTTGATATATACGTTTATATACACATGTAAATTGGCACATGCGAATACGCATTTCATCATATACATGTGGATAGGCATATTCACATTTATGTGAACACATAAAACTAAAAACCGTCAAACCAGGTAATAGTTACAAAGCATTTTTTAAAAATTGTACTAACATTTACACTAGGATGTCCGTTGGAGTGCAATGGTTATCGGCTCGGAATGATAAATCGAAAACCCGAGTTTTAATTCCAGTTAAATTCGTCGAATTTACATAACGCTCGAATACCTTTGAGAAATGTAGATAGAACCCAATGTACTCTATAGCTTCGATTAGCAACCAGTCTACCGTAGAAAGAAATGGCAACCTACAGCGGGAAAAAAATATTCTTCCTTGTCAGTCATGGATCGAAAAGGTGTATCCCGTCTGAAACTTAAGTGACTGAAAATGCGCAGTATACAAGGCTAAAGGTCCACACGAGTTAGAATTTTACTGAATGATCTTGTGTGAGCAGGAATAGCAGGAAGAGTCTAGTACTTACTGCAACAGTAGACTTAAGTAAAAAGAAAGATGAAAACTATTCCTTTTCAAATTCTGCTGGATAATCATCATGGAGTCTTAAATAGAACAGTAGATAAAAGTAGAAATAAAATTGTCATGATATTAATGAATATATGTGATTATTTTTTATTAATGTTTACACGAAACAAGGCTCAAGAGTCACTCGTGGTAGAGTTTACTAAAACAGCTTGTGTGAATTTACTTCTCACTAATAGAAGAGAATGTGAGTAGTTCACCTCTGTGGACGTTGATGCACGTTTATTCTCTCCGTATTGGACTGGATGTTATTTTTTAAAATCGAGTTCACACAAAGCAAGGCAGTAAAGCCATTAAGACACAATGGGTTGATGAGTATGAAAGAATTAAAAAACAGAAACATTACTAAGGAGCAAGAACAATAGAATACTAATCAAGATGACAGTAGGTCCCAATTGACATTACATTTAAGTTTTTGAAGATTTAAAGTTAGCTGGAAAACATGAAACCAGAAGAGAGTTTCACAAGCGAGAAAAGAAACTGTCAGCATAGAACTTAATGTTGCATCTAGCAAACGCGCTCGGGTTCCCCACATTAACTCGACCTTGTGTCTTGTCACGTATGTAGGGAGAGGTGGTAAAGATGCTTACATTTTGAAATGCATTCACTTTCGCGCCCATTCATAATATACTTCTATACACATAACTGAATTGCTTACCAAGTTCTTCAACTATTTTTCTGTACAAACACGAACAACCACATCTTTAAATGCACATATGCGTTTCTAAGGACACAAACTAGCACACATATACATTACACACATGTACATGTACCACACACTCATATACTCCTGAAGAGTCTAGTCCTTACTGGAGCACTAGACTTTAAAAATATTCGAGTTCACACCAAGCAAGGCAGCAAAGCCACTAAGACACAACGGGTTGATGGGTATGAAAGAATTAGAAAGACTGAATGTGCACAGTATTTAAGGCTAAAGTGCCAGTCATATGTTTCTCGTTTATGAAACTCTCTTATGAAAAAGCAGAATATTTTCCCGCGGTAGGTTGCTATTCGGATACAAAAGGAAAAAGAGTTGGAGAATTTGATACTCACAGGACCGATTGAAGGCAATGTTGAACAGAAAAAAAAACAACCTCTCGCTGCTAAATGGATAGCGGAGCAAGATTTAGGAAAGCTACAAAGAAAACGGAAAATTGTGGAGAGCCATGAACGCCAACGCCTTGAAAGAACACAGCACACAGAAGAAAAATGCTGCTCTACATGCACAGTAAATAGTACGTCTCTCTAAACGCACATGTTCTCTTGCATCTGTAAATACGCAACAACAAGCGCACATGTTATTGTCTGAAATGCATGTGCATATGCGTCTCTAAATACGCATAACATGCGCACATATACATATACATATATATGACTCCTATCGTCAACTTCTTCGGGAGTTGACGATAGGAGTCATTGCTGGCATAGTCGGCGTTATGATAATCCTTGGAATAATAGCTAGGAAGCGGATTTTTAAGTGTGAAAGAAGCAACAGTGCTTCGGGAAAGGAAAGGAGTTATCCGTTGTGAATAGTACTCCGGGGTCAACGGGTGTTCAACACTCAAATGTCTCTGCGTTAAACAGAGAGATGTCAACAAATCAGATATGCTTGGATTCGAATCCAGAGGAAGTAGTTCAAGGAATAGAAAACATTGTACAAACTAAGGAACTACGAGTCACGGGTCCATTGTTTTAGACTAAATTAATATAGATGAAACCTCTAATCCTCCACAAGTAAATTGCATGCGGATTAACGTTGGAATCAGGGTAATTTTCTTCATTTTCTATTGAACATTTCTCGGTCAGACTATGAATGATATGTACTGCAGATAATGGCCATTTTTCTGTGTTCAAACATAGTATGTTTGAAATTAAATTAAATTAAATGAAGTTACATGTGTAACAATAAACTCGAGCAGAGGCACGCATGGTGTTGGTCAAAGGTCATTTACTCGATGTCAGGTTAGAAACTGGGGCGCGGTTACCGCCTATAATCATGTGGTTATGCATCGAGGCGTCTACGCTTATGGACAGAGTCGAGAAAGAAAATGAACATTTTTAAGAACTTTGCCCAATTCTGTGAAAATGGATATTAAAAAAAAAAAAAAAAAAAGAACAATGAAACATCGAGCTGGTAGAACAATTTTCAAGATGGACACGAACATTGTTGGGTTGCCGATGTAGGCTCCCCTATATATTTTTTTTGTTGTTTTTTTTGTTTCGGCATGCACATGTTTTGTTGTTTTGGCGTGCACATGTTTTATACAATTGTCGGGCTTGTGTGGCATGGGGAGGAGTGTGAGGGTGTTGCGCTTAAAATGTTCTCAGGTGAACATTTTGGAAAATGGGAGGGCGAGGAGTGTAATATAACAATCTGGCCCCACCCGAGGAAAGCTGATGCAAGCGAGGGTGTTCCGGTCGTTGAAAGGAACGGATGTTGTTTGACCTTATTTCCGGCAGCAGCGGAAATAACCACAGAGGCAAACAGAACAGGTGTCTCTGAGAATTACGTGGGCGTGCGTGGGCGAGGCAAAACCGGAAGAAAAAGTCCCGGTTCTGGAAGATTATAAAAAGACCTCGGCACACGGATTCGCCAGTAGAGGAGCAACAGAGATCGGCCGGTGAAGAGAGACACAACAGATAAGACTACACTCCCGTCAACCCATTAGAAGCGCGCTCTCTCAATTCTCTGTTCCCTATGCTACACGGTTCATCGTAATTAATAAAAATATAACTTTATATTTTTATATATATGCGTGTTTGTTGTTTGTCGATATATAACAATAAATATACATCTCTAATTAGCTGCATATAGACATATATCTTTTAGGATATAGATACAGAAGAGAGTACTAGAATGCTAAGGTCAGTTTTACAATATGGCAGTGAATGTTGGACAATATCATCGAAGATGAAGGAAAAACTTGAAGCAGCGGAAATGTGTTTCTACAGAGGGCTGCTGCTGATATCATGGACCGAGCATGTGAGTAACGATGAGGTGCTGGAAAGAATGGAAACAAAAAGGAAATTAATAGTGAGTATCAGGAAGAGACAACTGAAGTTCCTGAGACATGCAATGAGGAATGGGGGATTGGAAAACCTGACACTGACAGACCAGATAGAAAGAAAAAGAGACCGAGGAAAGCAACGGATAACATATCTGAAGGGCCTGAGCAGGTGGATGTCAGAACGGGGGTTGCGTGGTGTAACAGGAGAAAGCGTGCTAAGAGGCACCAGGGATAGGGAGATGTGAAAATTATGAATCCATCTCTTCTTCCATCATCTACCGGTTGAATAACAGAACAGATTGGGTTCTATAGCCTTGGTTAGCAACCAGTCTACCATAGAAAGAAATGACAACCTTCTGTGGGAAAATCCACCTAGTTAGTCATATCTCAAAGAGACATGATCGCTCAAGCATGGTACTTAACTGACTGCTGCTTTGCCTACTTTTGTTTTGCATATATTTTGCATTTAGAATTATTTTTGCCTCGTTTATTTCTTTTCTCAACACTTT
This sequence comes from Ascarosepion bandense, assembly GCA_037127315.1. NCBI lineage: Eukaryota > Metazoa > Mollusca > Cephalopoda > Sepiida > Sepiidae > Ascarosepion > Ascarosepion bandense. The sequence goes on from JBBBDQ010001908.1 coordinate 9,460,749, forward strand.
TCCTCTTGGTATCTCTCCGAAACCCCGCACCGCCATACACCTGCTCAACCCATCAAGCATGTCTCGCTCAGATTTCCCCTGTCTCTCTTTCCGTCCTGTGAGTATTAGTTTCTCCAAACCCTCCTTCCTCATAATGTGTCCCAGAAACCCACGTCTATTGAACAGGTTAAGAGGCTCATCCCTTGTTCCCTGTTTAGGATATAGTTTCCGGCTTTCTCTTTTCCAATCTTCTCACTTTGTTTTTGTTTTTAATTGGAGTAGATAGATCTATCAATCGCCCGGTTCACACTCCACCCCGTCTATTGAAGAGGTTAAGAGGCTCATCGCTTGTTCCATGTTTAGGATGTGGTTTCCGGCTTTCTCTTTTCCAATTTTTTCACTATTACGTAGCCCCTGCACATCAGTGGCGTTACCGCCTTGCTCGGGGTGATACGATTAAAAAAAAACTCAGCTTTCTCTTCCTTATAATAATTATATGTTTTCTTTTCGTTTGCACCATCTCCAAAAGCTTGTCTATGCTCACATGTTCGGTCCATGGTATCCTCAACATCCTTCTGTAGAACCACATTTCTGTTGCTTCGTGACTCTACTTTATCTTTGAGGAGATCATCCAGCTGCTATTTAGGAGGAAAGATATCACATAACAGCACAGAAACTCCTTTCTTTGTTTTCAACCAAATCTTCCAGTTTCTCTATATTCTTCTTTGTTTTTGAAATTGCGTCCTTGGCCGTGCTAATTTATCTTCGGATCTCAGTGTCACACTTTCCATCCTCTGCCAGTACACATCCCAGGTAATTAATTTCTGCACCTGTTTGATTTCATTATCTCTGACCGGTAGTTGGCATTTCCAGTTTTCCTGAATGTATGTTTAGACCTTTCTTCTCGCATTCTCCTGCTACCTTCTATAATAGGTCGTGTGTTTTCTTTTCTGTGTCTGGTATAATTTATGTGTCATCTGCGTATCTTATTGATGTAATGAATAGGTAATGAATATATAAACACCTTGGTTTCCCCTCACTGGAATGTGATCAGCCATAAATACAGACAAAGGCAAGGACGTCCAGAGAGATCCAGAGGTCTATTGGCCTTCCACGAGACATTTACCACTAGAGGTCTACATCTACTGACTACGTCTGCTTTTCAGGATATTGCATACGACGAGTACCGTACATTACGTCTACTTACTAGATTGTTCTACCCCGTTACATTTGCTTAAACCACTTAAGTATCTCTAATGATATATATTATATATATATGTTATATATATATATATATATATGTTGTATATATATATATATATATATGTTGTATATATATATATATATATACAACATATATATATATATATATACACATATATATATATATGTATATATATATATATATATATATGTTGTATATATATATGTATATATATATATATATAACAATATATATATATATATATATATATATATATATATATACAACCATTCACGTGCGCAGAGACACACGCACACGCGAGCTAAACAACCGGGGCTTACAGTCATAACTTCATATGAACAGTATTGAACTCTCTCTCTCTCTATATATATATGTATGACGTTTTGCACATGCATACGCATTTAAGTTTGTTTTATGTTGTTGCGTAAGTATATATTTATTCCCGCTTATGTGTTCATGCATTGAAATATGATTATGTCTATCCGGACCCCATTCATATGAGGCCAGTGATTTTATGAATCTGCCGTGACTGTATCCAATATGTACCAATTTAGTCTGCCTAAAAGTTAACAGACAAATTGACATCTCGATAAAGACTAAATTTTGAAATTTGTGTATGTATATATACATGGGTGTATTACTATGTATATGTTTTTTCTTACTAATGTTTTTGAATATTTTTCCATATGTGAATGTTTGTAGGTTTATTCATGTATGCGTTCTTTTTCTCTCCCCCGTGTAATATATTAATAACTTTCTAAATCTACGAAATTGTTAAAATATATATATATATATATATATATATATATATATAGTTTTTTGTTTTTTTTTTAGCAACAAAAATATAGTAGATATAATAGTTAATTAATAATGCTGATCTTAATTTTATAAAATTTTAATACCAATGCCCACCAAGATTAATTTTAAGTCTTCCCACATATTCTCCAAAGTAAAAGTTGCTTTACTCTGATTGGTCCACATTGTACATACAATAATGCCTCCCTGATGAAAGAGGTCTTGCTTGTTCTTAACCTTTTAAAGCCATTCATTTTGAAATAACCACATCACTTGATAAGAGACAAAAAGTGTCGAAACAAAATAGCTACTTTTGTAGTGATATTGTAACATTTCAATGTTATAATAAATATTATTATATATATATATATATATATATATATATATATATATATATATATATATCTTTCCGGAACATATCACTTAATATCGTTGAAATTGTGACCGCTAATGACGAAGCCTGTCAGAACTTGTAGTTCTCTCAGAATTGTTTTGCTCTACGGGTTGAATAGATCCGATGAGAGGACACATCCTTGTCTTAAACTCCTTTCTATGTTTGTATATCTGTTGAATTCATAAAGCAGCCGCCTTTTTTAAGCTCAAAATTATGAACGAGTGATGTATTGTGTGATTTTATTTTTAAAAGATAGCTTTTGTTTTCATATACACCGAGCGGTATCCTTGTACCCTTCTGGATGTGCGTTGTGGCACTTCTGTCTGTTGTGGTGCAGTGGATATCGGCTCGCAACGACAAATCGGTGAGTCGGGTTCAAATTCCAGTTGAATTATTTGCATTCACTTACGCGCAAATACCCTTGGGAAAGATATTAATTCGTCTCTTCTCCCCAATTATGGGTTAAATAACAGGACAGATTGGGTTCTATAGCCTGGGCTGGCAACCAGTCTACCGCAGAAAGTAACGGCAACCTGCTGTGGGATAATGTTCTTCCGAGTCAGTCATTCTTTTGAGACACGATCGCCCAAGCGTGTATTACGTACGACACTTAATTGACTGGTACCCTTGTAAATCATAAAAACCTTAGGATTAACTGTTTTTGAATATGACTATTTTTTCAAACTGTTTTAAAATCAAGTAGGCAAAAATTATTTATTATTTGTGGAATTCCATGACCACTAGGAAAATATAGTTGAGTAATTTCCTGTTAGATGTGCGTTGTGGTGCAGTGGGTATCGTCTCGGAACGAGAAATCGGGGAGCCGAGTTCGAATTCCAGTTGAATTCCTTGCATTCACTTACGCGCAAATACCCTTAGGAAAGGTATTAATCCGTCTCTTCCTTCCAGTTATGGGTTAAATAACAGGACAGATTGGGTTCTATAGCCTTGGCTGGCAACCAGTCTACCGCAGAAAGTAATGGCAACCTACTGTGGGATAATCTTCTGCCCAGTCAGTCATGTCTCTTTCGAGACATGATTGCCCAAGCGTGTTTCACTTAACTGCCTTTCCTGTTACCTTTTCAACAGTTTGTCTTTCTAGACTGGTCGTTATACAAGGCCTAAAAGCTCATTATATCCTGCAATTTAACCAAAAGCTGGAGGGAGAAGAGATGTATTCACGCCTTTCCAAAGAGCATTCGTGCAGAATCAACGCAGCAGACTTGGCAGGAATTTCCTGTTGCCGTCTCGACGTTTACAGTCGAGACAGGCTGCTATACAAGTTTAAAGAGCCTAGACAACACTGTCATTTAATTAATATCGTTGGTGAGTTAGTGTTTTTTTTTTTTTTTTTTACCAACCTTTAGTATCATTTCTCATGTGTTTGCCATTAATGTTATCTGTGGTATCAGAAGTTTCTTTGAAAGTTCGGTAATCGTGTTTCTGTTGGATGACAAGATTTATCAAATCAAAGCAGTGCACATAACTAAATCCTTAACGATTTTCCCCGCAAAGTCAGAAACCCCGCAAGTTTAATTCCGGTATATTCCACAGGCAAATTAGCATGCTTATGGATAAATACACGCATGACGATATATTTGGTGTGTAGAGGCCGGTGTGGCGGGGGGGCAAAGGCGCTTTTTAACGCCGAGAGTTTTCTGGGAGGTCGGATTTCGAATATTGAATTTCCAGGAAGCTGCTATCTAACCGCAGGAGATACAGAAATAGTCACGTGTGAATTCCGCGCGAAATACATTTACATATGTTCAAGGAGACCAATGTACGACTTTGTGTACCGATGTGCACGCAATTATAGAATATGATTCTAACGTAGAGAGAAAAAACGAACAGAAACGCATATGCGAGGATAACAGCGGAACAAACATAAACCAATCTAGGAACGAATAAAATGCTTTATGAGTATTTACAATATAAGCTAATATATATTTAAACTTATTTATAAATGGAACTTTGTCTGTGTGTATATATGTGTGTGTGTGTCTGTGTGTGTGTCTGTGTGTGTGTGTCCGTTACCTATAGACTCCAAAACGGCTGAACCGATTTTCTTGAAAATTGACACAGTTGTACTATAAGCGTCTACGAGTGTTCTTAGCTAGGTTTTGTGTCGAGGTACCCCCGATAAATATCGAAAATCGATAATCGAAAAAATTGGATGATAGAAGGAATAGTCCGATTTTAATCAAATTTGATACACTCATAGACAAAGATATAAGAAACGATATCAGAAGTTTCAAGGTTGCAATTCGTACAATAGTGCAGAAAATCGATAATATATATATGTATATAAAAGGTAAGATGTTTGTGTGTGTGTCTGTTTATCTGCCTATATGTCTGTATTTTTTTCAGCCCTTTTATTTTAGTTTTTGCTTCAGGTTTGGCTCTAAGTAGGTATAATTGTAGTTCTTAGTCTCAGCCATGATACCATTTACTCAGAGGACTGAGCTCAAGGACCATAGATTAGTTTTAAAGCTTTCATTACACCCGAGCAACGCCGGGCTATACTGCTAGTGCACATATAAACAGAAAATACCTATGACACACACACATACGCGCGCATGCGCGCACAGAATTGAACAGACACAAAAATCAATTTTATTTCTGATTTTTTTAATAACCAAGATAAATTAACATAGATTATTTGATTAAAATTGCAGATAACAATACTGGAACATGCCACGAACCAAAGGAGCATCAGACCCGTCCGGATTTCAGGGAGGACGTATCGCGGGCCAACATGAAGGTGGTTTTAGTCAAAGAAAAATATCTGAAAGTCTTTCAATACCCCTTTCTACTGTTAATAAAGTGATCGTACAATTCACTAGAGAGGGCAAGAAGGGCACAAAACCTCATCCAGTCAGCCCTGGGCCCTCTGAAAGAACCATGCGTCTTGTCCAAAGAAATGTTGAACAAGATCCACGTTGCAAGACCTTTGACATAGCAACACAAGTTGATGTCAGTCTCAGAACATCTGTCAGGTATCTTAACAAGCTGGGATACTTTGGCAGGGATGCGAGAAGGAAACCACTTCTCCGTCCAGCCAATATTAAACGCAGAAAGGATTGCGCTCATGAGATGGTGGAGAGACTTGTGTCCTTTTGGGCAACTGTCATTTTCTCTGATGACTCAAGATTCGCATTATTTTCCGACAGTGGCTTTGTATAGTCATGGAGACTCTGTAGTCAAGAGTTTGATTTAAAAAGACTGCAGCCAACGGTGAAATATGGGAGACTTTCACTAATGGTATGGGGGTGCAATTTGGAGTGATGGTGGAGCTTGTGGAGTGTGAAGGAAACATCAATTCAGCCAAATATGTTTCTATATTAAACAAAGGGCTCCTTCCAACATTCTCAAGTCGTAGAATAAGCAAATTTGACTCCATATTTATGGAAGATGGAGCTCCATGTCACACTGCTCAAGCAACGCAACACTGGTTGAGATAAAATGGGATCAATAGAATTCCATGGCCAAGTCAGTCTCCGGATACTAACCCTGTTGAACACCTTTGGGGCATATTAGATCGCAAACTCCGTAAAAAGAACAGGAAGCCATTATCTAAGCCCGAACTTGTAGAATTATTGCGTGAAACATGGCAAGAAATCTCTCAAGATGATATTCGTGAACTAATATAGAAACATATTTGGCTTAATTAATGTTCCCTTCACACTCCATGGTGTTTGGAGTGATCACAAGTGTCGGCGACATTATACATCCATTCATCTTTTCACAGGGCCTCGGGATGAACACAAGCCACACTTAACAAAATCACATTTCAATCTGGTCACAACACATTACATTGCATTTAGACATATGGTTCTGTTAACATTTTGATCTCTCACGCGGTGTGACGTCATAGAATCGCATTGAAAATTTCCGAACTGCGTCTGCTATTCGGTAACTGTTATCGTTGCATAGCAATGTTTTATGTCAACACAAGATAAAGTCATCTTTGATGGTGGATGTCTTTATGCTAACGTTATTGTAACCTCTCTGAAGATGACTCATGTGAGCCGAAAGCTAAGAACCAGCATAATAAAAAAATATCTAAATGTTAGACAATTTATGTCTTTATTTTCACCTGAAATTAAAACCAAAATACGATGTTTAGAAAGGCTCATGATTAAACATAATAGATATTAATTGTCTATTATATATATATATATATATATACGCTCTATCTCTGATATTGATCACTTTATCCTATAAATATAGCACACCTTAAAACTATATATATATATATATATATATATATATATATATATATATATATATATATACAGACATGACAGAATTGAATAGACGCTCACAGAAACCGTTTATTTTATTCAACAAGTAATTTATACAAATGAAGTAATTATAAATGGTCATAAATTTAATAACTAATACTTCGTTGACATCCTCTTGCTATTTTTTAATGCAAAGACCCTTCTAGGCATGCTATTATGTGGCCTGATGATTGCGCTTAGCATGAAACAGTCTGTCGCCCCTGAGTGTTGACTTCAATGTTCACTCTTATATGATGTTGACTGGATATATCGACACTTTCCGAATACCCTGCGGTGTCCGCAGATTGATACCCAAACACTCTAAAATATTTAGATCTTTTGGCGAGAATGAAAAGCAGCTAAGCATGTCATTTACGATTTTCTGGCGGAGTCAATTGCATCATGGTGCTCTTTTTCTCATAGACGGTGTCTCGCTGACTCTACTACAATCAAAAAATCAAAAACAAACAATACGCATGCGCAAAATTAAAAAAAATATATAAAATGGTGACAATTTTCCCATCGCACCCGTATAAGTCATAAGAATAAGGAACGGGTAAGCAAAAATGTCAGCTGAATAAAATAATTAAATAAACAAATACGTGATATGAGAATGAGGAATGGATAAGCGAAAAGGAAACGGAAAAGAAAGAAAGAAAAAAGAAATGAAATCTGTGACATAAAAATGAGAACAGTTCGATCAAGAAGAAAATAAATAATTAAATAAATATATAATGGATGAATGAAGGAAGGAAAGAAGTAAGGAATGAAACATACGATATGAAAATGAGGACCAAGTAATCAAAAAGAGAATGGTAAAGAAAAAATAACGGAAGAAATATGAAAGAATGAAAGCCGTGACATGAGAATGAGAAACTGTTTACCAAAGAGAGGACGGAAAAGAAAGAAAATAAAAAACAATTAAAGAAAGATTTCACATGGGAATGAGGAACGATTGAACAAAAAAGGAACGGAATAGAAAGAAAGAAAGAAAGAAAGATAGATAGATAGATAGATAGAAAGAAAGAAAGAAAGATAGATAGAAAGAAAGAAAGAAAGATAGATAGATAGATAGATAGAAAGAAAGAAAGAAAGAAAGAAAGATAGAAAGAAAGAAAGAAAGAAAGATAGAAAGAAAGAAAGAAAGATAGATAGAAAGAAAGAAAGAAAGAAAGATAGATAGATAGATAGAAAGAAAGAAAGAAAGAAAGATAGATAGATAGAAAGAAAGAAAGAAAGATAGATAGAAAGAAAGAAAGAAAGAAAGATAGATAGATAGAAAGAAAGAAAGAAAGAAAGAAAGATAGATAGATAGAAAGAAAGAAAGAAAGAAAGAAAGATAGATAGATAGATAGATAGAAAGAAAGAAAGAAAGAAAGATGGATAGATAGATAGAAAGAAAGAAAGAAAGAAAGATAGATAGATAGAAAGAAAGAAAGAAAGAAAGATAGATAGATAGATAGAAAGAAAGAAAGAAAGATAGATAGATAGAAAGAAAGAAAGAAAGAAAGAAAGATAGATAGATAGAAAGAAAGAAAGAAAGAAAGAAAGAAAGAAAAATGTGAAATGAGATTGATGATAAAAAGAAAATGGAAAATGAAAGGCATGAAAATGAGGGATTAGCAAGTAAAAATGGAATAAAAGGAAATAAAATGAAAAATCTATTTAGAAAGAAAAAAATTATAGAAAGAAATATATGACATGAAAATGATGGCTAGCGAACAAAAAGAGAAAATAAAGAATTCCAGAATAAAAACGAGAGAATTCTAGAAAGGAAACGTTTTCGAAAGTCAATAAACAACGCGATAGGAAAATGAAAGGTCGGAAAAGAAAAGGAACATTTATAGATGAAGAGAAAAAGGAAATTATTAAAAAAAACAAAAACAATAATGACAATAAAAGAAAAGAACCCAAGACAAAAAACAGAAGATGATCGATAAACGCATAGGAAACACTGAAACAATTAACAATAACAAGTGCATAAGTATTTAAAATGGGCAGTTTAAGAAGAGAGAGAGAGAGAGAGAGAGAGAGAGAGAGAGAGAGAGAGAGAGAGAGAGAGACGGTGTCTAGCTGTCTCTACTACAATCAACCAAATCGAAACCAAACAATACGCAAAATGTTTTAAAAATATAAAATGGCGACAATTTTCCCATCGCACACCGTATCGATTAAGTCATAGGAACAAGGAACGGGAAGAAGAGAGAGAGAGAGAGAGAGAGAGAGAGAGACGGCGTCTAGCTGACTCTACTACAATCAACAAAATCAAAACCAAACAATACGCAAAATTTTTTAAAAATATAAAATGGCGACAATTTTCCCATCGCACACCGTATCGATTAAGTCATAGGAACAAGGAACGGGAAGAAGAAGAAGAAGAAGAAGAAGAAGAAGAAGAAGAAGAGAGAGAGAGAGAGAGAGAGAGAGAGAGAGAGAGAGACGGCGTCTAGCTGACTCTACTACAATCAACAAAATCGAAACCAAACAATACGCAAAATTTTTAAAAAACATAAAATGGCGACAATTTTCCCATCGCACACCGTATCGATTAAGTCATAGCAACAAGGAACGGGAAGAAGAAGAAGAAGAAGAAGAAGAAGAAGAAGAAGAAGAAGAAGAGAGAGAGAGAGATAGAGAGAGAGAGAGAGAGTGGTATGAGTAAAAATATTTCGAAAGGGATAACGAAGAAAATAAACCTGTAAAGATCGTGAGAGTAGTGATGGGAACAAAAACAAGGTGACAGTGTTGAACGAAAGAGAACAACAGGTCACCCTCAATGTGAAGCAGAGGTGGACAAAAGAATCAGGACTCAGAAAATGCAGTCATTCTCGAAGAATGCGGTTGCCTTAGACTTCTTCCATCCACCCTGAAAATAATGACGCTTTGGTGCCAAGGGCGTTTTCAGATTGGCGTTGAAAGCTACGAACCGTTCGCTGAGTGCTTAGAAACTGTAAGAAAGTGATAAGTTAGCCTTGGGAATAGATCTTTGGCAACTGATATATGAACAGAATGACCACGAATTTCAATGAAGAATTTTATGGAGAAATAAAAAAAAAGAAAGAAAGAATCCTTGTCTTGCAGATCGATTGAAAAGTACCTTTTCGAGTATTCTTGGTTCACACGTCCGGATAAATCGTTTTCACCTTCGTCAACATCGACTGCAATTTTTTTTGCCTCAGTGGTTCGTGAAAAGAATTGGTGAATAAGGTATTTGCGGTTCAATTCAAAACGTTGTACATATAAAGGTGCTTACTAAAAAAAGGTTTCTGTGAAAATCTAAACCATTTCACTTTCAGAATGTGAATATTGCCAATCAGAATTAAATAGTTTTACACTATTATTCACACAGTACAAGGCCCAAGCGCCACTCAAGTTAAAAGATTACTGAATGACGTAGCAGCGTAAAGGTGGGGAAATAAGTGCATCTTCTTCTTTATGTTCCGTGTCCCTTCAGGACATAGGCGATCGTAAACTTCCACTTGCCTCTATCTCTTGTTGTTCTTAACATTTCGCCTCTTGATATCACCTCTAAACCACGTTCCGTCATGCACTTGCTCAAGCCCATCAAGTATATCTCGCGTTGCTTTCCTCTGTGTCTTTTTTTCTTTATCAGCCCTGTGAGTGTTAGATTCTCAAAGACCTCTTTCCTCATTACATTCCCAGAAACTTCTTTTGTCTTTTTCTGATGCTAAGTATAAGTTTCCTTTTCGTTTGCATCGTCTCCAAAACTTTGTCATTGCTCACATGTTCAGTCACTTCCCGCCTGTGGAACTCCCTTCCATATACTTTGCTTTCCTGACGGCTACAAACTCCGGGTATTTTAAATACAATGTCAATTCCAATCTCTTATCCACTTGACTCCAGTTATTTCCACATCATCCCGTGTTTCTTTTTATTTTCCTTTCTCTCTACCTTCGTAACTGTCTTCACTCCTGTGTTCACATCCTTCTCTTGCCCTTTCTCTGACACCCCCTGTAAATGGTTCGTCTTTCTATTCACTCTCCTCCTGCTTAAAACTTTAACTCTCTTATGTGAGGATCAAACTCACTACTCAGTTGTAATAGGTTCTAGCGAGACAAGCTTGCTAACCATGACACCACGTCTAGGTGCCCTCGCGGGTCCTTGGACAAAGAGTGTAAGCAAAGGAAGATTGTTCACTTCCCAAAAATTTCTACACCGTCTCATAAGGCCACAACAATTTGATTTTGTTGATTGTAGTAGAGTCAGCTAGACACCGTCTCTCTCTCTCTCTCTCTCTCTCTCTGTCTCTCTTCTTAAACTGCCCATTTTAAATACTTATGCACTTATTATTGTTAGGTGTTCAACAGGGTCAGTATCCGGAGACTGACTTGGCCATGGAATTCTATTGATCCCATTTTATCTCAACCAATGTTGCGTTGCTTGAGCAGTGTGACATGCAGCTGAGATGTAACCAAGGCCAAAAGAATGGGGGGTACTCAGTGAGGATTGAACTCACTTGGCTTGCTAACCATTACACCAAATCGAGTTACCTCAAGAGTGGCTCAATTACAATGACCATAATCATGTTACCTCAAAAAGACTATCTCTCCAGACCTGAATCCGTTGGATTAATTCGTAAGTGCTGTAATTATGACGGAACTCAATCAACGCTCTCTTAACATTATAAAAATACGTTAGGTTTAACTGGCACAATGTCCGAAGTAGATAAATATAATCTGATTTGGGCATGTCAACGTTTCGAACCTCGTATCGAAGCAGTCATCGATGCTAAAAGTGGATTCATTAAGATGTGCCAAGAAGAGTATTGAAATTATTCATGGTGATTTTTTTTGCAAATAAACCTCCTCTTTTATAGTTTATGCGTCTTTTTCTAAATTCATGCTAATGTCCCCAAAGAACAGAGCTGCCCTGTAGATATTTACTGAAGCCCTATGATATTCAAACAAGGAGAATAGTGGTGGCATGTGGACTACGACTGGCGAAACAAGTTCTTAGTTCCACGGGTGTTTTTGCCAAGGTCATTAAAACGAGAAATGCGAAATAACGAAATGAGAGAGAGAGAGAGAGAGAGAGGGGGGGGAGAGGAGGGAAGATAGGTCGAAAATATAGGGAGATGGAAAGAGAGAAAGGAACAAAGAAGTGGGTAAGAGAGGGGGATAGAAGGGAGTGAGAATGATAGTGAGAGAAGGAGACAAAGTGGGATTCTGATATTTCTCTTATGCTTTCTTCGACATGCACTGTACCTTGTTTTTTTTCTCCCAGTGTAACTCCCTGCGCACTTGAGGTGAAATAATTATATATATATATATATATATATACACAAAAACAACCCCCCTAAAAAAACAAACAAAAAACTGTTAATCGTAGCGAAAACCTCATTCAATGATATTTTGCGGGGTTTGTTGTCTCTGAGCAAATTTCACATTTTTCCCATCTGATATTCACCCCCACCCCCAGTGAAGCTGGATATGGCACAAGGCGGATTTTTATGAGGGAGATTGGAGCCCTTAAACACGTGCAAAAGTTTCCCATAAACCCTGCATAAGCTTTGTGGGTCTCAGCAAGGACCACACTTTTTCGAACCTTGTGGACTGGCGCTACACGATCACACACAAAAACTACAAAATAACAGAAATCACATCACTTAAGCACTTTCAGCAATAGAAACAACTAAAATCGATATCACATGTAACTCAAAGAGAAAACGATGACATAATCAAGATATTGATGTTCAACACGACTTCAAATAATCTGTGTGCCTGTGTGAGTATTCTGACAGAGGATGGAAAGTGTGGCATTGAGAACCAAAGACACGTTGGTATGGCCAAAGACGCATGTCAAAAGCTAACCAGACTATTGAGAGACAGGAAATACTCAAAGCAAAGGAAAGATTACTGGGTTGTTAAGTGATATCTGTCCTTTTGTATGGACGATCTCATCAAAGATTAAGGAGAAGCTCGAGGCAGCAGAAATTTGGTTTTACAGAAGAATGCTGAGGATACCATGAACTCAGCACGTGAGCAACGATGTGGTGTTGGAGAGGATGCAAACGAGAAGAAAACTCGTCAGGAAGAGACATATGAGGTTCCTGTGACAAATAACGAGAAAGGAGGGCCTGGAGAATTTAATACTTACAGGGCAGATAGAAGGAAAGAGAAACAGGGTAAAGCAGCGCAAGAATTATTTGATAGGATTGAGCAAATGGATTGCGGAGCGGAGGTTGGGAGAGATGCTCAGAGGAAAAATATTGAGAGCGACAAGAGACAGAGCCAAGTGGAAGTCCATGATCGCCTACGTTCTGAAGGGACACGGTACACAAAGAAGAAGAAGAAGAAGAAGAAGAAGAAGAAGAAGAAGAAGAAGAAGAAGAAGATGCTTTTGTGTACACAGTGAATGCCAGTTCTGTTCTTCGCTATAAACAAGATTTATCGAGAATTTGTTATTATTGTGAAATATTTTTCTCAAATGTACAAATCTCATTAATAATGTACAAATGTAATAAATATTAAAGTTATTTCTCAAGACACCTGGACAGACTGTTTATAAAATGTGTCTAACAAGCAAATTAATGGACAAATAACTTGAATAAATATTATTGATATTGTCGTTGTGAAAGTGCAGTTATACAGGGCCAACAATGACGCGGCCCTCCATAGAAAAAATTACCTACGCATAGTCTAGAAACATGCAAAAAATATTTATCACACACACACACACACACACACACACACACACACACACACACACACACACACATATATATATATATATATATATATATATATATATATCATTTGTAAACGAGTTATTATGCGACTTACGTTTCTGCCATGTGGTGTCTTCAGGCAATTTGCAATAACTGATTTTACAGTTTCTTTTTTAAACGCTCATGTAACGGGGAATTTTTGAACGTGCAATTTTTGAAATTATAACGTTTTCCTCCATAGTTGTATGAACCTAATATATATTTTATGGTATGGTTACATTTAGTCATAATTTCTGTTCTTTCGTTCAGTAAGTAATTTTTATTTGGAAAAATATCATAGCTAATTTTTCTTCCAAGCACAGTATACATGTTTTGCCACCATTGTAAGGCTTGGTTGTTTTCACTATACTCGACGTTATGTCTGGGTCTTTTCCATATTTTAATTTCGATTTCCACACGTGGCTAACCAATTTTGTACAATTTTTAAGTTTTCTATTTTAAATGTAGACCTGAGATTGAACCATCTGGTCTTAAAAGTATCTTTGGTTGATCCCAGATATGTTTTTGTTTTGGCTATTTAAATCATGTACTCAGTATATATATATATATATATATATATATATATATATATATATATTTGAGTTTTGATAATGCTTAGTGCCAAGGTTTTTGTTTTTTCAGTGGTTTTTACTGATAAAATGTATTTTGGCAAGCAGATTTTTATCGTAAGGTGCTCAATATCAGGGTGGAGATAGAGCGTTGATAAGCACAAAATGGTTGTCACTTTAACTGAGCAGATTCATACCGACTTCGAAGTTTCGGGAGGACAACGTTATGATGTTCTTACACATCAAGAATGATTTGCATGCCCTGACGAGTGAGAACAGCATGAAACTGCCCAGTTAAAGTGACAACCACTATGTGCTTATGTATATATATATATATATATATATATATATATATATATATATATATAACTGTTCAAAACAATCTTCATTTTGCAATTTGATAAGAAGAAAGATTGAAGCAAATCAGTTTCTAGCTCAAAATTCGACCAGAAACATCATATCTCTCCAACTTCTGCTTAAAACCAGTAAACCAAACCCAGCCAAACGCCTTCCAAATATCTAGACCTACAACTCGAGATTCTCCAAGTTCTTAATAAACTTCCTTCCTGCAAAATCAATATATGGCGTTATGTACTCCCAAAGGAGTACCTTGATCGTTACGTCCCACACTTTGCTCAGTCATCGACACGGTGTGGACTGACATAACGATGTAGGTGCCTGTGTGGACATAGAATGTCACTTCTCAGTTATTCTATGAATGTCTCATGAGATTTATCGAGAATTCCTTGGTATTGTAAAAGTAGCCTTTCTTTTTTCAAATCTCATTAATAGTAGCAAATGTATTAAATATTAAGCAATTTTCTCATGTATTTGTGCAGTCTGTTCACAAAACATTTCTAAGAAATAAACCAATGTACAAACAAAATGTGTATATATATGATTGTTATCTATACTGTCGTTGTGAAACTGGAGTTGTAATTTGATATGTCGTAATTTGAACAGGACCGACAATGTTGCGGCCAACAATGGAAACACGTTCTTCTATGTTTGTCTGTCTCAATGTCTAAAGTTGTTGTTTGTGGTCTGTTGTTGCTTAATATACTGTCGCCTTTTAAGCTTAAAAATCTACGGTATGCTTGTTTAGCCTAAAACTTACAGTTCTTTATCGTTGTTAAGTGTGGCAAAAACCTCAATCATTGTTACTTTTTGCGGTTTGTTATGTCTGAGAACGTTCCCATTGCTTTTTTGCTTTAAACCAATCTGAACTGTGGATGTTTCATAGTAACGCTATAGTTTTGGGAGAAAACCAATAGTTTTTGTTTTACAGTTAATGTACGATCTTAACGATCGTACATTAACTGTAAAACAAAAACTGTGATTATGTTTGGTTTGCAATCACACTCCAACCAACACGCCTTAAAATATGTCTTATAATATGCATATATATCTATAATCTTGAATTTGTCAGATTTGAAAAAGAAAAGTCATAAGGAGATATATACTGCCGTTCTTCTAAAACAAGATTCTTCCATTGTATGCGTGTTGGGCCGACCTTTGCAAGTTTTCCAAAATATGGGCTCTTCGCAGAAGCCCTTTTCATTTGGTTACTTGAAAAGATGAAATACCAAGTTTCATTTGGTTACTTATCAAGATGAAATTAGAAAAAGACGACGTACAGAAGATGCAGGGTGTTTGGGAAATTACTGTGAGGTTATCTTGTATGTTTTATATTTCTGATTCCACTCCAATATGGTCTTAAAAGTAGTGCTTATAATTTTCATTCATATTTTCCACCTGTATTTTATATCGAAACATGGCTGTTAATAAAAAATATAGGTGCATAGTAACTTTCTAAAAAGAAAGTTATTATGCATTTATATATTTTATAGAGCATGCAACAGAATCAGGCCAGAAACTGCATATTTATCAAGAACACTGTAAATTATTACCCTAACACATTTTGAAAGAAAAAAATGACCAGTAATAAATTTTTAAATACAAAACTAAAAACTTCTTCAGTTTTCTAAAATAAAAGAAAATAATTTTTTCATCAAAATTTGACAATATCAACCTTCTCACCATAATCGAACATTAAAAAAAAATCTTTAAAACCCCACTTTTTTTGGCATTAAATAATCTGCAGAGGTTGATATATCGTTAAGCAAAACTCAAATTCAAAAATTAAAATTTACAGAACCTTCATTGGGTTTGGTCAAGAACCACCAGATGAATAGCAGGAGTTCCAGAACAGATAGGGAAGCAGCATCCAAATCAAATCGGGGTCACCAGTGTAGTAGGGAGATGTTTAAATGTTTATTAAATTGTCCTTGTGCCAAACATAACCGAACTCCCTACAACTTAACGTTTATCCGTAATCATCAGAAGGTGAATTTGTAGAAGGTTGGAATGTGGAAGAATAGAAGTGTTTCCCTTGAAAAATAAGTGAAATTTTATTAACAGAACAGAATAACATGAATTTATAGAAATCAAATGTACAAAGAGAAAATGTAGTACGGAGTTAAATGTTCCAAGAGAAACAGTAGCAAGGAATTAAGTGTATTCAGAGCTTGTAGTCGTAAGTAGCAGAATGTATATTGTTAGGGCGCCGCTCCTATTTGACTACAAATGGACTGTTGCCATTGCTATATATAGCAATGGTGGATTCTCTACAAGAGAGTCGTAGAGAGTTACTAGACTGACGACTCTACGACACTGTCAGCTCTCTGCCTTCGGGTAGAGGGCGCTCTCTGCTTCCGAGCAGAGAGCAATAACCCAGTCGTGGTTTCCGCCGAAGGGTAGAACCACGACTGGGGAAAAATAGACAGACATTTTTTGGCCCGGCGATATGGCCGGGAATACCCACTATAAAATGACCATGTGTCATATCCAGCCTAGCGTGGGAAGGCTAGTAAATACAGTCGTAGAGAGTCACTAGACTGACGACTGTACGACACTGTCAGCCCTCTGCCTTCGGGTAGAGGGCGCTCTCTGCTTCCGAGCAGAGAGCAATAACCCAGTCGTGGTTCCGCCGAAGGGTAGAACCACGACTGGGCAAAAATAGACAGACATTTTTTGGCCCGGCTATATGGCCGGGAATACCCACAATAAAATGACCATGTGTCACATCCAGCCTTGCGTGGGAAGGCTAGTAAATACAGTCGTAGAGAGTCACTTGAGAGTCTCTAATGAGTTACTGAAGAGTCAGTGCGAGTCAGTGAAGAGTTAGTCACACTTCCGGTGGCGTACCGGAAGTAATCACGTATACACACGTCTTACGACGGATTGGACTCTTGTATCTTTCTACTGTAAATATTACTAATCACTTCTGTACATACTAACCGTCTTTCCGCGGAATACAACTTATATTCTGATTCTGTTGCTGAGTTATTCATTTATACTTGGCGACATAACATATATGTAGAAAGATTAACAGATTATTAATAAAGTCTGTGGTCTTTCCTTTTTTTAATGGCAGGCGAGAAAGGGAAAAGGAAGGTGAAGCAATAAAAGAAATTGTACTTATCGGACGTCAATTTTTCGGAGTCAGTTTAAGTATCTTGTTGTTGTTGTCGTCGTCTTCTTTGTTGACTGAGAGAATGTTAAGCATAGAAAAGAAGAAGTAAAGGAATATAGGACGAGTGAAGAAGAAGAACGAATGTGTGACGGGATTTTATGTGTCCGGGTCAGAGGCTTGAAGTTTCCTTTGTCACATGCTGCTGGTGTATGGTATCGCTGCTTCCATCTCAC
This sequence comes from Ascarosepion bandense, assembly GCA_037127315.1. Taxonomy (NCBI): domain Eukaryota; kingdom Metazoa; phylum Mollusca; class Cephalopoda; order Sepiida; family Sepiidae; genus Ascarosepion; species Ascarosepion bandense. Next base: position 9,478,429 of record JBBBDQ010001908.1, read on the forward strand.
TGACTGATTCTGACTTTCTTTTTGTTTTTGTTTTTATAGTCATTTTTTTTTCACACTGGATTGTTAACTTTTCACGCAGTTTTTCAAATCGCTTCCTTTCATTGGTTAGAAAATTAATTTAATATCGGATCGTGAAATCTGGCTTTGTCTTTTTCTTTCAGTACGGGGCCAATTCTTTTCCTATTCGTCAAAATTAGGATTTCACGTCATTGTGAATTTTTTGTAAACGTAAAGAAGAGAATTTAATTTTTAATTCCCTAGAATTGTAATTTTTAATTCCCTATCCACCACACTTGTTATTGCCAAGTTTTTCGAAAGGTTTTCAAGGATGCTAATTCAATGAAATGCTCCTCAGCCACTCCAGATATTAACCCAATAGAAGATATGTAGTTTATCATTAAAAGAGGTGTGTGTAAAAACGGAAAGTAATATTCACATTGTTGGGAAGCAACGAAAACTGCTACAAATAATGTTATTAATCAATTTTACTGAGATAATATTGTCTTACGTAATCAGATTTGCCATCGTGTATGTCATAAAGAGAACTGTTATCTGTTTGATGAAAAGTTATCTATATTTCATCGCGTCCACATAGCTGCCAAATGTAACACAAGGTCGAGCTTTAAAGTGGATTTGACGGTAATACAGAAGAAAAAATGCCCAAGCTATCTCGGAACTATTTGTAAGAGTTAAATGTTCAATGAGAAGTAGTAGTAAGTAGCGAATATATTATATAGAAAGATTAACAGGTTACTAATAAAGTCTGTGTTCCTTTCCTTTTTTATGGTCGACGAGAAAGAGAAAAGGAAAGTGAAACAATAAAGGAAATTGTATTTATCGGACGTTAATTTTAGGAATCAGTTGAAGTATTTTGTTGTTGTTATTGTCGTCGTCTTCTTTGTCGACTGCGGAAATGTTGAAGATGGAGAAGAAGAGGTAAAAAAAATAGCACGAGTGAAGAAGGAGAACAAATGTGTGACGAGACTTTACATCCGGGTCAGACTTGAAGTTTCTTTTGTTACATGTTGCTGGTGTATGATATCGCTGCTTCCATCTCACTGACTGATTTTGACTTTCTTTGTGTTTTTATAGCCATTTTGTTTTTTCACACTGGATTGCTAACTTTTCTCTCAGTTTTGCAAATTCTTGGTTAGAAAATTAATCTAATATCGGATCACGAAATCCGGCTTCGTCCTTTTCTTTCAGTCCAGGGTCAACCCTTTTTCTATTTATCAAAATTAGGATTTCGCACGTAATTGTGAATTTTTGTAAAAGTGAAGAAGAGAAGAGAGTTGCTTTTAATTTCGTATTCACTACAGTAGATTTGTAAATGTGCAAGATGGACTCAGACGATTAGCATTTTTTGGCACGAACCATTGACACACTTTACTTGCACTAGTATTAATATTTCACTTCAGTAGAACTTTTACTAAGTTTTATTTAATTTTATTTTCAGTTTTAAATAAAAACAGTACTCTTTCTTAAAATTTAAAGAAAAAATTTAATTCAATGTCGATGCAAAGCTGCTAAATTTGTGTAAAGAGGACGAATTTCATTAACGCCAACACAGGCGTCATGACATTTCTCTTGGGAACGTATGTTTACAAAATGGCTAATTTAATCTCTTACGAATATTCATAGAATGACATATATGTCATGAAAAATCTATTCAAATATAAAGGAGAAAAAGTAAAATATAAATTTTAGAATTTGAGCAAAAATTCTGGCCAACGAAAGATTAAAAATATATAAAAGATGAAGAATACTTGCCACTCATATTTGATTTACAAAGTAAAAAAAAATATATTTAAATATTAATACTGTTGTCTGATATATTTGGAATTAAAGCGGATATTGCTTTTTTTTCCTTTTTTATTACGCAGGTCCAGTACAAGTATAGTAATAATTACACTGCGTTGAAAGTAAGATATAAGAAAATAATAGCAATTTTAGATATATAATATCAATGCACTCTAGTGAGGCACTTGACTATAATTTGGCTTTCCAGTAAAGTTTGATCTTCAAGCATTTAAATGAAATTTCAAACGTTATCTTCCATTTTCTTAATTCCCGTTCTTTTATTGTTCTCTCAGTAATTATTTATTTTCTCATAGTCTTTCAAGTCTTAGTGGATTTATTGCCTTTCTTGGAGCGAAATATTTTTTTTTAAATTTCGAGATTCTCGACAAAATCAAAAGAAGTGCCATTAATGCTATCGGTCCTGGCGTTATATCTCGGCTTCATTCGCTTTCTCACCGCTATGACGTGGCTCCCTTCTGTTGTTTCTCTTATTATTTTCAAGGCGATTGTTCTAATGAGCTCCCCTTCTGTTCCTTAATACTATATAGGTGGTAGGGTCTCTTCATTTTATTGTTGAAATGTTGAAATAGTCTCAAATAGGTTCTGGCAACCAAATCTTCTCGTATGAATTTGCTCGTAAACCCTGCGAAACTGTTGCTATTGACAAGAGAAGGGACGGGGACGAGGATGTTTTTTCCCTTTTTAATTTTGAATATACTTTGTTGATAATAATGTTTCTTATCAACTATGTTTTATACTGCTGACGATTAGTTTTCTGGCGAAGTGTCGGCCGAAAAGTGCCTAAAATTCCTCCTCTTTTTTTAAACGAGTTGAATCCATTGTATTCACTTACGCGCAAATACCCTTGGGAAAGGTATTAATCCGTCTTTTCCCTCCAGTTATGGGTTAAATAATAGGACAGATTGGGTTCTATAGCCTTGGGTGGTAACCAGTCTACCGCAGAAAGCAATGGCAACCTACTGCGGGATAATCTTCTGCCCAGTCAGTCATGTCTCTTTCGAGACATGATCGCCCAAGCGTGTATCACGTATGGCACTTAACTGACTGACTTTTGTATCTATTTTAATAATAAAGAGAAAACTTATACTTAAATCAATTTTGTCTTGGTGTGGTAGTAAAAAGAACCTCTTTATATATATATATAAATTCAGGAAAAAACAAGACTCTGTAAACCGTTCTATGACATATGCCCTCTTTGCCTGAATTAAAAGCTGCTGATTATAAGGTTATCTAAAAATAAAGTACTACTAAACCATAGAAATGAATTGACAGTATTATGTAAAGCTGCAAATATTTCGCTTTAAAATTTAATTAATTACAAGATTCATCTATAACTTATGCTCCAATATTATTTAAATAGTTCAACCAGATTCCTACTTTTTATTGAGTAACATTGACACCCACAATCATATTGTTTAACTTCCTCCAACCACTCTTTCTTAATTTTCTTAATAACTATTCATGTTTGCTATAATAAATCATTTTCACCATTTATTTTAAAAAATCACCTGAAGAAGGACAATATTGTTCTGAAACATGAAAAGTTTTGTGTAGTGACATATTGCTCTTATAAGCCATTGTAATAACAAAATTACAATATATATATATATATATATATATATATATATATATATATATATATATATATATATATATAGTCATCAGCAGACAGATCGGTTTCGCTGTCGCATTGGCGTCAGTCGGCGATTCTACCTCTGGGCGTTCAGTAGAAGAAGGCAGACTTTTAGCATGTATATTGTCATTATACACGCCCAATAGCCAGAGTGATCTAATTCATTATGGAAAGAGCGATGCGTGCATGCGAGAGTAGCTACTGTTTTTCAAAGTCTACCATTCTTCCAGAGTGCTCAATCAGGGTGTGAGAGCGTATATATATATATATATATATATGTATAATTTTTTTCTGATTATATAATGTATGAACGTCAGTATTTAAAAAATCGACACGTTTATATACAAAAAAAATCGAAATTTAAAAATGAATTGGTTAATTGAATTTTACTGAGCTTTCTTTCTTATGATTCGTAAATACATTTTTTATTTAATAATAGTATAACTTAAATGCTATAAATTAATACAGGATTTTCAAAGATTCAAAGTTTATAAAGAATAAAATAAAAAAATAATTAAAATAATTACTGGAAAAATTCATTATCCACCGAGAAAATGTTTTTCTTAAGACAATAACGTCTGTCATATATTTTATTTATAGAAGCAATTAAAAACGTTTTTAAATTAAATTATGTCTTAGTTTTATTGCATTTTTTTTTTTGCTTTATAGTCCAGAGCAGATTTTCGGTAAGTTCTAATTCGCAAAGTTTTGTGTCTGATTCAATCAGTTAAGTGCCGTACATAATACATGCATGAGGTTTGATTCCGGTTTCAGACCACTGTCAAGACTTCACCACTAGGAACTCTGGTGAATAGGGTTACCACATCTAAGCTTACAATCCGATTGTTATGGATGGGACCCTTTTGGATCAGTTTCAATAGGCGTTCTTACTTAGAATAATGACTTCCCTGTTTGTTGGGTGACTAGTATTCTTTTCAACGAGTATTATACTGAGACCCAGAAGGTGACTATTGGTCCCAATGGAATATTATGGCGTGACGTTAAGCCAGTTTTCTATACTTATTTAGCACTAAGTAGTCCTTGTTCATATTTAGGATTTGTAACAGCTAAAATTGTGTACAAAGTATTTAGGTTTCAGCATTCAGTCAGTTAAGTGCCATACGTGATACATGCATTGGACGATCATGTCTCGAAAGAGACAAGACTAACTTAGAAGAAGATTTTTCTGTAGTATGCTGCCATTAATTTCTGTGGTGGACTGATTGCCAATCTATACAACTCAATCTGTCTTTTTATTTAACCAGTGAAAGTAGCAGTGGAGAGTGACAAGAAGGGACTACAAATAAACTTTAAGAAAACTGAGTGCATGGTCATCAGCAAAAGATACAACCCAAAATGCCAAATACAGGTGGAGAATAACAGAATCAAACAAGTACAAGAATTTGAGTACCTAGGAAGTGTTCTAACAGGAAATGGAAGGTGCGACACGGAGATCCGAAGGCGAATTGGCATGGCAAAGAACGCGTTCCAGAAGATGAGCAAAATACTAACACACAGGAAAATCTCAATAGAAACGAAGAAAAGAGTTCTAGACTGCTACGTGATGTCAGTTCTTCAATACGGCTGTGAATGCTGGACAATATCATCGAAAATGAGGACAAAACTGGAAGCGGCCGAAATGTGGTTCTACAGAAGGATGCTACGGATATCGTGGACTGAGCATACAAGCAACGACGAGGTGTTAGAAAGAATGGCAACAAAAAGGAAATTGATGCTGAGCATCAGGAAGAGACAACTGAAGTTCCTGGGACATGCAATGAGGAAGGAGAGCCTGGAGAACCTGATACTGACTGGACAGATAGAAGGAAGGAGAGACAGAGGAAGGCAGCGGATAACATATTTGCAGGGACTGATCAGGTGGATGACGGAACGGGGGTTGCCAGGAGCAACAGGAGCAAACATACTAAGAGCCACAAGGAATAGGGAGACGTGGAGAGCCATGATCGCCTACGTCCTGAAGGGACAGGGCACATAGAAGAAGAAGAAGAAGCCTGATAGGGAAGACACGGTTTAAAATCTTTCCCAAGGGTATTGGGAAATGCAACAAATTCAACTGGAATTCGAACTCGGCTCTTGTATTTCTCATTCTGAACTGATATCTAGTGTACCACAACACAACGATTAGAAAATTAAGATCAATGAAAATCAATCTTAAAATGTAAAAGATATTTTTACAATGCTTTTTATAAAAAACAAATATTTAACAAATAATACAATTCATTTCTAAATAAGTCCTGTAAGTTTCAATAAAATCCGACAATACTTTTATAAGCACTTCGAAATCAGTTTGTTTTTCACCTAAAAAAAAAAGGAAAAAAATTCTCGTATAAATTTAAGATCCCGCGTTGACGAAAAAAAAATAAACAAACAAACAGTTTTTAACTAAAGTTTCAAAGGTTTTTAAAAGGAAAAAAATACATCAAATATCCTTTGATCTTTTTTCAAAAGAATAACATAAATATTTTGACGAAAAAGTTTTTATTATCTTTTGAGCATTTTTTTATCATGTATCCTCTTTTACCTGGGTGCCTAAATAAACTGTATCAACAATCACCATCTCATAACTTGATCTATTGCAGTTCCTGGTTGAAGCCTGGACTCAGTTGTAAAACGTACAAGCATATTCCAAACATAAAAATAATAGTAACTATCCTGATGTTCTAATAGGCATCACTATCATCTTTTCAGAACTTAATTGATTGGGGCTGTTAACAGATTATGTTTTGTCATGATCAGTTATGAATGTGCTAGAGTAAATATCCGTTAAGTTCTACTGATTTGCTTGTTAGTTGCCTGGTTACAACCAGTTGGGCATGGTCCTCGGAGCTGATGCACTGTGTATGAGCACTGTACATAAGCCTGAGTATTTGTTGGCTATAGTCGCAATTTGTTTTTTTGAAGGCTGAGTTAGCCAAGGCAACCTGAGGGTCACATCTAGATACCCGGGAACATTCTAAATCGGAAACTAGTTTACCTGACCAGGAGGCAGCATTTCTAACGGGCCGAACCGGCAAGGTTATTGATTTGGTTTAGCAGTATATCGAACTTTATGAGTTATCTAATACTGAAACCGGATGTGCGTTGTGGTGCAATGGATAGCGACTCGGAACGACAAATCGGGGAGCCGAGTCCAAATTCCAGTTGAACTCCTTGCATTCACTTACGCACAAATACCCTTAGGAAGGTTATTAATCAGCCTCTTCCCTCCAGTTATGGGTTAAATAATAGAACAAACTGGGTTCTATAGCCTTGGCTGGCAACCAGTCTACCGCAGAAAGCAATGGCAACTTACTGCGGAATAATCAGTCAGTAATGTCTCTTTCGAGACATGATCGCCCAAAGAGTGTATCATGTATGGTACTTGACTGACTGAATGCTGAAATTTAAATATTTTGTACACAATTTTAGCTGTCACAGATCCTAAATATGAATAAGGACTACTTCGTACTAAATAGGTATAGAAAATTGGCTCAACGTTACACCAAGGCGCCATAAATATGGTCAACCCATGTTATTCTAGTGAAACCAATAGTCACCTTCTGGGTCTCAGTATAGTACTTGTTGAACAGATTAGTCCTCATCCTAAGTCAGAACGCCTATTGAATCAAAACATGAGCAACAACAGCCGTGGTAGAGGCCGCCTAATCAGCAGCGAAGATTAGGATCAAAGCATTAAATTGTGGGACTAGTGGCGAAATGCGTTGGTTTGTGGTTGCGAGTTCAATCCCTTGATCGGGCAGTGTGTATCAGCATTCAGTAGAAACCGGCGAGCAATTGAACAGCGCTAAATAAACTAAGAAGTAGATATTCCCAGAGGTGAGCAGTAGACTGGTTGCCAGCCATGGCTAGAGAACCCAATCTGTCCTGTTATTTAACCCATAACTGGGGGGAAGAGACGGATTAATACTTTTCTCAAGGGTATTTGCGCGTAAGTGAATGCGAGGAATTCAACTGGCATTTGAGATCGGCTCTTCGATTTCTCGCTCCGAGCCAATATCCACTGCACCACAACACATTCCTGTAAGTTACCGAAATCAATAAACACCTGAGTAAGGCCGGATAGCACAACTGTCGAAACGTTGTGATAAAATCAACAAAGATGTGGACAATAAAAATTGTTCATTGTTTTCGATAAGTACGTTTTTGAGTGTTACAAGTCATAAGAATTAACCCATAGCTGGTAAAATAGTTAACGGCTATATCGTGTTGAATACACCGATTCCCGTCCGATCACCGAAGTTAAGCAACATCGATCCTAGTCAGTACTTAAATGGGTGACCATTTGGGAATGCCAGGTGCTGTAAATGTAAGGACCAAGAATGGTCCAACGGTCCTCCAGGTTTGGGGGTTGGATGCAGGGCTAACCCCCTTGCTCCGTAAAAAATAGTTTGTTACAGAAACAGCAACAAAAAGTTGCTGCCCTATGCACTATCTGGGTGTGATGGATAAATGGTGATGATGATAATAGCTGGGAAAATAGTTCGACTCATGCCATTCCTAAGGGTAGTTGCCCAAAAGTGAATTTAACGAACCCAACTAGAATTGGAACTCAGCACTCCGATTCAAGCCATTATCCGTTATAGCACCAACAGATCTAAAGTGACAGCACACCAACAGATCTAAAGTGACAGCACTTGGTATTCACAGGAAGTCACCGATCGAGGTACTGACGAGGTTCGATATTGCTTAACTTCGTTGATCTTACGGGAACCTGTGCTTCAACGTGATATTGCTGTAAGCCCTTGCAAGGTCATGCGATGCAGTTTCGCTCACATTTGCCTGCTGTGCAGGAAAATGAGGCTGTATCAAACGTTGGTTTAGTTGAGAAGAATATATTATTATTTAAGAAGAGTATATTAGGATTTTGCTGAGCTCATGTAAGTGCCTTTGTTAGTATCAAGACACTACAGAAGTTGATCTATCATTAGAAAAAAAATTATGTATTTGTTCTCATCTTAAGTAAAATCGTTTCCTTGTTAGAAATATTCATTTTAAGGTTGGGTCACTATGTCGATCCAGAATGTTTTTTCCGCCTGAATCCATCCTGCATATATACAAGTCAACCATCCGCCCGTGCATGGAGTACTGCTGCCATTTATGGTTAGCCCCCCCTGGCGTTCTCCTCAGTGTTCTCGACAGGCTCCAAAGGAGAATCAGTAATGTGATAGGTACTGATCTGGCGGCTCGTCTGCAGCCACTTCCCCACCGTCAAAATGTGGCCTCCCTTTGTCTGTTCTATAAATACTTTCATGGCTTCTGCTCGGACGAACTTAAATCACTGGTGCCTCCTCAACAGGTGTTTACTCGTGCAACCAGACTGGCAACTGGGTCCCACCCATTCACTGTCAGATTAGCCAAATGCAGACGACAATTCTACTCCTACAGCTTCTTCTCTCGCACTTCCCGCCTGTGGAACTTGCTCCCATATTCTTGCTTTCCTGACGGCTACAACCTCCAGAAATTTAAATGCAATATCAATACTCATCTATTAACCACTGGACTCTAGCTCTCTCTCCACCCCCGTATATCCTTCCCTTTCTCTCCACATATGTATCTGTCATCGCACCTGCATTCTCAGCTTTCTATTGCTCCTTTCTAACTAGTTTGTACTCCTCACTCTTTTCTAATTAATCTTTTTACAGTTATGTAGCCCCCCGCTCATCAGTGGCATTTCTGCCTTGCTAGGGGGTGAAATTTTTTTTTTTTTAATCGTATCACCCCGAGCAAGGCAGTAACGCCACTGATGTTCAGAGGGCTACGTAATAGTGAAAAGATTGGAAAAGATAAAGCCGGAAACCACATCCTAAACAGGGAACAAGGGATGAGCCTCTTAACCTGTTCAATAGACATGGGTGGAGTGTGAACCGGGCGAAATGATTTAAAAAAAAAGAAATAATTACTTTATGTTGCAAGCGAAACACGGTAATAAAAAAGATGAAGAAAGTAAAAAAAAAAAGAAAAAAGAAGAACCTCAGACTCCCGTTGTCCTGTAATACTTGTTATATTGATATATACTAAATATAGAAAATATTTAGGGACAAGTTTAGTGTAAAAATGTGAGAAAGAACACGTGGAAGTGGGGAAGTGGGAGTGGAAAGGGGAAAGAAAAGAAGAAAAAGAAGAGGGTAAAGTAGTTCGCGAAGAAGAAAATGAAATAAAACGAAGAAGGTTTTAAAGATGAAATTGAAGATTCGAAGGAAAATATATGAAGAATTAAATATAATATAAAAAGATGAAGAGACCTGATGAGGATAAATGTTGTAGCGAATATTCGTCGCCAATTTGTTGTTGCATCTTTGGATTCGGAAGTAAGACACGGAAACAAGAAAGTAGATTCAAACAAATGCATTAGAATAGCAGAACAATATATCCAATAGTAAGTGTTAGTAATCAGCAAGTAGAAGCGTAGTCCCAACGGTGTAGTTACGTTGCTTCTCGCCTGCCTTACGACTGCGTCACAGCTGCGTCCACGAAAGTCACTCAAGTTAGCATTTATTGATGGAGGAAGAGCTCTTGTAGATAAGGCATATGAGAAATATGAAGGAGAAAAAAGAAAAAGAAGAAGCAACACTGAAGAAAAAGAGCAAGAACGAAAGAAGAGGTTGAATAAGATGGACATAAAAAGAAGAACAACAAACTTGCTGAAGAAAAAAAAGAATGACAAAAGAAGAAAAAATAAATGGAGAAAAAGACAAAACAACACTGAAGAAAAGAAGAAAGAAATAAAGAGAATCTTGAATGAGATGGTATCTAAGAAGAATAAAGTTGGTGAAGAGAAATATTGTTATGGTGCCCTATCTACATTGGAATGAACTCTTCCTCCTTTATAAATACTAACCTGCGGGACTTTCTAAGTGAGGCAGCCGAGAGGCAGTGTAACTTATGTGCTGACTAATAACACTCTTATTTTGTATGTTCTGTTATTCTAAACACTGGTTCAACCTACCTTCTTCTTTTCGTGTCTTTCTTCCTGGCCCTGACAGGCCCCAACAAATATGAAGGTTAAAAGAAGAAAAAAGGAAATGGAGAAGAAAAAAAAAACAATGTTAAAAAAGGAAAAAAAAAAAGAATGACTTGAATAAGAAGGAACGAAAGAGAAAAAAAGAGAACGAAAGAGAAAAAATATACTGAAGAGAAATAAGAAAAAAATGAAATAAAGAAAGGTAAGAAATTAACAAAGAAGAAAAAGCGGAAGTAAAGAAGGACTTTAATAAGAATTACTCAAAAAGGAGAAGAAAAATCGTGCTGAAGAGAAATAAAAAAGGCGAAAAAGAAATAAGGAACTGACGAAAAAGAACAAACAGTGAAGAAAAAGAGGAAAAAGAAAAGAAGGAGTTGAATAAAAATAACTCGAAAGAAGAAAAATGAAAAACTTGCTGAAGTGAAATAAGAAGGATAAAAAAGAAAAAAGTAAATGAAGAAAAAGAAGCCACATTGAAGAAAAAGAGGAACGAAAAAAAAACCTTAATAAGAAGGACACAAGTATGAGAAAGATAAAGATGTAGAAAAATTTGCGGAAGAAAAATAGGGAGGACGAAAGATTAAAAATGAAAAATAAGAAAAAAAGAAACGCCTTACTGAAGGAAAATAGAAAGAACAGAAGAATGTCTTTAATGGACGAAGAAGAAAAAGAAGAAAAAGAAGAAAAAGAAGAAGAAAAACAGAAGAAGAAGTTGTTAAAAAGAAGAAAAGGAAGTGGAAGATGTTAAGAAGAAAAAGATGTTAAGAAAGCGTTAATAGGTTTTAATGTCCGGTATACATGAAAAAAAAATTCAGTACCTTTTTGTGTCTAACACTACAACGTCTTAGATGCAAGCAATTATCCGAGGAAGAAAAAAAATGCAGACGGGAATGCGACATAGTCCTCACGATCTGTGTAGACATCGTTGCAAGACGTGAGAGACTCGTAGAGTAACAAACAAGAAAGCAAATAACATTTTGTTTCCGATTTGACCGGGGCGTGTGGAGACCTTACTGGAATGATTGTTGTGAATCAAAACTTGTACACGCTATTCTTTCGTGACTAAATCATTGCGCACGACAAACGAGGAAAAAGATTCGATTGGTTATTTGGGGAAGGAACGCGACCTCCAAAGAAGCTAGGAATTGATAAGAAAACAAAAAAAAAAAATGTAGCGGGCATATGGAAGGGTCTAGGAGAAAATGTCAGTGGAAATACTTGATTAGTCAGTTTGTTTTATATTTTTATATCTTGAATAAATTGAGAAAACTTGATAGATGAGAACAAATTGAGATAAATAGATAGATAGATTTTATTTAAAACCAGTAGATAGGATAGGCTAGCCAGACTCTGCCGCAAATATCTGCCCAGTCATGTTTGTGTTTGGTCAACACTCAAAAATCCCACATGTAGTTTATACTGCTGAGTCGACAATAGTTACTTTTCCTGGGAGACAGGACATAAGGATCAACAGTTTGAACGACCCCAGCACGCACAAAGCACGATATATATATATATATATATAGGAGCATAGAAAGATAGACAGATATGAAGGAATATAGAAAGTAGACAGATATGAAGGAACATAGATAGATAGATAGATAGATAGATAGATAGATAGATAGATAGATAGATAGATAGATAGATAATGAACAGACCGAGATAGATAGATAGATAGATAGATAGATAGATAGATAGATAGATAGATAGATAGATAGATAGATTATAGCATAAAATAATTAAATAGATCGATAGAAAAAGGTAGGATATATAAAATCATATAATTATATGATTTTCTTATGCTGCACAACATTTACTGTATTGAACACTGTTTATAAAAAATAAAAGCCAGGGAACTCAGAATCGTAAAACCTTGGGTCCTTTTTACCTGTATATATATATAGTCATCCGCAGACAGACCTGTTTCACAGATCATCAGTACGGTTAGAATCCGATTGCTTTTAACTCAGGATCGAAACCCGGCCGCATTGGCGTTAGTCGGCGATTCTACCTCTGGGCTATGGGCGCTCGGTAGAAGAAGGCAGACTTTTTAACGCGTATATTATCATTATACACGCCCAACAGCCAGAGTGCTCTAATTCATTATTGAATGAGCGATAAGTACATACCAGAGTAGCTACTGTTTTTCAAAGTCTCCCATTCTTCCAGAGTGCTCAATCAGGGTATGAGAGCGTAAATAGATTGTATATATATATATATATATATATATATATATATATTAAATCTAAAAAAGAAAAAGTATATAGGTGAAATCGCAAAAACCAGATCCTATTCTGGACGACAAATTAAAAAGGTTTTTTTTCTTCTTTAACCCCCACTTTTTTTTAACCCCCATCTTTTTAAAATTTAAACTTCCAGTGTATGGATATGTTTTTGGCTTCTTTCCGGTATGTGAATTTTTGTACCATATTTGAAATATTTTTTTTTGTTTTTGGTCGTCGGAATTTTATTTGATATATATATATATATATATATATATATATATATATATATATATTGTCAGTAGACATCCGCAGCCAGTCTGTTTCGCTGTATCACAGCTCATCAGTACGGTTAGATACCCGATTGCTTCTAGCCAGGATTGAAACCCGACCGAATTGACATCAGTCAGCTATTCTACCTTCCTCGGTAGTTGAAAGCGGGCTGTAGCGACTTATATACAATGTATACACCCACCAGTAGCCGAGAGCGTTCATATTCATTACTGAATGATTGAGAAAGAGAGAGAGAGAGGTGAGAGAGAGAGAGAGAGAAGAGGGGAGGGAGAGAGAGAGAGGGAGGGGGTTGTGAAGCCTTCATTTTGATTCTGATACTTTGCTTTGCGTGGGGTAGAATGAGAAATCGGTGGGCCAATTTCGAATTCCCATAAAATCTGTTTCACTAACTCATAAATATCTTTGAAAAAGTTAAGAACTCATTTTCATATCCCCAACTGCATGTTAAACATGAGAAGTTTTATCTGTAAACATCATTGTTATTTTAAAACAATGTTAGCACAATATTCACCCGCAATATAAAAAAAAGAATCTTATATGTCGAAATATGTTTCGGTTTTAAAAACCCACAAAGGATTGCTAAGCCGAAAAAATCATTACTATGTTTATATATTAGTATGCTTAACCCTCTAGGGCCATTCGTATCATATTTGATACAGTATGAAAACAAGCCTTGAAAGAAATATTTTCCTGAAAAATTTTTTAAGAGAAATATTTTATAAATTTCAAATGAAAGCAGTACTGACTGCTCAGTCAATGAATACCAAATGTTTCCTTATAGGGAAATACCAAATGTTTCCTTATAGGGAAATACTGTATCAAATATGATACGAATGGCCCTAGAGGGTTAATAGATAGATAGATAGATAAACAGACTGAGATTAACCCTCTAGGGCCATTCGTATCATATTTGATACAGTATGAAAACAAGCCTTGAAAGAAATATTTTCCTGAAAAATTTTTTGAGAGAAATATTTTATAAATTTCAAATGAAAGCAATACTGACTGTTCAGTCAATGAATACCAAATGTTTCCTTATAGGGAAATACCAAATGTTTCCTTATAGGGAAATACTGTATCAAATATGATACGAATGGCCCTAGAGGGTTAATAGATAGGTAGATAGATAAACAGACTGAGATTAACCCTCTAGGGCCATTCGTATCATATTTGATACAGTATGAAAACAAGCCTTGAAAGAAATATTTTCCTGAAAAATTTTTTAAGAGAAATATTTTATAAATTTCAAATGAAAGCAGTACTGACTGCTCAGTCAATGAATACCAAATGTTTCCTTATAGGGAAATACCAAATGTTTCCTTATAGGGAAATACTGTATCAAATATGATACGAATGGCCCTAGAGGGTTAATAGATAGATAGATAGATAGATAGATAGATAGATAAACAGACTGAGATTAACCCTCTAGGGCCATTCGTATCATATTTGATACAGTATGAAAACAAGCCTTGAAAGAAATATTTTCCTGAAAAATTTTTTAAGAGAAATATTTTATAAATTTCAAATGAAAGCAGAACTGACTGCTCAGTCAATGAATACCAAATGTTTCCTTATAGGGAAATACCAAATGTTTCCTTATAGGGAAATACTGTATCAAATATGATACGAATGGCCCTAGAGGGTTAATAGATAGGTAGATAGATAAACAGACTGAGATTAACCCTCTAGGGCCATTCGTATCATATTTGATACAGTATGAAAACAAGCCTTGAAAGAAATATTTTCCTGAAAAATTTTTTAAGAGAAATATTTTATAAATTTCAAATGAAAGCAGTACTGACTGCTCAGTCAATGAATACCAAATGTTTCCTTATAGGGAAATACCAAATGTTTCCTTATAGGGAAATACTGTATCAAATATGATACGAATGGCCCTAGAGGGTTAATCTACTGAAATTTGCCAGCCAATAATTGCTTACTGTTTAATGGGTTTATATCAGTCATTGTTTCCTTATAAGCAAACAGCTAATATTACCATTACAAGTTGGACAACTGGAGTCTTTTCTTAACCTTCTAGCGAAATAAATTACTGATATAGTAAAAGAGGCGTAAACCAGCCTAGTGGTGAGGGATAGGTATGTTATACCTCGAGGTATAAAATATGGTAACCCCAATAATGCCTTAGAAGTTCTTCTAGACAAGACTAAACTATACCTGGCCCCTTGTAGCTCTTAACACTCTTCCTCTTATTACCTCTCCAAAACCCTGCCCCGCCATCTATTTGCTCAAGCCCATCAAATATATCACACGTTGCTTTCTCCTGTCTCTCTTTCCCTCTTTCTGTTTAGTGAGCGTCATATTCACCGAGCCTTCCTCAAAACCTATCCCAGAAACTTAAGCTGTCTTTTTTTTCATGATGTTAAGTATCAGTTTCCTTTCATTCCCATCCTTTCCAAACACTCATCGTTGCTCACATGTTTGCTCCATGGCATCCTCAGCATCCTTCTGTAGAACTAAATTTCGATTGCTTTAAGTTTTGTTATGGATTAATTAGCAAAACTTATAACACTAAAACCATTATTATCTAATAAATGAATAAAAGAAATTTCGTTAAAATATTTTGATTTCGTTATTAAATAATATAATGTATTTAATAAGCAACAGAGTTTGATATGACACTAAACAAAAAGAACCAACACTTTGCATCAAAGCTCCCGTTAACAAATGCTTATTTTTCTTTAATAAAATATTTAACACAATCAGAAATAAACCTTTCCCTATCAAAAGCTAAAATCATAAAAATCTGCCGACTCATCACCAATAAATGCTAAGTCACCTTTAACAATAATATTTATACATTTTTTTTTATTATCAACGGGGTTTTAGCTTATATTATTTTATAATTTTTTTGAGTTTGGTCTTTTCCAGAGTATTTTACCTAAATAATATATATAAAATTATGCTCTTTTCATATCTCCCCACAAAACTACACTACGTGGCCGTGTAGATAAACTAAACGAAGACTCTAATCTAGTAACACTTTAAAAATCCTAGATATCATGTTAAACCGTGCTAACAATAACCTAAAACTAAGCGTCTATCGCAAATCAACTAATAAATATGATCTCATAAATGTATATTCTACTCATAACAACCAAATATAATCCAGTATAGTTATCAGATTCTATTCAGAATTTGTAACCGTCAATATTTATATGATTTTATATAAACTAAAAATACTTTTAAGCTCTCTTATACTCTAAACATTTCATATTCAATGCGAAACAAAAAACTTGTACAATAATTAAAAATAAAAGAGTGGACCATTCTAATAAACCCAATGAATGAAGATATATTATTCTATCCCTCAAATCTGTCACAAGTACAATTGAAACTTCTTCTAAAACAATAAAGAATTTAATTAATACAAAGCAAAATAATAAGAACCTAAAACTTGAACAAGAAATTTCATTTATTAACGTAATGATTGTCACGAAGAATACACCGGAGAAACCTTGAGGCATTTAAACAACCATTGAGATTTCACTCGCCCGATCTTCTCAAAAATTAAAAACTTAACTGAGCGTTTAAAGTTTATTGCTTTACTCGCCCGCGGTCGATTGAAAATAAAAAGAAATCTGATTCCTTTTACAGCTCAAAAGCATGCCATTGATGATTCACAAGTTACTTAGAATAACCTACAATGACCTTTTATCGTCCCGGTCAGTGTAAACATTCGTTTAATTAACGCTTCCAGAGGAGCCAAAATAGCTCTATCGCCCAGATTGCTCATAGATTTTAAGAAACTCATTTGGAAAAATATTATCCTATATTTCCTCTCCGCTTACGAAAAGTAAAAATGAAAATTTGTAAAAAAGAAAAAGAATAGGCATACTTATTTCAACCACACAACGAAAAACAAATTATACAACTTGTATTAAAAAAATTACTTACTTGTATAGTACAAGTAATTCTTTTTATAGAGAATCGTTGAGAAAATCAGATTTGTTATTTTTTATCATCTGTGAGATAGAGATTGTAGTCAAACAAAAGAAAGAAACTTCGAATTTAGATACCTCCATTCAATTGGCAAAAAAAAACAAAAAACAAAAAAAACAGCATATCATGATGTTAAAAAGGCTCAAACTTAATAAAAACAACGTTTTATCATCGAAATGTTTATTCTATTATTAAGAGGAAAGATCAAATTTTGTTGTTATTATTTTTTTAAATCTTTTAAATCCCTTCTAATACGTTCAAAATTTTAATGAAAATTTAATTTTTTGTTTTCCCTCAGAGATTCACGCTATGTTTACGTAAGGCGACGATTCAGAAAATGGAGTCGGTCGAGTAAAATTATTTTGGGACGAGTAAATTTTCCCTCGCTCTCGACCGCCGGTCGAGTAATTTCTTTTTCAAATCTCAAAGGCTGCATTTAAACAAATGATTATATAAGCACAAAAGGGATATTTTACAAAAATTATATTACTTGCCCACAAGAATGATTATACTATACACGAGAGTGCATAGAAAGGTTTTTAATCGCTCGATGTTGTGGTGCAGTGGATATCGGTTCGTAACGAGAATTTGGAGAGCTGAGTTTAAATTCCAGTTAAATTACTTGCATTCACTTACGCGAAAATGCCGTTGGGAAAGGTATTAATCCATTTCTTTTCCCTTTATGTATGGGTTAAATAGTAGAACAAGTTGGGTTCTATACCTTTTTTGGCAACCAATCTACCGCAGAAAGTACTCGCAACCTGTTGCGGGAAAATCTTTCGCCCAGTCAGTAATGTATCTTTCGAGACATGTATTCTTCTTCTATGTGCCCTGTCCCTTCAGGACGTAGGCGATCATGGATCTCCACGTCTCCCTATTCCTTGTGGCTCTTAGTATGTTTGCTCCTGTTGCTCCTGATAACCCCCGTTCCGTCATCCACCTGATCAGACCCTGCAAATATGTTATCCGCTGCCTTCCTCTGTCTCTCCTTCCTTCTATCTGTCCAGTCAGTATCAGGTTTTCCAGGCTCTCCTTCCTCAATGCATGTCCCAGGAACTTCAGTTGTCTCTTCCTGATGCTCAGCATCAATTTCCTTTTTGTTGCCATTCTTTCTAACACCTCGTCGTTGCTTGTATGCTCAGTCCACGATATCCGTAGCATCCTTCTGTAGAACCACATTTCGGCCGCTTCCAGTTTTGTCCTCGTTTTCGATGATATTGTTCAGCATTCACAGCCGTATTGAAAAACTGACATCACGTAGCAGTCTAGAACTCTTTTCTTCGTTTCTATTGAGATTTTCCTGTGTGTTAGTATTTTGCTCATCTTCTGGAACGCGTCCTTTGCCATGCCAATTCGCCTTCGGATCTCCGTGTCGCACTTTCCATCTCCTGTTAGAACACTTCTTAGGTACTCAAATTCTTGTACTTGTTTGATTCTGTTATTCTCCACCTGTATTTGGCATTTTGGGTTGTATCTTTTGCTGATGACCATGCACTCAGTTTTCTTAAAGTTTATTTGTAGTCCCTTCTTGTCACTCTCCACTGCTACTTTCTGTATGAGATCTTGTAGTTTCCTTTCCGTGTCCGTAATCAGTACTGTATCGTCCGCATATCTTATGTTGTTCAGGTTTTGGCCTCCAATAACAAATCCTGGTGTGTCATCTAGGGTCCTCAAAATATTCTCGCTGTATAGGTTGAACAAATCCGGTGAAAAGACACATCCTTGTCTTCCGCCTTTTTCTATCTTTGTGTATCTACTGAGGTCGTTACCTGTCCGTATGCAGGCCGTTTGCTGCCAGTAGAGATTCTTGATTATTCTTATGTCTTTGCCGAAAATGTCGAGGTTGTATGGCATTTAACTGACTGACTGAGTCCACAGTAATTTTGCGTCGACATTCTTACGTTTTTGGTAGATGATTTATAACTACGATGTTTGAAACGTATTAACAAATGATACGAATATAAGGAAAATTAAAATAAATGAAAAAATAATTATTTACTTTCTTTTTCAAGACTGGCTAGACCATATAACCAAACATATTAAATATATACATATATATTTAAAATTAAATGTTTCAACTTTCAATGTCCTCTCTTCTTCGTGTATTTACACCAATGTAAACATCAAATTAATCCGATAAAGTCTTAAAGAACGAAACGCGTCATACGAAAAAAAAAAAAAAAATCCACTTGATTTTTCAAATTTCTCATCTTTGGTTTACAATTTATTCCAATCTTTACATAATTGTTTTTCTGAAAAAATTCAATTTCCTGGAAAGAATAGGTTGATCTTAAAAGTAATAAGAGAAAAATATTTTAATTAGGAATACTCTGTATTTTAATTAGTAAAGTGAATGGCGATATCGAACTAAATAAATTAAAAAGTTAAAGGAGAGAAAGAGAAGAGAATAAATATCAAACTTCTTTTATATTTTTGTCAGAGAGAGAGAGAGAGAGAGAGAGAGAGAAGGAGAGAAAACAGGAGAGAGAGAGAGAGAGAGAGAGAGAGAAGAAAAAAGGGAGAGAGTGAGAATAGAATGAAGGAAAATAAAAACACAAGCCAGAAACGAAAAAGACGTTATATTGTATAGGAAGCATTATTTGGGGTAAAATCGTATAAACAATTTTGTCGTGAGACAGATAAATAGATAGAGATGAAGGAACAGACATCCCGGCCTGAAATCATCCTGCATATATACAAATCAACCATTCGTCCGTGCATGGAATACTTCTGCCATATATGGTCAGGTGCCTCCGCTGTTCACCTCGGTGTTCTTGACAGGCTCCAAAGGAGAATCAGTAATGTGATAGATACCGACTTGGCGGCTCGACTCCAGCCACTTCCCCACTGATGGGATGTGACTTCCCTTTGTCTGTTCTATAAATACTTTCATGGCTTCTGCTCCAACGAACTTAAGTCACTGGTGCCTCTGCAACAGGTGTTTACTTGTGCAACCAGACTGGCAAATGGGTCTCACCCATTCACAGCGAGATTAACCAAATGCAGACGACAATTCTACTCCTGCAGCTTCTTTCCTCGCACTTCCCGCCTGTGGAACTCGCTTCCTTCTTCTTGCTTTCCTGACGGCTACAACCTCCAGGAATTCAAATACAAGGTCAATACTCATCTCTTAACCTCTTGACCCTCGTTCTTTTATCACCACCCTGTATATCCTTTCCTTTCTCTATACCTCTGCAACTGTCATCACACCTGTGTCCCCTCCTTTCTCATGCTCCTTTCTAAATGATTTGTCCTTCTCTTTATTCTTTTCTACTTAGTTCTTCTCTCTTATGTAGCTCCCTGCACATCAGTGGCGTTACCGCCTTGTTCAGGTTGAAATGATTAAAAAAAAGTATAGAAAGATAAATAGACATATAAAGGAACATAGATAGATAGATAGATAGATAGATAGATAGATATGAAGGAACATATACATATATGTATATGTGCATATATAGATACATATATATATTGATTTATTGATACAGAGGAACATAGAAAGATAGACAAATATGAAAGAACATAGATAGATAGATAGATAGATAGATAGATAATGACCAAACGGAGTTTGATAGTCGCCTGAAACTTAATATACTGCATAAAAAATTGTAGTGAGCATCGAAATAGCTTCTAGTCGAAAATATTGAAGAATCTGGAGAAATTCATCAAAATTTCTTCATCTGTCAGCCGCCATTTGCCATGTCTCGGCGGACAATACGCAAATGTCTAGGAATTATTCCAACAACAACAAAAAAAAAAAAATAGAAAAAAATAGAAAAAAAAAATGAAACTCATTTCTATGCAATTTTTGTTACATTGCAAAAGACATTGCACGCCTTAGGTTCCCAAAACGTTTCTTGATTTAAGAGGGAAAGAGGCAAAACAGATAGAGACCAGGAGATACCGCCAGAAAGGCAGAAGGAAAAGAGTGATATATAGAGAAATAAAGCATAAACAGGCGTTGGAAATAACGAAAGAAAGAAAGACAGACAGAAAGAAATTCAAAAAGAGAGAGAAAGAGAAAAGCAGATAGAGAATAAGAGAAAGTAACAAGGCGAGGAAGAGAGAAAAAAAGAAGGAAAGAAGGAAGGACGGAAGAACGTGAGAGAAAGTGAAAAAGATAGAGGAAGTAAATGAGATTATTTATTTATTTCTGTTGTAATGGAAGAACCTGGCTCCCCTAGCAATGAACTGTCTTCTTCTTCTATGTGTCCTGTCCCTTCAGGACGTAGGCGATCATGGTTCTCCACGTCTCCCTATCCCTTGTGGCTCTTAGTATATTTGCTCCTGTTACACCTCTCAGCCCCCGTTCCGTCATCCACCTGATCGGGCCCTTTAAATATGTTATCCGCTGCCTTCCCCTGTCTCTTTTTTCCTTCTATCTGGCCTGTCAGTATCAGATTCTCCAAGCTCTCCTTCCTCATTGCATGTCCCAGGAACTTTAGTTGTCTCTTCCTGATGCTCACTATTAATTTCCTTTTCGTTGCCATTCTTTCCAACACCTCATCGTTGCTCGGTCCACGATATCCACAGCATCCTTCTGTAGAACCACATTTCCATTGCTTCAAGTTTTTCCTTCATTTTCGATGATATTGTCCAGCACTCACTGCAATATTGAAGAACTGACATCACATAGCAATCCAGCATTCTTTTCTTTGTTTTTAGTGAAATTTTCCTATGTGTATTCTAATATTATATTCAGCTTCTGGAACGCGTCTTGTGCCATGCCAATTCGCCTTCGGATCTCTGTGTCGCACTTTCCATCTCCTGTAAGAACACTTCCTAGGTATTTAAATTTTTGTACTTGCTTGATTCTAGTATTCTCCACCTGTATTTGGCATTTTGGGTTGCACCTTTTGCTGATGACCATGCATTCAGTTTTCTTGCAGTTTATTTGTACTCCTTTTTTGGTCACTCTCCACAGCTACCTTCTGTAGGAGGTCTTGTAGTTTTCTTTCCGTGTCTGCAATCAGCACTGTATCATCTGCATATCTTATGTTGTTCAAGTTGTGGCCTCCACTAACATATCCTGGTGTATCATCTAGGGTCCTCAAAATATTCTCGCTGTACAAGTTGAACAGATCCGGTGAAAAGACACATCCTTGTCTTACGCCTATTTCTATCTTTGTAAATCTACAGAAATTGCTACCTGTCCGTATGCAGGCAGTTTTTGCTGCCAGTGGAGATTCTTGATTACTCTGATGTCTTTCCCAAAAATGTCGAGGCTGCTGAGCATCTCCATCAATTCTTTGTGTCGTATTTTGTCGAATGCCTTCGCATAATCAATAAAATTTAGGTACAAGTCTTTCTTCATTTGTATTGCCCTTTCGGAGAGCATCTTAATCATAAACATGGCGTTCCTTGTTCCAGTGTCCTTGACGAACCCGCACTGTTCCTGTCCTATCTCTGGCCTGATTCTGCTTCTCGCTCTATTCATGAGGATTCTGACAATCAGTTTTGTAATGTGACTCATTAAGCTGATAGTTCTATGTAGTTCGCACTCGTTTGCACCTGGTTTCATAGGCCGTCTTGTATTATTCCACCCATTATAAATACACAGGCAGTAGATTACGAGCGAGCTGATGACCGGAAGACGACCAGGAACGGACGGAAGTACTCTACGCTCCATTTTTGTAAATAGTGACTATTGTGTGGACTTTTAATATTTGTACCTTAGTGCAATAAACTTTATTGTTGATTTAATCGTGTGTTCCTTAGTCTTTACCACTCGGACTAACCACGCATTTGTTTGTATCGAATTTTTACGACAAAACAATTTCCTATCTACTTCCTTAGAAAAGGAGAAAGAGAGAGAAAGAGTAAAAGAGAAAAGTGTGAAAAGAAAGAAAGAAAAAGTTAAAAGAGAGATAAATACATAAAACGAAAGAGAGAGAAAGGAATAGATTGATAAAGAGATAGATAAAGAGGAATGTGTAAAAAATATAGAAATATCTTGACATCTTGTTTGCTAATTATGCTATTATTATTATTATTATTATTATTATTATTATTATTATTATTATTATTATTTTGCCAGTGTTTTCTGTTCCCAAACGTTTAAGACATCTTCTGGGCAATATTTTAAATGGTGGAGTCAAAAGAAATAACGTATTCGTTCTTCTTTAAATTGGCGTCTAAAATCGTATGTCGGCTTTTGCAAATAACTGTCCCTCGCTTACGAGTGTCTCTCAATAAATCCAATTGCTCGGAACATAAAATGCGTGACGTCAAAATTAGCAACGGCTCCAAGAAAACAAGATTCAAATTTTATGCGAAAATTTAACCTAGACGTGCAAATTACCTGATTTCAGCCGACATGATCCAATCAATAAAAAAGTTGGTACCGATACAATATGTGGCCTACCTCTTTGATTCTGATATAATATGTGCCCTGCCCGGTTTGAATGTATACTTCCTCAGATATATTTATAGATATACGTATTCGGTTATTTATAGAGTCTAATTATTTTTCCTAACCCTAACTTTAACCTTAGCATCAACCTTTACTATACAGTTATAATATTTCCTGATAATTTTTTTTTTTAAGGTAGGCCACATACTATGCCAATGACAGAATTTATTTGGCCACATTCTAAATGTAGGTCACGTACTATACCGGCACCAAAAACCTTCCTGATACGATCAACGACAAAAGAGTTTTTGGAAAAGCATTACTTAATGCCTCTTTTCTCAATAGATCAATAATGCTTGAATAGTGGTTTTCATCCTAACCGGGCGCTTCACACTTTCGGCCTTTTGCTACGCTTAGAAAATCACTAGACACTTCAACGTGGTGTACTGCCCAACAAGCTTGGCTTCCTACATAAATTACGGCTGCGTAATGAGTTCACTGTGGGCAGCACGCATTCAAACCTGTGCAACATTTAAGTTACGTTTAGAAAACCATAGGGAAAAGCTACGTTTAGAAAATCACACACACACACACACACACACACACACACACACACACAGATATATATATATATATATATATATATATATATATATATATATATAAAATTGCGAGAAGCCGTGATTTGAGTCTACAGTTGACTCTCGTCAGGCAAAGAAACTTGTGACTTCACATATCGAGATCCGTTTGTTTTTTGATGGTCAAAGTATTGTGTATAAATAGATAAGTGGTGAGCAGGTCAGAAAGTTCATCTGCGTGCGTGTTTGGTTGTGTTTTTTAACACTCGAACGTTAAATCTCTCCCGTCATTCGTTGGTTATAATTTTTTTTTCACTGACTTACGAAATTTTATTTCGTTTTTATACTTCAAAATTTTTTCACCGATTTTGATTCAGTTCTACTCTACGGGTCATCTAGTTCATTTCATTGTTTTTGGAATACTATTTGAATTTAGTGTTTTTTTTTTTATTGCGTTTGAATTTAGTGTGTCTGTGTGTGTATCTCAGGTTTTTCATGTTGTTTTGTTAAGAGAAGATTTTTTTTATTAATAAATATTTCTTCCTGCATCATGAGCGTGTCAAAATCTTCATTTTGATAAATAGGCACTACTCTGAATTTGCCTTCACTTTGTGTATGTGCGTGTCTGTGTGTCAAAGAAATGTCAAAGATATATTAGGACATTCATTCAACTGACAACTGCACTTGAAAATCATTATTCGAAATTCAGTACATCAAATTTTCTTGAGTTCGAATTCTGACCACTCTCAAAGATGGAAAATAGACAATTCACAACAAAATCTTTTTTCTCTCTTTCTATGCTTCGTTGATGGTATATATTTAATCTCAGGGTTTGGCACCCTGGCCTCCTATGCAAACTACGCGGTTATGGTATTACCGGTCGCCTGCTTGACCTAATCCAATCTTTCTTAAATAACCGCAAAATGAAGGTCGTTCTGAATGGGCGTGCCTCTTCGTCCTACAGTATGAATGCTGGTGTCCCACAAGGCTCTATCCTGGGCCCAACGCTCTTCCTTATTTTCATCAACGACCTCCCAGATGAAATCAAGTCCCAAGTAGGCATCTACGCAGATGACACTACAATATACTCCCGCTCCAGTAAGAAACCTGTCGTGGCGGACAGACATAATCTCGCTGCTGACCTTGAGCGGGATCTACACTCTGTGGTGAACTGGGGCAAGAAGTGGCTTGTCAACTTCAATTCATCTAAGACCAAGCTGTTGTCTGTCAACCATTACAGGCAACCTCTTCTGCCTCCCATAAGCATGGACCAGATGATTCTCCCGGAGAGTAATACACTACGCCTCCTCGGACTACCCTGTCCTCAGACCTCAAATGGAAGCACTATATTGAATCCATAGCAAAATCTACTGCTAAGAAGATTGGGTCACTATGTCGATCCAGGATGTTTTTTCCACCTGAATCCATCCTGCATATATACAAGTCAACCATCCGTCCGTGCATGGAGTACTGCTGCCATTTATGGTCAGGTGCCCCTGCCGTTCTCCTCAGTGTTCTTGACAAGCTCCAAAGGAGAGTCTGTAATGTGATAGGTACTGATCTGGCGACTCGTCTGCAGCCACTTTCCCATCGTCGAAATGTGGCCTCCCTCTGTCTCTTCTATAAATACTTTCATGGCTTCTGCTCGGATGAGCTTAAGTCACTGATGCCTCCTTAACAGGTGTTTACCCGTTCAACCAGACTGACAACTGGGTCCCACCCATTCACAGTCAGGTTAGCCAAACGCAGACGACAATTCTACTCCTGCAGCTTCCTCTCTCGCACTTCCCGCCTGTGGAACTCACTCCCGTATTCTTGCTTTCCTGACGGCTACGACCTCCAGAAATTTAAAAGCAAAGTTAATACTCACCTACTAACCACTGGCCTCTAGCTCTCTCCCCTCCCCTGTATAACCTTCCCTTTCTCTCCGCCCATGTATCTGTCATTGCACCTGCTTTCTCAGCTTTCTATTGTTCCTTTCTAACTAGCTTGTACTCCTCACTCTTTTCTAATTAATCTTTTTACATTTATGTAACTCCCTGCACATCAGTGGCGTTTCTGCCTTGCTCGGGGTGAAATGATTAAAAAAAAAAAAATAAAAAATAACGTTTTTAAAAAGAAGAAATATGCAAGAGTGGTTTCTCTATTGCATTGTCCACTCTTTTCAAATCACAGTTTTATTTCTTCTAAATGGTAAGCCAAGGCTGGAGAACCCAATCTACCTTGTTATTTAACCCATGGTGGGAACTGGGAGATAAATAGATAGACAAAACGATGGAGAGAGAAAGCGACAGACAGATAAATAGATAGGTAGAGAGCAATGTGCTATATAATGGGAAGTGTGTAAAAAATAGAGAAAAGCATTTTGGCATCTTTTTTGGTATCTTTTTGTCAAAGGATGGTATTGTTATTATTATTATTATTATTATTATTATTATTATTATTATTCTAATATTTCCCGTTAACAAAACTTTAAAAGATAACTTCTGGGAAATAGTTTAAATGCTGGAATCGAAAGAAATAAAATATTTGTTCTTTAAATTAGTGTCTAAATTCGAGTGTCGACTTTTGTTTGAATGTCGCCAGAGTGCTCTAATTCATTACGGAATGAACGATTCGAACATGCCAGAGTAGCTACTGTTTTTTAAAGTCTACCATTCTAAAAAACATTAAAAAGTGATGCAGGCAGAGAGCGCAATGTATATATATATATATATATATATATATATATATATATATATATATATATATATGTGTGTGTGTGTGTGTGTGTGTGTGTGTGTGTGTGTGGTTCAATAAAAAGAAGACAAGAGGAAAACTGTATTTACTCGCCTAAGCGTTTCGTCCTGTGATGGACTTTATCAAGGCAAAAAGACGAAATGAGCTTTATTCCAAATTACGCACCTATAAATAAACAGTGTTGACAACTTTAAAAAACGCTCGCCAATCATTCAAAAAGTGGAAAGTGGACGCAATAAACTAGACAGGAAATTGAACTTAGCTTTCCTGTTCTGAAAATATTGAGGCATATCAAAAGCATGGCTTAATTATATAAGAACAGACACAAAATTGTAAAGAACTAAAACCTTTATAAAGAACATTTGCAAATAAAATTTCATAAATCCATTTGCAATGGTGTTTTTTGTCAACTTCGTTGTGGCGCAGTGGATATCGACTCGGAACGAGAAATCGGAGAGCCGAGTTCGAATTCCAGTTGAATCCATTGTATTCACTTACGCGCAAATACCCTTGGGAAAGGTATTAATCCGTCTATTCCTTCCAGTTATGGATTAAATAACAGGACAGATTGGGTTCTATAGCCTTGGTCGGCAACCAGTCTACCGCAGAAAGCAATGGCAACCTACTGCGGGATAATCTTCTCTAATCCTTTCAATGTTGCCTCTCAAAACTTTAGTTCCTCATTCTACCATAACTACAGGTACATCTCTGCTCCTGATCTTTTATAGTCTTTTCTGTTCTCATGTATGATCTGGTATTGTTTGTATGTGTCTTAGTAAAGCACCCAAAAAACAATTGTCTTCAAGCGATTAATCTGTTTCGGTTGTAGATCAGGCTTTTGTAATAAAATTAATATTTCCAATCCTTGGCACTGTCTTGAGTGGAAAGCCAAATTTTGGAAAGAAATTAAAAATCTAAAGTATTGGTACAAATCTAAAATGTTTTAAAGTTAAAATTTGAACAATGTTTTATTTCTAAATCATCACAGCGTTCTAAGATTGTAAAGAATTTCGAAGATTTTAGTGAAAAAATATTTCTACTTAGAAAAATATTGTATCTGATCATGGTTTTCAAATCATTTTTGTATATTTTTTAAATTCTTCAAGACGTTACACATAGTTGTTTTTCTTTAATAAAGAAAATTACCCAATCAGTTCAATTTATATTTTAATGTTTTCATCTTTTACATTTAAAAAGATATTTTCAAATTTTGTTTCTTTTTTAATTTATGAAATCGTTACAAATATTTAAAACAAATTTCCGAAATGAGAATATATTAGCAAATAAAAAAGCATAAAACAATGATTTGTGAAGTGGGTTAAGAAACAACGTTGAGCGTAAGAAGCTATAAAGCTATTTTTCTTTCTTTTGTTTCTCTAAATAGGGAACACTCATATGTTAATGCAAACTAGGTTTTGATAAGTCATATCTCTTTCGAGATAAGTCATGTCTCTTTCGAGACATGATCGCTCAAGCGTTTATCACGTATGGCACTTAATTGACTGATATTCGTCCATTTTTACATGACTCTAATTGTGTCCATTATTGTGTCTCATTGTGTCCATTGTGCTTCATTGACTTCGTTATGTCTCATTGTGTTTAATGTGTTGCATCGTGTTCATTAAGTTTCAATGTATCCATTGTGTCTTATTGCGTACATTGTGTCTCATTATGTCCATTGTGTCGTATTGTATCCATTGTACTTCATTGTGTCTAAAGTGTCTCGTTGTGTTTCATTATGCCCATTGTGTCTCATTGCGATCATAATGCTTCAAAGTGACTATCGGGTCTCGTTGTGTCCATTGTATCTCATTTTGTCCATTGTTTATCACTGTGTACATTGTGTTTTATGGTGTCCATTGTGTCTATTGTGAATCATTGTTTGCATTGTGTCTCATTGTACCCGTTGTGCTTCACAGTGTCTATTGTGTCTCATTGTGTCCGCTATTTTCTGAATAAAGATTGTTGACGAAATTATTTTCTGTGTTAAAATACCTATACTCTACCAAAAATAATGCCTATTTAATTCTTAACACGTATTATTGCGCCTATTAAAATATTACATCATGTCATTGGTTTCTACGTTGTCATCTGTGATTTTCATCATATTTTGGTGGAATTATTTAAAGTGCGTGCGTGTGTATGCGTGTGTGTGTTAGTGTGTATGTGTGTCTGTGAGTATGTATGTGTGTGTGTCGTTAAAGACAACTGAGAAGGTAAAAGCAATTAAGCATTTTATTTAATTTTTCTGCAAATAGTGTGAAAAACTTGTCCAAAACGCACTTTATGTTCAGAAAAGAAAGCACTTGTACGAACACAAGAAAAAACACACAATTGATGTACCTTGTCGCCAGAGTGCTCTAATTCATTACGGAATGAACGATTCGTATATGCCAGAGTAGCTACTGTTTTTCAAAGTCTACCATTCTTCCAGAGTGCTCATTAGACATCCGCAGTATATATATATATATATATATATATATATATATATATATATATATATATATATATTTGTTTTTCTTTAACCCGAAGTGGAAGAGTAGGAAGGTAAATTCCAAGAACCTGATCCTAATCAATATTAAAAAATTTTAACATTAAAAAGTGATGCAGGTAGTGAGCTCAATGTATAATTATATATATATATATATATATATATATATATGTGTGTGTGTGTGTGTGTGTGTGTGTGTGTGGTTCAATAAAAAGAAGACAAGAGGAAAACTGTATTTAACTCGCCTAAGCGTTTCGTCCTGTGATGGACTTTATCAAGCCAAAAAGACGAAATGAGCTCTATTCCAAATTACGTACCTATAAATAAACAGTGTTGACAACTTTAAAAAACGCTCGCCAATCATTCAAAAAGATTAACAGAAAATTTTCAGTTTCAGAATTCCTTCATGTGTAGTACTTTGTCCCTTCATTTTAACATGTCGTGACATTGCAAAAACAAAAACGGAATGAAAAGCGTGTGTAAAATGAAAGATTCAAGGGATAGGGACAAAAAATAAGAGAAATAACGCTAGAGAAAAAAGAAAAGAATAGAAAAGCTAATGAAAAGAAAAAGATGAAAGAGTGGAAACGAAAGAGGGAAAAGGTTAAAGGTAAACAAGAAAGATAGATAAAAATGAAAAGAAAAAGAAATGTAGGAGTATAGGATATAAATCCCATATCATCTAACAATTAGCTCAAACGAAAAAAGTAAAATTGCACACCCAAAAAATCGGATCAAAACGACTGAAAACATTTTGGAAAAATCCAGACCAAGGCAAATTTCACAAGTCAGTGTGAAAGTTAAGATTCTAGATTCTGATTGGATAGGAAATAGCAAATTTACCTATGACACCGATCAATTCTTTTCACACCTAGGAAATGGGTATGCTGTTTGGAGCCGATCACATGACTAGATTTACTATTTAACCCCGGATTGACCGGTCAAATCAGTCTGAGATGGGAGCGGTAATCTGACGGACCTTGTTACAATGTAAGGAAAAAAAATTTAGGACGCCGACTCTGTTGTGCCTCTTCGACATGCATTCATTCTACTTCTCCTTCTAATTTTTCTTTCTTCATCTTCATTCACACGCAGTAAAAGAAAACAACAAGATACTTCAACGGACGCATATAAGTACAATCTCCTTTATTGCTTGACTTTCCTTTTTCCTTTTTCTCCGGTCATAAAAAGGAAAGAAACACAGTCTTTATTAGTTAAGTAGACTGGTTAATCTTTTTACATACACACATTCTGCTACTATAGGCTCTGAATTTCAGTGAAACATTTAACTACTTACAATTTCTCTTCAAACAATTAACTACATGCATTTTGTATTGAACATATCCTTCCTACACATTTATGTTATTCAGTTCTATTAATAAAATTCCGCTTATTTTACAAACAAAACTTTTATTCTTCCAACCATTCTTTCAACCTTTTGATATTTTAAATTGTGGCGACTTCGTTTGTGTTTGACACAAGGCCAATTCGGCAAATATCTCTGAGGTCCCTACAGGTGTAAGGAACGCGTAAGGGAAAACGAAAGACCTAGACAAACAAGCTGATTTAAGTTTTATGATAAATTTGTCTTATAGATCTATATTCCATAGGTGTTTTCTTTAATTTTTATTTTTTAATGTGACACACATTTTAAGTGGGAAAGTAGACAGATAATACGATATATCGTTTGTGGATACTATTTATAACTTGTTTAAAAATTGTGACAATAAAAATTGCAACAATAATGATTGCGACAATAAAGATTTCTTCTTGTTATGACATTTTTTTCTTGAGGATTACTCTAGCGTTCCTTACACTGCAACTAGACTATTGATTTAAGAGTACGTTTGAAATTGAAATCCTTCAAAACGTACAATTTTTTTTATCTACTTACACACTATTCTTTCGCATCTAACAGCAGTAAAAAAATGTTACGCTACGAAGTGTAACATTTTTTCTGTTAAATCCATCTGTATATATTTATTATATGCAGACAACGATGTAATTCTGTTTCAAGTGATCAATTAAAATTGTTTCAATTCTTTCTTTCTTTCTTTCTTTTTTTTTCTTTCTTATAATCCCTTCACTCGCTAGTCACTGATTTCAGGTTATCTATCTATCTATCTATCTATCTATCTATCTATCTATCTATCTATCTATCTATCTCAATCTTTTCATGTCTCTCACTCTCTCACTCTCGGTCTGTTCATATTTCTCTATCTATCAACGACCTGTCTGTTTCTACTTGAACCTTTAAACACATGATCTAACGAGTTACTGCCAATCCTCCTTTCTCTCCTGGTGGTAGAAAAATTTCAAAAAATCTTTTTAAACTTCAAAAATATTTTCTAATCTTTACTAAAAAAGATCTTTTCTTTTATTTTATGGAGAGAAATGTGGTGTATATATGGCGTTCCCTATTATTTTTAGAAATAAGGGTAACCGCCCTTGACCCATAAGCACAAAACCTATATTCTCTGCCCTAAAAATATTACACCTATTAATGCAACTTCTAAGATTTCAATTTTATGTTTACGTTTTAGTTTAAATTAAATCAAATTATTACTGAAGGAAAATATTAGTAAAGGAAATGCTGCATATTTTATTATAGGCTGAATCTTGTGACGGACGGACGTACGGACGTACGTACGGACGTACGGACTAGGCTCTTATAATAGTATAGATATGAAATTGTGACGGACGGATGGACGGACGGACGGACGGAGCTCTTATTATAGTATAAATGCTAGAAACATTGTTACTATTATACACTGATCCTCTCAAATTAGTTTAATTGCACCTATCCCGAGGTTCAGGTTGCCTGCCTTAACGTATCTGATGCATTCGGTAACCTGATAGTGGATCTTAAGCGAACTAATTTAACTTTGTATGAGTCATAGGGGTATTTTATTCGTATGCCTTTAGCCATCACATCCAGTTCTCGTTCTCCGCAAGTTTCGATCGTTTTAATTTTATCTTTTTTAGGGGTCTGTCTCGTTTTAATTTGATCTTTTGTAGGGGTCTGTCTTTGGTAACAATCTGGAAATGTAAAACGAAAGGTTTTATTTGATTCTTGGGGTTAAGTTATTCTTAGTTCTTTAACTGCCATTTCCAGATCTTGCTGTTATTCAATTTCGGTCGTACTGTTCTCTGCTCGTTCCCAGGTATGTGTTGCTTGTATTAACGTTTATGGAATGTCAAACTAACCTCCTTCTTTTTTCACGGGGATATGCTGCTTTCATTGTAAGGTCCGAGGTCTTCCTTGGGTTTATAAACAACATTTTAATGAGAATAAGGTTATAAGATAATCTTATTTGTGAAAATAAATTTAATTGTTTCTTTCTACTTTACAGCATTTCAAATCGACGCTAATTTAAATAACAGTCCATGCATGAATATATTATTGGAAAGACTGTAATGTCTCTTGATTAAACAATTAGGATCTGAATAAACGGATCCAATAATTACTATTTTGCAAAAACATTGATTATATGTTAGAATACTATCTACTTAGCCATCTTGAGTTTGTTTACTTACCATTATCTATTGAGCCATCTTCGTCAATATACTTATCTATCTATCTATCTATCTATCTATCTATCTATCTATCTATCTATCTATCTATCTATCTATCTATCTAGATCCAGTGATTGACTAATAATACAACTTGATAAAATAATTAAAATATCTGGTGTGTTAATAGTTCAGAGGCATGTCTATCTATCTATCTATCTATCTATCTATCTATCTATCTATCTATCTATCTTATTTCAGTTATTAAAGATATTTTCTTTTCTTTTTTTGGAATGAAATGGGTGTATTTGTGTGACGTTATCTATTTCTTATAAAAATATTCCCAGAAATAATGTTATACTATATCAGATTATAAACTGATCCTTTTCAATTAGTTTAATTGCACCTGTCACGAGAATTAGGTAGCTGATCTTCATAAGGTATCTTATGCATTCTGTAACCTAATAGGAGATGTAAAGCGAAAGGCTTCATTTTAGCCATACGGATATTTTATACATATGCCGATAGCTGTCACATCTCTTTCACCGTCTTAGCAAGTTTTAATCGATCACGCCTTCCATTCTTCCAACCTTCCTTCATTGGATCGCTCGCTCTGTTCTTCGTTCGTTCGTTCGTTCGTTCCTAATCAACTTAGCATCTGTATGTAACTATTTATATACTAACATAACGATCTATTTCTGTTCCAATTGATCAATCAAGATTCTTTCTTTCTTTCTTTCTTTCTTTCTTTAATACCGTCACTCGCTAGTCAGATATTTCAGGGTATCTATCTATCTATCTATCTATCTATCTATCTATCTATCTATCTATCTTTACTGTCCGTAATGACCAATTTTGACAATTTTAATTTCCTCCTATATTCTTTCTTTCTTTCTTTCTTTCTTTCTTTCTTTCTTTCTCAATCTGTTCATATCTCTCTCAGTCTGTTAATATCTATCTATCTCTTTCTTTCTTTCTTTCTTTCTTTCTTTCTCAATCTGTTCACATCTCTCTCAGTCAGTTAATATCTATCTATCTATCTATCTATCTATCTATCTATCTATCTATCTATCTATCTATCTATCTATCTTTACTGTCCGTAATGACCAATTTTGACAATTTTAATTTCCTCCTATATTCTTTCTTTCTTTCTTTCTTTCTTTCTTTCTCAATCTGTTCATATCTCTCTCAGTCTGTTAATATCTATCTATCTTTCTTTCTTTCTTTCTTTCTTTCTTTCTTTCTTTCTCAATCTGTTCACATCTCTCTCAGTCAGTTAATATCTATCTATCTATCTATCTATCTATCTATCTATCTATCTATCTATCTATCTATCTATCTATCTATCTTTACTGTCCGTAATGACCAATTTTGACAATTTTAATTTCCTCCTATATTCTTTCTTTCTTTCTTTCTTTCTTTCTTTCTTTCTTTCTTTCTTTCTTTAATACCGTCACTCGCTAGTCAGATATTTCAGGGTATCTATCTATCTATCTATCTATCTATCTATCTATCTATCTATCTATCTATCTATCTATCTATCTTTTACTGTCCGTAATGACCAATTTTGACAATTTTAATTTCCTCCTATATTCATCGTTCTTTCTTTCTTTCTTTCTTTCTTTCTTTCTTTCTTTCTTTCTCAATCTGTTCATATCTCTCTCAGTCAGTTAATATCTATCTATCTATCTATCTATCTATCTATCTATCTATCTATCTATCTATCTTTACTGTCCTTAATGACCAATTTTGACAATTTTAATTTCCTCCTATATTCATCGTGCTTTCTTTCTTTCTTTCTTTCTTTCTTTCTTTCCTTTCTTTCTCAATCTGTTCATATCTCTCTCAGTCAGTATTATCTATCTATCTATCTATCTATCTATCTATCTATCTATCTATCTATCTATCTATCTATCTTTTACTGTCCGTAATGACCATTTTTGACAATTTTAATTTCCTCCTATATTCATCGTTTCTTTCTTTCTTTCTTTCTTTCTTTCTTTCTTTCTTTCTTTCTTTCTTTCTCAATCTGTTCATATCTCTCTCAGTCAGTTAATATCTATCTATCTATCTATCTATCTATCTATCTATCTATCTATCTATCTATCTATCTTTACTGTCCGTAATGACCAATTTTGACAATATTAATTTCCTCATATATTCTTTCTTTCTTTCTTTCTTTCTTTCTTTCTTTCTTTCTTTCTCAATCTGTTCACATCTCTCTCAGTCAGTATCTATCTATCTATCTATCTATCTATCTATCTATCTATCTATCTATCTATCTATCTATCTATCTATCTATCTATCTATCTTTACTGTCCGTAATGACCAATTTTGACAATTTTAATTTCCTCCTATATTTCTTTCTTTCTTTCTTTCTTTCTTTCTTTCTTTCTTTCTTTCTTTCTTCCTTTCTTTAATACCGTCACTCGCTAGTCAGATATTTCAGGGTATCTATCTATCTATCTATCTATCTATCTATCTATCTATCTATCTATCTATCTATCTATCTATCTATCTTTTACTGTCCGTAATGACCAATTTTGACAATTTTAATTTCCTCCTATATTCATCGTTTCTTTCTTTCTTTCTTTCTTTCTTTCTTTCTTTCTTTCTTTCTTTCTTTCTTTCTTTCTCAATCTGTTCATATCTCTCTCAGTCAGTTAATATCTATCTATCTATATCTATCTATCTATCTATCTATCTATCTATCTATCTATCTATCTATCTATCTATCTATCTTTACTGTCCGTAATGACCAATTTTGACAATTTTAATTTCCTCCTATATTCATCGTGCTTTCTTTCTTTCTTTCTTTCTTTCTTTCTTTCTTTCTTTCTTTCTTTCTTTCTTTCTTTCTTTCTTTCTTTCTTTCTCAATCTGTTCATATCTCTCTCAGTCAGTTTATCTATCTATCTATCTATCTATCTATCTATCTATCTATCTATCTATCTATCTATCTTTTACTGGCCGTAATGACCATTTTTGACAATTTTAATTTCCTCCTATATTCATCGTTCTTTCTTTCTTTCTTTCTTTCTTTCTTTCTTTCTTTCTTTCTCAATCTGTTCATATCTCTCTCAGTCAGTTAATATCTATCTATCTATCTATCTATCTATCTATCTATCTATCTATCTATCTATCTTTTACTGTTCGTAATGACCAATTTTGACAATTTTAATTTCCTCCTATATTCATCGTTCTTTCTTTCTTTCTTTCTTTCTTTCTTTCTTTCTTTCTCAATCTGTTCATATCTCTCCCAGTCTGTTAATATCTGTCTATCTCTTTCTTTCTTTTTTTTTTCTCAATCTGTTCACATCTCTCTCAGTCAGTTAATTAATCTATCTATCTATCTATCTATCTATCTATCTATCTATCTATCTATCTATCTATCTATCTATCTATCTTTACTGTCCGTAATGACCAATTTTGACAATTTTAATTTCCTCCTATATTTCTTTCTTTCTTTCTTTCTTTCTTTCTTTCTTTCTTTCTTTCTTTCTTTCCTTCTTTCTTTCTTTCTCAATCTGTTCATATCTCTCTCAGTCTGTTAATATCTATCTATCTATCTATCTATCTATCTATCTATCTATCTATCTATCTATCTATCTATCTATCTGTCTCCTCATTATCTATCTATCTATCTATCTATCTATCTATCTATCTATCTATCTATCTATCACTGTCTCCTCATTATCTATCTATCTATCTATCTATCTGAAAATTTTGATCTATCTATCCATCTATCTATCTATCTGAATATTTTGATCTATCTATCTATCTATCTATCTATCTATCTATCTATCTATCTATCTATCTATCTGAAAATTTTGATCTATCTATCCAAAATCTATCTATCTATCTGAATATTTTGATCTATCTATCTATCTATCTATCTATCTATCTATCTATCTATCTATCTATCTATCTATCTATCTATCTATCTATCTATCTATCTCCTTCAGTTCAAATGCTTACACTTCATACACTTGTCTGTCAATCACAATTTTAAAATCACTGTCGCCATCCATCTATTTTATGCTCACGTAGATAAAAATTGAATACAATTCTTCTATTTTATGTGATATGAGCTTTAACAAAAACCCGACTTATTCTTTAGATTATTCTAGGTTATTATTTCTCTTATTAATTCAGACAAATTTAGAATAAACTTATATTTTAAATTTATTAATGTTAATAAAAAAAAAATGATTGATAAAAACTTCAGGAAATTCTCCTTCCATCAAAGCAAACACGGCTAAACGCACACATTCAATTATATATATATATATATATATATATATATATATATATATATATATATATATATATATTATTTTAAATCCAAAAGGATGATCAGATAGGCAAATCCCCCAAACCCGATCCTATTAATATTTATTTCATTAATATTAAAATTGATCAAAGTGGAGGGCTCGATGCAGATTTTATTTTTTTAATCGTTTCACCCTGAGCAAGGCATTCCACTGCCACTGTAGCGCAGGGGGTTACATAGGGTCGAGGGAGTGATGGGAAAGGATGGTTAGATATAGGAAATGTTAGGAGGGAGATAGAAAGGGTAACAAGAATGAGGGTTGGTTAGATGGTGAGTGTTTGAGAGAATAGATGCAAGTTA
The DNA here is from genome assembly GCA_037127315.1 of Ascarosepion bandense. NCBI lineage: Eukaryota > Metazoa > Mollusca > Cephalopoda > Sepiida > Sepiidae > Ascarosepion > Ascarosepion bandense. Next base: position 9,515,647 of record JBBBDQ010001908.1, read on the forward strand.
GCGTGTTAGGAGGTGTCTATTGACCGTACATTTAAACTCCTGGAGATTGTAGCCGTCGAGGAAGCAATCGTGTGGAAGGGAATTCCACAGCCAGGAAGTGAGAGAAAAGAAACTGTTGGAGTAGAAGTTGAGGTTGCATTTTATAGGTTTCACTGTAAAAGGGTGGGATCTAGCTGCCAATCTAGTTTCCCGTGCAAATTCGTATCTAGGGAGCACCAGTGATCTAAGTTCATCGGAGCAGAGGCCGTGAAAGTATTTATAGAAGAGACACAGGGAAGCCACGTCGCGCCGGTGAGAGAGAGACTGCAGGCGGTCTGCCAAGTCGGTATCTATCACATTACAGACCCTCCGCTGTACCTTGTCGATAAGTGCGAGGAGAATAGCAGGGGCAGATATGGCAGCAGTATTCAATGCACGGGCGGATGGTAGATTTATATATGTGCAGGATAGATGCAGATGGAAAAAACTTCCGGGCCCTGCACAGAGAACCGACTTTCATAGCAGCGGATTTATCAATGGATTCGATATAGTCATTCCATTTGAGGTCCGCTGAAAGTGTGAGACCAAGGATGCGTAGTGTTTTACTCTCCGGGAGGCAAGCCTGGTCCATGATAATGGGAGGTAGGTGAGATTGTCTATGATGGTTGATTGATAGTAGCTTTGTTTTAGAAGCATTAAAGCTTACGAGCCATTTCTTACCCCAGTTCACTACGGATTGGAGGTCATTTTCAAGCTCGGCTGCAAGGTTATCTTTATCGCCTACACCAGATTTATATTACATTCTACTTACAGAGCCAAATATAAAAAAATAAAATAAAAATTTCGATATTTAAATCCGTTGGATAGCCATTTCTACGAGGAATCCTCGCTTCTTCAGCAACGGCGAAACGAAAATTTAGAACATTTAATTTCCAAGAGGTCTGGTTATGTGGTTGCACCCAATGTCACCCAGTGTCACCCAAAATTTAGTAAATTTGTCTTCTTATTGTCCTTCGCAGATAGAGCTTGCTATTCTGGCCCATGGCCTAGATTTCAGTATTCCTACTTTTCTCAATTTGAAGCATTTTATGCTCAACTCTCTAAGCTTCAACCAATCTCTATAGATAAATCCAGTGACTTTTGAGCTAAACTGAATGACCTGGATCATTCTCATACAAGATCTTTTAATACTGGAACATCATCGAGTCATTAAATCCCTTAAAAATAACCATCATTATCACGAAACCTGATCAGAGATCCGGTGTTGTCATTATAGACCACCAAGATTATATAAACAAAATGTTAACTATTCTTAATAATCCATCCAAGTTTATATGTCTTGGTTCCGTTGATACACACGACTATACTTTGACTACTGAAATTTGATTTTAGAAACGTCTGTTGAAATGGATGAAAAGTGGTGTACTTTCACGGCCTCTGCTCTGATGAACTTAGATCACTGGTGCCCCCTATGAAATGTCTGAGGAGTTAAGACCATCTGGCTCCATTGGCCCTTATCTTTATAGATTACCAAAGATTGATAAGTAGTGGATCCCGTTGAAACCCATACTTTTATGATTGGGTCTTCTCAATATAAATTTGCCTAGTGACTTCCTGTAATGCTGCAACCAGTGTTGCAGCTTTATAGTTTTTTTCTGCTTTAAAGATTCATTTTCTTTATTTGTAATTGGGATGCAACTGATGTGTTGATGTGTTCATTTGACATTTGCAGCCTCTTCAATTGTGTTCTTTTGTCGGAGACAGTTTGGTGCATAATAGTTATTTTACTCCCCCGACTATTCCTGAGATTTTTTTTAGTTAAACTTATGAAATTTACCACCATGTCTGTTGTTTTCAGTTTTGATAATGTAATGCATCGTCAAATTGATGGTGTAGCAATGGGTTCCCCTTTGGGTCCAGTTTTGGCGAATATATTTGCGGGCTTTTACTATTAGGTTCCTCTAGGCCCACGGTTTACTTCCGTTATAGTGTGTGTTCAACAGCGAATCGGGTGTTGACCACTTCTCTCTACGCAATACTGTTCATATAAACCTTAAATTTACGGTAGATATCAATTGTTCGTTGCCCTTCCTTGATTTTCTGGTTCATAGAACACCTTTCTCTTTTGTTACTTCAGTTTATAGCAAGCCTACACGCTACGGGTCTCTACACACTTTTTGTCCTAAACAACAAAAGATCAATTTGATCACGACATTGAGGCGTTTATTATTTGTTCAGATGACACCTTGAAAGATGAAATGAGTTTTATAACTCGTATCATTTTGAATAATGGCTATTCTTCTGACATTTATCAATCTGTTCTTTGAGATAAGAATGCTCATAAAATTAAGCCTTTAACGGTTAGAAAGTGTCCAGTCTATCTTCGAATACCGTGGTTTGGTAGGCTTAGTGAGATCTTTGCCAAGCGTATTTTATTAAGTTCACATGAGTGTTATTTTGCATGTTGTGTTTAAAACATGATCTGTCCTTCCTTCTATGCGTAAAGATGTTTAACTTCCCCATCATATTAACTCCATTATTTAATATTTTAAATGTAACTACATTTGGAGTCGACTACATAGGTGGAACAACGCATATATATATATATATATATATATATATATATATATATATATCAGAGGTAGAATCGCTGACTGGCGTCAGTTCGGTCGAGTTTCAATCCTTGCTAAAAACACTTGGGTATCTAACCGTACTGATGAGCTGTGATACAGTGAAACAGATCTGTCTGCGGATGAGTATTTACGCTCTCACGCCCTGATTAAGCAATCTGGAAGAATGGTAGACTCTGAAAAAACAGTAACTACTCTAGCATTCTACGCATCATTCATTCAGCGTATGTTTACATGGTATATCATACGCTAAAAGTCTACCTCCTTCTACCAAGTGCCCATAGCTAAGAGGTAGAATCGCCGACTGATGTCAGTTCGGTCGAGTTTCAATCCTGGCTAACAGTCTAACCGTAAGGATGAGCTGTGGTATAGCGAAACAGATCTGTTTGCGGATGACTACATATACACATATATAATTGATTCTGATAAGTCTAAACGCAGAAAAATCATATCAGCAACTTGCAGCACCAACATTTATCAGTCATATGCAATGATACGTATTTTCTTTTTAATATTTATTAAAGTACACGGGTTTTTATACTTAAGTTATTTTTATTTTTATTAATGTATTGTTATTTTGGTTGTAATTTTTAAAAAAGATTTATGGCCATTGAATTTATGCAATATTTTAGTATTAGTAGTTTGGTATTTAATCATTTCACCCAAAGCACACCAGTAATCCCGCTAGTATGCAGAGTCTACGGAGAGTAAAAGTGAAAGAGAAAACTGAGTATAGAGAGGATTAACGAAAGGACAGAAGATGAACGACATTTAAGAAGACAGGAGATGATTGATGTAGCATTTAAATTTTTGAAAGTTTTATAATTCCATAGGCAAGAAGTGAGAGAAAAGAAACTGTTGGAGTAGAAGTAGATTGCATTCAGCTAATTCGGCAGTAAAAATGTGCCAGTCTAGTAGCACGCTTAAATTCATGTAGTCGGAGCACCAGGGAAAAATGTTCGTCAGAGCAGTTTTCACAAAAATATTTATGAGAAAAGACAGAAAGAATTCACGTCACGCCGAGATGATAAACCAGGATTGATTATATAACAAATCCTTCTTTGGATTTTGTCAAGACTCTTGAGATGTTCAACAAGAGCACCAGACCATATATGCCAGCGGTATTCAATGTACAGACTGATTGGAATTTGTAAAGGTGAAAAATGTATTCAGATGAGAAAAAAACAAACATTGCCACTGCACAGTGACCCCAATTTTTTTTTTTTTTTGCAGTTGATACAACTATTCATTCAATGTCGTCGCTCCACTTCAAGTCAGTGGAAAACGCAACAACAAGAGAGCGCAGTGTGTTGCTATCCTAGAGTCTAGTGTCAGCCATACTGACCGCAGGCAGAAATGGTTCTCTTTGGTGGTTATATGATAGGAGTTTTGTTTTGAAGTCCTTAAAATTTGCTAACCATTTCTTACCCCGTTTACCACTGATAGTATAACTCTTGTGTTTTTTTAACGTACTGTAACACATCACTCACCTAACAAAACAATAACATTTGGGCAAAATTAGACTCTATTCATCAACATCGTTCTACACTGATTACAACGGTTTTCTAACAATTCCATGACTTTTTTGTAGAATTATTTGTTTTTGATCTCAATTTCCGATATCACTTCACTTCTCTTTACCTGGATCATTCTTTTGAGGTCTGCAAACAGTCAGTAATCACTGGGTGTTAAATCTAGAGAATAGGGGGAATGCGGAAGCGATTCGAAGTGTAATTCATGTAGTTTTACCATCGTCGTGATCGACTTGAGACACGTTGCGTTGTTTTGGTGAAAGATAATTTTTTTCTTCGTTTGTGGCCGTTTTTGGTGATTTTTTCTTTCAAACGCACTAATAATACTATATAATATTCTCTAATGATGGTTCTTCCTTTCTCAAGGTAATCAATGAACAAAATACCTTGCGCATCCCAAAATACGGAGGCCAAAACATTGCCTGCTGATATTTGATCTTTGGTTACTTTGGACGGCCTTCACTTGCTGCTGTCCACTCACCTAATTGCCGATTTAACTCCGGAGTGAAGTGGTGGATACATGTTCCATCCATTGTCACATATTAAGTAAAAACTCCTTGTTGCGTTGAAATAGTTGCAAACAACGCTCTGAATCGTCGATGCGTTGTTGTTTTTGTTCGACTGTGAGCAAACGCGGCACTCACTTTGAACACAGCTTTCTCATTGGCAAATATTCATGCAAAATGTTGAATACCCTGCCTTCAGATATGTTCAACTCATCTGCTATCACATGCAACTTCAATTTAAAATCGACCTAAACGAGTTTGTGAATTTTTTGGTGTTTTCAACTGTCGATTTTCGGGGGCCTGAACGTTTAAAGTCAGAATACTACCACTTAACCGTTGTTTCCGACAGAGCAGAATCCGAATAACACCTATGAAGTCGTTGCTTTGCTTGAACGATATTTTTCCCATCAGAAAGCAATGCTTTATGAACACACGAAATTCAGATTTTTCCATTGTTTTGAAAATTTGTAACAGTAGCTTCACTTAAATAACTGTAATTTGTAAACTAATGATCCGATTGGACCCAAATTTTGTTACGTGCCATTTGAAGGTAAGTCAGTCAGTTAAGTGCCATACGTGATACACGCTTGGGCGATCATGTCTCGAAAGAGGCATGACTGACTGGGCAGAAGATTATCCCGCAGTAGGTTGCCATTGCATTCTGCGGTAGACTGGTTGCCGACCAAGGCTATAGAATCCAATCTGTCCTGCTATTTAACCCATAACTGGAAGAAAGAGACGGATTAATACCTTTCCCAAGGGTATTTGCGCGTAAGTGAATACAATGGATTCAACTGGAATTCGAACTCGGCTCCCCGGTTTCTCGTTCCGAGCCGATATCCACTGTACCACAATGCACATCCTGAAGGTAAGTACTTAATAAAAATCATATGCATTTTTTTATGAGTGGCGCCATCTATATGTCAGACCCGGGACTTATTAAGTGATGTGTTATAATGGTACTCTGAGCAAATGAATATCATGAAAGCCTGCGTGAGATGATGGTTATTATGTAACCTTACTAAGATATATTTTTATTATTAATTACAGATATGCTATCTCCAGTTGGACAACTAAGTCCATAAAATACTTATGTAGAGAACTGAGAAATATTATTTTTGATGATTGGTTTACTTCTTTTAATTTTTCATGATGAATGATAAATTGTATAAGTGTATTTTATCGTGAGATTTCATGAGTCTACATATTATTGAGTATATTTCCATTTCATCCTATTTCAATTGCAAAGAATGAAATTGAAATAAATATAGTATATATGCATATTAAAGTCCAGCAGCGGCCGGGTAAACAAGATATGGGATATAGATTGAATTAACTTTCTAGAGATTCAAATTGCTAACGACCCAACAACATCGATGTTTAGTATAATAGCTGAGCTAAAATACAGCCTTGTACAAATTAATTGAAACACCTTCTTTAGTTTTCTTTCTGTCATTATACAGTCAGTTTTAGACCAACTGGAGTGACAGGATGTAATCGATTTTTATTTTTCATCAGATTTGGTCATTTGCAGTGGTGTGCAGTGATATGAATCTATTTTCGGGGTGTACGATGAAGTTTGTTTGGCCTTGAAAAATATTGCATCATCCGTGATTGCATTAGACTTTTATCACGCCCAGGTTGGGTCACTGTGTCGATCTAGGACGTTCTTTCCGCTTGAATCCATCCTGCATATATACAAGTCTACCATTCGACCCAGCATGGAGTACTGCTGCCCCTGCCGCTCACCCCAGTGTTTTCGACAGGCTCCAAAGGAGAGTTAATAACGTGATAGGTGCTGACTTGGCGTTGACTACAGCCACTTCCCCACCGACGAAATGTGGCCTCCCTTTGTCTGTTCTATAAATACTTTCATGGCTTCTGCTCAGACGAACTTAAGTCACTGGTGCCTCCTCAACAGGTGTTTACTCGTGCAACCAGAATGGCAACTGGGTCCCACCCATTCACAGTTATTTTAGCCAAATCCAGACGACAATTCTACTCCTGCAGCTTCTTCTCTCGCACTTCCCGCCTGTGGAACTCGCTCCCATATTCTTGCTTTCCTGACGGCTACAACCTCCAGAAATTTAAATGTAATGTCAATACTCATCTACTAACCACTGGACTCTAGCCCTTCCCCAACCCCGTATATCCTTCCCTTTCTCTCCCCCCCTGCAACTGTCATCACACCTGCATTTTCATCTTTCTATTGCTTCTTTCTAATTGTTTTGTAATCATCTTCTCCCTCCTCTAATTAATTTTCTTTCAGTTATGTAGCCCCACCGCACATCAGTGGCATTTACACCTTGCCCGGGGTGAAATGATTTAAAAAAAAAGACACTAATGCCTCAACTGTCGCTACGGCTATTGCCTGCGAACACGTATACGTCGTCTCTTGGAGTTGTTTTTTTCTTCCGACCACATTTTCCATTATTTTTTTTTAATGAATCCAGTTTGTCTGAAGACATTTTTTAAAATCATATCACCCCGAGCAAGGCGGTAACGCCACTGATGTGCAGGGGGCTACATAAGAGTGAAGAGATTGGAAAAGAGAAAACCGGAAACCGCATCCTAAACAGGAAACAGGAAACAAGTTCAATAGATGTGGGTGGAGTATGAACCGGGCGATAGTTTAATCTATCTATCTATCTATCTATCTATCTATCTATCTATCTTAGTATTTGTTCATTACTATCTATTCATTTCAGTCAGTTCACATTTTTCAACCTATCTATATGTCCGCCTGACTATATTAAATCTATCTATCTATCTATCTATCTATCTATCTATCTATCTATCTATCTATCTATCTATCTATCTATCTATCTATGTAAATATTTATCGTATCTATCTATCTATCTATCTATCTATCTATCTATCTATCTATCTATCTATCTATCTATCTAGTGTTAGATTGGTGTAAACGAATGTAACGAACACCAGGGGAATTCGAGTTTGGCTTTCTGAATTCTTATTCCGAGCTTCTATTAGAACACCGAAGATTCAATGTATATATATATATATATATATATATATATATATATATATATATATATATATAATACTTAAAAAACAAGGAATTTATTGTTAGTCGCTAAGGCTTTTTCGTTCAGCATCTCATCAGGAAAAAATCATTGGAAAATGAATTAAACGAAAATAACAGTAACGTTCATCGTTACTGTTATTTTCAATGAAGAGCAAAACAAAGGGCTGGTTCCAATAATAATTTAAAGATTTTGGAATCAGTCTTTATAGCATTACGTAAATCTACTCTCTGCCGGCAAATGGAGTTTGTATAGTATGTAAATTTGTTGGGGAATATTTCATTTTTATTGTCCCTCACTAATTATTTACATGTGATTTCTCTCCCCTCGATATATATATATATATATATAAATATATATATATATATATATATATATATATATATATATGAAATGATTTGTTTGAACATTATTTTTTCTCGATACTCCTATTTAAGTAGATATTCTGATTTTTAATTAAACAGTATTATATATTTATATCTACTGGCCTGATTATTTACGATAAATTTTTATTACGAAATGTGTGTCATTTCCAATGCAATTTTCGTTAATCTTCGTTAATTTCCGTAACATGTTTACATTTGTTGACATTACGATACATTTCAGAGCAGATACGGTTACTGCGATGAATCGAAAATTGTGTTATATAGCCTTGATTAAAAACCACGTTTAGACTGATGGTCATTCATGGTCGAGAGTTCTAAGACGTGCCAGATCACATGGTAGCTTCCCTTATGTGGATAGGGGTCACAGGTTCGAATCCTGCCGAATGATACACATTTTCGTAATAAAAATTTATCGTCAGGCCGGTAAAAATAAATATATAATACTGTTTAATTAAAAACAGAATATCTACTTAAATATGATTATCGATAAAAAATAATATTCAAACAAATCATTTCATTTTCCATTATTTTTTGGACTAATGAATCCAGTTTGTCTGAGGACATGACTGAAAAGCTGACGAGCTGACAAGAAAAAATACCCGCGATCTCTTTGTAGCAAGTGCGTTCGTGCAGCGTTACAATTCAAAACACTATGATAGTATAAAAATAGACTTTTATAGAAAAATATACATTTTTAAAGGAAAAATCGGGCAACTGGGCCCCACCCATTCACAGTTCTTCTTCTTCTTCTTCTTCTTCTTCTTCTTCTTCTTCTTCTATGTGCCCTGTCCCTTCAGGACGTAGGCGATCACGGTTCTCCACGTTTCCCTATCCCTTGTGGCTCTTAGTATGTTTGAGCCTGTTACACCTCGCAACCCCCGTTCCGTCATCCACCTGATCAGGCCCTTTAAATATGTTATCCGCTGCCTTCTTTTGTCTCCTTTTCCTTCTATCTGGCCAGTCAGTATCAGTTTCTCCAAGCTCTCCTTCCTTATTGCATGTCCCAGGAACTTCAGTTGTCTCTTCCTGATGCTCAGTATTAATTTCCTTTTTGTTGCCATTCTTTCCAACACCACATCGTTGCTTGCATGCTCAGTCCACGATATCCGCAGCATCCTTCTGTAGAACCACATTTGCGCTGCTTCAAGTTTTGTCCTCATTTTCGATGATATTGTCCAGCATTCACTGCCGTATTGAAGAACTGACATCACATAGCAATCCAGCACTCTTTTCTTTGTTTCTAGTGAACATTTCCTGTGTGTTAGTACTTTACTCTGGAACTCGTCCCCGGTTAGATCAACCAAATGCAGCCGACAATTCTACTCCATCAGCTTCTTTTCTCGCTCTTCCCGCCTGTGAAACTCTCTTATATATTTTTGCTTTCCTGACGGCTACAACCTCCAAGAATTTAAATGCAATGCCAATACGTGTTTCTTAACCACTTGACTCCAGTTCTTTCTACATCACCCTTGATATCTTTTCTTTTCTCACTACCTTTGTAACTGTCATCACAACTGTATTCCCATCCTTCCCTTGCTCCCTTCTCTGACACCCCCTGTAACTGGTTCCTCTTTCTCTTTACTCTCCTTATATCTAATCTTTTTCTCTTATGTAGCCCCCTGCGCATCAGAGGCGTTGCCGCCTTGCTGGGGGTGAAACGATTAAAAAAATACATTTTTGAAGAAAAAAATATTACCATAACAGATTTTTGAAGGAAAAAAATATTCTCAGCAAAATATTTTGGAATACGAAACTAGAAGACATTTTTAGTTTTCTAAAATAAAAAAGAATAAAAACAAAAAAAAAATTAATTAAAATCTGACTAAATCAACCTTTTCGCTATAACCGAACATTAAAAAATATCTTAAACCCCACCTTTTTGGCATTAAATAACCCACAGGGATTGATATGCCGTTAAACAAAACTCAAAATCAAACTCTCTCACTCTCTCTCTCTCTTTGTATTATTTCTATATCACACATAGATATATAATGATGTCTTTGTGTCTATTAACGAAAACACGTTGTTGTTTATTCAACTACGGATGTTGTCAGCTGCTGTCGGCCAGTGCGTGTAAACGGCATCGGGTCCCCCATCCGGGACATAAACCTTACACTGCTCGTCTATATTGTCTGAGATAGATTGCACCTGCAGGGACTCGGGTCGAATATTTATATATTTACCCGCCATACGGATTTTTCCCACGCGTACCTACTGTGTCGATCAAGTAGATCTGGATGAGAATTCAACTTCGTTTATATTAGTATACGAAACTGAGTAAATATGAAAATTTGGAAATCATGGAAAATGAAATTTAAAAGAAACTATTGAAGTGTGCTTGATCGTCGGCATATTTCGTGAACGAGGGGTCTAAAGCATATCGGATCTAACGAGGGTTTCCTTTGCCAAAACGACGCAGGTTCGAATCCTGTCGGAGAGCGCGTATTTTTCTTTAATATGATTTCTCGGATGTTCAGGTCGGTAGACGAAAATATATATATATATATATATATATATATATATATATATATATGTAAAATAAACGACTACTACTATCGTTCGTCCGCGAACTGCCCGTTACAACAAACACTATTTTCATCTTTGATAATGGCTGATATAAGCCGAAAGCTCAGAAAGGATTAAATAAAAACATGTATCAATATTGTGATTTTCTTTCCCCTTTCAACGATAATACTATTAAGCTTATCAGACGATATGAAAAATGAAAATCTATATATATATATATATATTAATGAAAATCTATATATATACTGTTTAATTGACCACTGAGATCAACACCGAATGGCCAGTGATAGAGAACATATTTATTTATAAATATAACATATCTTGACACTATATATATATATATATATATATATATATATATATATATATATTAAACATGTGTTGTTAAATATAACAGACAAGAATGTCTATTATGTTTAATCATGAGCTGTTTTAAACATCGTTTTTGGCTTTAATTTCAGGTGAAAATACAGACAAAAATTCTCCAACATTTGGATAATTTTATATTTTTCTGATTCTAAGCTTTCGGCTCACATGAGCCATCTTCAGGGAGGTTACAGGAGTATTAACATAAAGACATCCACCATCAAAGATGATATTATCTTGTGTTGAAATAAAACATTGCTAAGCGACGATAACAGTCAGCGAATACCAGACGCAAGATATAAATTTTATGTATATATATATATATATATATATATATATATATATATATATATATATATATATATATTTTAATTCAGATACTTCAATCCAAGGGAAAAAAGCAGGAAGGTAAATTCCCAAAAACCCGATCCTAATTAATATTAAAAATTTATTTTAATATTAAAAATGATACAGGAAGAGAGCTCCATGTAATAAAATAATAATAATAATAATGATTTTATTCTATCTTTTTATCTGTAATAATGATTTTATCTTAATGATTTTATTCTATCTTTTTCTTTTTCTTTTTCGTTTTCTTTTTCTTTTTCTTTCCCTTTATTTTTATTTTTATTTTATTTTATTATTTATTTTTTAATTTCTTTGCAATCTATTTAAAAAGGAAAAGTAGACTAATTTTTCTCCAGTTTCTGAAAGGTTTTTTCTGTTGCTGAGGTGATGTGTCGTCCCCCGTGGGGATCTTCATATCGAAATGGCCATTCAACATCTTTGAATTAATCCTTTTTTAATATATATATATATATATATATATATATATATATATATATAAAACAATATTAACAAGAAGGCTCACGTGACATCTCTCTGACCATAGGGCTAATGGATCTTATCTTAATACACATGGAGAACTACCAGACTCTATCCATAACATGCTCGTTGATAATAAAATATCATAGCATTATTCACATGTAAACAAAAGGAAGGCTAAAGTTAATGGAAGAGTTATTAATAAAAAAAGAAGACAACACCGTGTTTGGAATATAAGACATTCGTATATATCTACGTCAGTCAGTTAAGTGCCATACGTGATACACGCTTGGGCGATCATGTCTCGAAAGAGACATGACTGACTCGGCAGAAGATTATCCCGCAGTAGGTTGCCATTGCTTTCTGCGGTAGACTGGTTGCCGACCAAGGCTATAGAACCCAATCTATCCTGTTATTTGACTCATAGCTAGAAAGGGAAAATATGTATTATATTATTATATAGTAATAAATGGGGGATCAGTGTATTACTTCATAACAATACAAAACTGATCCCCCACTTTATGCCCAGTAGTGGCCTTAATCATATGTTCAACTATTATATTCAGTCAGTCAGTTAAGTGCCATACGTGATACACGCTTGGGCGATCATGTCTCGAAAGAGACAGGACTGACTGGGCAGAAGATTATCCCGCAGTAGGTTGCCATTGCTTTCTGCGGTAGACTAGTTGCCAAGGCTATAGAACCCAATCTGTCCTTTTATTTAACCCATAACTGGAAGAAAGAGACGGATTAATACCTTTCTCAAGGGTATATGCGCGTAAGTGAATGCAATGAATTCAACTGGAATTCGAACTCGGCTCTCCGATTTCTTGTTCCAAGCCGATATCCACTGGACCACCACTCACATCCCCCCATCTCTACATAGATACACAAAACTATATAAATATAGTTGATTATGAAGATCCAAATCTGACAAGATGATAAAATAATGAAAGAACAAATTGAAAGATATCTCAGTGTAACAGGTTTCACTTTTATTAAATCTCCCTCAGAGATCGAGAGAAAAACAAACAAACAAACAAACAAAAAAAAACAAAAAAAACAAAACAAAAAACAGAGAGACCGGAATACTGATATGTTATGATTTTAAGTTAGTTTCTATTGGATGCGTCGTGGTGCAGTGGATATCAACTTGGAACGAGAATTCGAGCAGCCGAGTTCGAATTCCAGTTGAATTGCTTGTATTCATTTTCGCGCAAATACCTTTGAGAAAGGTATTAATCCGTCTCTTTCCTTCAGTTATGGGTTAAATAACAGGACAGATTGGGTTCTATAGCCTTGGCTGGTAAACAAGGCGCCAAAGAAAGTAATGACAATTTACTGTGGGATAATCCACTGCCCAGTCAGTCATGTCTCTTTCGAGACATGATCACCCAAGCGTGTATCACATATGGCACTTAACTGACTGACTTACGTATGCAGTATGCGTAGGTGTAGGCTTATGTAATAGGCGTAATCAATAGGCGTTCCATTAGGCGTAGTCAGAGGCGTCCCTGCTGTAGTCTGTATTTATGGCTGACACCAGCCAATCCTATTACGATGAGGGGGAACCAAGGTGTATGCATATTCATTACATCACATTTTCGCGTGAAATTTAGCTTGAATTTTTTTTTTTAGGATGTGGACATAATCGATTGATGTTTTTCCTAAGTCTTTTTCACCTCAATTCTCCCTGCCGTGGTGGCATTTGACACACTGGTACCTCTGGCCTTGAGGTCGGGAATACTATATAATAATATAGTATTATATATATAATGTTGACTTGCTGGAATGGGAATTTTAAATGCGTCATACAGAACTCCCATTGGAATTTCTTCCGTATTTTCCGTGATGTCTGTAGCGTGTCTGGGTCTCAATTGATTCCAATGTTTTTGCACAAAAATCTTTCCTCTTTTATGTCATATATAACCAGTCCAATTCTGTTGGTTATAATTCCTTCTTCCCAATACATTATTCCAGCCCAAAAGTTCTTGAAAAAAACTTTATCACCTGAATTATGCGCTTTTGTCTTCTGGTTTTCTTTTTTAGCAGTTTTCTTCGCTGGACAAGGCAACAGCCTGTCGAACACAGAGCGTATTTTTCTCGTAAACATTAGCTTTGCTGGTGATAACGCTGACGTCGTATTCAGGTTTGGCGTGATTCTATATACTGCCAAAAATTACTGAATACTTCTTTCATTCGTGTCCACACCTTGACTTTTCTTCAACGCTCGTTTAAAGATGTCCACAAATTTTTCCGCCTATCCATTTGATTTTTGGATGATATACTGGAATTATCACGTATTCAATGGACACTGATGAACAGAATTCCTTGAATTCTCTTCCTGTAAACTGCGTTCCGTTGTTGCTGACTAAAGTTTTAGGGATACCAAAGCTAGTAAAAATTTCATTCAGTGCGTTTATTGTATTTGTTGCAGTCGGATGTCTGCAGTTAACAATTTCTGGCCACTTAGTGATACTGTCCACAATAATTAGGTAATAAGATCCATTTACGGGCCCTGCATATGGTTTTCTTTTTTAGCAGCTTTCTTTGCTAGACTAGGCAACAGCATGTCAAAGACAAAGCATATTTTCCTTGCAAACATTAACTCTGCTGGTGATAATCTTGATGTCGTATTCGGGTTTGGCATGGTCCTAGATACTGCCAACAATTTCTGAATACTTCTTTCATTTGTGTCCACGCCTTTCTTTAACACTCATTTGAAGGTGTCCACAAATCTTTCCGCCTGTCCATTCGATCTTAGATGATATACTGGCATTGTCACCTGATCAATGGACAATGGTGAGCAGAATTCCTTGAATTCTCTTCTCGTAAACTGCATTCTGTTGTTGCTGATTAAAGTTTTAAGGAGACCAAAGCAACTAAAAATTTCATTAAATGCCTGCACTTAACAATTTCTGGTCACTTAGTGAAACTGTCCACAATAATTAGGTAATAAGATCCATTTATGGGCCCCGCATAGTCGATATGCAATCGAGTCCATGGGTCATCTGTCTCTGGCCATGGTTGAATCTTTACCAGTGGATCCCATTCGACATCCTCTGCACTGTTTCACCAAGTTTTTTTATATCTTTGTCCATCTTCGGTTAATAAGTATAGCTTCTCATTAGAGAGTTTATTCTCGAAATCCCTGGATGGCCAGTGTGAAATTATTTCAGAATTTTCTTTTGCAAAGAATTTTGGCATTACAACTCTATATAGTAATACCTGTTCGCAGATTGAAAACGGTGACACACTAATTACTTTTTCAGTTTTCTCGATTAACCAGACCTGTTTTTTTAATTTTTTAAAATGAAATCAACGTTCTCCGCTGCTTTTTCACATCTTCAAGCGTAAGCGGCAGTTCTCTAATAGATTTGCATAACAGACCCAACAATTCACTTTCGTCTCTTATCGCCGCTATTACTCTTTCTTCCAGTGGTTCCGTATATTCAGGTATCAATCTTGATAGCCCATTGGTGTGACCTAGCTTCTTTGAATGCACATATTCTATTTTGAAATTATAATTCAATAGAATGACACCCCAACGCTGTAGTCGATTTGCCGTGTGAGTTGGTATACCTTTTTTATTTCAAATATTGATAACAGAAACCTGTGATATTTTTTACAGCATAGATTATTGCTAAACTCTCTTTTTTGATTTGACTGTAACTTCATTCCGAGGGCAGTAACGTTCTCGAGGCATGTGCTATTGGCTTCGTAGATCCGTCCTCAAACTTATGAAGCAATACAGCTCCTAGTTCCTCATTACTGGCATCAGCTGCTACAACAAGTTTCCTCTTCGGGTCGAAATGCCCTAACGATAGGTCTGCTAATAGACAGCTTTTCATTTTTTTTAAAAGCATGTTTCTTTCGACCATATTTACTTTGCCCCTTTTTTCACCAACTTATTTAAAGGAGCTCTCATACCATATATTTTCGGGATAAAAATGCAATAGTAACTTACCAATCCTAAGTTCACCTGGAGTTTAGCCCCATTATCAGGTGTTGGCATATTTTTTATAGCCACAACCCTTTCTGGATCCGGTTTTCTTCCTTTACTGTCAATGATCTGCTCTAAATATTTTATCTTCTTTAAGAAGAACTCGCATTTTTCGGCACGCAACTTGAACCCGTATTCCTCAATTCTCTGAAATACTGCTCTAATATGCGTTTTGTGTTGGGCCTCGTTTTCACTTTTCATCAAAATATAATCTAAATATGCGATTGCATACTCAATACCAGCCAACATTGTGTTCATTATTTGCTGGAATAGGTTTGGGGCTACCTTCAGTCTAAACGGAAGACGATTTAGTTTAAAAAACCCTTTATGCGTGTTTATTGTCAGGTACTTCGAACATTCTTCACTAACTTTAATCTGAAGATAAGCCTCCGACAAGTCCAACTTTGAAAACACTCTACCTACGTTTAATTTAGTGAATATATCCTCCGGAGACGGTAGAGGATAAGCTTCGTCTTTCAAACAGTCATTTAAATCTGTCGAAAAGTCAGCACACTCTCTGACTTTTCGGTTTTTTCTTTTATATATATATATATATATATATATATATATATATATATATATATATATATATATATATACGGTTGGAGACGCTCAATCCGAGTTATCGACTTTTGAAATTTCGCCAATTTTCTCCAACCTTTCTTTCCTCATTTATTGCATCTAGTGCCGAAAGTGGTACTTTTCTAAAAATTGGTTTAAAATTTTCTTTCAATTCGAAGTTGACTTCTGTTTTTGTGCACAGACGCAAGAGAATTCGCTTTTCAAATCCGTAATAAATCTTTCTGTTTTCTTCGTCTTATCGTTCTTTATGACGTTAACTTTGTTACAGAAAGCATTTACCAGTAATTCCCATGAGTTAAACAATACGATCCAGTCAAAACCAAAGGGGTTTACTAACCTAGGGAGCACATACACTTTCGATTTGTGATTTTTTTCCAATGAACGAAATGATACATTTTAATTCATCTTTAATGTTAAGTCTTTTTCTTGATACTCCCCTAGCAATTTTGTCTGTGTTAGTCAACAGTGGGTAACCGATTTTTTTCCATGTATGCTCGTTTATTACCGAGATATCATTTCCCGAATCGAGTAATAATTTTACAGTCTTTCCATTTATTTTTACATACAGGTATTTTCTTCTTTTAACTTCCTCAATTTCATTTTTCGACAAAATTACGTTCATCTTTGTTTGCAACTTTGATTTTACTTTTCTCTGTCTTGCCTGACAATGAGAACTTCTATGACCTACACGCCCAAAATTAAAACATATTTTATCCCTAAAGAAATCCTTTTTATATGCTGTCCTACACAGGAAATGCACAAAAATTAGACACGTGAATATATCGCTTGACAATTTCTTTTATGTAAACGCCTCACACTCTGCATGAACTATACCTGCATACGTGACAAAATCATCATCATCTTGTTTTACGATATCTAGAGACATTTTTTAAAAATTTTCGACAAAATTTCTACTGTTTCTCTTAATGTAATTACTTCTAGCTTCTTTGGGAGGATTAAATCCGCGTATTTTGTATTTTCTTCTGTTCCCAACTTCTGTAATAATAGAGTGATTTTTCCCTCGTCGGACTATTGTTCACATCTTTAGACAATAAAATCTTTTAGTCCAAACAAGAGAGGGGGAAATTTCTTACTTTCTTTAAGCCTTGCACAAGTTTTACTTTCTGAAAGTGTCAAACGAGTCTTTCTAACGTTCTTCGCTAGTAAGTGTTGTCAACTGTATTATTTTTATTTTTTTTTTTAAATCTTGTGAAGTCGTTTCTAATTTTCGTCGCCAACTGATATGTTTCGGAAAGGAATATCTATATTATTCGAAGTAGCTAAGTGGTTTTGGCAAATGTAACTGAGTAGGACAATCTAGCAAATATCCGTAATGGACCGGTACTTGTCGTAGTTGTATGCAGTATGCTTAGGCGTAGGCTTATGCAACAGGTGTAGTCAATAGGCGTTCTAATAGTCGTAGTCATAGGCGTACCTGCCTTAGTCTGTATTTATGGCTGACAACAGCCAATCATATTACTGTAAGGATGAACCAGGGTGTATGCATATTCATTACATCAGTATCCAAACCCTGAAGTTATAAATCACCGAATATCAAGCTCTAGTGGTGGACTTTCGCACGGGTTTCTTCAGTAACCCTGAAGGGCACGCTTCTCATCTAGATTTCTTCTTTACCTTTATCTCTAACTCATGTCATTCTATGGAGCTGCACTGTTTTGACAATTCTGATCACACGGTGGTGTCTGTAAACATCTCTTTCCGCACAAAGAACATCTTACCAACAGAATATCTTTCTGTTCTCAATATGCAGATTGGGACTCGTTAAGTGATTTTTTCGTGATGTCCGAGTCTCTCTGTTTAAAAATACGCCTATGACGTCTCCTCCTGGGTAAAAGTTGACATTGATGCTTTCATTCCAGCAAGGAAATTCAAAGCAAAATCTCGTTCATCTCCTTGGTTTTCGCCTGCATGGTCGGCCGAAGTTGCTCACAAGAACCAGTGTACCGGTGTGATATATCTGGCAACAAACGCCTTTTTGTCTCTGTTCGTAATGAATGCAAGCGTGTCCTTGCTGAAACAAAGTTATTGTTTAATGACAGAACTTCTCGCAAGTTCGGGTCGAGAGATTACTGGCGGTTCTACAAGGGTGTGTTTAACAACATCAGTTCCTCGATCCCTCAATTTGAAGTCCTCATATCTTCAGCAAACATGGTTGAATGCCTTGCTCACAAATTCTCTTCCAACTCAACACTTGACAAGTCTGGAGTACCCAGACCCGATTTCTCACCTAGAACAGTGGCGTTGTGTGCATAACCCCGTCTTTCGTTTCAGACATCATATCTACATTAGACTTCCATATAACAAGCGGAGGATACGGAATCCCAGCCGTCGTCCTAAGAAATGTGCCCATGAGCACGCTCCAAAATTTACAACTACTCTTTGCTTCTTGCTTTCCAGTATGTTAGATATCCTTATCTGTAATTTGTGTTTATAAACTTTGGTAACCCCATCTGACCCCTCTAATTATCGCACTATTAGCTTCTTACCGCATTTAGGGAAAGTATTCGAGGCGTTAATCAATGCTGAAGTAGTTAAGCATCTCAACTTTCACGAACCACTCTCTGACAAAAAGTATGGCTTCTGCTAACGGCCATCACTGGATATGTAAACCAGTCTCTTGGCAATAATGACAAAGCTCGAACTGTGATTCTAGATATTTCGAAAGCGTTTCACAATGTTTGGCATCTAGAGCTACGGTATTTAGGGATAATTGTTTGATTTAATCCAATCGCTAATATCAAATCGTGAAGTGGAGATCGTTTTGAACGAGCAGGCTTCCGGAACATTTCACACGAACGCTGGTGTTCCTCAAGGCTCTATTTTAGGTCTTGTTGTCATCAGATTGACTATAATAGTAGTATCAATAAAATTATGAACATTTGAGTAAATATCTGTATATCATGGCAAGATACCACTCGCATCACCAAATATATATATAGTAGCCAATCATGCAGGGATATTCGGTTAACCGTTAGCTCTCTGTATGTAGTCAAAACTGCCAAGGCTGAAACGATCTGTCCAGACAGGCTGCCATAGGTCAGCACAGGAACACATAGCGCCGTTTTCCCGTTATGAAATACAGAATCTCCAGCTCACAGTGTTCTTATTGGAAATGCACATGTCTCGCTGTTATTTTCCTTTGGGAAATATATACTCACCACTGATATAGACGATGAATCCGCCCCGCAGGAATTTCCGTTAGAAAATATAAATATGAGCCTACCACCTGACCTCACCGTTTTCCCGTTAGAAAATATGTTTTCAAAAATGATATCGAAGATAAATCCGGTCAGCTCGAACTTCCGTTTCGAGATATGAACATGGCTTCACCACATGGCCTTGATGTTTTACCCGTTAGGAAAAATGGCTTCTCCAGTATTATAGATGAATGTTCCGGCAGCTTGAATTCCCGTTGAGAATTATACCAAGTAAGACCCAATGTCTCTTCAACATTTCCCTTTGTTGTTGTATATGTGTTATATAGTTTATACGTGTGGGACAAGCGTAAATTTTTGTACATAATTTATGTACGATATAGCGGTATAAAGTCTCTTTGAGAATAAAGAATGTTTTGTCAATACTTTTCTTTAGGCTATTCTGTTCCGTCCAAGTATTAAGGTGTTATTCTATCATGTTTATAATAATGTCGATTATGTAGGAAATGAAAATGGAGAATATACTTTTCTTACTGAGTATGTAGCGTAGGGAGCTGGTTAATGTTTCTTTGATTCGGCCTTGTGTCAGACATAACCGAACTTCCTACAGCTTACAAGTTTCATGCAGAGTTATAATCACGAGATTTACCATCATCAGAAGGTTTTTCATCATCAGAAGGTTGGTTGTCGGCAGGTTGGAATATGTAGAATTAGTGCAGAAGAGCGGAATAATAAAATATACATTTTGATTATTAAAATAGAAATTAATTATAAGAAAAGACTAACATAAGTTGTAGAAATTAATGTTCAGTTAGAAAGTTAAGTGTATCAAGAGTTCATACAAAATGTTCCAGTAGTGATTGTTGAAATAGATAAGGAGAAAGAGAAAGAGAACGAGAAAGAGGACAATGTCCGAGTTGACCTGAAGCTTCTCTCGTTATATTTTAGCGGAGTCTCTCGCTGCTCCCAACTCTGACTCTTGACTGACGCAGAGGTCATTTATATAATCGTTTTGAATTTCACACTGGATCGCCAAGTCCTTCCAAGTCTTACAAGTCGCTTCCATTGGTCAAAAATAGTTTTAACACCTACTTGCGAAATCTGGTTTCGACTTTTTCGTTAAGCACACGGTCAATCTTTTTCCTATTTGGGAAAACCAGGATTTCACACATCGTTGTGAATTTTTGTAAAAGTGAAGAAGAAGGTTGATTTTAATTATTTTTTTATCCGCTGCAAGTACACCCATCAACGCTCTCAATCGGGTTATCGTCTATGGATATTCTAGTAGCGAAACCAGGGAGGGAAAATTAGTGACGATAAAATGTGATGTGCACAACGATGTTTTCTCACCATTACATTTTGTAGAAGCGGATTGACGTGTAAAATGGAAGGTAAAAAAAAAGTCGTAATTATTGGTTCATATAATAATGCAGCTAATGAAGTAAATAAAATATCGTCGATTCTCGTTTTCAATGACATATGTTTACGACATCTCGTCAGCGAAGCGTAGACTAAAAATATGAGTAATTTAGCCTTGTAGATGCATTTATTTGCTTGTTTAGAGCAGACAGAAAATGTTTTTTGTTGATTTTCCCGATTTTCAAACTAAAGTTTTCAATAACGCCTAATTATTTGGATATATTTCCTATTGAGCTTTTAAATGCAAAAATGTTGTATGGATTTGATAAAATACTACTTATATATATAATTAGTTGTTTACCAATACTTTCAAAATGACATATATTGGAAAAGGCATGGGCATTCGCTGTGGTGTAATCTATAGCAGATCTCTCTTGCTATTTCAGTTAACACTGAGTAGTGAGTCCGATCCCCACACTTTGGGGCCTCGTGCCACATCTAAGCTAAGAACTTTTTAAAATGATTTCATCCCAAGCAAAGCAGAACTGTCACTAGTGCACAGAGGCTTACAGTGAGAGGAAAAAAGCTACAAATGATGTCGAATATAGGATAAGATATGAATGAGAATCAAGTAGATAAAAATGGCTTTTGGAGATTGTAGCTATTATGAAAACAATCAAATGGTAGGGAATTCCACAAACGGGAAGTGCAAAAAAAAACAAAAAAAAACAAACTGTTAGAGTAAAAGACGCGGTTACATTTAACTATTTAGACGGTAAAAGGATGAGACCTAAATGCCAATCTAGTCAGTCAGTCAGTTAAGTGCCACACGTGAAACACGCTTGGGCGATCATGTCTCGTAAGAGACATGACTGACTGGGCAGAAGATTATCCCTCAGTAGGTTGCCATTGCTTTCTACGGTAGACTGTTTGCCAGCCAAGGCTATAGGACCCAATCTGTCCTGCTATTTAACCGATAACTGGAAGGAAGAGACGGATTAATACCTTTCCCAAGGGTATTTGCGCGTCAGTGAATGCAATGAATTCAACTGGTATTCGAAATCGCCAATCTAGTAGCATGCTTAAATACATGTGGTCAGGGGACCAAGGAAAAAAGCTCGTCAGAGCAGTTGTCATAAAAATACTTGTAGAAAAGACAGAGAAAAGCCACATCATATCTGTGAAAAAAAAATGACTGAAGCTGAGCTGGTAAGTCAGAAACGATTATATTGCAAATCCTCCTTCGGATTTTACCAAAAGCCTCAAGATGAATACCAATAGTACCCGACCAGATATTGCAACAGCATTCAATGCACGGACAAATGATAGATAATGTGCAAAATGGATTCGGACGAGAAAAACTTCCTGGTCCGACACAGTGATCCACCTTACCTATCAGTAGATGCAGCTATGGATCCGTTGTAGTTATTCTATTTGAGATCATTTGAGAGAGTAAGGCCAAGGATGTGAAGTGTATTGCTCTCTAGGAGATTAGCTTCGTCCAATCTGATGGTAGGCAAGGACGTTTCTCTAAGGTGGTTAAAGGAGAGCAACTTCGTTTTGGAGGCGTTAAAATTTACAAGTTATTCTTTACCCAATTCAATCACATTCTAAAAGGGCAGTATCAAGGTTTATTTTGTCAACCTTAGTAGATTTCTCCTTGAGATGGGTGTCATCTGCATAGATGGTGTCATCTGCATAGATGCCTACTTGGGACCTGATTACACCAGGAAGATCACTCATCACGATCATAAAAAGCGAAGGACCTAGGAGTTCTTAAAAACAGGGATTATAGAGAAGGAGTTCCAACAAGCAGTAACGCCCTGTATATTTTTTTAAAATTAGGGCTGGAATTTCGTCACCACATCTTACCTTAGAAATTATGTTAGAGACCAGAATTAGGGTTATATATATATATATGTACATATATATATATATATATATATATATATATATATATATATATATATATATAAGAAAGTGAAAGAACAGGTAGATTAAAAACTTATGTTCTAGCATTTATTTTTGTAAAGATTGTTCGATACAAAGTAGACTTTAAATTGTAATGTTTTTACTACATTGATTTATAAAAGCATTATATCACTACACAAAAATTTCCATGTTTCATAACTATACTGCTCTTTTTCAGGTGATAATTAAAATAAATTGTGAAAATTATTTATTTAGAAAGAATAAGATGAATTGGAGAGGTAATAGAAGAAGGAGTAGGTGCTTGTAGGTGTGTCAATATTGTTCAATAAAAGATGAGAATAAGGAAACTATGGAGTTGAAGATGTGGGTCGCAAAAGGAAGCAGAATCCATCCTGCATATATACAAGACAACCATCTGTCCGTGCATGGAGTACTGCTGCCATTTATGGTCAGGCGCCCCTGCCATTCTCCTTAGTGTTCTTGACAGGCTCCAAAGAAGAGTCTGTAATGTGATAGGTATTGATCTGGCGGCTCGACTGAAGCCACTTCCCCATCGTCGAAATGTGGCCTCCCTCTGTCTGTTCTATAAATACTTTCATGGCTTCTGCTCAGACGAACTTAAGTCACTGATGCCTCCTCAACAGGTGTTTACTCGCGCAACCAGACTGGCAACTGGGTCCCACCCATTCAGAGTCAGGTTAGCCAAATGCAGACGACAATTCTACTCCTGCAGCTTCTTCTCTCGCACTTCCCGCCTGTGGAACTCGCTCCCGTATTCTTGCTTTCCTGACGGCTACAACCTCCAGAAATTTAAATGCAATGTCAATACTCATCTACTAACCACTGGACTCTAGCTCTCTCCCCACCCCCGCATAACCTTCCCTTTCTCTCCACCTATGTATCTTTCATCGCACCTGCTTTCTCAGCTTTCTATTGTTCCTTTCTAACTATTTTGTACTCCTCACTCTTTTCTAATTAATCTTTTTACGTTTATGTAGCCTCCTGCGCATCATTGGCGTTTCCGCCTTGCTCGGGGTGAAATGATTAAAAAAAAATTGTCTGGTGTCAAGGCATGTCACTTATTAATTTTGTCTGGGTAGGATACATAATGAGACTCTAAATTATGTAAATGTGCAGACAATAATATTTAACAGCAGGTTGCATGTTTTAAAAGTTTGTTTTTGTACTACGTCGTGAGTAAAGGGGCTGGAATGCTTAGGTTAGAATTAGAATTAAATAATTATGGCATACTAAGGTATATTGTAGCTAAGAAAACAAAATAAGTATTGCGTGGGTCAGTTATTTTAGTGAAATAACTTTAAGTTGTAGGTGATATGGAGGCATAAATTATAAATGGAACATTGCATTTAATTAAGTCTTAAAGAAAATATTTTTTTCTGGGTAAGATACATAGTGGGACCATATATTATCTAAATGGGTAGAAAATAAATTTTAATAGCAGGTTAGATTTTAGGTTTCTATAAATTAGATTTTGTACTACGTCGTGAGTTAAAGTGTCTGGAATGTTTAGGTTAAAATTATTATGGTATACTAAGGTATATTGTTGTTAAGAAAACCAAATTAGTATTGTGTGAGTCATTTATTTTAGTAAAATAATTTTCAATTTTTAAGTTATATTGGAACATAAGTTATAAATGAAACATTATAATTAATTAAATTTTAAAAAATAGCATTCACTTACGCGCAAATACCCTTGGGAAAGGTATTAATCCGTCTCTTCCTTCCAGTTATGGGTTAAATAACAGGACAGATTGGGTTCTATAGCCTTGGCTGGCAACCAGTCTACTGCAGAAAGCAATGGAAAACTACTGCGGGATAATCTTCTGCTCAGTCAGTCATGTCTCTTTCGCGTATGGCACTTAACTGACTGACTGGCGTAAAACGGTCAGTTCATCTCTGCGATTCAATAGTTCCCTATTTTTAGGGAACCTTAAAATCTGCAGCTTTTTATTCATGTTCAGAAGGCAGATGTCGTAAAAACGTAGGATGACTTACAGATTCTTTTTTTCAGAATTTTCTATTTTACTTTGGGAGTTATGTTTGTATCCTTTAACTTCCAAAAATATGCAGAAAAGGAATGTTTGATTTCAGTACGTGTTGTTTTTGAAGAGAGTTAAATGCAAATTAGGAGACTTCGGAGGCGTTGTCTTGAACAGGGAAACTAAAAATTTGTTCCAAGAGACATTGCAAATAAAATCGGGGAACAAGTTCCAGTCTGCTCGTTAATAGCAGAAATATATTCTATTGATAGGAGGTTTCTGGATGGAGGGGCAGTAGAAAGAGACATTTACATACACTCCAGCATAATCAGTGCTGCCAAGAGGGCAGAACTGCATAATATGTCAAGAGTCAGGTACAGAAGAAATTAAGAGATCTAGAAGAGAAACGTGCCCATTTTGGTTACTGGAGAAATGCGTGGGGAAATCCACCGCTTGTTTCAATGTGGTGTAATGGTTAGCATACCTCGCTTGCTACTTCAATTAAAACTTAATAGTAGATTCAATTCTTACTGGGTACTCTACACTTTGCGCCTTGTGCCACATCTAAGCTACAGTTAAAAAATTACACCGGGCACTTCACTGTGGTGTAATGGTTAGCAGATCTGTCGCACTTGTTCAATTATGGCTTATCAATGAGTTCAATCGGCATTGGTGCGACATTCGGTCTTTTGCCACATTTAAGATGCTTTGTAAATCGATGTATTGTAACTGACATTTACTTAAGATCGTTCTGTTTTTGGAAGATTGTATATATATATATATATATATATATATATATATATATATAGTCATCCGCAGACAGATCTGTTTCGCTGTATCACCGCTCATCAGTCCGGTTAGTTAGACAGCCGATTGCTTTTTACTCAGGATTAAAACCCGATCGAATTGGCGTCAGTCGGCGATTCTACCTCTGAGTTACGGGCTCTCGGTAGAAGGAGGCAGACTTTATAGCGTGGATATTATCATTATACACACCCAATAGCTGAGAGTGTTTTAATTCATTGCTGATTGAACGATGCGTAAATGCCAGAGCCGTTACTGTTTTGCAAAGTCTACCATTCTTCCCGAGCGCTCAATCAGGGTGTGAGAGTGTAATATATATATATATATGTATATATATATATATATATATATATATATATATATATATATAATTAAATTTGTTTTCTAATTAAAAATATATTGCTACACAGAAATTTCCATGTTTCGAGCTTTCTACCTTGTCATCAGGCAATGTTAGATCATAGTTGTGAAAATGATTATGTTAGCTGAAGGGAAGAGATGGATTAATACCTTTCCCAAGGTTATTTGCGCGTAAGTGAACGCGATGATTTTGACTGAAATTCGAACACGACTCTCCGATTTCTCGTTCCAAGCCTCTACCCACTGCACCATAACACACACCCGGTACATACAGTTATAGGAAAAAAAAAAAAACTAGAAAGAAGGTAATTGTTGGTAAATGAAATCGCATATTTTACATGCAGAAAAAACAAACTCAGTATCTGTATATCAATAAAAACAAGCGGGAGCAAGCAGCGATATACCAGTCAAAGCGAATATCTTTGTAAAATATAGTATTTCTACAAAACAAGCAGCAAAATATTGTGCAGTTCTTTATTTCTTTTATCTGGGTGAGTTTTTCGGAGTTATTTGTTTTATCAATATTATGTTTCGTTACTTCCGGGATTCCTAGTTTAAGAATTAAGCGCTATGCGTGCACTGATTGTTGGGAACTTGTTGAAAATACGCATATACTTAGACAACAAAATAATAAACGAAAACTTAAAATTCTAGAAGCTATCTACATCAAACAGTTTAAACCTAGCCTAAATAAAATAAATTTCGACGCCTCTACTAACATACTTCAATGCCTATAATCGACGGGAGAGGTCATAGTTATTATACTTACCCCCTACACCCATAGTAGCAGCAGTTCCCAGACCAATCCCTCATGCCACTATACACTCAATTGACCAAAAAACCCACTACCACCATTCCTTCTCGGCCTACAGCCATGTGCGACACAAAAAATGGACCTGTCTAATTTTCTCTGTCTAACTCAACTCTATTAATAATAATTTCAATGTTCTATGTTCACTGAACATTAATGTTCATCCTTTGATAATGGCTTATGTAAGCCGAAAGCTCAGACCTGATAACAAAATCAACAATTATTGCGATTTCTTGTCGTCTTTCCATGACAACACTATCAAGCTAATCAGATCATACGAACGGATCTTACACAAAATAAATAGACAGAACTTGTCTATATTATTCAATGAAACCTGTATTAATAAAAAAATGGTGCCAAAATACACACACACAATATATATATATATATATATATATATATATATATATATATATATATATATATTATTGCAATATCTTCACTCTCCTTGTTTTAAGCAAATGATATTGGAGAGTGAAGATAGTATAATAATAATCTGACAAAACTTCGAAATCGGCATGACTGAAATAACACTTCTCATCTAAGGGACAAGCATCTCTCCACTAATTCTATTAACGCTTTATCCTTATCTTGATAACGAGTACTTCATGACAAAAAATCTGCTTGCCTATGTTGCTTTTTCACCAGAGTAAACTACTTAACAAAACGTCAATTTCGCCACTAAATAGCATTACAATTTAACACAATATATATATATATATATATATATATATACACGTGTTTGACTAGATATCATTGATTATTTACAAATATTATTTGGCCCTTGAATTAATTTTCGCTGTTTTCCAACTGATACCGTTCCCATAACTGCGTTTGAATAGTTTCTGATGCTAACGCTTTGTAAAGAAATACTATAAGCTAGCTTGAAATTCAGTGTATGTAATTTCACCAAAGTGTAAACAACTTTGTTTTTCATAGCTTTAAACATGTCGGATTTCGTGCCAAAGAAAGTGTATTTGCGGGAAATTTTACTGCGCTACTTTATTCAAAAGAAATCTGCAGCTGAAGCGCACAGAATTCTTCTTGAGACTTATGGTGACAATGCTTCAAAAATAATGATTTTCATGTTAATAGTAAAGAACGCTGTAGCACACCAAAAAGGTTCGAAGACGAGGAATTGGAGGTTACTTCATGAAGATTCATGTCAGGCACAAGCTGAACTTGAAAAATCCTTAGGAGTTGATCACACAACAGTTTCAAAACGTTTGAAAGCATTAAGAATGATTCAAAAGCAAGGACATTAGGTGCCCTCCGAGTTGAAACCGAGAAAGGCGTCTTGTCACGTGTGAACAGCTGCTTCAATGGCGGAAAAGGAAAGTTTTTTTCATCGTATCGTGATCGGTGATGAAAAGTGAATACACTACGATAACCCTAAACGTAGAAGATCGTGGAGTAAGCCCGGCCATTCATCAAGATCAGCGGCTAAGCCGAATATCCATGATTCGAAGTTTCTGCTCCGCATTTAGTGGTATCAGCTAGATGTAGTTTATTATGAGTTGCTCAAACCGATCGAAATCAGATAATAGTGAAGATTTGCACCGAAAAAGGAGCAGAATTGGAGCCATTATTTCATGAAGACTCATGTCAGGCGCAAGCTGAACTTGCAAAATTATTAGAAGTTAATCACACAACAGTTTCGAAACGTTTGAAAGCATTAGGGACTGTTCCAAAGCAAGAACATTGGGTGCCGTACGAATTAAAGCCGAGGGACGTCGAACAGCGTCTTATCGCGTATGAACAGCTGTTTCAGTGGCAGAAAAGATTTTGAAGATTTTTTGCATCGTGTAGTGACCAGCGATGAAACGTGAATAAACTGCGATAACCCTAAGCGTAGAAGATCGCCGGGTAAGCGTGAACATGCATCAACATTGGCGGAAAAGGCTCTGCATTTGATGGAATCAGCTGTGTGTAGTTTATTATGAACTTCTCAAACCGACCGAAATCTCTATCGATCACAACTGATGCGCTTGAGCCAAACATTGAAGAAACAATGGCTACTATAGAAACAAAGACAGGACAAAGTTATTTTGCAACATGACAACGCTAGGCTACATGTTTCAAAACGGGTGAAATCACATTTGGAAACGCTTAAATGGGAAATTCTTACCCCATTCGCCGCATTCACCAGGCATTGCCCCGTTTAATTATAACTTGTTCTGATCGATGGCACCTGGTCTGGCTGGGCAGCACTTTCATTCTTATAAAGATGCCATAAAATAGGTCGACTTTTTGTTAAGCTCAAAAGACGTGTCGTTTTTCCGACGTGGAATTCAAATGCTATCAGAAAGATGGGAAAAAGAGTGGCTAACAATTGACAATACTTTCAGTGACATGTTTTTTTACTATTTTTTGTAAATAAAACATTACTTTTCATGAAAATCAGCGATAACGTATACAAGATCCAAACAATTCTTTTATTATTAGTAGCAATAGTATCATTATTAGTTTTATTTTTATTATTACTATTATTTTTAATTATAATAATAACATTAACATATGTGCATATATATATATATATATATATATATATATATATATATAAACTGTGATTTGGATTATAAATTGGATTATAAATAAATGCAACGATTTTTGTGTGTATATATATATATATATATACACAAAAATCGTTGCATTTATTTATAATCCAATATTTATGTTAGTTCAAACCTTCTGATAGTGAACGTTTGGTATTTAAAATAAATACCCTATTATAATGATTAAACAGTGGGTATTACGCCTCTCAGAAGATCCTCGTAAAGAAAATGCGTTCTCTGCCATGGATCGAACCCCTTATGTAGGCGAAACCACTGTTTGATCCGGTATGATTAATACACAATACCACAAATAAAGTCAGAATAAGTGGCTCTAACTGTGTACTCAACAAGCGTTTTCTTTAAGTCTCCAAATCCAACAGAACATTTATTTCTTCAGAAATATATCTTGAACTTTTGTTCATATCGTTTATTTTTGGCACAAGTGTCACCAGCAGAGGACTCTCAACTAATGTTTTCACTACGTTCCCAGGATCACAATAACAATTTATTTTGTTCAACAACATTTTCAGCATGTTATTTTTTTCGAAATTCTCTTCAGCATTTTTATTATTAAACATTTTTATTGATTCCTGACGAATAAAGTTTGGAGTGCGTTATTCTGAAGGATGAGAAATCCACGAAGAATCTCCTCGAAATATTCTTGTTTTTTACCGTGCATTTCATAAAACGTCTGCAGTAGGTTGCCATTTCTTTCTGCAGTAAACTGGTTGTCAATCAAGGCTATAAAACTCAATTTGTACTGATATTCAACCCATAGCTGGAGTGAGAAAAGTTAGATTCATACCTTTCTCCAGGGCATTTGTGCGTAAGTGTTTTCAACGAATTCAATTTGAATTCAGACTCGGCTCTCCGACGTCTGCATTCCGAGCCAAGGATAGACAGCCTATTCTATCCTGTTATTCGACTCATAGATGGTGAATGGTGGTTAGGGTTTAACTTAACTAATATTCGTTACACTGCCTGCAAAACTCTTGGGTACTTTCTTTCTGTTTTTATGCCATTCAGTCGTTATTTCTTTTTGTCGTTTTTCTGTCCCTCTTTTTTCCGTTCCTTTCTTTCTTTCTTTCTTTCTTTCTTATTTTATCTTCCTTTTCCTTCCTTCCTTCTTTTTTTCTGGTTCTATTTCTTTTTCTTCTGTTTTTATTTTCTTTCTTATCTTTCCTTCCTTTCTTTCTTATTTTTCATTTTTCTTTTCCTTCCTTCTATTTTTTCTATTTTTTCTGTTCTTTCTTTCTGTTGTATCTTGGAGGAATGACAATACACAGATATAAATAAGTAATACGTTTATTCTCGGTAGATACAGTAGTACACGTCCGTCTAGGGTAGCAACAACTAGTGAGCTGAGTGGACAAAGATCCGTGCTAGCCGTCAGCTGCCGACTCCATTATTTACCCTTCTCCCCCACTTGAGAGAGATGTGACACAAGGTCTTTTTTAACGTGGGGAACCTGAGCGCGTACACCCAGGTACCCGTATGTCACGTGTTCGAGCTACGTCACAATACTTTCTTTCTTTCTTTCTTTCTTTATATTCATTTTTTTCCTTCTTTCCTTCCTTCCTTCTGGTTTTATTTCTTTTTTTCTGTTTTTACTTTCTTTCTTTCTTGATTTTCATTTTCTTTCTTTCTTTCTTTCTTTCTTTCTTTCTTTCTTTCTTTGTCTTTTACTTCTTTCTTTCTTTCTTTCCTTCTATTTTTCTTTAGTTTTCCTTCCTTCCTTCCTTCCTTCATTCCTTCCTTCCTTCCTTCCTTTGTCTTTTACTTCTTTCTTTCCTTCTATTTTTCTTTAGTTTTCCTTCCTTCCTTCCTTCATTCCTTCCTTCCTTCCTTCCTTTGTCTTTTACTTCTTTCTTTCCTTCTATTTTTCTTTAGTTTTCCTTCCTTCCTTCCTTCCTTCCTTCCTTCCTTCCTTCCTTCCTTCCTTCCTTTCTTTCTTTCCAGATACAACAGATTATGGTCCCCATCAGATTTGACAGCTTTTTAACTACAGATTGACTTGCTTTTCGAGGAAAGGTCGTTTAATGGTTCTCTGTTGCCTTCTTTGCAGCTTGGAATTCTGAGTTTTCTTTCTCTCTACCACAGGTTGTCAATCAAAGCAAAAGAGTCCAGTCTACTTTGCTATTTAGCACACGCGTTGGGATTGGCGGGTGAAGGGATGGATTCATGCTTTTACCCAGTGTATTACAGTGAAATTTAACGTAGGCCGGAAGTTGTACTCGGTACGTCGATTCCACTTCCTGTTCCAATAACCGTTAAGCCACATGTTTTGAAAATAAGAAATCAGGATCTTGGCTTTCAACTGCTCTTTGGTGCCGTCTAAAGGAAATATACAGAACAGAAACATGGTAACAATGATGATGTTGTTAAATCGAGAAGAAAGATGGCAATGACGTTGACAAACAAAAAGACGTGTTTTAATAGGCCGGTTATTTATGACATGGGAAGCGGGCTTTGGCGTCTAAACAGACCAATGAAATGAAGTAATCGTTGGAAATATAAAGTCAAATAGTTTGAGCTGAAGATTTCCCCTGGGCTGCTATCACGTCTAGGAAATGGTGTTGTTTGATTGTACGGACGCCAGGGTAACAGACGAATGAGAGAGAAAGATAAAAAAAATGAGAGGAGGCGTTGTGGAAGGAGGGAAAAGGAAGAGGAGGAGAGAAAGTAGGGAGAAAATTAAGCAAACTGACTGCGTTTAAAGAAGAAGAAAAAGAAGAAGAAAAAGAGGAAGCAGGAGAAGAAACAGAAAAAGAAACAGAAAAAGAAACAGAAGAAGAGAAAAAGGACACAGAAAAGAAAGAGAAGAAGAAACAGAAGAGGAAAACAGAAGAAACAGAAGAAAACAGAAGAAGAAGAAACAGAAAAAGAAACAGAAGAAAAAGAGGAAAAAGAAAGAGAAGAAGAAGATTCAGACAAAGAAATAGAAGAAGAGAAAGAGGAAAAGAAAAGAAAGAGAAGAAGAAGAAAGAGAAGAAGAAAACAGAAGAAGAAGCAGAAGAAGAAAACAGAAAAAGAATAAGAAAACAAATGACGAAGGAACTGAAGAAAAAGTAGAGATAGAAGAAGAAGCACTGTAGAAAAAGAAGAAGAAGAAGAAGAAGAAGAAGAAGAAAAAGAAAGAGGGTAATTGATGTAGAGGACGTGTGATATTATGATTAGCAGAAAGGAGAAGAATAAAAGTAAAGAGCGTAAAAGAGGAGAAAGAAGAAGAACAAGGGAAGAGTTAAATGATGATGACCCCCCCCCCCCACCAAAAAAAAAAAAAAGAGTGAGGTTAGTAGAATTATGATAAAAGGACAACGTAAAGTAAAGTGTCTATTTAGGGGTAACATATAATGAGAAAGAAAGAATTAGTGATGAATAATAGATGAAAAGTATGTATGAATAACAAATGATGATAGTGATGATGAGAAGAAACAGAAAAGAAGAATGTGTGGCGACAGAAATATTATGTGAGTGAGGAGGAGATGGTAAAGAAGGTAAAAAGTTTGTGGGTAGTAGAGGAAGAAAAGATGAATTCATGCTTTTCTCATGGGCATTAGAGCAAAAGTAGACGTAGGCCGGAATTAAAATTCGACACGCCGATTCCACTTTCTCTCATATAACAGTCACGTCAGTTGTTTTGAAAACCAGAAATCGGAGAAAAAGATGCAAAAGAAGAAATAGAAAAACAGCAGCAGCAGCAGGTGCAAAAGAAGGAGAAGAAGAAACCGAAGAAGAAAACAGAAGAAGAAGAAAAAGAAAATGAAAGAGAAAAAGAAGCAGAAAAAGAAAAAGAAACATAAGAAAATAGAAGAAGCAGAAGAAGAAAGAAGACGAAGAAACAGAAGAAAAAGAAGAAAAAGAAAAGAAGAAGAGGAAAAAGAAGCAGAAGAAGAAACAGAAATAGAAAAATAAACAGAAGAGAAATAGGAAAAAGAAAGAGAAGAAGAAGCTGAAAAAGAAGAAACAGAAGATGAAGAAACAGAAGAAAAAGAAGAAAAACAGAAGAGGAAGAAAAAGCAGCAGAAGAAGAAGAAACAGAAAAAGAAAGAGAAGAAGAAGTGAAAGAAGAAAAAGAAAAAGAAGAAGAAGAAAAAGAAACAGGAGCAGAAGTTAAAGGAGAATAAGGAAAAGAAGAAGAAGTTGAAGAAGAATGAGAATAAGAAAAATAGAAGCCGAAGAAGAGAAAGAAGAAAAAAGGGAATAACAAGAAAAAGCAGAAAAAGAAGAAGAAACAGAAGCTGAAGCAGAAGAAGAAGCAGAAGAAGAAGAAGAAGCCAAAGAAAGAGGAGAAGAAATTAAAGAAGCATAATAAGAAAAATGAAGCCGAAGAAGAAGAGAAAGAAGAAAAAGAAAGAGACGAAAGAAAAAGCAGAAAAAGAAGAAACAACCAGAAGCAGAAGAAGAAACAAAAGACGAAGCATAATAAAAAAATAGAAGCCGAAGAAGAAAAAGAAGAAGAAGCAACAGAAGAAGAAAAACAGAAGAAAAAGCAGAAAAGTAGCAGCAGCAGCAGCAGCAGCAGCAGAAGAAGAAGAAGAAGAAGAAGAAGAAGAAGAAGAAAAAGAAAAAGAAGAAGTTAACGACAGATTGAATATCATTGTTAACGAATAACATTTAATGTTGATTGTTATTGCATGAGGTCTGGGTCCCCATCGGTCGAATTTTAAAAAGAGTCGTGTGATGATGAACAAAAAATACAATCAGTTGAGAAAATCGACAAACAGTCGAATAGAAAAAAAATGTGATATTAATTTTCTATTATGTCGAGGATATTTGTATAGAGAATGTTCAAGGTAAATTCAAAAGATGTTGTTATGATAAAGAAACGGTTGGATTTACGCTCTTAACACGTTGATTCCCACATGACCTAACTTAGGGTCGTTGTGGTATGTTTTAAAGGCTACTACGACTCTCCGGTGGGTCGTTTTCTAAATTCTTTTCTATGAGAATTTTTGGGAGTGATATGATATAATTAATTACTTATGAGAATATCGTACACCAGAAAACACATTTTATCCAAAATAATTTAGATACTTTTGAATATTGAAATGGTAGTGTCAGTGTAATATTTGTGTATTGGGAAATTTCTAACGACTGATGGGGGTCTTGTAGGACTCTGGGTTGTAAAATAAACTCAGGTGGGTCGTGAGTAATAAATACTACCCATGATAACCTTGTCTCCTGTATGAAACAATTTTTAAACACGAAGTCTCTTGTACCAAAATTGATTAAGATATAGCATTTAGACCATGAGACAACAAGGAAATGATGTTTGACAGACAACGTGTTAACGTTAACGTTAAGGTGAGGAAAGTTTAGGATTCTACCTCAAAACAGGGGTAGATTTTATGGATTTACGCTATGCATGCTTCAAGTTTGTTTTTGTTTTATTTGTTACGCATACCCAATTTCCACAACTCATCTGAATGAATGTAGAAAATGAATAAATGTAGAAAATGGGATAACAAAATCGTTTAGTAAAAACTTAAGTCGGCTCTCTGTGCAGGGCCCGGAAATTCTTTCTGCCTGAATCTATCCTGCACAGATATAAATCTACCATCCGCCCGTGTATTGAATACTGCTGCCACATCTGGTCGGGTGCCTCTGCTATTCTCCTCGGACTTCTTGACAAAATACAGCGGAGAATCTGTAATGTAATCGATACCGACTTAGCTGACCGCTTGCAGTCACTCTCTCACCGGCATGACGTGGCTTCCCTGTGCCTCTTCTATAAGTACTTTCACGGCTTCTGCTCGGATGAACTTAAATCACTGGTGCCCCTAGGTTTGAATTTGCACGAGATACTAGATTGGCAACTAGGTCCCACCCCTTTACAGTGAAACCGATGAAATGTAACTGCAATTTCTACCCCAACAGCTTCTTTTCTCGCACTTCCCGCCTGTGGAATTCCCTTCCGCATGATTGCTTCCCCGACGGCTACAACCTCCAGAAGTTTAAATGTAAGGTCAATAGACACCTCCTACCACACTAACTCGCACCCATTCCCTCCAGCACTCTCCCTACGTACCTCCTAACTCGTCTATTACCATCCCTCTGACATTTCCTATACCCAATCGCTCTATGTAACCCCCTGCGCTATAGTGGCAGTGGACTGCCTTGCTTGGGGTGATATTATTAAAAAAATAAATAAATAAACTTTGTTACCGATTTTATAATGTAGTAAAAAATAACAAAGGGAGGTTACAAATAACGCTGGCCGATGCGACTGCTGCTGCTACTACTTCTACCATATTAAAGAACTCCTTCTTTTCTTCTTCTATGTGCCTTGTCCTTTCAGGACGTAGGCGATCATGCCTTTCCACGTCTCGCTATCCCCTGGGGGCTTTTAGCACGCTTTCTCCTGTTACATCAAGCAATCCCCGTTTTCTCATGCACCTGCTCAGGCTCTTCAA
This sequence comes from Ascarosepion bandense, assembly GCA_037127315.1. NCBI lineage: Eukaryota > Metazoa > Mollusca > Cephalopoda > Sepiida > Sepiidae > Ascarosepion > Ascarosepion bandense. The sequence continues at coordinate 9,551,439 of JBBBDQ010001908.1, forward strand.
ATATGTTATCCGCTGCTTTCCCTTGTGTCTCCTTCATTCTATTTGGCCTGTTAGTATCAGGTTCTCCAAGCCCTCCTTCCTCATTGCATGACCTACAAACGTTAGCTGTTTCTTCCTGATGCTCAGTATTAATTTCCTTTTTGTTTCTATTCTTTCTAAAACCTTAACATTACTCACGTGCTCGATCCATGATATCCGAAGCATCCTTCTGTAGAACCACATCTCAATCGTGTCAAGTTTTTCCTTTATCTTTGATGATATTGTCCAACATTCACTGCCATATAGAAGAACTGACATCGCATAGCAATCCAAAATTTGTACGAACTTAATAATTAAATTAAAAATTTCAGAACTACTGCACTAACTTTGGTTAATTATTATTATTATTATTATTATTATTATTAGTAGTAGTAGTAGTGTGTACACTAGTCCAATAGTCACCATGAAGTTTACTTTCGAACATTAATCTGAACTAATCAAACCATATTATAATTTTCAATGTGCATTAATTTATATATTTTCTATCCCATCTGTAGTAAGAAAGAAAGTATTTAATTAACACATTCTTTACTTCAATGTTTCTGAGATTGCATTCTTATTTGTTCAAGCCTTTCATGTGAAGCACTCAGATATCTTTTTCTATAAAGTCATCGTCTTGTTTATAATTGCTCTTGAAATAGTCTTTGTCGTTCTGTTGCTAATCTTTTCCTTCTGAGAAATATTTCCATTTTACTGTTATATTAAGAACATAACATTTTTAACATGAAAATATATTGAGCTCAAAAGAGAATCATGTCAGGAGTAACCAATGAATCATACATACCATTGAACCTCTAAAATATACAAAGAGAACTGATAAGTTAAACGGTTCACTTGTCTCTATTTTATTAGAATAAGTTCCCGGATGTGCGTTATGGTACAGTGGATATCGGCTCGGAACGAAAAACCGGGGAGCCGAGTTCGAATTCCAGTTGAATCCATTGTATTCACTTACGCGCAAATACCCTTGGGAAAGGTATTAATCCGTCTCTTCCTTCCAGTTATGGGTTAAATAGCAGGACAGATTGGGTTCTTTAGCCTTGGTCGGCAACCAGACTACCACAGAAAGCAATGGCGACCTAGTGCGGGATAATCTTCTGCCCAGTCAGTCATGTCTCTTTCGAGATATGATAGCCCAAGCGTGTATCATGTATGGCACTTAACTGATTGACTGAAGTTCCCGCTGGGTTTTTCTGACAGTATTTAAATTCCACATTGAAAAAATGACTCGTCTTTTGAGGCTAACCAACAGTTGATCCACTTTTTTTTAATTTTTCATAAAAATAAAAGTGCAACTCAGCTAGGTCATGTGGCATCGATCGGAACATGTAATAATCAGACGGGGCAATGTCTGGTGAATACGGCAGATTGGGTAGGACTTACCATTTAAGCGTTTTCAAGTAGGGTTTTCCCTCGTTTTTACAATGTGGTCTAGAATCGCCGTGTTGCAAAATCACTTTGTATCGGCCGTGTTTTCTTTGTTCAATACTCGACTCAAACGCATCAGTTGTTGTCGATAGCAATTTCCCGTGTTGATTTCGGTCACTTCGAGCAGCTCATAATGAACTACACCCAGCTGATTCCACCAAATGCAACACTGAAGCCTTGAACCAGGGATATTCAGCTTTACCGCCGATACTGATGCATGGTCAGGCTTACCCCAGAACCTTAGGCTTATCGTATTGTATCCACTTTTCATCACCGGTCACGATACGATGCAAACAATTTTTAATTTTCTGCCGGTGAAGCAGCTGTTCACACCTGACAAGACGCCATTCGACGTCCCTCGGCTTCAACTTGTACGGCACTCAATGTTTTTGCTTTGGAATATCTAAACTTATTTATAAATGGAACTTTGTGTGTGTGTGTGTGTGTGTGTGTGTGTGTGTGTGTGTGTACCTTACCTATAGACTCCGAAACGGCTGAATCGATTTTCTTGAAAATTTACACAGTTGTACTATAAGCGTCTGTGAGTGTTCTTAGCTAGGTTTTGTGACGAAGTACCCCCGATAAATATCGAAAATCGATAGTCGAATAAATCGGATTATAGAAGGAGTGGTCCGATTTTAATCAAATAAGATGCACTCATAGACAAAGACATAAGAAACGATATTCAGAAGTACCAAGGTTGCAGTTCTTACAATAGTGCAGATAATCGATAATATATATATATAAGAGGAAAGATGTTTGTGTGTGTGTCTGTTTATCTGCCTGCATGTCTGTATTTTTTTTTCAGCCATTTTATTTTAGTTTTTGCTTCGGGTTTGACTCTAAGTAGGTATAATTGTAATTCTTAGTCTTAGCCATGATACCATTTACACAGAGGACTTATTTAGCCTTCAAAATTCAGTTTACGACGAAAAAAACTTATTTGTTATCGATACCAGGAAATCAAAATTTGACTTACATCCATTCATTTTTCTTTCAGTCTAGAGTTTCGCTTTAACTGGAAACAACTATTGCTTTTTAGTCTTTCGTGCCAACGTCCAAAGAGTCTGAGCTCCAGGATCATGGATTAGTTTTAAAGCTTTCATTACACTCGAGAAACGCCGGGGTATACTGCTAGTTTCCTAATAATTTCAAAAGTTTCGAAAGTATTGTATGATCAACTCATAATGATTCTTCAACTTCAGCTTGCGCCTGACATGAGTCTTCATGAAGTAATGCCTCTAATTATTTGTCTTCAAACATTTTTGGTGCACCAGAGCGTCCTTTGAACTTTGTTGTGGACCCAGAATAGGTCTGGAAAAAAATTCGAACTTGGGTATTAGTAAAACGTATATATTCAACGAAAGAACAAATACAATGAGTGTTACACGTCAGTCAGACTGCCAAGTATTAGACCGGAGTGACTCAAATCAGCTCAACACCGAGAAGCATAATCTCCCGGTATTTATAATAATAGGAAGAGTTCATTATAGTCCAAAAAGGGTAGGTCCCATAACAATCTTTAACATCAAAGTCAATATTTTTGAAATGTCTAAACCAATCTCTGCATGTTGTTTCCAACAGAGCATGGTCACCGTAATTCTCAACAAAAATTCTCTGAACTTCAGATACAGATTTCTTTTGAATAAAGTAGTACAGTAAAATTCCCCGCAAATACACTTTCTTTGGCACGAAATTAACATGCTTAACGCTATGAAACAACACAGTTCTTTACAATCCGGCGAAATGTCATACACCGAATTTCAAGTTTGCTTATAGTACTTACTTATAGATGCGTTACTATTTGAAACTACATACACGCAGTTCTGGGAACGCCATCTGTCTGAAAACAGTGAGAACTTATTCAAGATCTTAATAATCCGTTTTATTGAATCTCAGTACATTGTTTCAATACTTTTATGTTTCATTGCATCTATTAACACTTTCTAAAAATTGCCACAATTTTTGACGTCACCACTCCACTAGTTATATATAAATCGTAACGATGCATCATAAAATTTAAATACCTGCATCATTTTATGTATATTTTATTTCTCATGCATATTAATTTAATTTTATTAATTAGTCTTTTCATCAATCATCGACCCCTTTTGACTTTCAGGTATTCATATGCAGTCTTCTGACTATTCTGGCATTTAGCAATCTCCCTTTAGACACCTTAGGCAGTAACAGAAATCTTGGATAGACCCATCGACTTCAATGGATCGATATTGTTAAATTCTAAGAAGCCTGTTAACGATAAATGCATTCAGTCTTTGAACAGGTCGAGGTTGAAATAAATAAACAACTCATAACAATAGAACCAAGGGATGTTCGAATTGGGTTGACATGCTTGGTTTGTGAAATATAGCGAAATTGCTGGATCGTAAATTCATACTATTTGAAATACTTTTTTAAAAAAAATAATTTCACCCCAAAGTAATGCAGGACCGCCATTAGTACGCAGGGGTTACGGAGAGTGAAAGTGAGATAAAAGGCTGGGTATAACGAGTGCGAACTCCACAGAACATCATTTTAATGAGCCATATAACAAAACTGATCGTCCGAATCCTAATGAACAGAGCAAGAAGCAGAATCAGGCCAGAGATAAGACAAGAGCAGTGTGATTTCGTTAAAGACACGGGAACAAGGAATGCCATATTTATGATTAGGATGCTCTCCGAAAGGGCAATACAAATGAAGAAGGACATACCTGTGCTTCATTGATTGTGCGAAGGCGTATGACAAAATACGCCACAAAGAACTGATGGAGATGCTCGGCAGTCTGGACATATTTGGGAAAGACTTGAGAGTAATAAAGAATCTTTACTGGCAGCAAACCGCTTGCATACGGACAGGTAATGAATGGAGTAGATATACAAAGATAGAAAGGGGCGTAAGACAGGGATGTGTCTTTTCACCGGATCTGTTCAACTTGTAAAGCGAGAATATTTTGAGGACCCTAGAAGTTATGCCTGGCTTCGTAATCGGAGGACACAATTTAAACAACCTAAGGTACGCAGATGATACAGTGCTGATAGCAGACACAGAAAGGAAACTACAAGACCTGCTACAGAAGGTAGCAAAAGAAACTAGAAAGAAAGGACTAGAAATAAACTGCATGAAAACCGAATGCATGGTAATCAGTAAAAAGGGCAGCCCAAAATGCCAAATACAGATCGGGGATACCAGAATCAAGCAGGTACAAAAATTTAAATACTTGGGAAGAGTTATAACAGAAGACGGAAAGTGCGACACAGAGATCCGAAGGCGAATTGGCATGGTGAAGGAAGCGTTCCAGAAGTTGAGTAAAGTATTAAGAAACAGGACAATTTCACTAGAAACTAGGAAGAGAGTAATGGATTGCTACGTGCTGTTCGTCCTTCAATATGGCAGTGAATGCTGGACAATACCATCAAAGATGAAAGAAAAACTTGAAGCAACTGAAATGTGGTTCTACAGAAGGATGCTGCGAATATCATGGATCGAGCATGTGAGCAATGATGAGGTTTGGGAAATGATGGAAACAAAAAGGAAATTAATACTGAGCATCAGGAAGAGACAGCTGAAGTTCCTGGGACATGCAATGAGGAAGGAGGGCTTGGAGAACCTGATACTAACAGGCCAGATAGAGGGAAAAAGAGACAGGGGAAAGCAACAGATAACATATTTGAAGGCCCTAATCAGGTGGATGATGGAACGAGGGTTGCATGGTGCAACAGGAGAAGGCGTGCTAAGAGCCACACGGGATAGGGAAAAGTGGAAGGCAATGATCGCCTACGTCCTGAAGGGACAAGGCACAAAGAAGAAGAAGAATAGGGAATATTGAAAGATGACCTGGATTCGAGAAGAAAAGAAGATGGCAATTGACGTTGCATTTAATTGCTGCTATCAGGGAGGCAAGAAAATGGGCAGGTCTTCTACAGGCGGAAAATGCGAGAAAAAACTGTTGGAGTAGAAGTGGCTGTAAAAAGATGGAGCCTAGTTGTCAGTCTAGTAGTTCGCTTAAATTTGTGTGGTCGAGACACCAGATAAAAGAAGTTCGTCAGAGCAGTTGCCATGAATATATTTTCAGAAAAGACAGAGGGAAATAATATTATATGTCAGTCAGTTAAGTCGATAGAGACATGGCTGACTGGGCAGGAGATTATCCCGCAGTAGATTGCCATTGCTTTCTGCGAATATTATATGTAGCAAAAATAAAATAATAAAAATAGAAAAACAGAGATAAACTTAAATCTTCACAGTTTTAAATTAATACAATCCAGGAATCTATCCAGCCTCGTTGAACTTTTATAAGCTCCGTTTTTTATCCTTCAATTACCGAGTCCCCTTTGACTTTCCAGGCATTTATCGACCACCATTTGACCATTCAGGGAGTTATCGAATCTCTTTTGAAAACAGGCATTTATCGACTTCGTTTTTGAACCCCAAACATTTTTAAATCCCCTTTTATCGATCCTGGCATTTATAGACTCCCTTTTAAACATAAACATTTATCTACTTTATTTTTCATCTCCCAAGCAGTTATTACCTTCCTATTGACCATCCAGTAATTTATCGACCCTCTTTTGATCACCCAGGCATTTATAAACTTTTTGAACCCCAAACATTTATCAACGCGCTTTCAATTGTCCTGGCATTTTTAGACTCGGTTTTTGAACCCAAACAACTATTAGATGATTTTTTTTATCTCACAAGCAATTAATGACCTTCATTTGACCATCCGGGTATTTTTCAACATCTTACAAATTTTGTTGACCTATCCTTCTGATTATCTAGATAATTATTGAACCTTTTTTGATATCGATTGATTTTTGATTCACCAAATATCTACCAAACCCTTTTTTTAATTACCCAGACAGTTACCAATATCCTTTTGACCAACCGCGAATTTATCGTCTCTTTTTTAATCCCCAAACATTTATCAACCCCCTTTCGTCTATCCTGCCTTTTATCGACCACTTGTGAACACATGCACATCGAGTCCTTTTTTTATCTCCTAAGCAGTTATTCCCTTTTGAGCATTTTGGCATTTATCACCACCTCCACTTAAATACTGAAGCATTTATCGACCCACTGCATATTCCCATCGATTGCCAGGGGTCGTTTGCGACTACTTTGGTGACCTCTGATCTCGAAGGAAAACAGCTTTAAAATAAGGAAAATTATCCTTAAACTTTGACCGCTGCACTTTTAAATTGCATATGCCAATGTTATTCCGATGCTCTGTTGTCATTGAGAACGACTTACACAATCGATATTTGTTATCAGAGGAGAGCAGGGAACTTCTGATTACCGGGTCAAAGAGTGCCCTTTACGGCCTGTCAGTTTTGTAACATTCGTGCTAATGAAGTGAATTAACATCAGAAGGTGACTTCAAGTTTAAAGGTCTAACGATTGAGCTGCAAGTGCAAGAGAAAATACTGACTCTGTATTATCAGATCAGAATTATTATTTTTTCCATTGCTTAGAATGCTTTATTCATTTTTCTATATAATGACGAAAATGGGTTGATATGCACTAACGTCTTTTCCACTCCTATATATCTAAACTTATTTATAAATGGAACTTTGTCTGTGTCTCTGTGTGTGTGTGTGTGTGTGTGTCCGTTACCTATAGACTCCGAAACGGATGAATCGATTTTCTTGAAAATTTACACTGCGAGTGTTTTTAGCTAGGTTTTGTGTCGAGGTACCCCTGATAAATATCGAAAATCGATAATCGAAAAAATCGGGTAATAGAAGGAGTGGTTCGATTTTAATCAAATTTGATACACTCATAGACAAAGACATAAGAAACGATATTCAGAAGTATCAAGGTTGCAGTTCTTACAATAGTGCAGAAAATCGATAATATATATATATATATAAAAGGCAAGATGTTTGTGTGTGTGTGTCTGTTTATCTGCCTGTATGTCTGTATTTTTTCAGCCCTTTTATTTTAGTTTTTGCTTCGGGTTTGGTTCTAAGTATGTATAATTGTGGTTCTTAGTTTCAGCCATTATATCATTTACTTAGAGAACTTATTTAGCCTTCAAAATTCAGTTTACGACGAAAAAATCTTATTTGATATCGATACCAGGAACTCAAAATTTGACTTACATCCATTCATTTTTCTTTCAGTCTACGGTTTCGCTTTAAGTAGAAACAACTATTGCTTTTTAGTCTTTCGTGCCAACGTCCAAAGAGTCTGAGCTCCGGGACCATGGATTAGTTTTAAAGCTATCCTGCTAGTTTAAAATTCTTGTTAATGCTCCATAATAAGATTCGAACTATCATTTTGAATTGCTTAGAACCAGGGCCGGTAAGCAGTTTTTTAAAATCAAATCGCCCCAAGCAAGTCATTTTACTGCCACTGTTGTGCAGGGAGTTACATAGGAGGAAAGTTATGAGAAAGAGTGACAGGTTATAGGGGGTGTCAGAAAGTGGGTTAGAGAGGGATGAGAATACTGATGAGAGTGGAGTGGACAGAGAAAGGAGCATGAGAGAGGATGCAAGCTAGTGAGATAGATGACTTATATCTAAATTCTTGCAGATTGTAGCTGCCGGGGAAATAAGTAAACAGAAGGGAATTTTACAGGCGGGAAGTGTGAGAAAAGAAGCTAATGGGGTAGAATTTGCGTTTATATTTTATTGGTTTCACAGTAAAAGAGTGAGACCTAGTCCCAATATAGTGGCTCGAGTAAATTTATATATATAGGGCACCAGTGGGCTAAGTTCATCAGAGCAGAAGCCGTGAAGTTATTTGTAGAAGAGACACAGGGAAGCCACATTGCGCCGGTGAGAAAGTGGCTCTATCTGAGCTGCCAAGTCGGTATCGATTACATTACAGATTCTCCGTTGGATTTTGTCAAGGACCCCTAGGTGGATAGCAGGAGCACCCAACTATATATGGCAGCAGTATTCAATGCACGGTCGGATGGTAGATTTACATATGTGCAGAATTGTTTCAGACGGGAAAAAAGCTTCCTGGCCCCACACAGAGAACCGACCTTCTTAGCAGCGGATTAGCTATAGATTCTATATATTCATTCCACTTGAGGTCTGTTGTGAGCGTTAAACCGAGGAGGCGCAGTATTTTGCTTTCAGGGAGACTAGCCTGATCTATGCAAATGTGGGGAGTACCTCTGAACCCCTGCAAAGGTCGGAGTAGAGCCCAATCCTAATTGGGGGCGCCGGGTAGTGTTTTGTAACTCTAACTATCTTATCAACATTTGCTTCTTCTACCTATCTTTATATACGTTACAAATTAAATAGATCACAACTAAGAATGAAGATTTTCGCCAATTTTGACGTCATTTTGAAGTCTTTTTCACTTTCGTTCAAATTCGTGAATTTGTTTTGCTCATGGTAAATCTTGAAAAAAATGTAAAATACTATACAAATCTCATCATTTATTTTATCTATTATATTGAAAATATTTATATTATTCAACTTTTCAACAAGAAAAATCTCAAGTTGATGTCTAAAATTGCCGCCAAACATACTGAATTATTTAAGGTGGAATGATCTATTATGACAGGTCTTTAATTTGTATTTAGATATATAGTATTTATTTTCAATTTTTCTAGTTGAATTGTTCAAGTGTATTGCATATGATCCATTCTTGTGCATAATTCAGTTACAATGAAATTTGTACTTTATAGGAATTATACTTGATGAAAATGGAGATGTAGTAGAGTTGGGGCCCGTATCACATATTCGGTGTGTGAAAGGGACCCTTGCACCAGCTCTCTTGAGAACAAATGCACGCCATCAGCCAGACCCCAGAAAGAAACTTAACCGGTAATCTCTTTTCAGGGAACCCTCAGGGAAATCACTCCGGTGTGCTTAATTAAAACAACCTTCAAATCATACTGCTGAAATTAGATGCTTTAAGTTAGATACAAATATAAATTTCTCCTTTTGGTCTCTCGCAATTAACACATTTCATATTCACTCGACATATCCTGTCGTGTTCTTTCAGGACGTGAACAATCATCGATCTCTACAGCGTCCTATCCTTTGCAGCTCTTAGTAAAGTTTGTCTTTTTGGTATCTCCCCTAATCCCAGTTTTGTTCAATTATTTATTATGTTTGTTATTCGCCGCGTTCCTCTATCTCATTTGCCTTCTGTATGCCATGTGAGTATCAAATTTTCCAAGCCTTTTTTCCACATTATTTTCCTAGAAATTTTGACTATCTCAATTTTGACTGATTCAAGAATAAGTGTCATTTTTTTTCTCATTTTCTTTAAAATTCCGTTATTGTTAGCACGTTCTAGACATGAAATTCACGGTGTCTTTGAATAGAACAACATTTTTGTTGTCACAAATATCACCATCATCTCTGAGTAGAATTTCCAACACTCACTACGATATCAGAGGAACGATATTACATAGTCGTGTAGCACAATTTTTTTTCTAACGGAAAGATCGATACCAACTTGGCAGACCGGCTGCAGTCACTCTCTCACCGGCGTGACGTGACTTCCCTGTGCCTCTTGTATAAATACTTTCACGGCTTCTGCTCCGATGAAATTAGATCACTGGTGCCCCCTAGGTACGAATTTGCACGAGATACTAGATTAGTAACTAGGTCTTACCCTTTTACAGTAAAACCGATAAAATATAACTGCAATTTCTACTCCAACAGCTTCTTTTCTCGCACTTCCCGCCTGTGGAATTCCCTTCCACATACTTGCTTCCTCGACAGCTACAATCTCCAGGAGTTTAAATGTAAGGTCAATAGACACCTCCTAACGCACCAACTCGCATCCATTCTCTCAAACACTCTTCCCATCTACATCCTTACCCGCCCTTCTGACATTTCTTATATCTGACCATTCTCTCATCACTTTCACCTGTGTAACCTCCTGCGCAGTAGTAGCAGTGGAATGCCTTGCTTCGGGTGAAATAATTAAAAAAATGTTCCTGTTTCTTAATACTTTTTTTTAAACCTATGCAATGTCCCTTTTGTTATTCCAATGTGTCTTCGAATTTCGGAGTCACTTTTTTCGTATGTCCTTTAAAGATGTCTACATTTGATGTTCACCCTTTACAAGCACCGGGAGCTACTCGTGGTAGAAGGTTTCAGAGTAAGAGGTACAGTATATGTCGATACACGGGGAAGATAACAATTAACATTAGATATAAACAGGTTAAGATTGTAACGGTCGGCGAAACATCCAGTTGGGAGTCGGTTGCGCAGAACAGTGTTTTGCGGGAAGAAGCTGTTCCAGTAGAACTTACTTATCATCAGTGGTATGCGGAAGCTGGTTTGATACAATGTGAGTGGATTGGAGGATCCTAGCCGTAAAGGTTAGAACTAGCGGAACAAAAGAATGCAGTTCGTCCGAGCACTTCTCATGCCAGTAGCAATAGAGCAACTAGAGGCTCGTCATATCTCGTCTGTGAGGAAGTTGTTTCTTTTTCTTCTTTTGATACTTCTACCCCCCCTCCTCGATAGATTTTATCGTCTTCTTTTTCTTCCGCTTCCAATACTTTTTCTCCTCATTAGATATTACCTTCTTCGTCTTCATTTTCTTCTCCTTCGATATTGCTTATCTTGCACCTCAATAGATTTTCTTCTTCTTCTTCTTCTTCTTCTGATACGACTCATCTTTCTCCTTTTCTTCGTCTTCCTCTTCTGATATTGCTCATCTTCCATCTCATTAGATTTCTTCTTCTTCTTCTTCTTCTTCTTCTTCTTCTTCTTTCGATACTACTCAACTTCCTCTTCATTAGATTTTCTTCTTCTTCTTCTTCTTTCGATACTACTCAACTTCCTCTTCATTAGATTTTCTTCTTCTTCTTCTTTCGATACTACTCAACTTCCTCTTCATTAGATTTTCTTCTTCTTCTTCTTCTTTCGATACTACTCAACTTCCTCTTCATTAGATTTTCTTCTTCTTCTTCTTCTTTCGATACTACTCAACTTTCTCTTCATTAGATTTTCTTCTTCTTCTTCTTCTTCTTCTTTCGATACTACTCAACTTCCTCTTCATTAGATTTTCTTCTTCCTCTTCTTCTTCTTCTTCTTTCGATACTACTCAACTTCCTCTTCATTAGATTTTCTTCTTCTTCTTCTTCTTCTTCTTCTTCTTCTTCTTCTTCTTCTTCTTCTTCTTCTTCCGAAGCTACTCATCTTCCTTCTCATTAGATGTTTTTCTTCTTCCTCTTCTTCCGATACTTCTCATCTTTCTAGTCATTAGATTTTATCATTTTCTCTCTCCTCTTTTCCTCCTCTTCCTCTTCCTCAGTTAAGCCATAGGAGAGTAACTCATTGGTCTAAATATTTCCACTGCTCTGAAGTGGAACGGCTATATCAAAGCAATTGCCAGGAGTTGTTCTACACATTTGTTCTCGCTAGAATCTATCTTATCACTTTTTACGTTTGTGCATTGAATATTGCTACCATATCTTTTCTAGTACTTCTGCTATGTGTCTAGATATTTTTAGGGTGAAGTGATAAAAAATCCAATTACTTACATTACAATATACTCACAATTAATATTCGTTACTAAATATTTAACTAAATATTAACCGTTTCAATGCGCTCAACTTTAAAGGATATATGTTACCATAAACTAATAATAATGTTATAGATAGTTCCAGTATTGAATGATATACTTTGCCGTACACTTCAAAGTAAATGATAATCTCTACAATACACCAGCTATGACATTTTGTTCGTTATCGTACACTTGCGTAAACGAGTAAATTTCTGTCTATATGACGGGTATTCTATTAAGGAATAATTTCAAGGCCTATTGGGAATTATAGGTAATCACATATAGGACCCCAAGTAGAACTCGTATATACGGTTCATCGTTAAAGATCCTGAGAAAAATGATCGGTTCCCTGTACCGCTTCACTAAGTATCTGACTCCGCCTGTTATCCTCTATCTTTACAAGAAAATGGATTACTGTTGCCATATCTTGGCTGGAGCTGCACAGTTTTCACTTTCCATCGTGTTCAAAAGTGTATTATTTCCAACTCTACAAAACTTTTGCCCACAGACGGAACATTGCAAGGTTCTCGCTACTTTATCGCTATATGCTTGAAGAATATTCAAACGGGCTTCATTCCTCAGTTCCGGCCTTCACAACTTAGATTCACAATGCGGCATGCGAACCCCTCTCATTCCCTTCTTATCTCAATTATATATTAGTGAATATAAGATTTTCCGGACTTTTCTTCCTCTTTACGTGTCCCAGGAACCTCAGCTGTTTCTTCCTAATGTTAAGTATTTTTCTTCTCGTTTACCTTCTTTCCAGCACCTCATCATTGACCATAAGCTCAGTCCATGGTATCCTCAGCATCCTTCTGTAGAACCACATTTCTCTTGCCTTAAGCCTCTTCACCATCCTTGATGAAATCGTCTAATATTCACTTCTATACAGAAGGACAGATATCAAATAGCAGTCCAGTAATCTTTTCTTTAACTCTGGAACACTAATCATCAATTAAAGTTACAACACTGCTAACCATGGGTATATCATACCTGATTTTGAAAATATCAAAAAAATGTTAAATATAAATATTTATTTAAAATAATTTACATGCGGGCACTTCAAAATTTGTACTTAGAGAGTTAACAATAATGGGGACTGAAAAACATATTTAGGTCAGAAAATCAGGGACTAAAAATTTGATTAAATTGTAATTAAATGGCGTCATTTGCTCTGTTACTATATATCCATGTTTAGTGTTCTCCAATGAGTTTTTTCCTGTCTGTGATTAGCTTTTGAAATGCGTCGTTGGCCATACCAATGCATCTTTGGATGTCGTTGTCGCACTTGCCATCCTCTGTCAGAACGCTTCCCAGTTATTTAAATTTGATTACTTGTATCGACCATAGTGAAATTCGAAACACGGTGTCAAGTTTGGATAGCAAACATCTGACCCCTTGACTTTGCGCTCATATTGTGATCTTGGATAGACGGAACTGCTATGTATTTACCCTTCTCCCCCACTTGAGAGAGTTGCGACACGAGGTCTTTTTTAACGTGGGGAACCTGAGCGCGAACGCCCAGGCACTGGTCAAAACATTACCTATCCACCGCAGTGGATAGGTACAAAACCGGTCTAAACTGGTCTTAAAACTGGTCTTAATTTGGTCATTCCCGACCCAGCCCGAAGGCCAGGGCCAGGTAAGTAACTTTAGAGGATGTTTTGAGTTTTCCTTTATAGATATCATTATAATATATCATAATATATTAGTGAAGAATATGTTCCACTCCAATAGATTCTTCCAACGAATTGCTATTTCTTCCTACGACTATCAAGTTGATGCTTCTCCAACCATTACAAACTTAACTCGTTGAAATTTAGCGTTAATCATTATCTTTCCCCTTAGCTTCATAAACTTTGCCTCTTGCTCTTACAGCTAACACGGCAAACTCACTGAAGGAATGGCTCTTAGGCCTTGTGTTGCATACTCACTTCTTCAGGCATATCCTTTTTGACGAAAATAACTTTGGATCAAAATTGACGAGAACAAACTGCTGCTTGGTCGACGAAGATAAACTGCAACCAATTCGTCGAAAATGTTGATTATCTTTTCACTAAAAATGGCGAAATATAAACTAGACCCAAAAGTGTCTTCTTTTTTCACACTGCAAAAGGAAGACATCAACACTTATATATATATATATATATATATATATATATATATATATATATATATATATATATTCATTTCTCAATGTACTTGGGTATATTGGGAAATGAATAATAATAACATCTGTCAACGTTACAGCTCATTTCTGACATCTTTCAATAATAATACGCGAAAGATTATCCGTGAGTATGAACGGATTTTATCAAAAAATATGCAGACAAAATGTCTGCAATTTATCTAATCTGACACACACACACACACACACACACACACACACACACACACACACACACACACACACACATACATATATATATTATATTTTTTTATAATATATTAATAATTTTATTTTTTTATTAGGATCAACGAGAGATATATTCGTACGAATGATATTTTTTAAAATAATTTTTTCATCCTGTTCGTAAATATTTTTCTCTGAAATAAAAAAAAATATTAACCAGACTCTTCTACCATACGCTTAATATAACATGTTTTCTATACTTTTAACTTGTTGGTTTTTCTTTGCCATTGTTTTGAAAGCGCAAATAAGCGCTTTTAAAACAATAACAAAAATAAAAAATAAAAAAACAACAAGTCTCATTCTTTTCTCAGAAAACGAACATTTACTATGCAAGCATTTAACATTTCTTTCTTTACTTTTTCGTGGTAAATACTTTAAAACGTTTATTGTATTCACTGGTTTCAAAACAAAGAGAAGTAAATGCCGCTTTAACTTTAGATTTCGAAATCTTATGATGACAATTCGAATCAGATGGGTCTATATTGAGTTTACAACTGTCATGGGGTTTCTCACTTTCTGGATGGTACCCCTTAATTGCATGAAGAAAGTAACTTTTATCCAAATTAGATTTATTTATTCTCATTCTAACTTGTACACACACACACACGCACGCACACACACACACACACACACACACACACACACACACACACACACACACACACACACACACACACACACACTCTAACTCATAACTGCATAAACAATGATTAAGTACTAAGTTTCTTGACACCAAATCGCTAAAAATCAGCATAGTATGAATTAAAAAGGCCCCAAACTTAATTTCATCATAATGTTTATATTATTATTAAGAGGAAAGATCAAAGTAATTTTTAATTATTTTAGATAATTTTTTTTTTAATCCCATCTAATATTTTCGAAATTTTGGCAGAAAATCTTGTTTTGATTTGAGTTAGCGGGTAAATAAAACGTTACGACTGTTTACAATAGAAAACGTAATGATTACATCACCCACTTTTTCCGTAGACAAACATTAATTTGGAAATTCTCGAAAAATATCAAATAATTGTCTGGTTTTAATGAAACTTTCAGTACTCATTCACAAATGAATGGAATTATTTTTTGAATTATTATTTTTAAAAAATCTTGGTAAAAATATTTTTTTACCTCTATGACCCTCTCCACGTAAATCCATGAAATTTTAATAAATTTCAAAGTGTTGCGGTCTATATTTTTGTTAGCTAACACAGGACTTATTGGGGAATATAAATAATCTTTTTTTTTTTAATTTTCCCCCCTGCATCCAAAAATCTGTTCCGAAGAATGAGATAAAAAATGAAATAAAACTGATATTTAATTTAAGCTTTTAATTGCTTGAATACATGATAAAGATTAAGGACATTATAGTCTGAAGAAAAACATTTTTCGTTGACTATTGAAATTTTAAAAGAATTGTTTTCATTTTTTGTTATAATGATTTATAAAGTTTGAAAAATATTTTTAAAAATCTTTAAAGAACTGTTGCGGTTAGATATTTTAATTAAGAATTGATGATTATATTGCCTCTCGAAAATTGAAAAGGTTTAATAAAAATCGTTCTGCTCCCATATTTTTAAAATAATTTAAACTTTTTTGGTGCATTTGGTGGTTTTTTTTTTGTTTGATAATTTCTATATGCAAATCAAAATGTCAGAGTTTCCTCTCTTACCCGAAAAAACACTTGTACAGTTCTGCACTCATAAACGCCTTCTACTTTTTTTTTTTTATCTCTAATCAAGTACCTGTCAATAAGTTCAAATCTGTGATTAAGAAATAGTTTTATTCTAACTTTCACGCTTTAAATAAGAAATACCTGAAGTAAATCAGATTAACATAAAGTTTGCTAATTTTCCAAAAATAATGTGTCACAGAGAATTAACTTTTGTTTACAAATGTGTCAACCGCTCAAAAAATGGCGCCAAAATTCAAAAATTGAAAAAATATCTCAAATTCCAATCAATATAATTTCTGTTTAAAATAAAACAGAGAGTATTTTCCTTACTGGAAATAATAATTTTAATCATTTAGCTTTCAATTAAAACTAAAATAAAAGTTTCAAGAAAAGTTTTCATTTTTAAAAATTCAGTTTAAAAGTAACTATGCAGTTTTTTTCGCGATTTAGTGGAGGTACCTACTTGAATCTATATATAAAATTCTGTGACTACCGTTAGTCTGCCCGTCAGTCCGTCCGTCCGTCTGTCACACTCTTTTAAATAGGCACTCTGACCGATCGAAACCAAATTTTCGAGAGTTAGACAATCTCCTTAAAGATGAATGAAAGACTTTAAACAACCGAAATGTGGTTCTACAGCAAGATTGTGAGGATACCGAACACGTGAGCAACGACCTGGTTTTGGAGAGGTTGGAAACCAAAAGAAGAAACAGCTGAAGTCTTCGGGACATGTAATGATGAAGATTAGGGAATCTGATTCTCACGGGACGGATAACGGGAAGGAGAGACAGGGCAAAGTAAAGCGTGACATACTTGATGGATTTGAGCCGATGGATGGCGGAGCGAGATTTGAGCGGTATAACAGAAGACAGGAGAAAGGTTGTTAAGAGCTACAAGAGATATGGCAGGCAAATAATCGTCTACGTTCTTAGGAGACACGGCATATAGAAGGAAGTCAGTCAGTCAGTTAAGTGCCATACGTGATACACGCTTTGGGCGATCATGTCTCGAAAGAGACATGACTGACTGGGCAGAAGATTATCCCGCAGTAGGTTGCCATTGCTTTCTGCGGTAGACTGGTTGCCAACCAAGGCTACAGAACCCAATCTGTCCTGTTATTTAACCCATAACTGGAGGGAAGAGACGGATTAATACCTTTCTCAAGGGTATTTGTGCATAAGTGAATGCAAGGAATTCAACTGAAATTCGAACTCGGTTCCCCGATTTGTCGTTCGGAGTCGATATCCACTGCACCACAACCCACATCTTATAGAAGAAGAAATTCTCCAAAGAAAAAAAAATTCTCCTTTTCTAAGGTTGATTCTTATGGTCTTCTGTAGTAAAAGGCAGAGACAACTTCAAGGAAAATTACTATGAATGTTTTAGTATTTATCTATATTTCTGAGCTGAGGTAGTATTTAAAGTATTTACATTATTCGGACTATTGTCCTCATCATTGTTGTCATTTGTACGACGTTTCGGCCGTAGTACGCTCCGACCTTCTTCAGATGCTAGAAATTTCGAACCGAACCCTTTATTACAGTCACTGAGGTATATGATCTTCATTCCTTGCCTACAGCCTCTTCTGGTAGTCATGAGTTATCTCCCTCTAACCCTGTTGTAGCCTGGTATTGAACTAACAACTTTTTGGTCATACTGTAATAAAGTGACTCATTATATATATATATATATATATATATAGATAGATAGATAGATAGATAGATAGATAGTGATGTCAAGTTAGTGAACGGCGAGGATAATCTCAGAAGATCTATTTAATATAAAATATTAAGCGATATATATATATATATAAATCAATACACAATAGAGGTCACCAACAATACAGCTTTAAAGAAAATGAAAAAATCTTAAATTAAAATAACCAACAATGCATTTTATTTGAAGTTGAAACAAGAAAATTGTGTTTTAAATATATTTGGCTAAAGCCATAAAATTGTGCTTAAAATATATTTAGTTGAAGCCAAAAAATTGTGTTTCAACATTAAATTCGACATAGAGGTTAATATGCCGCTAGCTAAAACCAACAACCAACAATATCTATTTATAATAAAATTGCCAAAAATACAGCAAAAATTAAATCAAAATGGCCAACAATAAATTTTTATCTGTAATTTATAGCATATAATTGCATTCAAAATATACTGAGTTGAAACCAAATATACTTAGATTTTTGTATTAAATAACTCATAGAGGCTGATATGCTGCGAAACTAACCCAACCATTCAAACAGCTAAAGCCTTTCTTGCAAAGCGACATAGAGGTTAATTTGTTGGTGATGATTCTTGATCGTCTCTTTTGCTTTGTATTGTGTCGATTTGTTAGGACGATGGAAAGAGAAGCAAACACCGACACCTTTTCCTTTTGTAGTCAATTTTCTTTTATGGTTCAAGATCGTTTAACCATTATCCTTGTGGCGTCAGTTTAAATTCACGCCTTATTTCTTCCCATATATTAAGATCATTTTGTTTAAAGTTTTTATTTTCTTGATTTGAGATGGAAATTTGGTCATTTTCCCAACAGATTTTAGTGAGATATTCACTTTCTAAATTTAAAGTTTACAAGAAAGCCACGTAAAAATTTCAAGGTCTTGTTATTTGAATTTTCTGAAGACTCTTAATTCTTAAGTTGGATAAGATCATGACAAGTTCAACAACAAAATATCCGTAAAAGGTTCGCTATCTTATCGGCGAATATTTTTAGCTTAAAAACTTTAACAAAATATTGCAATTATTCTTCATGTGCCGTGTCCTTTCGGGACGTAGGTGATCATGGACTTCCATTTGACACTGTCTCCTGTTGCTCTCAATATTTTTTCTCTTGGTATCTCTTCTAAACCCCGGTCTGCCATTCATTTGCTCAGATCTAAATAGTACGTCTCGCCCTGCTTTCCATTGTCTCTCCTTCCCTCTATCCGACCTGTGAGCATAAAATTCTCTACGCCCTCCTTCCTCATTACGCATGCCAGGAACCTCATTTGTCCCTTCCTGATGTAGGAGTTTTCTTCTCGTTTGCATCCTTCTCAACATCTCATGGCTGCACATGTGCTCCGTCCATGGTATCGTTAGCGTCCTTCTATAAAATCACATTTCTGCTGCCTCGAGCCTTTCCTTCATCCTTGATGAGATCGTCCAGTATTCACTTCCATACAGAAGGACAGATATCACATAGCAATCCAGCACACTTTTCTTTGTTTCTAATGAGATTTTTCTTTCTTTCAGTACTCTGATAAGCTTCAATACTCTGGTTATGCGTCTTTGGCTATGCAAACGAGTCTTTGAATCTCCATGTCACACTTTCCATCCACTGTCAAAACACTACACAGGTATTTGAATTTTTTTTTACTTCTTTTATTTTATTTTCTCCGACTTGTAGTTGGCATATTGGGCTCCTCTTTTTTGATGATGACCATACATTCACTTTTCTTTAAGTATTGCCAAATCTGCTGCTATGAAAGTCGGCTCCCTGTGCAGGTCCCGGAAATTTTTCCCACCTGAAACTATTCTGCACATATACAAATCTACCATCCGCCCGTGTATTGAATATTGCTGCCATATCTGGTCGGGTGCCCCTGCTGCTCTCCTTGGGCTTCTTGACAAAATACAAAGGAGGATCTGTAAAAGTGGTTGATACTGACTTGGCAGACCGGCTGCAGCCGCTCTCACACCGGCGTGATGTAGCTTCCCTGTGCCTCTTCTACAAGTACTTTCATGGCTTCTGCTCCGAAGAGCTTAGATCAGTGGTGCCGCCTAAGCACGAATTTACACGAGATACTAGATTAGCAACTAGGTCCCACCCTTTTACAGTTAAACAAATAAGATGTAACCGTAAATTCTACTCCAACAGCTTCTTTTCTCGCGCTTCCCGCCTGTGGAACTCCCTTCCACAAGTCTGCTTTCCCGACAGTTACAATCTCCAGGTGTTTAAATGTAGGGTCAATAGACACCTCCTATCACACTAACTCCCAACTATTCTCACAACACTCTCATCTACCCAACCCTCATTCTCGGTATCCTCACCCGCCTATCACCCACCCTCTGTTATTTCCTATATTTAATCAGCTTTCTCCACTCTACGTAGCCCCCTGCACAGTAGTGGCAGTGACATGCCTTGCTCGGGGTGAAACGCTTATAAAAAAAAAAAAATGCTCAGTCCTTTCTCTTCGCTTTCTTTTGCTACCTTCTGCAGAAGGTCCTGTATTTTCCTTTCTGCAATCAGCACCGTGTCATCCGCGTATCTTATATTAAGATTAGGGCCGCCAATGACGAATCCCGACAAGGCTTTCATTTCTCTCATAACTGCTTCACTGTACAAATTTAAAAGATCCGATGAGAAAATACATCTTTGTTTTACACTCCTTTCTATGTTTGCATATCTGCCGAGTTTATTTCCTATCCGTATACAAGCGGTTTTCTGTCAAAATAGATTCTTGATTATACTAACGTCTTTTGCGAAAATGTCGAGGTTCTCGAGCGTCTCTATCAATTTTTTTGTGTCATAATTTGTCGAATACGTTTGCGTAGTCTATAAAACACAGATAAAGGCCCTTCTGCATTTGTATTGCTCGTTCAGATAGCATTCTATCTGAGTATCGCATTTCTCGTTCTGGTATCTTTAACAAAGCCACATTGTTCTTGTTCTATCTCTGGGCCGATTATGCTGCGTGCTCTGTTTATCAGAATCTGGATCATGAGTTTTGCTATATGGCTCATTAAACTGATTGTTTGACGGACTTCACATTCCTTTGCACTTGGCTTATTAGGTGTTCTTATGAAGATTGATCTGCTTAGGTCCTCCGGTATATTGCCGCTCTTGTAGATTTCGTTTATTATTTCTGTGAGTCTGTCTACCCCAAGGCCTCCTAGGGACATCAACATCTCGGTTACAATCCCGCCATGTCTCGTTGCTTTATTTCCCTTCAATTTGGCCATTACCGATTCCACTTCGGCTTTTAATATTTCTCGTCCATCCGTAATTTTGAACATTGTTAGTTGCTCTCTCTTTCTTGTCGTGGAAGAGATCTCCGATATCTTCTTTTTCTATGTGCCATGTTCCTTCAGGACATAGGCGATCATGGATTTCCACGTCTACCTATCCCTGGTGGCTCTTAGTACGCCTTTTCCTGTTACACCATGCAACTGTCGTTCCATCATTCACCTGATTAGGTCCTTCAAATATGTTATCCGCTGCTTTTCTGTCTCTTTTTCCCTCTATCTGGCCTGTTAGTATCAAGTTCTCTAAGCTCTCCTTCCTCATTGCATGTTCCAGGAACTTCAGTTGTCTCTTCCTGATGCTCAGTATTAATTTCCTTTTCGTTTCCATCATTTCTAAGACCTCATCATTGCTCACATACTCGATCCATGATATTCGCAGCATCCTTCTGTAGCACCACATTTCAGGTGCTTCAAGCTTTTCCTTCATCTTTGATGATATTGTCCAGCATGCACTGCCATATTGAAGAACTGACAACACATAGCAATCCAATACTCTCTTCTTTGTTTCTAGCGAAATTGTCCTGTTACTTTACTTAACTTCTAGAATGCTTCCTTCGCCATGCCCATTCGCCTTCGGGTCTCTGTGTCACACTTTCCGTCTTCTGTTATAGCACTTCCCAGTGTTTTTCTTTTTCTAATATTAGTGTGCCATTCTTTGCTTTTATGCATCCTGTTGCTGAGCATATCCTTTGCCCTAACGATCATAAATACGAATGCTGCCCATTATTTAAAGAAATAAGGGGCTGCAAATAAAAAAAAACTTGCCATTAACAATTTTTCCATCTCACTGAACCTGACGATAATCACATGTATCTTCCCTTTTTTGTTTGTTTCATTTTCTCACTAGGACCAAAAAATATCCCTAATGTTTTAAACTGACGCCAGGGGGATATGGGATCAGAAATATTAAGCGAGTGGCGGCGCTGAAAGTTTCTAAGTTGGCTTTCAATTTAGGCTTTTCAATTTAGCAAATAATCTACTATATGCGGGATGTGCGACAATGGTTCTCCACCACTTCTGTCTTTTGTTGCTTTAAGCAAGTTTTGATTTTTTAGTATGTCACTTTGTTCTTGTTTTGCTATCCATTCTCACAAACCTTGCCTTCATTATGTCTTGTTAGTGTTAGTTTCTCCAAACCTCCTTTCATTATAAAATCTCCTAGAAATTTCTACTGGCGTTTTCTTATAGTAATTATCAGTTTCCCGGTAGTTCTAACGTTCCTTAAAACTTTCTATTTGTTCACCTGTACTGTCCATAGTTTTCTCAGTGTTTGTCGATTGAACCACAGCACATGTACACTTGGTTGCAAAAGAATTCTTACTAAAAGAAAATATATTGTTACTGTCAAAGTTACGATTTTAATTAAATAACAAGAAATTATTTATACAAATAATTAACTCAACAGAAGTTGACATCAACCAACCCAACTCGAATATATGACTGTAAACTGCACCCAGCAGCAAGTCCTCTGGTTTAGAAGAAAATGGAACCACCTTTTAATTGCTGTTGTTCTCAGGTCCACCGTGACCCGGTGTGTTAGCATCTGTTAAGGGTCCCAGCTATGGGCAAATGATTAACCTAAGTCAAATCACTTTGAGAGTATAAAAATATACTTTTATAGAAATATATACATAAAAATAGACTTTTATAGAAAAATATACATTTTTGAAGGAAAATTATAACCAACAATACAGTTTTGAAGAAAAAATATTGTTATCATAACACATTTTTGAAGAAAAAAATTATTGCCATAATACATTTTTTAAGGAAAGAAAATTATTATCAGCAATAAATTTTTGAATACAAAACTAGAAGACATCTTCAGTTTTCTAAAGTAAAAATAGACTAAACTATCGCCCGGTTCACACTCCTCCCACGACTATTGAACAGGTGAAGAGGCTCATCCCTTGTTCCCTGTTTAGGATATGGTTTCCGGCTTTCTCTTTTCCAATCTTTTTACTCTTACGTAGCCCCCTGCGCATCAGTGGCGTTATCGCCTTGCTCGGGGTGATATGATAAAAAAAAAAAACTCATCAAAATCTGACTAAATCAACCTTCTCACAATAATCGAACATTAAAAAAATACCTTAAATCCCTACAGTTTTGGCATTAAATAACCCACAGAAGTTGATAAGCCGTTAAACAAAACTCACACTCAATATATGAGTATCAAATTCTCAAAGTCTCCTTTCCTCATTATACCTGCCAGAAATGACAGCAGTCTCTTTCTTAATCCAAGCAGAGCTTTCCTTTCCAGAAGTTCGTATTTTCCATAAAACCTATTCCTTTCTCACATGTTTTATCAAGGGTTTTTTCAGTATTCATCGGTCGAATTACATTTCTGCAGTTTCAGGGTTCTTTTTCATTTCCGAAAGATTTACCCAGCATTCACTGCGATATAAAAGATTGTATAATTTGTTACTTTTCTTAGTTTCTAATTACATTTTACTATAAAGTATTTTCTCTCTCATGAACTGATCCGACACTGCCTGATTATTGCCTCGCTCTCTCTTTTTCTTACTGAGACATTAAGTTTTTAAGTACTAAATATTCATACACTGATATCTTCAAGAACAGATGGCCCATTAGATAAAAGTATTGGTTGGATCTAGGGAGATGTTGTGAGTTCCATACTTGGTTACAGCATGGGGATGAGCGTGACAGGAGGGATATAGAAGATGATTACTAATGATAGAGTTTTAAAAAAAATTGACTAGCAATAGATTTTATAATAAAATAACCAAATACATCAGGTAACTTGAAATGTTTGCGAGAATGGATAGCAAACAAGAACAACGTGGCATACTTGAGAATCGAAACTCAAAGCAAAAAATGGCAGAAGTTGTGGAGAACCATAGTCGCACATCCCTATACAGTAGATTACTTGCTTAGTTTTTGTTAGTCATTTTGCAAATAGCAAAAACTTAATCTGTGTCATATTTATCGGTTTAAATTTTCCAACACGCTCAAACATCTATCTATCTATCTATCTATCTATCTATCTATCTATCTATCTATCTATCTATCTATCTATCACTGTCTCCTCATTATCTATCTATCTATCTATCTATCTATCTATCTATCTATCTATCTATCTATCTATCTATCTATCTATATATTCATTTTGTTTATATCTCTATCAGTCTCAGCCTAATCATATCTATCTATCTATCTATCTATCTATCTATCTATCTATCTATCTATCTATCTATCTATCTATCATATTCATTTTGTTTATATCTCTATCAGTCTCAGCCTAATCTATCTATCTATCTATCTATCTATCTATCTATCTATCTATCTATCTATCTATCTATCTATCTATCTTTTATTTCTATCTATTCAGTTTATATCCTCTATCAGTCTCAGCCTAATCTATCTATCTATCTATCTATCTATCTATCTATCTATCTATCTATCTATCTATCTATCTATTCATTTTGTTTATATCTCTATCAGTCTCAGCCTAATCATATCTATCTATCTATCTATCTATCTATCTATCTATCTATCTATCTATCTATCTATCTATCTATTCATTTTGTTTATATCTCTATCAGTCTCAGCCTAATCATATCTATCTATCTATCTATCTATCTATCTATCTATCTATCTATCTATCTATTCTATCTATTCAGTTTATATAATCTATCTAGTCTCAGCCTAATCATATCTATCTATCTATCTATCTATCTATCTATCTATCTATCTATCTATCTATCTATCTACACAGCATATATAAATTAAGATGCAAAAATTTCCGCCACTCTCAGCCATGTACCGAGAGGTTAGGGGCAGATACTCCGACTTACACCAAATCGGTTGATTTTCGATCCAGGTTAGAAGCAAGTGAATGTTTAACTACACTGGTGAGCTGTGATACAGCGGACAGGCTTGTATATGGATGACTAGTTATATATATATATATATATTGTGTATTTAGGCAGCAATATCTCTTTTATGCAAGTTTCATTAAACATGACGGACAAGGTGATATGGTTAATTTTTCATGTGATCTTATAATAATTTTCTTTTCAGGACGGGAATTATCTAAATATTTTTAAAATATTTTATTTCTCCAAGCGCTTTCAACGATACTTTTAACCACTATCAAGTATTAATTTTAATTTAACTGAAGATATAATGTGTTTATATATATATATATAATATATATATTTTACGAACCTGGATTGATCAAGATGACATTTCTTTAAAGGACATATAAATTTGTAAATAATATTGGTTCTGCGCAGCTTTGATATTGCAGGTAAATTGTTGAGTTTGACGATGAGGTCAGCAATTTTAAATTTTTGCATAATTATTTACGTAATGAAAAGAATAATTGTAAAATCCCATGAAAATTACATAAAAAACTTAACCATAACACCGTGCCTGTTATTTTTAATGAAACATATATATATATATATATATGTGTGCGTGAGTATGTCTGTGTGTGTAAAGACAAAAGAAAACCTTATATTTGTCTATATTTAAGATTCTGAGATGCGATATTGCAATTATTTACACTATTTACATTGTTTGGATTGTTACCTTCATTTTTATTGTGATATTCACGACGTTTTGACGTTGTCTAGAATTTCGAAGTGGACCCTTTATTTCTTTTACCGGAGTAGATTGTTCTTGTTCCACGAGTCAGATCTCTCTATAGTTATCTCCCTTTCAACTTAACACTCTAAGCTTTTTTAACATCTGCTGTAGCCAAGTATTGGTCTCACAACTCCTCTTTGACTCCCTAGATCCAACCAACACTTTTATCCAGTGGGCCATGTGTTCTTGAGGACATCAATGTATGAATATTTAGTACTTATAAATTTAATGTCTTAGTAACCATTTTTACAAAACTCATATTATATTTTTGTTGTTTGTAATTGTTTTTTCTGTAGCAATTCGTATACTGGTTCCCATGTGATATTCATTTCTACGCTTGGAAGATTTTTGTGGTTTAGCATATGCGCTGATTCTTTAAGTTTTCTTATTTTCCATGGTGTTCTCTATTTAGTGTTTCAACTTCATCCCACAAAGAGCGTGGAAGGTTATCCGCTTTTACTTTTCATATGATCGTTCTTTTCTATTTTCCCTTGCAATTTTATCTTAAGGAGGCGGTCCGTTTCACCTTTATATTTCTTACCGCAGCTGCACAAGATGGTGTACACGGTTCTTACTCCTGTTCTTCTCTATGAGACGTGTCTGCGAGGGGTTGAACAACTCTTGAAGGCAGTCCTGATGTTATATGGACAACAAATATTTTTGTATTTTTTCGATATTCCTTTTATATAGGGTAGGCAGACTAAGGTTGTTTTCTCAGTCTTGTTATCCTCTTGCACCCAACTATGCCAGTTTGTTGGAGTTACTTTCATCGGGAATATGGCAACAAAAATAAGGGCTACATCCCGAACAAAGTAAAAAGTGTAAATGAAAATTTATATTAGCCGATGCGTTTCGTCCTTTGAGGGATTTTATCAAGGAAAATGCATTTGTCTCTATTTATGTTGTCCTTTTAGAGATATGAATAATCTGAAATTTTCAAATAGACGTACACATCACTTCATATATATATATATATATATATATATATATATATATATATATATATATATATATATATAATCTAAACTTATTTGTAAATGGAACTTTGTCTGTGTGTGTGTGTGTCTCTGTGTGTGTGTCCGTTACCTATAGACTCTGAAACGGCTGAACCGATTTTCTTGAATATTTACACAGTTATACTATAAGCGTCTGCGAGTGTTCTTAGCTAGGTTTTGTGTCGAGATACCCCCGATAAATATCGAGAATCGATAATCGAAAAAATCGGGTTATAGAAGAAGTGGTCCAATTTTAATCAAATTTGATACACTCATAGACAAAGACATAAGAAACGATATTCAGAAGTTTCAAGGTTGCAGTTCTTACAATATTGCAGAAAATCGATAATATAAATATATATATAAGGCAAGACGTTTGTGTGTGTGTCTGTTTATTTGCCTGTATGTCTGTAGTTTTTTCAGCCCTTTTATTTTGGTTTTTGCTTCGGGTTTGGCTCTAAGTAGGTATAATTGTAGTTCTTAGCCTCAGCCATGATACCATTTGCTTAGAGGACTTATTTAGCCTTCAAAATTCAGTTTACGACGAAAAAACGTATTTGATATCGATACCAGGAACTCAAAATTTGACTTACATCCATTCAATTATCTTTCAGTCTACGGTTTCGCTTTAACTGGAAACAACTATTGCTTTTTAGTCTTTCGTGCTAATGTCCAAAGAGTCTGAGCTCCAGGACCATGGATTAGTTTTAAAGCTTTCATTACACCCGAGCAACGGCGGGCTATACTGCTAGTATATATATATATATATATATATATATATATATAATGTACACAAACGTATATACACATAGATGAATATTTTACGTGTGTTAATAAAAGTTATCAATGTAAAATAACTGAGCTATTGAATATATATATTAATAAATATATATATTTATTAGGTCTATAGCACAATATATATATTTCTTTTTTTCTACACATATACTGTTAAATATAACAGACAATGAATGTCTATTATGTTTAATCATGAGCCGTTCTAAACATCGTAATTTGGATTTTATTTCAGGTGAAGATAAAGACAAAAACTGTCCAACATTTGGATATTTTTATTATGCTGGTTCTAAGCTTTCAGATTACAGGAGACATCTTCAGAGATGTTAAAGAGTCAGTCAGTTAAGTGCCATACGTGATACACGCTTGCGAGATCATGTCTCGAAAGAGACATGACTGACTGGGCAGAAGATTATCCCGCAGTAGGTTGCCATTGCTTTCTGCGGTAGACTGGTTGCCGACCAAGGCTATAGAATCCAGTCTGTCTTGCTATTTAACCCATAACTGGAAGGAAGAGACGGATTAATACCTTTCCCAAGGGTATTGGCGCGTAAGTGAATACAATGGATTCAAGTGGAATTCAAACTCGGCTCCCCGGTTTCTCGTTCCAATATCCACTGTACCACAACGCACATCCAGGTTGCAGAGACGTTACCATAAAGACGTCTACCATCAAAGATGATATCCTCTTGTCTTGGCATAAAACATTGGTTTGCGACGATAACAGTTACTGAGTAGCAGATGCAGGTCGTAAATTTGTAATGCTGTTCTATGACGTCACACCGTTTAAGAGACCGAAATGTTAACAGAACCATATGTCTATATTCAATGTAATGTGTTGTGACTAGATTGAAATATGATTTTATTAAATGTGGGTTGCTTTGATTTAATGTAGATGGTCTCCAATATCTGAAGGTTCTTTTTACTGTGTGTAAGCGTGAGTATTATTATATTATCGACTAAAATCTGTCTAATATTACCTACATGGATATATATATATATATATATATATATATATATATATATATATGACGCCAGTGGTAAATCTGTTTCATGCTTGAATGCATTCTTCAGGCCATATCTGGTCTGATGCTCCTGCTATCCACTTAGGCGTCCTTGACCGAACCCATCGGAGAATCTGTAATGTGATCGATCCCGACTTGGCAGCTACGATACAGTCGCTCTCTCACCGACGCAGTGTGGCTTCCTTGTGTCTCTTCTACAAATACTTTCACGGCTTCTGCTCCGATGAACTTAG
The DNA here is from genome assembly GCA_037127315.1 of Ascarosepion bandense. Lineage (NCBI taxonomy): Eukaryota > Metazoa > Mollusca > Cephalopoda > Sepiida > Sepiidae > Ascarosepion > Ascarosepion bandense. The sequence goes on from JBBBDQ010001908.1 coordinate 9,580,150, forward strand.
CTCACTGGCACCTCCTATACACGAATTTCCTCGAGCCTCAATATTAGCAACTAGGTCCCATCCTTTCACTGTAAAATCAATAAATTGTAAACGCAAATTCTACTCCAGCAGCTTCTTTATTCGCACTTCCTGCCTGTGGAATTCTCTTCCGTATATTTACTTTCCTCGCAGTTACAATCTCCAAGAATTTAAATTTAAAGTAAATAGTCATCTCCTGTCTCACTAACTTACATTCTCTCTCTCGTGCTTTTTTACATTCACCCCATTCTCATCAGTACTCTCTTCCCCCGCTACTCTCTTCCTGACACCCCCTGCAACTTCCCACTCCTCATAACATTTCTCCTATGTAACCCCCTGCACAACAGTGGCTATAAAATGCCTTGCTTGGGGCGACACGATTATAAAAAAAAAAATGTGTGTTGTGTTTTCGACTATTTATATATGCTGCTCAGTAGTACGTTATAATAACTTTTAACAACACGGTGTCAAATTTTGTCCATTTCCACGCTAAATCGTGAGTAGTTACTTTTGAAGTCTTTTTAGAACAGTCAGATGTCAGTTTATATGGAAAAAAACAATACCGATATTAATGCGAAGACTTGAAATTAATGCATGAAAGATTTCACAGTTTAATGTCACTTCTTGATAGTCAGCCTATGAAATTTTCAGTCCGCCCTTGTATAACCAATCCACAGATGTCATTCGTGAGCCGTGTTCATGTGTGCTCCGGCGTTTACCGTACAATGCTGAACAACAATCATTTCCTTGTGTTTAGAAAGAAAAAGAAATAAGTTGTTTGAACGACTGAGATAAACAAACAAACAGCTCACAGCGATCTAATATCTGGATTGTATTTCGCATATCTCTTTGTTGGGTCTTTTGTTTTTTATTTTGCGAGGTTGATATTGCTTTTATTCACTCTATTAAAAAAAGTTGATAGATTACTTTCGGCGAAAATCATTATTCAGAAAATGTGTTATTCACCAGTCGCTAATCTCTGGCCACTCAGAAAAGGCGCGATAACAACGCCTCCTGGTGTCCCATAGGAGCATTACTGTATTATTGCTTGAGACTATTTCATTGTCTGCTTAACAAACACTTGCTTATTATCTTCCTCTCTCTTTTTATTTTTGCCAAACACAAAGACAAAATGACCGTGCTTACAAACCTACAAGACAGTTCATTGGATCTATAGTCCCCTCGGATTAATATAGAGAAAATAACTGCGTCTATTCATTCTGAAATAAAAAGAAATGCTGTATATAACCTTTAAAGATTGACCAGGTCACCTTCAAGCTGTTAGCATCTTCATTTTATTTTGGGCTCTGCTTATGGCCCTATCACGTTGACTACACCGGTTCTCGCTCGATCACCGAAGTTAAGCAGTACTGGTCAGTACTTAGATGGGTGACCACTTGGGAATGCCAGGTGCTGTAAGCGTTTTGTGACGGATGTGCGTTGTGGTGCAGTTGATATCGGCTCGGAAAGAGAAATCGGTGAGCCGAGTTCGAATTCCAGTTGAATGCCCTGCATTTACATAAGCACTGGTACCCTTGGGAAAGGTATTAATTCGTTCCTTCCCTCCAGTTATGGGTTAAATAACAAGGTAGGACTTGGGGACCCTGCACCTTAAAAACAAATCCCAATGAATCTTGATACTCGAAAAGAAAATAGTATTACTAGACACAAAACTTAAAACATAAAAAATAACAGGACTATGGATTAGTTTTAAAGCTTTCATTACACCCGAGCAACGCCGGGCTATACTGCTAGTAACTCATAAAGGTTGATATGTCGCGAAATAAAAAAAAGAAAAAAAAACGACCAAACGAAACTATATCTATGTTGCTTAGTTTTTCTATCTATTAACTAGCAGTATAGCCCGGCGTTGCTCGGGTGTAATGAAAGCTTTAAAACTAATCCATGGTCCTGGAGCTCAGACTCAGCCTAAAGAATATTTGGGTGAAGTTTGGTGAGAATCGGATAAAAATTGTGGATTTGTATAAAGGATATACAGACAGATAAACAGACACACACAAAAACATCTTGCCTTATATATATATATATATATATATATATATATATATATATATATATATATATTATCGATTTTCTGCATTATTGTACGAACTGTAACCTTGAAACTTCTGAATATTGTTTCTTATGTCTTTGAGTGTCAAATTTGATTAAAATCAGACCACTCCTTCTATAACCCGATTTTTTCGATTATCGATTTTCGATATTTATCGGGGATACCTTGACACAAAACCTAGCTAAGAAAACTCGCAGACGCTTATAGTACAACTGTGCAAATTTTCAAGAAAATCGGTTCAGCCGTAACGGACACACACACACACACACACACACACACACACACACACACACACACACACACACACACACACAGAGTTCCATTTATAAATAAGTTTAGATTTAGATAGATAGATTAGTCACGTTGCACTTGGCTCAACTTTTGTTTTATTGTTCGTAAGAAATAAAAAGAGGATTTTGAAGTACCAATGTACCTCATCTTACGTCGGTAATTTGTTCCATGAGAGGCGACTTTAGTCGAAAAACGACGTAAGTCCAATTTACTTGTCTCCGAATTTACTTGTCACAAGACAAAATCATGAATAATCATTCCCAGTACTGTATTTTATTTATAAATGCAGGTTAATAATATATGGTCAGTAAGAATCTATTTAAAGCTTACAAACAAATAAGTATAGTTTTTAATATTGTACACAAATAAAGTAAGCTAAATCTACGAATACATATATACATACATACTTGTAAATGTAGTTGTTTACAATTTGGAAAACTTTACAGTACATCGTGAACTCTTATTTGTGAATGTGGTTTGCTCTAAAATATTATAAAATAATAGGATTTTGTTGGGTTAGATAACAAATGCAGTTATTCAAATTATTTTGCGATAGTAGAAAATAATTACAATATTTAAATCCAATTAGTTTATTTACATCGCAGGCGTAGATGGCTGTGGATCGTCAGCATCAACAGTACAGTAACATGATTTTAATTCTTTTGTAGTGATATTACTACTAAACCGAGCCACGTCCAGGTTTCAGCGAGGTTTTCAGGATGTACGTTGTGGTACAGTGGATATCGGCTCGGAACAAGAAACCGGGGAGCCGAGTTCGAATTCCAGTTGAATCCATTGTATTCACTTACGCGCAAATACCCTTGGGAAAGGTATTAATCCGTCTCTTCCTTCCAGTTATGGATTAAATAGCAGGACAGACTGGATTCTATAGCCTTGGTCGGTAATCAGTCTACCGCAGAAAGCAATGGCAACCTACTGCGGGATAATTTTCTCCCCAGTCAGTCATGTCTCTTTCGAGAAATGATCACCGAAGCGTGTTTCACGTATGGCACTTAACTGACTGACTGAATATAATAGTTGAACATATGATTAAGGCCACTACTGGGCATAAAGTGGGGGATCAGTTTTATATTGTTATGAAGCAATACACTGATCCCCCACTTATTACTATATAATAATATAATAGATATTTTCCCTTTCTAGCTATGAGTCAAATAATAGGACAGATTGGGTTCTATAGCCTTGGTCGGCAACCAGTCTACCGCAGAAAGCAATGGCAACCTACTGCGGGATAATCTTCTGTCCAGTCAGTCATGTCTCGAAAGAGACATGATCGCCCAAGCGTGTATCACGTATGGCACTTACCTAACTGAGTGATATTACGACTTCAGTATTTGTGGCGAACAGACGTGAAGTCCAATAAAATGACTAAAACTTTTATTTTTTCCGTATGTTTTTTGACAAACGACGTATAATCGAAAACGATTTAAATTGAAACGACATAACCCGTGGTATCCCTGTCGTCTCATCTAAAGTAAACAAGAGATATTCACGTGGACTAATGGAAAGCGTCTCGGAATTTTTAGATCGCCTATGTGCGTTGTGGTACAGTGGATATCGGCTCGGAACGAGAAATCGGGGAGCCGAGTTCGAATGCCAGCTGAATCCATTATATTCACTTACGCGTAAATACCCTTGGGAAAGGTATTAATCCGTCTCTTCCCCCCAGTTATGGGTTAAATAATAGGACAGATTGGGTTCTATAGCCTTGGTCGGCAACCAGTCTACCGCAGAAAGCAATGGCAACCTACTGCGGGATAATCTTCTGTCCAGTCAGTCGTGTCTCTTTCGAGACATGATCGCCCAAGCGTGTATCACGTATGGCACTTAACTGACTGACTGACTTGGGTTGGAACATTTGCTTACAACCATACATTCTATCTTCTCACTAGAATTTAAAATTAGTAAGTGTAGGAATAGAATGAAAAAAACCTGATAAAGAGGAATGCCAGATAACGAAATTAGCTTCTCGGAAAGCATGGTCGATCGTTATGAAGCGTCCAAAGTTGCCGAGAAGATCGATACATTAAAACAAATACATGGCAATACCACCAGGAAATGCCCTGAAGCAAGGCCTGGTAACATTCGGAATAGCCTACTAACGTGCGTAAATTTTACCGAAGAAATCAATACATAGGCGATATCTTTAATTAGATAATCTCGTTCAAGGTTGAATTGTGCAAGAGAAGAAATTAAGGCATTGAACAGGCAAGCGTATACCGATTTACACTAGTGAGTTAGCATACGACAGTAAGTAAAAAATTATCCGCACCTTCGCTATAACTCCGCCATCTGGTACTTTTGCGGTCATGGGATTGAAATTTGAGCTTGATTGCTTCAGTTTTCTTACCGCTGTTACAGTGTAAACATGGCCACTCTTGTAGCAGTCTGCACCAAGAAGAAACAAAGAGCATTTATCCGAATCTGCGGAGAACATGCTATATCATCGATGATAACTCGACGGTTCGCCATGACCATCCCTCGAGTTTGCTGAAATTGTGGTAGAGCTTGAAGGGCAACCTGTTTTAAAAGCTTTCGATTAATTGATACATATTCTGATCAGTGAAAATCAGATCACTGCTCTTTGTTCTTCGTTGGTGCAAACTGATAGCGAAGCGGCTATGTTTACACAACAGCAAGAAAAATGGTACGATCCAGCTCAAACAAAGATCACGTAAACACATTAGTGTCAACTATAAGCATGCATCAGCAGAAGGCAGTGTGAAAAACTAAAGACATGTTATGGCGAAGGTGCGAAAACCTTTGAGTTATCCTCGTAGATTATTCTTTTTTTTTTTTTTATAATTCACACAGCAAGGCAATAAAGGCCTTAAGACTCAAGCGGTTAGTGAGTGTGAAAGAATATGAGAAAAAGGAAAACGTTATTTCAAGCGAAATTTCTCTTATCAATGATATCTCGGAGTTCTGCATATCTGCATGCAGTTCCGTATTCCAAACATAAACAGAGATTTTATGAGAATGTATTTTTTAATACAACAGATTTGTATCACTATTTTCATTATTATTTGTTACTCGTATCTGAATTGGCGCTCCATCTTTTTATTAAACGGCATCCTCTCTTTTATAACAAATACCGTTGTGTATCTATTATATATATATATATATATATATATAGGAAAGAATATTAATAAAAAGTTTTGAATTTAAAAATGTACTTTTTTTGGACAGTATTTGTTCGTTTCTGATGAAGGACAGAGGGCGGTCTGAAATATAAAATACAATAATAAAAATAAACAAATACTGTCCAAAAAAAGTACATTTTTAAATTCAAAACTTTTTATTAATATTCTTTCCTATACATATTAAGACAGTATACGTGGATCATCACTATGTTATATATATATATATATATATATATATATATATATATATTTGCTATTTACGCTCTCGTCCGTCGATTCAGCACTCTGGGGAAATGGTAGATTTTTAAAACAGTAGCTACTTACCGCTATTTACGCATCGTTCTTGAGCATTGAATTGAACACTCTTGGCTACTAGCGTTCGTTTACATTGTGTATATAACACGCTAAAATATACATTGCTCACTAGTGCACCGATATCTTAGAGGTAGAATCTCTCCAAATCGGTCAAATTTCAATCCCGGATGTCTAGCCCTACTGATGAGCTGTGATACAGTGAAATAAGACTGTCTGCGGATGACTATATATAAATATATCCCTCCTAGAGAAGCACAATAGCTAGGCAGCGTCACTCAGTTCATTTTCTTTACTACCAGTTATTAAAATTTAATAGCAGTTACGAAAGCTCTTATCGCGTGTTTATTCATTGACGGGGCGTCATCATTTCATTTTTTCAATAATTATGTCGTGGAGTAGTGAAGAATATATATATATATATATATATATATATATATATATATATATATATATACTTCCTGTCTATTATAATAAAAAAAAACAACGTTGTGTATTTATTTGTTTAATAAAGCGTAGTTGGTTGGCTTTTTAGCCTTATGTTAATACGTATTTTTTTTCTTAATTTTACCTATTTACAATATTCATAATTTTAAGAGTGTTCTTGTACTATCTCTCATAATTCTTTCCTAATCAATCCGACATAATTAAAGTTGCCAAAGATTGGTCCCTGATGAAACGTTAACCGAAAGACAGCCTAGGTCTAGATATTTAAAAAACAAAAAAATATATATGAACATGAAATTATGCTTATTTAAATCCATATATATATATATACATACATACATATATATATATATATATATATATATATATATATAGAGAGAGAGAGAGAGAGAGAGAGACTTTGAAAAAACACTAGCTACTCTAGCATCTACGTATCGTACATTCAGTAATGAATTAGAGCACTCTAACTACTGGCGCATGTATACAAGGTATATGACACGCTAAATGTCTGCCTTCCGAGCGCCCATAGCTCAGAGATAGAATCGCTGACTGACGCCAATACGGCCGGGTTTAAATAAAGTGCGACACAGAGATCCGAAGGCGAATTGGCATGGCAAAGGACGCGTTCCAGAAGATGAGCAAAATACTAACACACAGGAAAATCTCAATAGAAACAAAAAAAAAAGAGTGCTAGACTGCTACGTGATGTCAGTTCTTCAATACGGATGTGAATGCTGGACAATATCATCGAAAATGAGGACAAAACTGGAAGCGGCCGAAATGTGGTTCTACAGAAGGATGCTACGGATATCGTGGACTGAGCATACAAGCAACGACGAAGTGTTAGAAAGAATGGCAACAAAAAGGAAATTGATGCTGAGCATCAGGAAGAGACAACTGAAGTTCCTGGGAATGCAATGAGGAAGGAGGGCCTGGAGAACCTGATACTGACTGGACAGATAGAAGGAAGGAGAGACAGAGGAAGGCAGCGGATAACATATTTGCAGGGTCTGATTAGGTGGATGACGGAACGGGGGTTGCCAGGAGCAACAGGAGCAAACATACTAAGAGCCACAAGGGATAGGGAGACGTGGAGATCCATGATCGCCTACGTCCTGAAGGGACAGGGCACATAGAAGAAGAAGAAGAAGAAGAAGAAGAAGAAGAAGAAGAATATCTAACCGTACTGATGAGCTGTGATACAGTGTAACAGATCTGTCTGCTGATGATTATATATATATATATATATATATATATATATATCAAAATTTGGGATTGATCGTGCCTTAATAATACTTTAAAATATTTAGCCGGTAGCACTCATGTATATTGTTTTTACCCTACCGGCCTGAAATTTAGAAAAATCTTATTATAGAAAAAAAATTGCACTCTTCAGCAGGAATTGAAAGGCATCTATTAGGAGAGATAGATAGATAGATAGATAGATAGATAGATAGAGAGAGAGAGAGAGAGAGAGAGAGAGAGAGAGAGAGAAAGAGAGAGAGAGTGAGTGAGTTTAGCTCGGTGCGCCTTTACCGATGTGACCACGAAGAGATAAACGGCCAGAAGTCAAATTAAATGTTTTCAAGTACTTTTTTCATACTTGCTCACAGTTTCGTTCCCATTTATTAGAATCGATTGATTGCACAGCCAGATTTGTATCGCTTTAAATGTTATTATTAGTGGATTCTCGTATTTGAATAAACGCTCTGTTCATATGTTAAACAGTATATTTATATATATTCACTTACAGGAGTAAATGTTCGAGAAATCATATAAGCGAAAACTTGCACTCTTCGGTAGAAATCGAATCTGCATTTCTCAAATGTGCAACCCTTCCTTCCCACTAGAATCTGGGAATGATTTGCGTTATGCTTGATCTACGAGACTCTTCCTGGCCGAGTCTGTCTAAAGTACATAGGATCTAACGACATTCTTACCTCCCAAAGGGGACGCAAGTTCGAATCCTATTTTTCTTAATAAGATCTCTCGAATATTCAGGCTGGTAGACTAAAATAAATAAATATACTGTTTAATAAATAAACAGAACGTCTACTCAAATACGTGTATCCACTAAAATTAACGTTTAATGTTATAAAATAGAAAATACTGTATTTGACGACGTATTAGACTCAGATTTCTTTTCGGCATATTCTTCCTGTGTTTTGTATGCGAACTCGAGGCTTGCTATACCTCAAAGTACAGCTACTTTTATCAGGTTCTTTCATAAATAATTTCCGTTTTATTTTTGAGTCGTCTGCTTTGTTCTTTTCGCTAAGAGCGTGTAGAACCGAAATACCTAGCTCGCCGACTTTTTCTACATTTTTAAGTGATTGGAAGATTGTCATATGCTTAACATCATTGGTAACTTACGAGTACTTTTACTTTGCCGAAGAATGCTATCCTCTGATGAATCTGTAGCTTCGTTATCAAAGTTTGATGAATTCTCGGATTTAGATTAAACGTTCGACGACGTTTCTTTAGAACTAAACTTCGCAAAACAAAAATCATACTTGGCAGTCTGTTATAAATTCTTAACCCTAAAACCCAACATATTTTTGTAGATGTCTCTATAAAGTTACTAGCAGTATAGCCCGGCGTTGCTCGGGTGTAATGAAAGCTTTAAAACTAATTCATGGTCTTGGAGCTCAGACTCAGCCTAAAGAATATTTGTGGGAAGTTTGGTGAGAATCGGATAAAAATTGTGGATTTGTATAAAGGATATACAGACAGATAAACAGACGCACACAAACATCTTGCCTTTTATATATATATATATATATATATATATATATATATATATATTATTATTATTATTATTATTTATTTTATATATATATATATATATATATATATATATTATTATTATTATTTATTTTATATATATATATATATATATATATTATTATTATTATTTATTTTATATATATATATATATATATATATATATATATATATTATCGATTTTCTGCACTATTGTATAAACTGCAACCTTGAAACTTCTGAATAACGTTTCTTATGTCTTTGTCTATGAGTGCATGAAAGTTGATTAAAATCGGACCACTCCTTCCATTTTTTCGATTATCGAGTTTCAATATTTATCGGGGGTATCTCGACACAAAACCTAGCTAAGAACACTCGCAGATGCTTATAGTACAACTGAGTAAATTTTCAAGAAAATCGGTTCAGCCGTTTTGGAGTCTATAGGTAACGGATACACACACAGACACACACACACACAGACAAAGTTTCATTTATAAATAAGTTTAGATATCCTTGCAATAGCATTATGTGATGTAAATGCACTTTCATGCCTTTCATTAATGAGGCTAAGGAATTTATTCTTTTATCAAGTGTTTCCGTTACTCTATGCCATAATGTTAATTTACCCTAAGTTTATTAGTAACTGCCGCGTGTGATTAAGAGTTAGGAATATACGTTCTTCATTAAAGTTGGTCCACGAAAACGAAAATTACTTAAATTACGTTAATGTAATACGTAAACCAACTCTGTAACGAACATGCCAAAATGCGACAGCGATTCCCAAAGATGCATTGGAAAAAAGGTGTCTTTCAAAAGCTAAGTAAAATATTAAGACACGGGTAGATTTCGTTAGAGACAAAGAAAAAAGTCCAGAACTGTTACGTAATAGCATTTTCCCTTATTTCAGTGAATACAGGACAATCTTCTCACAGAGAAGGAAGAAACCTGAGTCAACAGAAATGTGGTTATACAGAAGGATTCTGAGAATAACATGACTGAATATTTGAGCAACGACGATGTTTTACAGAAAATGGAAACAAAACGCACACTTTTATTTAGAGTCAGGAAAAGGCAGTTAAAATTTCTAGTGTGCATAATGAGGAAAGAGGGCTTGAAAAATCTGATACTCACTGGTTTATATTGAAGGTAGGAGTCATGACGCATCACCTGCCTTGCTAACTTGAGTAAATGGATGTCTGAACCAGGCCCAGGACAAATAACAAAGAGACAAAATTTATTAAAAGATACAAAAGACAGAGATGTAGTGATGTAATTTTTATTCGGTAAAGCTTCAAAAAGTTAAGCAAAATACTCAGAAACAGAAAGATTTCCTTAGAAACAAAGAAAAATATTTAATATTCATGTAATATACAAGGTATATGACACGCTAAAAGTGTGTCTCCTTCTACCGAGCGCCCATAGCTCAGAGGTAGAATCGCCGACTGACGCAAATTCGGCCGAGTTTCAATACTGGGTAAAATCAATCGGATATCTAACCGTACTGATGAGCTGTGATACAGCGTAACAGATCTGTCTGCAGATGACTATATATATATATATATATATATATTCCCTCATGTCACGCTTAGGGAAGAGGGTAACCTATGAGTCTTAGGGCCATTTTGCCTTGCATGAGTGTGAAGTGTAAAAATATATAATCTACGGGGGTAATCAAAAGATTTTCGCTCTTTCGCCATAACGTATCTTTATGTTTTTGCACTGCCTAAAACAGGTTGCCCTTCTGCTGAGACGTGTTTATAGTTGGTACTAATGTGATTACGTGATCGATGTTTGGGCTTGATCGTGCCATAATAGAGAGAGAGAGAGAGAGAGAGAGAGAGAGAGAGAGAGAGAGAGACGTTTTAGCTCGGTGGGCCTTTGCCTCGTATATGGCGGTGTATGCTGGACACAGATCAAAAAGAGACGAAGCAAGTGAGTCTTCAGAAGAATACAGGAAATACCATTGATCGAACACATGAGCAATGACAAAGTTATAAAGAAATGGAAACAAAAAGGACCTTATACTTAAAAATAGTTGAATTTTCTAGAGCGTATTTCCTTAATCCTAGAACACTAACTATCATTTAAAGTTACATCACTGCTAACCATGGGTATATCATACCCGGTTTTTATGTTTAAGTCGTTCTATTCCGATTGTCATAAAAAGAACCATTCATGACAAGTCACTATTCAATCCCAAAATGGATAATTTAATGTTCTTAGACACTGCATCGAACTCATTTCAAAAACGTTTAAGTCTTTCACTTTCCAACGAGTACATGTGGAACCCATTCATTTTCTTGTCAATTTTCTGAAGATGGTTCATATTGTTCAAATGTTAGCACCCATTACCTGAGATATCATTCTAAGTTTGGTGTGGATTTTGTTCGACTCTAGATGCTAATTGGCTATTTCAGATGGACGTTCTTTATCACCTTTCTCTTCAAAACTCGTTTCCTCACTGCGGAACTTCAAAAACCAGGGCCCTACTCTTTGAGCAGAAGTGAATCCTTCACCCACTGTTTTGTTAATGCTGGCAGTAGTATAAGAAGCTACGACCAAGTTTGAACTCATGAAAAAAAAACAAACGCCTTTCATTTTTCTTGTTCAGTATAAGGCACGTATAGTGCTTGAATGTGGAACAGTGTATATCGGATCGGAACGGGAAATCGGAGAGCTGAGTTCGAATTCCAATTGAATTCGTTGCATTCACTTACGCTCAGATATCCTTGGGAAACGTATTAATCCATCTCTTCTCCCTCCAGTTATGGGTTAAATAACAGGACAGATTGGGTCCTATAGTCAGCCTACCGCAGAAAGTAATGGCAACCTACCGTGGGAAAATTCTCTGCCTAGTTAGTCATGTCTCTTTCGAGACATGATCACCCAAGCGTGCATTACGTATGGCACTTAACTGACTGAAGTTAAATTCTGAAAAGATTGATATAGAATTAACAAAGAGAACACATTGATCACTAGGAATGAGTAATATGAAATAACGGCATAATATTCAAGAACATTATTAGCTGTTTCCTACAAGTTAATCCCACTGAACATGAAGAGGAAACAAATATATATAACGCTCTTTATTATAATAGGTAGGATTTTTCATTACTCGACTACATAATTACTGCCAAAAAGAAAAAGAAAAGGCCCAGTTAAAGAGCAAACACGTGGCAAGGGCATTAATAATAGGTAGTAAAGTTTAATAACTGGTAGTAAAGTTTAATAACTGGTAGAAAAGAGAATAATCCGAACCAACGCCGCCACGCTATTGTCTCTCTCTCTCTCTCTCTCTCTCTCCATGGGCGTGGCAGGAGGGATATATATACATAGTCATCCGCAGTCTGTTTCGGTGTATCACACCTCATCAGTACGGTTAGACATTACTTCCAGCCAGTATTGAAACCCAACCCATTCGACCAATTTTACATCAGTCGTTGATTCTACCACTGAGCTATCGGCGCACGGTGGAGTAAAGTAAATTTTATCGTGCTATATAAACACTGTAAACACACGCCAGTAGTCGAGAATGTTCAAATTTATTACTGGATGAAGAATGCGTTAATAGCGGTGAGTAGCTACTGTTTTTTATTAAGTCTACCGTTTCCCCAGAGTGCTCAATCGACAGGCGAGAGCGTCAATAGTCATCCACAGACAGTATATAGAAATAAATACACAACACTCTTTACCAGCTGAAGTCACTCTCTCACTGGCGTGACGTGGCTTCACTGTGCCTCTTCTATAAATACTTTCACGGCTTCTGCTCCGATGAACTTAGATCACTGGTACCTCCTAGTTACGAATTTGCACGAGATACTAGATTAGTAACTACGTCCCACCTTTTACAGTGAAACCGATAAAATGTAACCGCAATTTCTACTCCAATAGCTTCTTTTCTCGCACTTCCCGCCTGTGGAATTCCCTTCCACATACCTGCTTCCCCGACAGCTACAATCTCGTAACACACTAACTCGCATCCATTCTCTCAAAAACTCTTCCCATCTACCCAACCCTCATCCTCGGTATCCTGAACCGTCTATCACCCTCCTTTTGACATTTCCTAAAATTTACCACTCTTTCTCATCACCTTCCCCTATGTAGCCCCTGCGCAATAGTGGCAGTGGAATGCCTTGATTTGAGTGAAATGATTATATATATATATATATGATTAGGATTACTATTATGAAATCTTAGAACATAAAAAAAGTTTATTCTAAAATCGGACATTATATTCCAAACAACTTAATATTTTATTGCCACAACTTATTTGTCTCAAATTTACTGGATGAAGAATGCGTTAATAGCGGTGAGTAGCTACTGTTTTTTATTAAGTCTACCGTTTCCCCAGAGTTCTCAATCGACAGGCGAAAGCGTCAATAGTCATCCGCAGACAGTATATAGAAATAAATACACAACACTCTTTACCAGCTGAAGTCACTCTCTCACTGGCGTGACGTGGCTTCACTGTGACTCTTCTATAAATACTTTCACGGCTTCTGCTCCGATGAACTGAGATCAAATTTCAAGGTATGTCCTGAAATTAATTTACAGATATTCTTCTTCTTCTTCTATATGCCCTGTCCCTTCAGGACGTAGGCGATCATGGATCTCCACGTCTCCCTATCCCTTGTGGCTCTTAGTATGTTTTCTCCTGTTGCTCCTGGCAACCCCCGTTCCGTCATCCACCTGATCAGACACTGCAAATATGTTATCCGCTGCCTTCCTCTGTCTCTCCTTCCTTCTATCTGTCCAGTCAGTATCAGGTTCTCCAGGCTCTCCTTCCTCATTGCATGTCCCAGGAACTTCAGTTGTCTCTTCCTGATGCTCAGCATCAATTTCCTTTTGTTGCCATTCTTTCTAACACTTCGTCGTTGCTTGTATGCTCAGTCCACGATATCCGTAGCATCCTTCTGTAGGACCATATTTCGGCCGCTTCCAGTTTTGTCCTCATTTTCGATGATATTGTCCAGCATTCACAGATGTATTGAAGAACTGACATCACGTAGCAGTCTAGCACTCTTTTCGCTAAACCAAATTCTTTATTATTCTTCTTTCATATGCTGTGTTCAGGACATAGGCCATCATGGCTCACTGCAATTTCTTATCTTTTAGCTTTCAATAATCTTTGCCTTACTACTTAATCCTCTTCTGCTTTCGTTACTGGCTGTTTTTCACTGGCCCAATTTTAAAATGGCATATGAAATTTTCCTTGAATTTTATTTTGTCTCTATTTGATTCTAAATATAAGCGTATTTTTTGCTACCATTTCTCTTTTGACGTGACATGTTTTATGATTACGATAATATCCACTTGCCATTTTTTAAATTTTTTATTCTGTTGCATATATTTTACTTTTCTCGTCCACTACTGGTGGTCATGCGTAACCATGCCACCGCTGTTCCAGTAGTATCTTCAAACAGATCTTTCTCATTATAATAGTTAATGTTGCCTGTCACAGAAAAGTATAAACCTTCGATAAAAGCTGCTGACTATTATAATTTATTATTGATGTTGTTTTTTCGAGACTGGTTCAAAATTTTATTCTGTCTCGAACCGACAGTCGTCGCCATCTACGCATACGGCTTAATTGTTAACAATTCCTTTACAGCAAAACTCCCCAAGCAGTAGACGTATATTAAGTCTTTCTTGGTGCGTCAAAAAGCCATAAGATTAGCTCGCCAGTTAGAAATTCTTATTGTTCAATAGCGACTCAGAACATATAATATGCCAATTTAATAAAGTGATATCTCACCCATAAAGTAATGACCACCCTTTGTCATATTTTGAAGACAGAAGTAATTAACGCACTCTTTCTGAAATACATAGACACACGCACGCTTGAATATATATATATATATATGAAATTTTTATGTATGACGCGTTTCATTATTTAGAACTCCATCAGATTAAATCCAAGTTTGCGTTGATATAACTACGCATGCGCACGAAGTGAAGAAGAAATTTTTATCTTTTATTTATTTATTTTTTTAAATATATGCTTGGGTATATAGAAAAGCCAAATTCATTTAGTGTATTTTTACGAAAAAACGGACATAATTTAAACTGTAAATATCTGAATAACTACAGGTCTCTGTTAAACGAAATTAAATGTTTCGTGGTGCAATAAATACCAGCACGTAGCGAGAAATCAGAGAACTGTGTTCGAATTCCAGTTGAACTTTTTGCATTAACTTACGCACAAATATACATGGGAAAGGTACTATACCGTCTCTTTCATCCAGTTATTGATTAAATATCAGCATAGATTTAGTCCTATAGCTCTAGTTAGTAACCAGTGTACCAGTAATGTCAAACTACAACGAGAAAACCTTCTGCCCACGCGCGTATCACGTATGAAACTAAACTGACTGATTGAATCATAAAAGAATTATTTATCAAAATTTTGATAAAATATTCAAAGAGATATAGGTTTTACAACCGATCTAACAAATCTGCAGAAATGTTTAATATACACATAACTTGTGAAACGACGGACGTCCAGCTCCTGCCAAACTCGCTGTAGCATGTCCTGCGTAACATTTTCCAGTGCTTCAGTGATTCTTTGCTTAAAATACTTAAAATACTTAAAATACTTAAAATACTGCAGACTTGTAGGAAGAGGAGGAATATAGACCTACCCTTTCACATAGCTACGTCGAAAAAGCCACATGGTTTCAAATCAGGTGAATCTGGTGGCCATTTCAAAAGCACACTTTCATTATCAATGGAACGACCGACCCTCCTTTCCGGTAGATTCTCATTGAGATAAGTTCACACAATCAACTTAGTTTTTACACATTTTGCTGGAATTTTAGATTATCTCAGCAAGAAATGACTATCTTAGGTTACAAAATGATGTCAACTTTTTGGGGGACACCCTTTATAATAATAAAAGAAATCAAAACTTTTCTGAAAATATTTTTTTATAAAACGGAATTAAAATGATAGAATTTGATCAAAAACAAACAACCGGCATGTGTGACGAAAACGACATAATAAAAAAAACAAAACATACGTATATTCACAAGAAAATTTCTTTAATAATTAATAATACGTTATTAATACGAACGCACAATCATTTAAGTCGTGTATCTTTTTACGGTTACATCGGGGAGAAAATGTAAGTTTTCTGCTACTTTCAGAATCAGTTCACTGTACATGTAAAGAAATCTGGTAAGAAAACATAACTTTGTCGCAGTCTTCTTTAAGTACATGCACCAACAAACTGACTTTGTATTGCCATTACCATCATCACAGGAATGTTTATGTCATGGAATGCAAGAAAGGCTGCAGAAAATAGAGAGTAAGCTAACAAATGAGTTTATGTCAATGAATGACAAAGCTGAATGAAAGAAGAATTGCATAGCGCCAAACGATACTTGGATATATATATATATATATATATATATATCAGGGGCACCAAGCTTTCGTTTTTGAGTTATTAAGTTTAAAGAAAGTTTACGGTGTACGGCACTGTGTTTTCAATGAAACAAGATCATATTTGTCTCTCGTGTATATTTGTAGAAAGTTTGCCTTCAACGTTTAATATGTGTAATAGTAAGTGTCCCGTTTAATAACGGCAAGAAATTCATATCGTAAGCAATCATATTTTTGGATTGCATCTTGGGTTGTACATTTAACAGTGTCTACCATAAACTTTAAATTTAATAATTTAAAAACGAAGTTTTTGCGGACATATATTTATATGAAATTTCATCCTTGTTTTGAATTTTAATTAACAGCATATCAACTTCTGTGGGTTATTTAATGCCAAAAAGGTGGAGTTTTAAATTATTTTTAAAATTTTCAGTTATAGTGATAAGGTTGATTTAGTCAGATTTTGAAGATAATTTTTTTAAATATTTTATTTTATTTTAGAAAATTGAAGATGTCTTCAAGTTTTGCATTCAAAATATATTGCCGGCAATAAATTATTTTCCTTGAAAATGTGTTATGGTAATAATGTTTTCCTCCAAAAATATATTGTTCGTAATATTTTTCTTTCCAAAATGTATATTTTAGAAAATCTTCTGTCTAGACAGTCATGAATTGAAAACGACATGATCGCCTAAGCCTCGAAAGTTTTAGCTTTTTCTGATCCCAACAGATTGTTTCTTCATATCGCTTACTCTTTTCATAACTTCCTCGTTTCTCACATGTCATGTGAATCGTTTTCTGAATGCTTGTCGGTAAAAAAATGCATATATGTTGACTCAAGTCTTGTTTCTTTATTTTTTTTACATGTTTTCCCAGCTTTTTCAACCTTTTAAGCGTTCTGACTCTCTATTCTTTGTGTAATATAACGGTCTGGCCCACCCAAGAAAGGCTGATACAAGCCGTGTTGTTTTCGGTCGGTGAAAAGTAACGGATGTCACTTTGACCCTATTTCCGGCAGATGCGGAAATAACTTAGAGGCAAACAGACAGGTGACTCTGAGAATTACGTAGGCGTCGCGTGGGCGTCGCGTGATCAAGGCAAAGCCGGAAGAAACAAGTCCCGGTTTTGGAAGATATATAAAGACCGCGAAAACACGGATTCGCCAGTCAGAAGAAGTGAGAGCAGAAGTAGCAGCAGAACCACAGAACACGAAGGAAGGCAGTTCACAGCTGCCCCCAATAGCATGCTGCTATTGCGGGGTACGCATTCGTCAACCCTTAGAAGCGCGCTCTCGCTCTCTGTTCCCTAGGCTACACGGTCCATCGTTCATTAATAAAAATATCACTTGATATATTTTTATATACAGACGTGTTTGTTGTTTATTGATATACAACATTTGTTTCTAATGTTATTTTTATTTCAGCCCCTTAATATCATTCCCACTTTGAACAGGAGTAGAAGTTTTATGAACACATGTAGAAAAGAGGTATAAGACAAGGATGTGTCCTATCACCGGACCTAACTGATCTATTTCTTCAATCAAGGAAGCTCATGATGATCCGATTGAAAGAAAAGTAAAACATTAATTGGAGATGCGAAGAATGATAAAATATTTGCATTGCTTTAATTATCTTGTTTAAGAATTAATTGGTGATGAATATTTGTAGCCTATTTCGAATAAGCGGAACTGTGTTTTGTCGCATTCTCGGCTTGGATGACTCACCCGTTCGAAATCACTTGCAATTAAGAAACGCATAAATAAACAAGAAACATGAAATAAAACCATTAATAAAGAAGAGCTGATGAATACTATTAATTCTTCACATTACTTATAGTTAAAATTCGGTTAATGAGGAAATAATAATTTCGTATCAGAATCAATCCAACTGTAATTTCGATGTTGAGTCATCCGTGTACACTGGTCAAGCGAAATCCGAAAAACTAATTTTCAGTAACTATGAAAGGTTACTTCAATTTTTCTTATGGTTTATTCATTTCAGATTCTTCAGCGAGAATTAAAACTCAGTCAATTAAATGGCATACGTGATAAACGTTTAAGCGATCGCGCCTCGAAAGAAAGATGACTGACTGGGTAGAAGCTTTCTTCGCTATAGGTTGCCATTACTTTCTGAGGCAGACTGATAACCAACAAAGGCTATAGAACCCCATCTGTCTTGCTATTTTATTATATATATGGAGAGAGGAGGAACGAATTAATACCTTTCCCAAGAGTATTTGCGCGTAAGTGAATGCAATGAGTTCAACTGGAATTTGAACTCGGCACTCTGATTTCTCGTTCCGAGCCGATATCCACTGCACCACAACGAATTAAAACTCCCGAAGTAAAAAGAAAACTTATACTTTTTTTTTTAAATCGTTACACTCCAAGCAGAGCAGTACCGCCACTGGTGTGCAGGGGGCTACATAAGAGAAGAGGTAAGTTTAAACAGCGGGGAGCGAAGGGAAGGGCGGACCAGTTACAGGAGGTGTCGGAGAAAAGGCAAGAGAACGATAGGAATACCATTTGGAAGACAGTTGTGAAGTAAAGTGAGAAAGGAAAGGAACAAGATGCACTGGGTGATGGGGTAAGGATGAGAGAAGGGCTGGAATTAAGTGGACAGGAGATTAAGTGGAATTGAAGTTGCATTTAAATTCTTGGAGATTGTAGCCATCAGGGAAGCAAGTATATGGAAGGAAGTTCCATAGGCGGGAAATGCGTGAAAGGAAGCTGCTAGAGTAGAAGTATCGGCTGCACTTTGTTATTTAACTTTAAAAGGGTGGGACCTTGTTGCCAGTCTGGCTACTCCAGTAAATTCTTGTGGAGGGACATCAGTAAGCTAACTCGTAGGAGCAGAAGCCATGAAAATATTTATAGAATAGACAGAGAGAAGCTACATCACGCCGGTGAGAAAGTGGCTGGGGTAGAACTGCCAAGTCTGGACCGGTCACGTTACAAATTCTCCTTTGGAGCCCGTCGAAAGCCCTGTGATGAATGGCAGAGGCGCCTGACCAGATATGGTAACAGTATTCAATGCACGGCAGGATGGTTGATTTGTATATGACTTAACATCAGGAAGAGAAAGTTGAAGTTTCTGGGACATATAATGATGAAAGAGGGCTTGGAGAATTTGATACTCACAGGGTGGATAAAAGGAAAAAGATACAGGGGAAGTCAGCGCTTGACATACTTGATGGCTTGAGTAAATGGATGGCAGAGCAGGATTTGAAAAAATATATTAATAACTACAGGAAACAGGAAGATGTGGAGGGTCATGATCACCTACGTTCTGAGGGAACACGACACATAAAAGAAGAAGTTCCAACCAAAGCATTTGATAAAAATGTCACAAAGATTTATTTTAACTGCTACATTAGAATAACCTGGCACATTCATTTGGAGGAACTCTTTCAGTAATAATAATAATAATAATAATAGTTGTAGATTAGTAAAAATATAAAAAACATAACCTGTTTTCGGCTTAAATAAAAATCATTATCTGCAAAATCCTTCTTATTAACGAGTTTACAAAGACATGACAAAAAGAGAAGAGACATAGTATGACATTTTATAGGAAATGTTGTAGTACAGTGGATATCGGCTCTGAACGAGAAACCGGGGAGCCGAGTTCGAATTCCAGTTGAATCCGTTGTATTCACTTATGCTCAAATATCCTTGGGAAACGTACTCATCCGTCTCTTCCTTCCAGTTATGAGTTAAATAGCAGGAGAGATTGGGTTCTATAGCCTTGGTCAGTCTACCGCTGAGAGCAATGGCAACCTACTGCGGGATAATCTTCTGCCCAGCCAGTCATGTCTCTTTCGAGACATGATCGCCCAAGCGTGTATCACGTATGGCACTTAACTGACTGTAGTCATCATTTATCCATCACACCCAATGGTGCATAGGGCAGCAACTTTTTGTTACTGTTTCCGTAACAAACTGTTTTTTACGGGACTGGGTTGTTAGCCCTGCGCCCAACCCCCAAACCTGGGGGACCGGTGGACCATTCTTGGTCCTTACATTTACAGCACCTGGTATTCCAAAATTGTCACCCATTTAAGTACTGACAAGGCTCGATGTTGCTTTAACTTCGGTGATCGGACGGGAACCGGTGCATTCAACACGATATAGCCGTAGACAAATATTGTAGTAGTCAACGAATAATGTGACACAGAAATCCGAAGGAACATTGGAATGGCGAATATGATATTCACAGAACGTATAAATATAGGGCTTGAAAAATGTGTAACCACCTCTTAACTCCTGTTGTTCCGAGATACACCCTGATCAAGAGTGGTACTGAAGCTATAGGAAGGTGGTTAAGGTTTATTAATTCGGCTTTGTGTCATATATAACCGAACTCCCTACAGCTTACAGATTATTTGTTTTCAACATCAGAAGGTTTTCATCAGAAGGTTGGTTGGCAGTTTGTAGATTGGGTATTGGAATGTGTGAATCCGTGTAAAATAGTGTAAGAATAAGAATATACATTTTTGCATGTAAAAATAGAAATTTATTGATAGAAAAGAATAACAAGAACTGGTAGAAGTTAATGTGCAATTAGAAACATTATTAATAAGTTAAGGGCAGAGTCAGTAGTAGCCCTTGCATGTATGTTTGTATGAGCTTTTGATTGGTAGGAATGTCTTTGAATAGAGAAGAAGAAGTAAAAGAAATCAGCACACGAGAAAGATGTAGAAAGAGAACAATGTGCAACATGACCTTACGTCCGGGTCGTGGTTGATGTTTCTCTCGTTACATTTTAGTGTGTCGTCTCGCTGCTCCCATCTGATTGTCTGACTGACGCTGACCGGAGAATTTTATAGTCATTTTGATTTTTCGCACTGGATCGATAAGTCTTTTCAGTCTTGCAATTCACTTCCATTGGTCAGAAAATTAATTTAACATCTACTCGTGAAATCCGGCTTCAACTTTTTCTTTAAGCACATGATCAATCCTTTTTCTAGTTGGCAAAACAAGGATTTCACACGCCATTGTGAATTTTTGTAAAAGTGAAGAAGAAGATTGATTTTAATTCTTAATCTCCTATCCACCACAGTAGCCCCCTTTAGGAGGATGTCCTATATATGGGCAAAAAGTGAAAAACCAAGCAAAAATCAAGGGTATATTTTTATAATAAAATGACTAATAATACATTTTATAGTAAAATGACCAACAACACGATTTATAGTAAACTGACTAACAATTTGTTTTTATAGTAAACTAACCAACAATACATTTTCATAGTAAAACGAACAATTCATTTTTCTTTTAAAATGGCAATCAATACAAGATCAAAAAAGTATAAAAAATATATTTTGATAGTAAATTTATCATCTACAAACTATATATCTAAAAGACATGCGATTACCCTGAAAGTATAAAATTATGTTTAGAATATCTGTTAAAGAATCAGTATATACCAGGCCATAAAATATTTCCTAAGCCGGCCAAGCATTGAAATGAATACAATATGGAAACCTCTAATACTAAATGCTAGAGAAACATCTAAACTGCAATATGATATCTGGTAAAATAATAGTTACTAAGACGTTAGGTTTATAAGTCCCAAAAAATGCATATACTGATGGCCTAGTAGATAGAAGTGTTAGATCCAGTGACTTGTGAGTTCAATACCTGGCTACAGCAGTGATGAATAAAACTTAGGGCATTAAAGGGAGACATCAGAAAGTGGCATGATTCATGGAACGAAAACAAGATACCCCAGTGATCGAAACATTTGTTCGGCTCAAAATACCAATCTCCTGAAGAAATTTACAATGGCCGAAACGTCGTGAATATAGCAATACAGGTGAAGACAACAATCCAAACAATGTAAATAATATAAACCAGCTTTTAATATTAACTAAAAAAAATTTGAGTATTCTACAGGTGTAACATATTTTGAATATTCGGCATTTATCAAGTAATTGAGGCATTCTTTAAGGCAAAATTATTTCTTAATACTATAAACGTTACATTTAGTGGGTACATCCAATTTTTTTTGGAAGAGAATCGATCCAGGTAAAAAGGCAAACATGCATTTTAGCTCATTTTGCCGGTAAATATTTTTATCATTATGGAGGCATGTGATGTTAAAAAACAACTTCAGAAAGTAGGCGATCATGGCCCGCCACATCTTCCTGTCCCTTGTAGCTCTTAATATATTTGGTTTTGTTATTTCTTCCAAGCTCTGCTTTAATATTTATTTGCTTAAGCCCATCAAATATGTCTGTTTTCCCTGTCTCTCTTTCCCTCTATCCACCCTTTGAGTATCAGATTATCCATGCCCCCCCCCATCCCCAGAAAGTTCAAATTTTCTTTCTTATGTTAAGTATAAGTTTCCTTTTTGTTTCCATTCTCTCTAAAATATAGTCGTTTTTCAGTGCCTGATATCTTCAGCATTAGTAGATAGACTAAACTATCGTCCGGCTTACACTCCACCCACGTCTATTGAACAGGTGTAGAGGCCCATCCCTTGTTCCCTGTTTAGGATGTGGTTTCCGGTCTTCTCTCTTCTAATCTTTTCACTCTTACGTAGCCCCCTGCACATCAGTGGTGTTACCGCCTTGCTCGGGGTGATCTGATTAAAAAAAAAAGAACCACATTTCTGCTGCTTCTAGTATCTCCTTCATCTTTGAGAAGATCTTCCAAGATTCGTTGCCTTATATCACATAACAATCCCGTACTCCTTTTTTCGTTTCCAACGAAATTTTCCTGTCTCTCTATACTCAGCTTAGCTGTTGAAATCCGTCTTTTGCTATGTCAGTACGCCTTCGGATCTAAGTGTCTGACTTTCCGTCCTCTGTTAGAACACTTCTGTGGTATTAAAATTTCTGTATCGCCTTTTTAGTATCCACGACGTGTAACTGGCATTTAGACTTCTTTTTTTGCTGATGACCATGCATTCATTTTCTTGTAGCTCATGTTTAGCCCTTCCTTCTCGTTTTCCTTGACTCTTGAAGTTTCCTTAAGAACAAAAAAAAAAAAAAATGAAAAAAAAAAAAGAAAAGAAAATCACATACACACACATAGATTTAACATATACGTTTATTAATTTTCGTCATCAACTGTGAAGACAATTTAAAATCTTTTCCAATATTGTGTTGTTAAAACACATTTTAAAAACATTTATCCATCATCAATTATTAAATGAAATATAGAAGTCTCTGAATATTTTAAGCACCGGGCATAACACTCTCTTCAAATCCAAAACTTGTCCTTAAGCATGGTTCTCTTAATAGAGTTTAGGTGCACCTACTGATGACAACAGATTACATAATCCATGTTGTTCAATTCCTGCTTACACATTTCACACAACCACTGCGCTGAAGATCTCAAGGCTCTTTAAACATGAAAGGAAAAATAAAATAAACTTCTTTATGAAATCTGTGTGTTGTTATTTTTAACATTACCTGCCTTAATAATAAGAACATTTACCGGTAAAATAACCTGGGGATCTATTTTACCGAGACCAGTAAAGTAAAATTAAAAATATGTTTGTACATTTTACCGGTAGCGGTTATCTTAAAAAACGGCATTTTAGCTAGGCATGCTTTAACTTTTCAACCACGCAGGTCTCTACAGTAAAGCTAGCCTCGATTGCCTCTTTTACGAAATGTGCACCTTTTGTTGGTACGTCCAATGACTATAACTGTAAGTTTATCTTATTTATTGGTTCGATTTCTAGAACTTATCAACCCTTTAGAGGTCATTCAAAGCCAGAACATATTTTAAGATTGTAATATTTATGATTCTAACATTATGGAGATAATAATCATTTAGTGATAGAATTCTTATTTAACCCATATCTTGTGGGAGAAGAAATGGATCCATACCTTTTCCCAAGGATATTGTAGCAAGTGAATATAACGAGCCAAACTGGAATTAGAACTGGGCTCTCTGAGTAACAATACCGAGCCATTATTTACTACACAACCCGCACATCCAAGGTTACAGCACCTGGCCTTACCAAACGGTCGCCTATCTAGTTACTAACCTAGTTCAACGTTGCTTAACTTCGTTGATTGTAGTGGCACCTCTGTTTCAACGGGATGTTACCGTAAGCCTTAACTGTATTCTCGTATCAAAAACAGAAAATAATAATTTGGAAGGACTCAATAAATTTTTATTCATAATCTGACATCACTTCTTATTACAAAAGTTGATATATGCCGATGTAAAATACCTTGCTGAAGAAAATGTGCTTATCGACAAGAAATCGAAACTGCATTCTGTTTTTTTTCCTGTGAAGCCACGTTCAAGCTGACGAGTTCAAGGTCTCAACTGCAAGTGAACGCACAATAAAGTCTATATACCATACTTAAGACCTGCACGCCTAGCACTGCAACATTTCAAAGACTATATTTGTCAACTTTATTTTTGTACACGCAACGTATAGAAAGTAATTATTAAGACGTTATTGAATTTTAAAGAATATAACATAATTTCTAAGACAGTACTAGATTGCTATGTGATGTCAGTTCTTCAATATGGCAGTGAATGCTGCACAATATCATCAAAAATGAAGGAAAAACTTGAAATGAAGCTCTACAGACGGACCTAGCATGTGAGTAATGATGAGGTGTTGGAAAGAATGGCAACGAAAAAAAAATTAATATTGGGCATCAGGAAGAGACAAGTAAAGTTCCTGGGACATGCAATGAGGAAAGAGGGCTTGGAGAATCTGATACTAACAGGCCAGATAGAGGGAAAAAGAGACAGAGGAAAGCAGCGGATAACGTATTTGAAGGGCCTGTGCAGGTGGATGACAGAACGGATGCTGCGAGATGTTACAGGAGAAAGTGTGCTAAGAGCCACCAGGGATAGGTAGACGTTAAAGACCATGATCGTCTACGTCCTGAAAGGACAAGGCACGTAGAAGAAGAAGAAGAAGAAGAAGAAGAAGAAGAAGAAGAAGAATATAATAGATCCTGATATGGCCACCAGCCTTCAGTTACTTTTTCATCGACGTAATGTGTCTTCCCTTTGCCTTTTCTACAAATATTTTCATAACAACTTCTCTGACGAGATTTTTTCCTATAGTTACGCGTGCTATTAGTTTGGTATCAAAGTACCACCCTTTTACCGTCGAAGTAATTAAATTTAACTGTCCCTTCTACTCTATAGTTTCTTTTCTCGCACTTCCTGTTTGTGGACACTCTGATAGATACAATCTCCAAAAGTTTTAATGCAACATCAATTGCTATCTTATATCTCCGTGATGCCCACTCTTCCCTTATCCTTTATTCGGCATCCCCTGTACCTTGTTTCTTTCTCACTGTAACCCCCAGCGCACCAGTGGCGGTCCTGCCTTGCTTAGGGCGAAACGATTATAAAAAAAGATTGTCCAGATCGATAGATGTTAAATTTAATGCTTAAAACTAGAACACAAAACAAGACAAAAATAGAACAGAGATTTCTACTCAGGCACTTAATATAATTTTTATAGTAAGATTCAATATGTATAAACCTAATTTGATTGCAATGATTTATGTGCTATCAAAATGGCGCTTGATGCATAACTGGGGTTTTGGGCCCACCGACTTGCTGTAATGGTTAACAAACTTAAGTTAGAGGAGATCAGTTGCGACTTCGGTCTTCACTGGACAGCCAATACTTTCGACTTATGCTACATCTACAGTATACGTAGTAAATCAAGGGGCGCTTCGACGGAGTTTAATAGTCAGCAGGCTTGTCTCGCTAGATCAGTTACAACGGAATAGTAATTTCGATCCTTATTGGGGGCCCCATACTTTTGACCTTGCGCGACATCTAAGCTGATTTTGAAAAACCACCATAATATTTATTTGATCAACATATTTCTTTGTTTCAATGTTTATTTCCAAACTTTCAAATACGCTTAGTAAATGAAGAGGCACTTCGACGATAGTTAATCGCTGGCAAGCTCGTTTTGCTAAATCATTTACGACTGAATAGTGAGCTCGATTCTTACTGGGTGTCAAATATTTATGGCCTTGTGACACATCTACGCTGAATCAAGAGGCCCTTTGACGGGTTGTAATGGTTAGCAAACTTACATCCTTAAATGAATTACGACTAAATAGTGAGTTCGAAACTTACTTGGCAGCAAATACTTCCAACCTTCAGCTGCACTTAAGCTACGCTTAGTAACTCAACAGACTTCGACCTGGTGTAATGGTTAAAAATGTTGTCTTTCTAGATCATTTACGACCGAATAGTGAGTCCGATCCTCCCTGGGCGCCAAATACTCCTGGCCTGGTGCCACACCTAAGGTAGGTTTAGTAAATCAAGAACTATTTCGTCGCAGTTTAATGGATAATGATATTGTCTCGCAAGAAAAATTTCGACTGAACAGTTACTTTGATACTTACAGGGCGCCAAATATTTCCAGCCTTGTGCCACATCTAATCTTTGCTTATTAAATCAAGGGGAACTTCGATGTGATGTAATGGTTAGCGAGCTTGTCTCGTTAGATCAATGACTATTGAATAGTCAGTTTGATCTTCACTGAGCGTCAAATAATTCCGGTTTTGTTGAACATCTTAGCTACGCTTAGTAAATCTCCATGGGGCACATTGAAGTGGTGTAATGGTTAACAAGCTTGTCTCGCTAGATCAATTACGACTGAATAGTTAGTTTGATCCTTACACAAAGACATCATAAAAATGCCTTCACGGAACTTCGAAGTCTGCATGACAAAAAATTTGCTCGTCAAAAATGGCTACTGAAAAACCAACAATGTTCATAGTAAGAACTATTATAATTCAATACTATATATATATATATATATATATATATATATATATATATATATATATATCAGAGTGAATTCATAACGGAGAAAAAATCTTTTATAACGTTCAAAACATTAATTCAAAACAGTACTCGATATATAATTTATAGAGCTGTGAATATTTATTATAAATTATATTTTAGAACATATACAGAATTCTTTATATATCCACTACATATAGTACAGTTGTTTCGACATTGAAATTACAATGTCTCATCAGGCGCTGTGGACAGGAATGGAAAGCCTCTTTTCTTATATTTGGTCAGTTGTGTGTGGGATGTTGGTGGGGGTTAGTGATAAGAGAATAAGTCTCGTGGATTGACCGTTAGAATTTTGAAGAAAGTGGTGTGGGTAGTGAATATGGTTGATTAATGCGTGTCTGTGAGTTTTGTAGACAGATTTAACATTAGCAGTTAGAATGTAAGTTTTTATTATCTTGCGACTAGACTATATCCTTTGGATTTCTTAGAGGAGCAGGTAAGGGATGGGATGCTTATTTTGTAAAGAATATTTTGTATTTAAGCAGAGTTTTAATAATTAATCTAAATTTGTATATTTAATCTTAATTTTGGATTGAGGAAATCGATTTTTTCTATTAATTTTAAATTTTAATTAGATCACAGTTTGGAAATCGTTCCTTTCTGTTTTTAATTAGATAACCGTTTGCGGTAAGATTTAATATAAGAGGTAAAGTTTAATGTTAAAAATTTAAGGTAATAGGTAAGTAGTTAATAGGTGCCTATATATATATATATATATATATATATATATATATATATATATATATCATGTCACCCCAAGCAAGGCATTCCACTGCCACTATAGCGCAGGGGGTTACACAGGGCGATAGACGAGTTAGGATGTACATAGGGGGAGAGTTGAAGAGAATGGGAGGGTTATATATGCCGACGGAACATTTATTTAATCAGCACGGTTATATATATAAACAATTCGCACCAGTCTGACATTTCCAGACAGTCCTGTTTTTTTGGTAGACAATAAGAAATACTTTGTTTAAGTTGGACGGACATGATGCCAAATTAATCACGATATTAACAGACATCATCTCAAGGTTATTTTCAAGTGACGCCGTCGAAATTGCAACATATTAGCTTATATTGACTTTTGCATTAGTAAGCGGGAAATTATAATATAACATTATGGAAATATACTACCGAAAGTATGAAATGGAAGTTAAGACAACGTTAACTTTCTTCTTCTTCTTCTTCTTCTTCTTCTTCTTCTTCTTTGTGTTTTGCTCTTTCAAAAAGTGAGTGATTATACTTTCCAACTTCTGACATATTCATGTTTTTTTTGGAAATGATACTTGAGTAATTTTTCTGTTGCTTTCTTAATGGTGACTCTGTTCAGAGATAACCTGTTCTGTTACTCAGTAAAGCAACTTTAATGTTTTTTCCTCTTTTTTATCCTCACCATTTTTTACCACTTCCTGTTTAGCACGCTGTAAGAACAGGAATAGATCACAGGGTCAAAGCACGCATTTTCTACTTTCTTATTGTTACGGGAAAACACACCTATTCCTCAGATAATGGACTCTCCTGCCTATATATGGACTCTCCCCAAGAAATCCTAAGAACTTCCTTATAACTCTTATTGAGTTATAAGGAAGTTCTTAGGATTTCTTGGGGAGTTCATAGGAGTTCTTTAGAGTTCTATTGGAGTTCAGTAGCACTACTAGGCAGTTGATATTACTCGGCAGTTAGCCGAATACTAAGGAGTCAGCTTTCAGTGGAAGATTATCAAGTTCCTAACATTTTGGGTGCGTAAATTCGATTAGCAACCGACATAGCACGATTATAACCTTCAGTGCGAAAACTACTCCACAACACTTATCCTCTAAAATCTACCCCTAACGATATGTAACTTGTAAAACTTTTTAATCACTTTTTAAACCTTTTCCTCTTTACATTGGCATCCTTTAATATCGTGTTAGGATCCGACTACCCTGGTTTTTGTTGCTGAGTGTCGGAATTCCAAACATTTAAAAACAATAGAATCTTTTAAATGAAACATATAAAAGGTTTTTTTTCTGAAGGAAAAGTAGAGGCGGAACGTCATCCGAAATAAAATGTACATATTCTTCTTTAGAAATATACAATAACAATAAAATGTGTAATTTCCCTTACTGTAAAGTTTGTTTTGATCAAGTAATTAAGTGTTCGTAGCGTGATGTGAGAACCGCGGACAGACTAATGACAGTCAGCTTAATATGTTTTTGAGTTTGTAGACAAAGGCTTAATCGGCAGCTACTTGTTATGTACTTTTACTGTGTGCGTGGACGGCTGCTGGCTGTTATCTCTTACATAATGTGTGTGTGTGCGTGTTTGTGAATGTACGTATAGATCAAACTGGCCTCCGAAATTGTTTTTGATTCGGGGATAACGTCAATAATTTAGGAATTGCGGATCACGTGGAAAAAATCACATGACTAGGAAGTGTGGGCCACTATGTGAAGTCACTTTATTTGAAACATTATAGCTACCATTTTGTAAACGGATATTTTAGGCCCGTGCGAGTATCATACTAAGTGATATTTATATTGGGCCTGGAAAATGCTGTTTTTACTATTATAATTATAAATACAATGTTAATTTGTATAGATATTAACCCGAGAACACTAACCATGGATATATAGCACCCAGCACAAATGACGCCATTTTAATTACAATTTAATTAAATGTTCAGTACCTGGTTTTCTTACCTAATTAATATGCTTTTCAGTTCACATTAATGTAAAATCAAAGTCCAATTTTTAAGTGCCTGCATGTAAAATATTTCAAAAAAAGTTTTATATTTAATATTTTTTGGATATTTTAGTTAGTAGTGGTGTAAGCTTAAATGATGGTTAGTGTTCCAGGGTTAACGTAGTTTGGAAACGCTAACTGTACACTTTTTCTTTTTCTCACGACTTACACAAATCGAAGGCTAAAGAAGGAATCGACCATATCGAAGACAATTAACGCCGATGTCAAAGTTATTATCAAACTATCTGATAACCAATCAAAGGGCAAACTAAACCTACCTGTTCAAAATGCAAGTCAAACCCATTTATATATATTAGCGGAACCCGTGAAATTTCCACGGAAGAATAATTACGAATTCCTGAAAAAAAATTTACTTTGTCATACTTCAAATGATAGTTATGTATTCAAACATAAAGGTATTGGATAATAAAATAACCATAACATAGAGTGTAATTTTATTAAAATATCTATAAAAGTATTGTCTATAGAAGCTGTTTTACTGTAATCTTATATTATAATAAGCGGCGTATGCACAGACCATAATCAAAATACTGTACGTTATTTTGTGAGAGATTTTGAAAGAGAAAAGGTTTGTTTTTATTACTGAAAAATCATGGCTCCTGTGTTCATTGTAAACAAAAAAAACTAATTGAGTAATGGCCAAGAGTGTAGAGGCCAGAAATTTCGTTATTAGGTCGCGGGATAAAACAACAAACCTACTTATTTTTACTATATTGTACGGTACACACAGACCATAATCAAAATACTGTACGTTATTTTGTGAGAGATTTTGAAAGAGAAAAGGCTTGTTTTTATTACTGAAAAAACATGGCTCCTGTGTCCATTGTAAACAAAAAAAAAACTAATTGAGTAATGGCCAAGGGTGTAGGGGCCAGAAATTTCGTTATTAGGTCGCGGGATAAAACAACAAACCTACTTATTTTTACTATATTGTACGGTACACACAGACCATAATCAAAATACTGTACGTTATTTTGTGAGAGATTTTGAAAGAGAAAAGGTTTGTTTTTATTACTGAAAAATCATGGCTCCTGTGTCCATTGTAAACAAAAAAGACCAATTGAGTAATGGCCAAGGGTGTAGGGGCCAAAAATTTCGTTATTAGATCGCGGGATAAAACAACAAACCTATTTACTACTTTTTACTATATTGTACGGTACACACACATATACACACACAATTACTGCTTAAGCTGCTACTGATACGGCAATGCTGTAGGCTCTCTCCTCTTACTCTCTTTCTCTTTACTACCCTTCCGTTTGGCAAAGGTGAGAGAAAGGATAGGGAGAGTAGCGTCTATAGATTATAAAAAGATAGATTGGAAGGAAATGCTTGTGTAGAGAGTAAGTGGGTTATCATTCATCAGTGGCGCAATGGACGAAGGAAGTAAGTAACTAAGTAACTAAGGAAGGAACAAGCAGAATTATTATATGATACTAATTTTGAGTACTTCAAGAAGAAGAAGTTTCTTTTATTTATTATTTTATTTGAAGGAAATTTAAATGTTTACATTATAAATGTTACCACGTAAACATGTTTTTTGAAGAAATGAAGGCAACACAGCTCTCACGAATAACAACATCTTTTAAAGTTCATTACCTCAGGGTATAAGATAACATACTTTACCCTAAAATCTCTTCAGAACAAATCAGTAAAATATGATAGAACACATTATGAGATTTAAAAAATTCTCTTTTATTCTTTTAATATGAATAAAATACTCCCTGACATAACGAGTATTTTCACTAAATAGGTTTGCCTGTTCACATACCTTCCGCACCTATTGAATATAGAAGATTTTTTTCTATTGTTTCCTGTTGAGGACTGGGTCTCGGGTTTCTTCTAATGTCTTCTCATTCTGTTTTACTCCCCGTAACTCTTTGCATCTTAGTGACATTATCGCTTTGCTTGGAGGGAAATGAATAAAAAAACTAAAAAAATAAATCTTTTCAATTTTTTAATAATAAATAATAAAAACAACATCACTACAGAAATATATATGTATATAAGTTATAGACAAGTGGAAGTTAGTAGCAAATAAAATGCCGATTTGGTCTAAAACAGCTTCTTCTATGTTCCCTTTTCTTTCAGAACGTAGGCGATCATGGCTTTCCACGTCTCTCTAACCCTGGTGTCTCTTAGCACGCTTTCTCCTGTAACATCTCGCAACCCCCGTTCTGCCATCCACCTGCTCAGGTCCTTCAAATGTGTTGTTATCCATTGCTTTCCTCTATATCGTTTTATCTCAATCTGGCCTGTTAGTATCAGGTTCTCCAAGCCCTCCTTCCTCATTGCGTGTCCCAGGAAATTTAGCTGTCTCTTCTTTATGCTGAGTATCAATTTCCTTTTCGTTTCCATCTTTCCAAAACCTCCTCATTGCTCACATGCTCGATCCATGATATCCGCAGCATCTTTCTTACCTTGTTTTGGTTGATGCAGTTTTATTAACCCCAACTGCTCAGCATCGAAAATATTGCTGATTTACAAAAGGGTTTTGACAGCTTAAATCACGAAAAGAAGTTAGAATAAAATTGAATGGAGAAGAGCAGGAAAGACAAAACAAAAAGAAGCCATCATTTATTAAGAGCTACGAAGGACAGTAAATTGTGGAGAGCCATGATCGCCTACGTCCTGAGTGGACACAGCACTTTTGTAAGTTCAGCAGGAAATACTGGACAATTCCATTACAGATGAAGAAGAGACCTGAGGCAATAGAAATGCCGAGGATACCATGGGCTAAACATGCCAGTAACGACGAAGTTTTAGGGAAAATTGAAACACAAATGATAAATTGAAAATTAAATGTTTACGGAAGTAAATGAAGCTTAAATGTTTAGAGAATTTTGTATTCACAGTTCATAACTTCAGTTTTGGAAAGATTTGTTTGGAATACTTCATGACACGCTGGATAATTATAAGAGTCATTTAATTTTTTCATTGAGAAATTCTAAAAACATAGTTATATCACAAGATGTATTTTGATAAATTTTTGTGATATTTCTGCGAGGAGACAAGTGGAAACTCGTAGCAAATAAAGTGCTGATTTGGTCTAAAACTGAACTTACCTTGTTTTTGCTGATGCGACTTTGTCAACCCCGACGGTGCAACATCGAAAATATCGCTGATATAGAAAACGGTGGGGACACCTTAAAGCAATGAAAGAAATTAGAATAAAATTGAATAGAGAACAGAAAAGATGAAAGAACAAGAAGACATCATTTATTAAAAGGTACAAAAGACAAGAAATTTTGAAGAGACATGATCGCCTACGTCTTGAAAGGAAACGGTACATAAAAAAAGAAGGTATTCTTCATTTGTAGGGTAATTGCCCAGCAGTGAATTCTGGACAGTTCCAACTCAGATGAAGGAGAGACTTGAGGTAACAGTAATGTGGCTCTGCTGAAGGATGCTGAGAATAGCACAGACGGTAGCAACAAAATTAAAACAGAAAGGAGTAATTCAAAATTACATCTCTAGGGGAAAAAGAAAAAGTGTTTAAAGAATTTTACGCTCAGAGATCATAAGGTTCTTTTCGGAAAGGTTTATTTTGAATATTCTTTGACATGATGAATATTTTAAAGAACTAAAGACCATTCTTTGAGAAATTATAAAAAAAAACATGTAGTATAGTCGTACGCTACGGTGACCAGGATGGTTTTGATGTGGTTGTGATTATCAACGAACAAAGGCCAGCTTTGTACGAACTGGACCATCATTTTAATTATTTTTATGGTTGACTCCATTAGATATTTTCGTTTCGTTTGTTTAGTGAAGGTACATTACTTGCACACAGGGCCGTAGCTGATGCTAAAAATAAAAAAACACCGGGCACAGAGAAAATTGCCCGGATTTATTAGCTGACAATGTGATGACATCATCAGTGTCATCCGTTTCCAGAAACTATGATTTTTGCGGATTTTTTTGGCTATTCCAATGGAAATTAGGCACAGAAAGTGAATGAAAGCAGCAAATCGGGTTCGAACTTTCTGAATATAACCAGTCTGCTCTCCTAAAATTAAAAAATAATAAACAGATTTTTACTGCGTTCATTCGGATGTTTTCTTCGTATTTCTTTCTTTCTTTCTTTCTTTCTTTCTTTCTTTCTTTCTTCGTGAATTGTTTACTTTGATTTCTGACAAAGACATTTTTCCTCACCCGGATTTTCAATATGATTGCACAGATCGGCCCGGACCCGTGCCCGGTGTACCCGGTAGTCAGATACAGACATGCTTGCACATGTAGGATTGTTCTTTTTGATTAGTCCTTGATTTTCTGTTTCTCTTTTCTTGTGTAGACATTATTTTTAATCGTCATCTTTAGGAAAGAAAACTACAAGGCCTTCTACAGACGGTAACTGTGGAGAGTGACAAAAAAGAACTACAAATGAAAATTGAATGCATGGTCATCAGCACAAAGAACAAGCCAAAATGCCAAATACAGTTGGAAGATACTAGAATCAAGCAAGTACAAAGATTTAAATACCTAGGAAGTGTTCTAACAGGCGATGGAAAGTGCAACACAGAGATCCGACGGCGAATTGGCATGGCGAAGGACGCGTTCCAGAAGCTGAGTAAAGTACTAAGACATAGAAAAATTTCACTAGAAACAAAGAAGAGAGTGATAGATTGCTATGTAATATCAGTTCTTAAATACGGCAGTGAATGTTGGACAATATCATCGAAGATGAGAAAAAACTTGAAGCAGCTGAAATGTTGTTTTACAGAAGGATGCTGCGGATATCATGGACCGAACATGTGAGCAATGATGAAGTTTTGGAAAAATGGCAACGAAAAGAAAACTAATAGTGAGCACCAGGAAGAGACAACTGAAGTACCTGTGACATGCAATGAGGAAGGAGAGCTTGGAGAACCTGATACTGATAGGCTAGATAGAAAGAAAAAGAGACAGAGAAAGGCAGCAGATAACATATTTGAAGGGCCTGATCAGGCGGATGACGGGAGGGGGTTTCGTGGAGTAACATGATAAAACATTAAGAGCCACCAGGAATAGAGAGATGTGGAAAGCCATGATCGCCTATGTCCTGAAAAGATAGAGCACATAGAAGAAAAAGAAGATTCGGTGAATTTCCGACGACTTAAAGCGTAGTTCTCACGCACAAAAGTGTGTCGGGTGAGATTGAAGAAAAAGCTAAAGAGAAGAGAAGAGAGTTCGTAGGGAGATGGTTAATGTTTATTGAATTGGTCTTGTGTCAAATATAACCAAACTTCCTACAAATTACAGGTTTTATCCAGAACTATCAGGTTTTCAACAGGTGAATTTGTGGAAGAATAAAAGTATACTTTTTGTATGTTTAAGTAGAAGTTTATTAATAGGAAAGAATAACATGAATTGGTAGAAGTTAAAGTTCAATTAGAAACAGTATTAAAAAGTTAAGGGTATCAAGAGTTCGTAGTAGTCCTTGCAAGAATGAGTTTATGTGTACGTAGGCAGGAACGTATGTATGTATGTATGAGCGTTTATTGCTGGGTAAAATTGTCTTTGAAGTTATCGCTCAGAAAAAGGAGGTGAGAGAGAAAGAGAGAGGTAATAATAATAACAATCGCTTGACGTTTGTCGAGGGACGTGTTAATTACTCTCGTCTTTTTTCTCTGACGACAGTCAAAACTTGCCCGTCTTTTATTTCGTTTGTGGAACTCGGAAAGGTCATTTGGGAATTCACTCCCGGATGTGCTTCTGGCCTTTCCATTGGACGACAAACAAAGTTCGCGTCGGCTCGCGAAAAGGGTCCATAAAATAATGTTTGTTTCTGATAATTGAAAATTATTTGAGTTTTGTTTTTAGATGTTTCCTAGTTTTTTATTGGCCGAAAAACATTTCGCATCTAGGTGTGAAATTTTGCGAGTTTTGTTTTTACATTCGTTTTGCGTGTGTGCTAAGCAAAGTTGATAATTCGAGTAAATTCGTTTATTTCTAACAAAGTCAATGATTCAGTGCTTAGCATTTAAATTTTAAAATCTAGAATTTGTTTTGTTCACTACAAGTTATACACATGTTTTTTGTTTTATATTGTCGTAACACCTACGCATTTCTTCTTTGACTTTGGCGGGAGCATTAGTGATTGGTTAGGTTCCGCATGACGTCAGCTGACCAAGTACGCTATGGCCGGGTTATAGAAAAAGAAGGAAAGAATGTACTGTGTAGAGAGGAAAAAGATCGTTTCTCTGTCATTCTATTTGTAAAGTGCATATTTCAGTATGTTTTTACTCCTACCACCACAAATATAATGGGACCACACAATATATTTTAAAAAGTTATTGCAGTAGTTCTGCAGGGAACTAGTAGCAAATAAAGTGCCGATTTGGTCTAAAACTGCACTTACTTTGTTTTCGCTGATGCAACTTTGTCAACCCCGACGGCTAAACATCGAAAATATTGCTAATATAGAAAAAACGGTGGGGATGGCTTCTATCATTAGAAGAAGTTAGAATAAAATTAAATAAAGAACAACAGAAAATACATTTGGTAGAAAAGCTTTCTTCATTTTGTAAATATTATTGCGAGTTGGGTGTTGCATCATCGTGGATATTTTAGGCCCACATGGCAATCATACGATGGACAAAACAAATTTTATAATTGATCCTGGAAAGTATCTTTATTTATTTTTTTACGGTTTAAAGATGGGTGTTGTGGTTCAGGATATCGGCTCGGAGCGAGAAATCGGAGAGCAGAGTTTGAATTCTAATTGAATTCTAAATCTGAACCAGGATTGTTTTTCACTCTCGTTTGAAGAACCCCTCCCTGAATGACTTCCACTGTTCCGTGTCTGTCATTTCAGTGATGTGCTGTACTCACCACTCTTGGCCATACGGGTTGGCGAAACTATTTAACCCATAGCTGGAGGAATACGAGACAGATTAATACCTTTCCCAAGAGTATTTAAGCGCAAATAACCTTGGGAAAGGTATCTGTTCGTCTTTTCTCTTCAGCTATGGGTCAATAACAGGACAGTGTGGGTTCTGTAGCCTTGGTTGGCAACCATTCGACATCCGGATTTGTTCCACATCTGAGCGTTGTTTATTAAATCAAGGGGCTCTTCAACGTGGTTTAATGGTTAGAAAGCTTGTCTGTCTAGATCAATTATAACTGAATAGTAATTTCGAACCTCATTGGGTGCCAATTATATCCGGCTTAATGCTACATCTAAGATACTCTTAATAAATTACTTCCTGTGGTAGACCGGTTGCTCTTCGACTTGGAGTAATGGTTAGGAAACTTATCTTTCTAGATCAATCTCCGATGAACTTAGATCACTGGTGCCCACTAGGTACGAATTTGCACGAGATACTAGATTAGCAACTAGGTCCCACCCTCTTACAGTGAAACTGATAAGATGTAACCGCAATTTCTACTCTAACAGCTTCTTTTCTCGCCTTTCCCACCTGTGAAATTCCCTTCCACATGATTGCTTCCCCGACATCTACAATCTCCAGGAGTTTAAATATAAGGCCAACAGACACCTCCTAACACACTAACTCGCATCCATTCTCTCAAACACTCTTCCCATCTGCCCAACCCCCAGCCTCGGTATCCTTACTCGTCTATCACCCTCAATAGTGGCAGTGGAATACTTTGTTTGGGGTGAAATGATAAACAAACAATTCGATTAAACAGTGATTTTGATCCCCATACATTCGGTCTTGTTCCACTTTGAAGCTACTTTTAGGAAATCACAAGTTCTAGGAGGGATAAAATAATTATCTTCTACAAGAGCTACAAAGGACGAGAAATTGTTGTAAAGCTTGTCTCTCTAGATCAATTATAACTGAATAGTAATTTCGATCCTCATTGGGTGCCAATTATATCCGGCTTGGCGCTACATCTAACATTCGCTCAATGAATTACTTCTTGTGTAGACCGGTTGCACTTCGACTTGGAGTAATGGTTAGCAAACTTATCTTTCTAGATCAATTTCGACTAAACAGTGATTTTGATCCCCATACATTCGGTCTTGTTCCACTTTGAAGCTACTTTTAGGAAATCACAAGTTCTAGGAGGGATAAAATGAAATTATATTCTACAAGAGCTACAAAGGACAAGAAACTGTGGAGATATATGGCATATAGAATTAGAAGGTTGCCCATTTTTTTTTTACGATAATTGATTCTATTTAATAAACGGTTCCAGTGCCATTCTGTTATTTCTAGCGTCGGCTGAGAATAAAGCCGATTTATCGCTTCCAACATCACGTTCAGCATTCTTCGCCATTTGATTCGATAACACATCATACAGTTCACTAAAACTAACCCAAGGGCAAAATCTACGATGTAAATGGCGCATGTAAACATGCAGATTTCTCCTCGCGCCCATTTCTTCTACCAAAAATTCTCGCGTAATCTTTGACCGAAAATGTTCCGACTATGGTTCATTTGTGTAATGCAGGGAAACGCTAATCAGCCGTGATCCGAAGTTCCGGATTTTATTACATGGTTAGAATGGAAATGGACTTGATTACCTTTTGTTAACGTGACCTCCCCGTTGGGTCGTTAACGGAAAATTTGACTGAAGGCGACAGGTTCTGTGATGTTTGAAGCGAAAGATTTGAGAATTAGACTAATACAAAGGCATTTTGTTCGGATTCGTGTCTCAATTTATATTTCTAAATATTCTAAGCTGTCACGTGGCTTACAAACAACTCTGTACTTAGATTCGTAGAATCAGATATCTACACATTAAAATATTTTCTTTGGCAAAAATAACTGACACCAAGTTCAACAAATACATTAAATTAGAGATGTTTATGAAGCTACGTTTAGTCAAGCACAAGGCCAACACTATATCCCAAGTTACTCAACGCGAGGCTCACGAGCCACACTTCATCAGCCACACCTCATTCAGCACCCCTTTAGAATTCATTTAAACAAGCTTTTTTCATATAATCATTTAATACCAAGCAAGTGCACAGGGGGTTACAATTACAGAATAAAACAAGGTACAGGAGATGTCGAAGAAAGGATAAGAGATATATCGGAATCAAGGAGATAGAAGATGGCAATTGACGTAGCACTTAGACTTTTTGAAATTGTAGCTATCAGGGAAGTAAGTAAACGGAAGAAAATTCCAGAAGTGGGAAGAGCAAGGAAAGAAAATGGTTGCTACATTTATCTGTTTTGAGAAGTAAAAAGGGTGAGATCATGATGACGATCTAGTAGCTTGCGTAAAAACATGTGGTCGGGTAACTTGTATTAAATTTCATTGACCATGTAATCTTTTAATGGATTTTTTCCAATATGGAAGGATGTAGTTAAACTCTTTTGTCTACGATATTTACAAGATTAAGTTCCTGATAATGATAAAGTTGATCGATATTTGAGCAAAAAACATGGACTTCAGACAGTTTTCTTTTGTCGAGCGTATGACACTACTGATTTGAAAATAGAGTAAAAGTACAGCAAAGATTAAGTAGATAGACTTCACCGCTTAAAGTTAATATATATATATATATATATATATATATATATATATAATAACAATAGTAATAGTAACAAAAATAATAATGCTAATACTAATTATTGTTATACTATATTAAAGTGATTCCCCCCCCCCCCCACTTCTCGTGATTTCCCCCCTTCTCGTGCTTTTGGTGTCTTCTTATAATAACAATAGTAATAGTAACAAAAATAATAATGCTAATACTAATAATTGTTATACTATATTAACGTGATTCCTTCCCCCCCCCCACTTCTAGTGATTTCCCCCCTTCTCGTGCTTTTGGTGTCTTCTTTGTTTTAGTCATGTGATTGAGTACCTATAAATTGTCGCTTTATATCTTTTTCATCAGCCACCTTACCCTGACAAACCGTAGGGTGAAACCTAGGTAGGTTTGTTGGCTCTTACTTAGATTTATTCTTTCTTTCTTTCTTTCTTTCTTTATATATATATATATATATATTATTATTATTATTATTATTATTATTATTATTATTATTATTATTATTCTGTTGATCATTGATGGATGTACAAAAATTGAGATAATTTTTTTTCAAAAAAGTTAGAATGAAAGTTATTGGAGTATGTGTGTATCTATGTATTATTTACTGTATTTATAACTATATGTGCTCTCTTTTCTTAGAGTTGCTTAAAATCATCTTTAACATTATGCCACAAAAAAAAATAACTATGTAAAGCTTATAGGTTAAGATAATAGATACTCCCAACCCATTTGTCACAACATTTCTGATCTATATACACTTTAGTTTTATTCTACACAACAAAATATGTGATCTATCCTCTACAAGCCTTTACCTTTTAGAACAGAAGGCTACAAGTGAGTAGAAAATTTACTTTTTCCCAGTAGATTGTTTAATTTTTAATTTTTAATTCTTAATTCTGAATTTTACTTCTTTCAAATAATGGATATGTATTCTATTTTACTTCTTTTCAAATAATCTATGTGTATTATATCTTGAAGCATACGGTACTTACCTGTTTGTACGTGAAGTGAAGTGGCAGATAATTGTCATAATTGTGTTAAGAATTCTATTTTGAAGTTTAACATCCAAAATAAATGACAATTCATTTCAACTCCCTAAACTTCTGAATGCTATATACTTTAATATATATTCTTTTAAAGGCAGTGAAGATACTCGGACAGACAAAAGCTTCTCTGCCATTCTGAAGATGAGATTTTGATCTCATCTTCAGAATACTCAAACACTTCTTTACCTTCCTTTATTTTACTAAACGCATTGTGACAGCCTTCAAGACATAACCCATATAACTATTTTACACAATGCTTCAAGCAAATTACAAAATTTAATATATATATATATATATATATATATATATATATTGTTTTTCTTTAATCCGAAGTGGAAGAGTAGAAGGTAAATTCCAAGAACCTGATCCTAATCAATATTAAAAATTTTTAATATTAAAAAGTGATGCAGGCAGAGAGCTCAATGTATTAAGAATACAAAGCCAATATAAATTAGAGAAAATTTTCAAAATTCAAAGGTGTCTTTGAATTAGGAGTTCATTTTTTATAAAGATAGACAACTAAATGAGTTAAATTACTTTTTAAAGTTAAGATTTGTTTGAAGAGGTGTATTTAGGCGAGAATTTAAAAAAAAATCTTATATTGAAACCCATTCCTTCTCGTCTAAATACACCTCATCAAACAGCCCAAAATCTTAACTTTAAAAAGTAATTTAACTCATTTAGTTGTCTATCTTTATAAAAAAATGAACTATTCTTCCCCTTCCTAAATATACCATTTCAACACCCTGTAACCCCGCGACTACCAGCTCTGTCCTTTTCCACTTTGTGACCGTTGTTAACCAAAAACCCCTCTATACTTTAA
The DNA here is from genome assembly GCA_037127315.1 of Ascarosepion bandense. Taxonomy (NCBI): domain Eukaryota; kingdom Metazoa; phylum Mollusca; class Cephalopoda; order Sepiida; family Sepiidae; genus Ascarosepion; species Ascarosepion bandense. The sequence continues at coordinate 9,621,483 of JBBBDQ010001908.1, forward strand.
CTCAGGGCCTTCGCCATTTGGAAGAACAATGTCGCTGACGTGATGTAGAGTCTCTATTAGAGATCCTATGCCGAAATGTACATCCGACTACTTTGAATTTTGAAAATTTTCTCTAATTTATATATATATATATATATATATATATATAAATTAGAGAAAATTTATATATATATATATATATATATATATATATATATATGAAAGAAAGGAAGGATGAAAATCAAGGGAAACGTTAATTGCCATCTTCTTCTATCTTCCTTCAATCGTATTCTTTTATAATTTCTTTAACATCGTCTGTACCATTTTTTGTCTCTCACTGTAATCTCCTGCGCATCAGTGACAGTCCTGTCCTGCTTTTTGTGAAATGATTATAATATATATATAGATAGATGTAGATATATACGTACATATATATGGAGCGAGAGAGAGAGAGAGAGAGAGAGAGAGAGAGAGAGAGAGAGGAGAATGGCAACCCGTGCAAAGAGAGAAAATAATCCAAAAAAATGTTTAGCTAATTAATATAAATTATCAATTAGATAGAAATAGAGAGCTCATATCCAGAGCAAATACACTGAGAAGAAAACTCAACATATCATTAGACAATTATAAATCCAGAATTTATTGCAGCAGTGTAAAGAAAAATGTTCACAACTGCCTCGTTCAGTCTGTTGATGGCTATATAAATAATAATTTCACTCAGAATATTTTCTTTACATTTTTGAAATAAATTCTGGATGCATAAACGTTTAATCATGTGTTGAATTTTCTTCTTCTCCTCTCTCTCTCTCTCTCTCTCTATATATATATATATATATATATATAAGGATAAGATTTAACAACCACATGTCTTTAAACAACAGTACATACAGAAAAAATACTGCTTTATCCATACATCATTGGAAAAAACAGCAATAAGAACCTAATTATTACCTGGAATATCGGAGCTAAATCCAAACATTACAACGGAAAAGGAGATAAATGGAATCTATGCCCTTTTAGAAAACTTTGTCACCTTAAACCATTATCAATAATCTTAATTTGCTTAACAAAAAAAAGTGATTTAATGACCACATGCTGTCAAAGATAAAGTACTTACTTAAATTCTTAGACCCGGATGAATATAGATTTCTCTATACGTTTCTTTCTTTCTTTCTTTCTTTCTTTCTTTCCTTTCCTGTAATATTACTTTTAACAACCCCTTTTATTTTTTGTCTTAGATTGTTTAATTTTTAATCTTTACTTCTTAATTCTAAATTTTACTTCTTAATTTTCTTTTCATTTTTATTTCACTTTATTTTTATTTTAAAAATTTAAAAATGTTATTCTCTACATTTTTTTTATCTCCACGTAATATTTGAATATTTAAATTTTTACGTTTCGTGACTTACGCTTCTTTGGTTTCTTCTTGAATTCTATTATTATTAACATTTTTTATTTTCAATTTTAATTTTCAAATTTCAATTTCAATTTCAATTTTTTACCTATATGCAACATTAGAATATTTAAAAGTTTAATCTTGTTATTAAAAAAGCAGCAACTTAATTCTATAAAATTAAATTCTCATGAACAAAGTCAGTTAAGTGCTATACATGATACAAGCTTGGGCGATCATGTCTCGAAAGAGACATGACTGACTGGGCAGAAAATTATCCCGCAGTAGGTTGCCATTAATTTCTGCGGTAAACTTGTTATAAGAGAACACAATCGGTTCTGTTATTTAACCCATAACTGGAGGGAAGAGACGGAATAATACCTTCCCCAAAGGCATTTGCTTGTAAGTGAATGCAGGGAATTAAAGTAGAATTCGAACTCGGATATCCGATTTCTCGTTCTGAGTAGATGTCCACTGTATACGTAGGATTATATATATATATATATATATTCTTTGATTTTCCGAAGAGACAATTAAATTAATAAATAATATTAGCTTTCTGTAATTTGGATCTTGCAGATGATTTGCTGTAGGTGACGTTAGCTCTTTTAAATTTTTATAGTAAAGAATTTAATTTTCTTGTTCAAGCGAAGGTGTGTATTTCTAAGGCAAAATTCATTGCGAGTAGTTAGACAGCAAATGTTATTTAAGGCAAATATGATTGAAAACAACTGACATTTTTTGTGTCGATTCATTTGAATGTATTGACTTCTTGCCTGAGAAAGACTTTTCGTAATTTGGAAAAGTCAATAGACATAAAATATTTGTTGCTTTAAATAATATTGGCCTGATGATTGAACGAAACGATTGCAAAAAGATTCGTCTTCGAAACTCCAAAGCTGATGTGCTATAACATCAATCAACGAAGTGATACATTTTATTTTTTATTAATCCTATACATATATGGGAGAAGATTATATATATATTTTTCTGTATGAGACTAGCAGTATAACCCGTCGTTGCTCGGGTGTAATGAAAGCTTTAAAACTAATCTATGATCCTGGAGCTCAGACTCTTTGGACGTTGGCACGAAAGACTAAAAAGCAATAGTTGTTTCCAGTTAAAGCGAAACCGAAGACTTAAAGAAAAATGAATGGATGTAAGTCAAATTTTGATTTCCTCGTATCGGTATCAAATAAGTTTTTTTCGTCCTAAACTGAATTTTCAAGGTTAAATAAGTCCTCTGAGTAAATGGTATCGTGGCTGAGACTAAGAACCTACCTACTTACTTAAAGCCAAAACCCGCAGCAAAAACTAAAATAAAAGGGCTGAAAAAAATACAGACATACAGGTAGATAAACAGACAGACACCCAAATATCTTGCCTTATATATATATATATATATATATATTCTCGATTTTCTGCACGATTGTGAGAACTGCAAACTTGAAACTTCTGAATATCGTTTCTTATGTCTTTGTCTATGAGTGTATCAAATTTGATTAAAATCGGACCACTCCTTCTATAACCCGAATTTTTCGATAATGGATTTTTTGATATTTATCGGGAGTACCTCGACACAAAACCTAGCTAAGAACACTCGCAGACGCTTATAGTACAACTGTGTAAATTTTCAAGAAAATCGGTTCATCCGTTTTGGTGTCTATAGGTAACGGGCACACACACACATACACACACAGACAAAGTTCCATTTATAAATAAGTTTAGATAATAATATTTGTTGCAATGTTTTTCACTCTGTACAAGGCCCAAGACTCACTCGAGTAGGTGGGTTACTGAGTATGATGCACAGTTTATAGGGATATGTGGAGAAGATAATGCATAATCCTAGACATGTTAAGATTTAATGATCGAGGAAGCATCCTCTTGGGAGTCAGTTACGCAAAACATCAGTTAGTGCTCGAATGGAACTTTCATCTCACCAATGGAAATATGAAGAGAATGAGGATGGTTCGCTATAATGTGCGTGCCGTCGCGGGTCATAGCCGTGAAGGTCAGAACTGTTGTCTATAAGAAAATATATATATGTTTAGTAATAATATATATACACACACATATAGTTTGCGATGGATAAATTGTAGTCATATATATATATATATATATATACACACACACACATATAGTTTGCGATGGATATATTGTCGTAAAAATTGCATAAAAATGAAAATAACACTAACATCTCATTTTAACAGATATATTTACCAAAATTACACAAAAATATCTTGAAATACTAAAGAGTAAATTTATTCAATAAAATTTCCATTGCTTTCAACCACGGCTTTCAGACAATTTCGAAATCTCTTGCATCTCTTCCGAATGGTTTAAGTTGGTGAATGCTGTCATAATCCTTGACATCTTTGGGGTTACAAGGGCTTTGTTAGTCTCTCGCTCAACTGTACCTCACACATAATAATCAAGAGGTTGTAGTCTGGGGAGCTAGCCGTCCAGATGTAAGAAGTGATGTGGTCGCAGAAATTCTCTGACAGCCATTACTGAGTTTTCCTGCTCGTGTGGCATGGTGCAGAGTCCTGTTGTTAGAAATTGTGCCTTCCAACATCCCCACTTCTGACTTAGGTCATCACCACCTCCTCAAAGCTCTTGATGTGGGCCTCCGTATTGAGTCTGAGGGCCTGTGGGAAGATGAATGGGAGCTTAGCGTCGCCATCACTAGTCAGCACGAAAAAGATCCTAGTAACCATATTATCGTCTAAATTACTTAAAAATGAAAATAACACTGGCATCTCATTTTAATCGACATATTTACCAAAATTACACACAAATATCGTGAAATGCTAAAGAGTAAATTTATTCAATAAAATCGCCATTGGCATCAACCGTGGCTCCAACACCATTTCGGAATCTCTTGCAATTCTTCTAGAGAGTCTCCTTTTTTAAGTTGGCGAATTCTGACGTAATTCCTGCCTACATTTCATCTTTCATGTTAGAAGAAATTTTGTTATTCTCTTGCTCAATTGTACCTCACACATAATAATCAAGTTGATTGCAGTCTGGGGAGTTAGCTGGCCAAATGTAAGGGGTTATGTGGTCACAATTTTTTCTGATAGCCATGACTGCGTTCATCTGCTGGTGTGGTATGGTACAGAGTCCTGTTGTCAAGCATAGGGTCTTCCTGTTGCCACCATTTTGATGCAGGGCTGCACTATCGCCTCAAGACAAATGATTTAGGCCACCGTGTTGAGTTTGAGGCCCTGTGAAAACATGAATGGAAGCCATACGTCGTCATTAATAGTGGTCATTCCAAACAACATCTTGTTTTTTATCACTCTTTGTACATCTTTTATTGATGTTTAGCTATATATATATATATATATATATATATATGGGTGGGGGTGTATAAAATCATATAATTATGAATTAAAAGTACATTGCGACACTGAAATTTCTATGTTTCGAGCTAGAATCTCGTCATCAGGCAATGTTGGATGTTGGGTGTGAATACGACTTAAATCGTTTTCATAACCAACATCCAACATTGCCTGATGACGAGATTCTACCTCGAAACATAGACATTTCCATATCGCAATGTACTTTTTATTCATAATTACATGATTATATTATGCTCTACAATATTTATTGGCTTGAGCACTGTATATAAAAAAAATAAATGCCAGAGAACTCAAAATCGTAAAACGTTGGGTCCTCTTTACCTGAATTTATATATATATATATATATATATATATATATATATATATATATATATATACTAGCAGTATAGCCCGGCGTTGCTCGGGTGTAATGAAAGTTTTAAAACTAATCCATGGTCCTGGAGCTCAGACTCTTTGGATGTTTGCACGAAAGACTAAAAAGCAATAGTTGTTTCCAGTTAAAGCGAAACCGTAGACTGAAAGAAAAATAAATGGATGTAAGTCAAATTTTGATTTCCTGGTATCAATATCAAATTTTCTGCACTATTGTAACTGCAACCTTGAAACTTTTGAATATCGTTTCTTATGTCTTTGTCTATGAGTGTATCAAATTTGATTAAAATCAGAACACACCTTCTATAACCCGATTTTTTCGATTATCGATTTTCGATATATATCGGGGGTACCTCGACACAAAACCTAGCTAAGAACACTCGCAGACGCTTATAGTACAACTGTATAAATTTTCAAGAAAATCTTTTCAGCCAATTCGGAGTCTATAGGTAACGGACACACACACACACACACACACACACACACACACACACACACACAGAGACAAAGTTCCATTTATAAATAAGTTTGTATATATATATATATATATATATATATATACAAATGTTTGAATTTCAAATGTTTGAAATGATCACGATATATATATATATATATATATATATATATATATATCGTGATCATTTCAAACACCATAATGTTGACGGGATGCTTGTTTTTCATCACTCTTTGTACAACTTTTGGGGTCACAGCATGCCAACGATTGTTCTGTGTTCACCATCTTATGCAGGCAGAACTTTTTCTTGTCTAAGTAAAACCAAGGCATATTCGTTAAGTTGAAGGAGATGCTTGAGCTTGTTCAAAGGCTTCGTAACTTGGCCATCCACCTTCTACTTCAAAGCTTGAGATAAAAAAGTGGCTTTTTCTCATCTTGTATGAGAAATACCGAATCTCTTCACCTAACCAAAAACCCAGATTCTTTTGTGGACTTGGTTATTTGATATCAAGAGATCACTGTCAATCATGGCCTGGATCACATCAAAAATTCCGAATTTCTTTTCTTGTCCGAATGATCAGAGTGAGTTTTCCGAGAATACGTTCCCTCCTAATCATCATTAGACTTATTCAACTTTTTCCGCATCTCCTGCACTCTCCTAACACTCAGAAATGTTCGTATTTGAGCTTCCGGCGGAAATGCCCGACAGTAAATGATGTTTTCAAATTTCTGGCGGAGTTATTTGCGTAACGGGACGCTTTTTCTCACAAAATGTGCCCAACTGACTTCACTGTATTGTGAAGTCGATAAAACCAAAAACACATGCACGTAATTAAAAGTATAAAATAGCAACAATTTACCCATCGCACCGTGTGTGTGTGTGTGTGTGTGTGTGAGTGAGTGTTTATGCTCGTGTATTTGTGTGTACGTGTGTGTGTGTTTCGTCGAACAAGACCGACAAATATCTTCATTTAAATTTTTTAATGATATTTTTCTTGTATGTAGCCAAATTCTCTCATTTTTGGACTTAAGGAATGCAAAAATCGTATTAGAGTTTAGTGATTACGAGCATAGTTCTATAGTTTATTTGGAAGCGTTTTTCTCATACTTTTTTATTTTATTTTCTGGCTCCTTGCTTTCCAGTCAACTTTGACGTTTGAAAATCTAAGGGTGCTTGAAAATCTTCTTCTTCTTTTTCTTCTTCTTCTTCTTCTTGGGCAGTGTCCCTTAAGGATGTAGGCGATCATGGACTGCCACTTGAGTCTGTCATTTGTTGCTCTCAATATTTTTCGCTTGGTATCTTTTCCAAACCCCGCTCCGCCATCCATTTGCTTAGACCTATCAAGTAGGTCACTCGGTGCTTTCCTTTGTCTCTTCTCTCTTCTATCCGAGTATTAAATTCTCCAATCCTTCCTTCCTCATTACGTGTCCCAGGAATCTCATTTGTCCCTTCCTGATGTTAAGTATGAGTTTTCTTCTCGTTTGCATCCTTTCCAACACTTCATCTTTGCACACGTGCTCCGTCCATGCTATTCTCAGTATCCTTCTGTAAAACCACATTTCTGCTGCTTGAAACCTCTTCTTCATTCTTGATGAGATTGTCCAATATCGCATAGCAATCCAGTACTGTCTTCTTTTTTTCCCAATGAGATTTTAATGTCTTCTAAAATGCGTCCCTGACCAGGCCAATGCGTCTTTAGATATCAATGTCGCACTTACCATACTCAGTGAGAACACTTCCCAGATATTTAAATTTCTTTACTTGTTTTATTTTAGTTTCTCCGATCTGTAGTTGGTATTTTGGGGTCTTCTGTTCTTAATAATGTCTTCTTCTCATATTATTTCACACTCAGTAACACCTTATGCCTTCGTGGCTTCAAAAGTCAGTACGTTAGTGCGGTGTTTGTCATTTGGGGTCTGTAAGGGTCTTGTGGAAGAACCAGCCAGTACTCAACAAGAATAGAAGTTGGGTCTGACTGGCCAAAAATCCCTGGGGCAAATTGGTAGGTTGTTTAAATAATAACCTGAGAGATTCCATTCTGTTACAAGCAAGTCTATTCCGTAAGCAGTGATTAGCTGATAATTTCAGTGTGTACATTGAGCTCCATAAATATTCAGCTCAATATCCACCATTTGTCTTTGGGCCACATAGGCGCATGTATTCAGTTACAACTCTTTAGTGTTCCCCAAGTGCTGTCAGTCGTTATTGGGCTACAGACAGTTACTTTGAGTTAGAAATCTTTATGTCACCTGTGAGTACCATGTTTTGTTTTGCCATTTTTGTTGTAATTGTCTTGTTGCTCGTCCGTTGGAGTTTTGAACGTTTTTTGTGTTTTCATTTGGAGGAGGGGAAAGCTCAATTATGGCTTTGTCTCCCCAACCATCAACCTCTTCTGTGATGCCGACTGTAGTGCCGGCAGTGACGCCTTCACCGTCAATTTGGGACAAGTAACCCACTAAAAAAGATGCCAACTATTACCAGTCAATTCAAGACAAGAATAAGAATTTTATCAGTGAGAACGAGCTGATTGTGATCCCAGAAGTTGGGAGTACAATAGCAACTAAGACAATTCTTCCTGCTGACGTCGGACCCGAAAACCCGGAAGTTTATTGGTGTCAGCAGAGAAATTATGGAGGAAACTTTGAAAAGCCTCAACATCTGCCAGAAAATACTGGCAAGAAGATCTCGTGCCATGTGGGATGTCCTCCTAGGCTCAGAAGAGGAGGCCCAAAAATTGGCCGGGTCGTGTCTGCAAGCCAAAGGAATCCGGTTACAAACGGAATATATGGGTACCAGACGTACCAGATTTATTATCCATGGTGTCCCGCTAGAAATTGATTGCGATCATGTGGGAGCATTCCTATCACAATTCGGATCCGTGGAGGAAGTCAACCGAATGGTCAGTAAGGCTGGAGTCCCCACAGAAGATATAAGTTCATATATCATTATTGACAGGCCAAATTTTTTGAAAGTGCCTGATGTCCTCATTTATAGAAGGCAGGAAGCTGTTTGTGGCAGTGGAGAGGTGCAGGTCACACTGCTGGCTATGTGGAACGGCTGGCCATTTAGCCAAAATGTGTCCCTCCAGGAAGCAAGACGAACAAAGGACAGTCGCAGCAACACAGGAGACAGTAACTTCGGCGGCACCAGCGTCTACGTCGGAGTTCAAATCGCCAGTCTCTCAGGATGGAAATAAGACTCCATCAAAAAGAGAATAGACTGAGGTGGTCAGGAAGGGGAGGAAGGGGACTTCCTCTCCTATTCAATAAGATGCCACGCGAAAGGAAGCAGTTTCACCTTCGAAAAAGGAGAAGAAACAACAACAGAAGAAACCACAGCAGCAACAACCCAGCATAGAGAAGGAAATGGAAGTGGAGGAGGCATTCCCTCCACGATCGCCATCATTAAAAAGAGGACGTAAAGAGGAAGAGGAAAGCAATAAAAAGAAGGGAAGATCAGACTGTAGCGAAAGTGGAAGAGCAGATAAGGTCGTGGTAGCAGATAAGACCAGATCTGTCCCTGTCTCGCCAGTGAAAAAAAAAAATGACTGTGAAGGGGAGGAGTCAGTCTGCTTCCCCGATTAGACAAATTTCACCTTCTCCCTCACCCATTTCTCCCAACCTGAAACCTTGATAGAGGCACCCTCTTCCCAGCCTGTAATAATCCCTTCCCAACAAGAAACACCCACCCCTAACACTAAACAGAAAGAGAAAAAGAAATTGAGGGTTAATCCCTATAACTCTAAGGGTATCTGCAAAGTGGACAGATCGGCCTTAGAGAGAGACCTCTCTACACAGAAAAAGTCCCTCCTAAGGCCCATTGATTAAACTCACATCAATCGATGGAAAATCGACGGAGAACCCAGAAAAATTTCCAGGTGCCCCAGGTGTGCTTTCCTTAATAAGAAGTACTGGAGGACACTTAAAAGTTTGGGAGATGATTGAAGGGGCTTCGGCAGCATTCCCAAAAATTACTATGGCACAAATTGGAACTGAAAAATTAAAAAAATTCTCTAAGTATTGTGCGGGGAGGTTCCCCATTATTCTCCACCCATCTCTATATAGGGCCATAAAGCTAACTTTTCCCACGGACGTTAGCGGCATTGTCCGGGACGGACGAATTACGTCCGATATAGGAACAGGAAGCCTGGGACAATTCGTCGGGGTCCCTACTGCCATAGATTTCCGTCCTGTACGTGACCAGGAGTAATTTTTTGCTTTCTCGTTTGAGGTTTTAAAATATGTCAATTAAGTTAGCCAGCTTGAATGCGAAGGGCCTTAGGGATCGGAGTAAGGCTGCTCGTTTGCTTCGGGACCTCTTGTCCTTCGGTGTGGATGTCGCCGCGATACAAGAGACTCACTTTGTTTGCAAGGCCGATGTCTGTGTGCTGTCTAGCGACTTTGTCGTCTAATCAGGATATGGGGACCGGCTGGTCAGAGGAGTTTCTTTGCCGGTTAAGCGTACCCTAGACACGAGAGTGGATCTTGTCAATGTCAGTGCCGAGGGCCGGCTGATCATGGCTGATATTGCAGTGAAAAACAATGCATTTCGACTGGTTGCTGTTTATGCGCCCAACAACTGGGAGGAGCGCGTCTCGTTTTTTCGGCGGTTGGAGCCCTTCCTGGTGGCTTCAACGCGACTCGGTTTTAGTGGGGGACTGGAATGCCATCCTGGACCCCAAGTTGGATAGAGGGTGGGAGGCTAGAGGGAAGGCACGTGATCGTAGCTTGGTCGATCTCATCGAGGATTTTGGTCTTGTCGATAGATACCGGGTCGATCACAAGGGTGGGAAGATGTGGACGTTGGCCTTCTACCAAGGTAGCTAGCTACCTTGATAGAATGTTAGTTCGTAAAGCCGACATAGATCCCACGTTCCATTGGTTAGGTTACTCGGACCACAAACTTGTTTGTGCCCGGGTAAATTTAGAAAATAGGATTAGAATGGCTGGTTACTGGAAGTTCAACGTGTCCTTACTGGACAGGCGGGACTTCCGGTGCCAGATAATTAACTTAGTGCAGCGGGCGTTAACTGGGGGAGTCATTGGGAATAAGTGGTGGGAGAACCTTAAGAATAGTATTAGGTCTTTCACCACCAAGTTCAGCAAACGGCTCAAACTAGATAAGGCTTGACAAGGTGAAGACACTTAGAGCTAATTGCTCCCGGGCGGTGGCTGGTGGGGATCCCCTAGAGATAGCCATAGCTAAGGAGGCCGTGAAGCGGTCGAATAGCGATCGTTATATGGGCCAGGTAGTTAGACATAGGTTGTCCGAAGCTGTGAACATGGGCACAGAACTGCGCAAGAAAGTGATTCGGCGAGGCGGCGACCAGTACATTCGAGAGGTTCGCAACCAGGAGGAACATACTCTTCGGTCGACTGACGACATGTGCGAGGCGTTTCGGCAGCATTTCGAGATCCTGTTTACTAAGGAGCCTGGTCTCCGTGATGATGAGTTTCGCAGGTATTTGGATGACTTCCCCCGGCTTTTGCCGGCTTTTGCCGGCTGATGCAGCTAGCTGCGAGGGAGAGACTTTGGAGGGCGAAGTCTACGCGGCTTTGAAGAAGGTCGGCAGAGGCAAATCGCCGGGTCTCGATTGTTTGCCTTATGAATTGTATTTGAGGCTGTCGGACATCCCGATTTTGACTGTCGTGTTCAACAACTGGTTCCGGCAGGGGTCCATCCCCAACCGGTTCACCAGAGGTGTGATCACGCTGTTGAGAAAAGACAAGGATGTGGGGAAGGAGTTAGAGGATAACCGGCCCATAACTCTGCTAAACACAGAGTTAAAGATTTTGGCCATGATCTTGCAAAATTGTTTGCAATTAGTTGCTGAGTCTCTGTTGGGACCTGAGCAGACTTGTGCTGTGAAGGGCCGAACAATACAGAGCAACCTGTATCTGATAAGCACGATCTTAGCGGGGATAAAAGACGACGAACAAGCCGCGCTGATCAACGTGGACCATCGTTACCTGGCGGCTGTTCTGCAGGCCTCTGGATTCGAAACCAACTTCCACCGCTGGATTAGCCTCGTGTGTCAATCCCCCACGGCTGTGGTACGGGTGAACGGAAAGTTGTCGCGCGTTCTAGCGCTGTCTAGGTCGATCCGACAGGGTTGTTCACTGTCGCTCCTACTTTATGCTTTGGCGTTGGAGCCCCTCCTTCGCCGGCTAAGTGACAGAGCGTGCAGTCCGGGCCTACGTGGAATAGCTGTCTCTGGTGGTGCTCGAGCCAGGGTTTCGTGTACGCGGATGACGTGACTACTTTCGTGTCCTTCCCGGAGTGACAACGAGGTGGCACAGAAGGCACTTAAACGGTTTGAGGTTAGACGCCTGGAAGGGTGTTACCCTCTCAGGGCCCTTCGACTGGACGGACGGCCTGGTCTGCATTCTTGGAGAATGGTTCGGGCTCCCGACCTACAGTTGGAGAAAAATTGGTTTGAAGTACTGGCAAAGATCGGCGTGTTGGCCAAGATTGGCGTCGAAGGAATTTGTCCTTAAAGGGTTTGGTTGAGGCGTGTGCTACATACGTCTTTCCCATTATCCTTTACCGGTTGTCAGTACTTTGTCACTTTGTAAATGGCGTAGGGAGGCGATCGAGCGTTTGCTATTCTCCATTCTGTGGAGAGGACGCAAACACTACGTCGACAAACGTGTCTGTTACCAACGTCCGTGTCATGGGGGACTGGGAATGCCATACTTGATGCGCCACAAGGTTGCGTCAAAGTTGGTTTTTCTCAGGCGAGCCGTAAGCCTCGAGGGCGATCGAGTTTTCTCCTCGAATGTCTGGCGGCCTTGTGGGCCATTCCACGGTCCAGTGACCTTTCGAGGCCTAGGAGAGTCTTCTATCGTGAAGGGTGTCGCGAAGGATTCATTCCGTGATGTGCTCCGCTTGTCGGAGGATGAGTTTCGCTCGTTTTGGTCTTGGGCGCCAGTTACCGATTATCTCAGCAACGCTGCGTTTTCGTTCACCTGGGGATTGGCTCGGAATCGGTTGTGCTCATTGATCGTGCATTTGCCTGCGACAATGTGTCGCCCCTGTTTTCTGGGAAGAAGCGTATGGTGTTTCTGTCGCTGCTAGCCACAGCTCGAATGTGATTTGGACGACGAGAAAGGGGGAAGTCTTGCGAGGTCTGCGTCTTTCACATCAGGATCTGATCCGATATTTTGAGCATCAGCTCAAAATAAGGATTAGAACTGATTGGAAACGTTTGACTTTTTCATTAAATCTTTTAAATTATATGTTATATTGTACATAAATACATTTTATTATCATGGTTATTTTCCTTTTCCCCGTTTTTAGGTGCCCCTCGTAAATTTGTGGTATTATGGTGTATGAAGGATTGGAGTCGATGGATGGGTTGTTTTGGTGATTGAGCAAATTGTAATGAGTAAAAGGGTTGTAATAGTGTTTAGCTAGGTATAGGATAGTTAAATGAGTACCGCCCTCTACCCCTCCCCTTGTTCGGCTTTATACCATAATTTTGTAATTTTACAAAATAAAGATTGTATTCAGTTACAACCCTGTTTATTTTTGTCTGCCAACTGGACGCTATTTGGAAACATCAGGAAGGTGAGTCTCACACTCTTAAATAATTCTTTGTAATTGTAGCTATCAGGGAAGCAAGTATACGCAAGTGAGTTCCAGAGGTGTTGTATCGTGAAGGAATGACAATACACAGATATAAATAAGTAATACGTTTATTCTCGGTAGATACGGTAGTACACGTCCGTCTAGGGTGGCAACAACTAGAGAGCTGAGTAGACAACGACCATGCTAGCCGTCAGCTGCCGACTCTACTCCCATGACTCGATGTTCGTTATTTATATATTGTGAACCGTATGTCACGTGTTCGAGCTACGTCACAACAACAGGCGAGAAGTGCGAGAAAAGAAACTGCGGGAGTAGAAGTGAAAATTAAATTTCACTGTTCTGACTTTAAAAATTACTCTGACAGTTGCCGATTTAGTAGCTCGAGTAAATTCGTATAGACGGGGCATCAGGGAGATAACCTCGTCAGAGCAGAAGCCATGAAAATATTTGTGGAAATGACAGTGAGAAGCTACATGCCGTCGGTGAGAAAGTGACTGTAGTCGAGCTGCTGAATCAGGATCGATAACATTGCAGATCCTCCTTTGGATGTTGTCAAGAACCCTGAAGTAGCAGGAGATATGGTAACAATATTCAGTGCACGGACGAATGGTAGATTTGTATATGTACAAGGGTGGATTCTGACGAGAAATACTTCCTGGTCCGACAAGGTGACCCAAACTTTCTAGCAGTAGATGTAGCTACTGACTGGATGTAGTCGCTCCACTTGATGTTGGCTGAAAGAGTGAGGCTGAGACGGCGCGGTGCATTGCATTCTGGGAGGCTAGCGTGATCCATACTGATGGAATGTAGGAAAGTTTCTCTGTGGTGGTTAAAGAAGAACAGCTTCGTTTAGGACGCATTAAAATTCACAAGTCATTTCTTACTCCAGTTAACCACTGATTGGAGGTCCTTTTCAGGAGCAGCAGCGATGTTTACTTTGTCAATCTTATGGAGACGGGAGTAAATGGTGGTGTCATCTGCTTAGATGCCTACTTGGAAAAAGAAATAAAAGCCAGATAATATTTTTTAGATTGCAATTGTGCGTTGTTGTGCATTAGATATCGGCTCGGAACGAGAAATCGGGGAGCCGAGTTCGAATTCCAGCTGAATTCATTGCTTTCACTTACGCGCAAATACCCTTGGGAAAGGTATTAATCCGTTCTAGTTCTGTGTTAAACAACAGGACAGATTGGGTTCTATAGCCCTGGTCGGCAACCAGTCTACCGCAGAAAGCAATGGCAACCTGCTGGGGGATAATCTTCTGTCCAGTCAATCAGTACTACCAGGTTTATATTTCGAGCAACGTTTTAGCATTTCCCATTTCAAAATGGGATTTGTGGCGCAGTGGATATCGGCTCGGAACGAGAAATCGGGGTGGGGGGGCGCAAATGCCCTTGGGAAAGGTATTAATCCGTCTATTCCTTCCAGTTATGGGTTAAATAACAGGACAGATTGGGTTCTATAGCCTTGGTCGGCAACCAGTCTACCGCAGAAAGCAATGGCAACCTACTGCGGGATAATCTTCTGCCCAGTCAGTCATGTCTCGAAAGAGACATGATCGCCTAAGCGTTTTTCACGTAATGCACTTAACTGATTGAGTAATGATTTAGTGATTTCTTGCATCCCAGTGGCTTTAAGTCTTGTTTGTGATGAAATGATTAAAAAAGTAACATTAGAAACAGTGATAATCTCTTTTCATAAAAATAAACTTTGAAGATTTCAATCGGTAAATGAATTCCACATATTTCAAAGATGGTTTATCATCCACACCACCGTTTCTTTTTTTCTTTTTTGGTTTTATGCCTTTGACTCAGTGACAATCTTGAAAAAAATTTAAAACGAATACCAGTCGACGACTTTTGTTTCCGTTCTTTTTATTGTCCTTTCTCCCCAGTAATATGTCTTCGGTTCTCTTTAATATCTACTTGCATCTTAGTTGCTTTATCGCCTTGCTTTGGATGAAAGAATTAAAACAAGACAGCGTTATTACACTGAAAAAAAAAAAAATTAAAACGGTGCCAAAACACTAACCATCTTTTTTATCTAATTTGAGGGCGCCGAATCTGAAAATGACCTTACTTTTTCTTGGTTAGCTACCGTTTTGCTGCACAGAAATGCCCCATTTTTAAAGCATTTTTTTCATTTGTTTTCTCTATATATGATATTTAGCGATGGCAATATTTCTCAAAGTAAAATTGTAGAAACCTTCTCAATTCGTATTTAAACCAACAAATCTTGGTGTGTTTAATATGTAATACTATTTTTTTAATAATAATCAGACCGTAAGTCTTTAAAAATAACACGATTGAATGTATCAATGCCAACAAGTATTTCATTGAATCATTTAATAAGCTAACAGCAGAAATAAGACCTTTGTGAACATAAGAACTATGGCAAAACTTCTCTCTTTCTTAATTGTCTGTCATGTTCAAATGTTGTTTAAATCTCTTTTGATACTCCAGCAGTAGTCAGTCATCATTCGTTTGTCCCACAAACCCTGGTAGTGCTTTTTCGTTGTTTTGATATCCTGTTGGAGGCGTTCTTCTTGATAATCACTCATATCGCCGCAATTATCCGGAAATTTATCTCGATGGCTATTTAAAAATAGGCCTTAATACTCATATTATCCTATTACTAATAAAATGTATTTCTGATAAAATTTATCTGTTAATTTGAGTTTTGTCGATAAATTGGAAAAAAATCAGTACGTTTGTTTAGATTTTTGTTTTTGTACTAAAAACACATTTTTCTTAAAAAAGATTATTTCATGTGTCTGAAATAAATTGCTCTGCCTATCCAAACATTGATGAGTTTCTACGACCTTTATTAACTAAATGGTGTGATCAGCCAAGACCATAAACTGATTTTTTTCCCAAAAATGAGCAATTTCATTACAGCAAAAACGGTGGGCAACCATGAAAATCTAAGGTCTACAAATAATTTTTACGCACACTAACTCCATGAAAATCTAAGGTCATTTTAGGATGAGCTAAAAAACGTGTTTTATTTGTTGGCACAAAAAAATCAGGTTGATTATTGTTATAAATGTGTTAGACGCTAGACCAATTACAATTGAGTAATGAATTCGATCGTCATTAGATACTCCGTACTTTCGGCTTTGTGTCACATCTAAGCTACGCTTGGCAAGGCATCGGGCACTCCGGCGTGGATTTATAGTAAGAAAGCTAATTTATTAGATTAGGTATAACTGGGCAGTGAGTTCGATTCACACTAGATCCTCCTTACTTACGGCCTTGTCCTACAATACTTTTTTGTTTTTATATAATCATTTCAGCCCAAGCAAGGCAAGAATGTCAATGGTGCGCAGGGGTTTACAGTGAGAAAACAACAACAACAACAACAACAACAAAAAAAAAAACAAGGTACAGGGGATGTCGAGAGAAGGATGATAATCAAGGAAAAAAATAATGGCATTTGATATTGTACTTAAATCTTTGGAGATTATAGCTATCAGCGAAGCAAACGGAAAGAAGTTCTACAAAACGGAAGTGCGAGAAAAGGAACTATTAAAGTTGAAGAGGTGGTTATATTTAATTATTTCGATGGTAAAAGGGTATGACATTGATGCTAATTTAGTCTTCTTCTTCTTCTTCTTCTTCTTCTTCTTCTTCTTCTTCTTCTTCTATGTGCCTTTTCCTTTCAGGACGTAGGCAATCATGAGCTTCCACGTCTCCCTATCCCTGGTGGCCCGTAGCACACTTTCTCCTGTAACACCACGCAACCCCCGTTCTGTCATCTACCTGATCAGGCCATTCAAATAAGTTATTCGCTGCTTTCCCCTGTCTCTTTTTTCTCTATTTGGCCTGTTAGTATCTGGCTCTTCAAGCCCTCTTTCCTCATTGCATGTCCTGGAACTTTAGCGGTCTATTCCTGATGCTCAGTATTAATTTATTTTTCGTTTCCATCCTTTCCAAAACCTCATCATTGATCACATTATCAATCCATGATATTCGCAGCATCCTTCTGTAGAACCACATTTCAATTGTTTCAAGTCTTTCCTTCATCTTTGATGATATTGTGCAGCAGTCACTGCCATATTGAAGAAATGACATCTAGTTGCATGCGGTCAGGTCAGGGAATCAGGGAAAAAAGCTCTTCAGAAAAGTTGCCATGAAAATACTTGTGGAAAAGTGATGTAATAAATATGTAATGATATGCATACAACTTGTTTTCCCCTTACAGTAATGTGATTGGCTGGTGTCAGCCATAAATACAGACGAAGGCGAGGACGCATAGAGGTCTACGTCCATAGGTCTACCGCTAGAGGTCTACAGATCTACACGTCTACGACTATTGGTCTACGTCTATTGCCTACACCTGCGTCTCAGGATACTGCATACGACGAGTAGCGTCCATTACTTCTACATGCTAGATTGTTCTGCCCGGATAAATTTTGCCTAAACCGGTTAGGTACTTCGAATGATATATATATATATATATATATATATATATATATATATATATATATCTTTTCGGAACATATAGAAAAGCAAGAGGGAAGCCACATTACGTCGGTGAGAAAGTGACTGAATGGGGACTGCACACTCAGTATCGATTATATTGCAGATTTACTTTGGACAGAGAACCTCAGTTAATAGTGAATAATTTTCAGACTATCTACAAAAACGCTTGCACACCATTTATTCAATGCCTTCTTAAACGATGAATTCCAAGGAAGAACCAGTAAACAGTACATTTTGGTTCTGTAGACTGATTTTTGAAAACTAAACATAAGATAATACCGTTTCTTTCTATCTCTGTATCCGTGGTTGTAATCTATTGAAATTGTTATTCGAACCCCCAAAATAACTTCCAAAGCATTTTTCTTTTGATAATGCATTATTAATCATGCAAAAATAAAGAAGTAAAATATCTGATAAGACATTACAGGCAATATTAAATATCAAGTAAATCAATAATACTTTTCCTACAACATACAATTATCACTTAAAAAAGATCAGAGGAAGAAGTTTCGATATAAGAGAGGCAAACCAGAAAACTAATGATTATATCTATATATATATATATATATATATATAAATATATATATATATATGTAATAACATAGATAAAGCACATTTAGAGAAAAGAAAGTCGCTGAAAACTTAATCAATTGATAAGAATGTGGAGATGCGTTGAACGTGAATTAAATTGTTAATGTACGTGAAAAGGTTAAACATGGCGGGTAGAAACTATTGCGTGTGAACCAAGGCTGATATTAAGAATAAATGACAAAGATCACAACAAAGACAAGACAATTGAAAGCTTTTATATCGACACTATTTAAATTGTTCAAGTTACTCTCCACGTTATTATTACCATATTCACGGCGTTTCAATCGTTCTATGCGCCAGCCTTCTTCAGGTGATATATGTCAAAATTTTGAACCGAGCGCTTTATTTTGTTCACTTTATATTGTTCTACTTCCACGTGCCATGCCATCTTTTCTGGATATTTCAGTTTCAGTTGTTTCCTTTTTAGTAACTTAACTCTCCAAGTTTTTGTTCAGCTCTGCTGTGGATAGGTATCGAACTCACAACTCTTTGGCTCAAGTCACTGGATTACTTCAAACAATGTAGTTACAATGCCTCATCTAAAAATATAAACATTTATTGAAAGCGTTTATGTATCATATAATAATAAAAGAGAGAAGAATACCTTCATGTATCTTATATTAAAAATGGAGAACTTAGCATAGACGTTAAGAAAGTATGAACTGCAAGACGACAGAAAACATGGTTGTTAGCAAAATGGACAGCACCATATGTGAGCAACATATTGGGGATGTCAAAGTAAAGTAAGTACATCTGATGAAGTTTAGATTGCAGAACGACTGGAACGATGTGATAATAAGAACAATGGTGAGAACTATAGTCCTGTTTCTGTTGGTTTGTGAAACACAAGAAGGTGTACTGGAATGGAGAAAAATATTCCAGAGACTAAAGTATTAAGAGATAGGAGAATAATGTTAGAACCAAAGAAAAGAGTGTTGAACTGTCATGTAATACGCAATATCTATTTTAAAGAAGAGACGTGAATTTAGTTAACTGCTAGATAGCCTAATCAGTACTGAATTAGTTAAGCATCTTGTATGAAAAAAAAAGATCTAGATTTAAAATTCAAATACTAAGCACCGTCTCATTGATTCTGTTAGAAATTAAAAAAAGACTCGAATTTACAAAAACAAAACTCGTGAAATTTCACACCTTGATGCGAAATGTTTATCGGCCAATAGACAACTACGAAAGATCTAAAAACAAAATTTAAAAAATCTTCAATTATCAGAAAAAAAAATTTATGGACCTTTTCGCGAGTCGACGCGAAGTTTGTTCGCCGTCTAATAGAAAGTCCAGAATCACATCCGGGAGTGAATTCTACAGTAACCTTTTCGAGCCTCACAAACAAAATAAAAGAAGGGCCAAGTTCGACTCTCACCAGAGAGAAGGAGGCGAGCTTATTAACGCGTCCCTTGACAAACGTCAAACGATTGTTATTATTATCTCTATCTTTCTCCCTCACCTCTTTATTCATACGGTTCACCCGTCTACCTTTTTTTATACTTGATAACCGAACGGAACCCTTTAAGAATGAGTGAATACTTCAAAGACGTTCCTACCCAAAGATAATGCTCATACATACATACACACATACGTTCCTGCTTACGTACACATAAACTTATTCTTGCAAGGACTTCTACGAAAATTTTAAAGACCTTGTATCAACCAAAGTACATTAATTTTATTTGTAAAAGCTTTAATTGATTTATATGTATATAAATTGTTGTTTTAATTTACAATTTGATTTCTTGTTTTATACCCCTTTTATGCTGGGCTATCTAAATAATAAGGCCGAATCAAACCAATCTGTTTCAACCCACAAATACTTCACTAAGACTGAAAACCCACTATAATCTCACATAGCATGGCTTTCTTTCAGGCAAATAGTATGACTTTTGTTTCTCTAGATCAACTGCTGATAATTTAACGATTATTACAGAATAAGTCTAACAGCAACTCAGCATTGAAAATGGCTAAATAAGTGGCCGAAAGAGCTTGGGACAGTACAAAACTAACAAATAATTTTTACGCATACTAACTCCAACCAAACGGAAAAATGTAAAAATATTAGGAAAACTGAATAAAAAAATTAATCAAATTTTCCTTGTCTGCGTATTCAACAAAACGCTTTTAAAGGGAAGGTTGCTGTCCAAATATACATTATATTCAGTTTTGAATTGTCGCCATAATAGTTGCCATTTCACGTTTTCCTGCATGTGCATTGTTGGTTTTCATTTTGTCGACTGCACAGTTTAGTACGGTTCCTTTAATGTCTATAAGAAAAAAATCACCATGACGCAATTCATTTCGCCAAAAACTTAGAAACGGCATACTGGATTGCTTTGTATTAGCGCCGGAAGTACTGTAGTGAACAAAACAAATTCTAGATTTTAAAAATTCAAATGCTAAGCACTAACTCATTGATTTTGTTAGAAATAAACAAATTTACTCGACTTTAAAAAGCCTTTGCTTAACAGACACATAACTCGCAAATAGAAAACTAGGAAACATATAAAAAAAACAAAATAAAAAGGCCAGAATCACATCCGGGAGTGAATTCCCAATGACCTGTTCGGATCTCCACAAACGAAATAAAAGACGGAGCAAGCTCGACCTTCGTCACAGAGAAATGAGACGAACGTAATTAACACGTACCCTTGACAAACGTCAAGCGATCGCTATTATTGTATCTATCTTTCTCTCTCACCTCTCACCTCTCATCTCCTTCCTTTTCACCATTCACCCTGAGCGATAACTTTAAAGACAATCCTACCCAACAATAAACGCTCATAAATGCATACATACATGAATACATACGTTACTGCCCGCGTACGCATAAACTCGTTCTTGCAAGGACTACTACGTACTCCTGATACACTTAACTTTTTAATACTGTTTCTCATTGAACATTTAACTCTGCCAATTCATGTTATTCTGTTCTTTCCTATTAATAAACTTCTACTTAAACATACAAAAAGTATACTTTTATTCTTCCACAAATTCACCTGCTGATAACCTGATAATTCTGAAAAAAACCTGTAAATTGTAGGAAGTTAGTTTATGATTGACACAAAGCCAATTCAATAAATATTAACCATCTCCCTACTTCTACAGTACCAGTACGAACATTTGAGAGTATTTGGATGTCAGTCTAAGGACAGAGCATTGATATATCCAGTCAACATCATGGTGTTTGGAGTGATCATTAGTGATGGCGACGTTATGCCTCATTTCATCTTTTTACAGGGCCTCAGACTCAACACAGAGGTCTATATCAAGTGCCTTGAGGACGAAGTGCTACACTGTGGTCAAGAGTATGTTTGCTAGAAAACTCTATCTGGCAACATGACTCTGAACCATGTCACAAAAGCAGGAGAATCCAGTCACGGCTGTCAGACAATTTTTTCGACTACATAATTCTTTACAACTTGCTACCTAAACACCCCCAGACTGCACCCCTTTTGATTATTATGTATAGTGGGCAGTTGAGAGAGAGAGAGAGAGAGCAACAAAACTTCTTTTAACACTAAAGATGAACTGAAGGCAATGATTATGTCAGTATATAGCAACTTAAACAAGGAGACCGTCCAGAAGAAATGCAGGAGATTCCGAAGTCATGTGAAGGCTGTGGTTGACGCCAATAACGATTTTATTGAATAAATTTACTCTTTAGTGTTTCAAGCTATTTTCGGTTAATTTTGGTAACTATATCTGTTGAAATGAGATGTCAGAGTTATTTTTTATTTTTTGCGTAAGTAAGACAAATATATATATATATATATATATATATATATATATATATATATTAATGCAGGTTTCATTGAATAATATAGATAAGTTTTGTCTATTAATTTTGTGTAGGATCCGTTCATACCGTCTGATATACTTCATGGTGATATCGTTGAAAGACAACAAAAAATCACAGTAATTGTTGATTTTTTATCGGGTCTAATATATATATATATATATATATATATATATATATATATATATATATATAATAATCATAATCATTATTTTTTTTTTGTTCTTACCCCCCTTTTTGTTGTTGGTATGATTCCTCCTTGTCTTAGTGTATGTCTATTTATTTGGTTTATCTTTGGTGTTTTAGCCTTTGCCCTGACGATCCGTAGTGTGAAACCGCGGTAGGTTTTAGCTCACTTGAGATTTTTTGTGTATATATATATATATATATATATATATATATATATATATATAAATGACATAACTAAAATATGAATATCTGATTAATCATTATCCACATATCCCAGACAAACGAAATTATGTAAGCTTTATTTGAAACCTAAATTATTTATTTGTCAAAATCGAACAAAATATTCAAAAGTATAGCCGATTTTACAAAGCTTCACAAATTTTCAATCTGCGTACCCCCCCCCCCCCCCCCCGTGACACGACACACATTAGTCGGGAGTCTATCTCCTGCCAAACATGCTGTAGCATGTCTTGTGTAACATTATTCTTCGGTTCAGTTATTCTTTACTTAAGTTCTTCTAGGTTTGCAAGAAGATGGAGGATATTGACTTGTCCTTTCACATAGACCTCATTGGAAAAATCGCAAGTTATCAAGTTAGGTGAACGTGGTGGTAATTTCAGCAGCGCATTCTCATTATCACTGGCACGCCCCATTCATATTCTTGGTAGATTCTCATTGATATATGTCCACACCAAGAATATAGAGAATATTACGCTGGAGAATGTTACGCAAGACATAAATGATTTGACAAAAAAATCTTTCATTGTTTAATGAGGCCTATTCAGTTTCGTTTCCCTTGGACATATAGCTATACCGTTATTCCCATTTTAAATTATGTCAGTACACACACACAAATATGCAAAAGGGTGTTTCATAATTGTTCATACACAGGAAGAATAGACCATTTCATATAAAACAACACTGTTGTTCGATTGCTGACACCAGCTTCCGCAGACAACCATCGTAAGCTTTTTGGGGACTTGGTGTAAGCGCTGAGACTATCGTAGCGATTGTACCTTAATTGCCGGGTCGTAAATCTTCGACCGCCTCTCGCTTGATCTGTAACACTTCCTGAATTTTTAAACATTCCCAATACGTTTTTCCACAGTGCCGTGTGTGATGTTAGTTGCATATTTTTTTGTTAAATCCATTTGCAACCAAGCGACTGATTTTTGAACCGGCTCTCAGGATGATTTCAATTCTATATTCATTATTGAAACGCATCTTCTAGGGTACCTGCAATATTTAAAACCACACAATGCTAAAAACCATATGCATTAAAACGTATGAGACACCGTTATATATATATCAGCTGTAATGGTCATTAACGAGACAAGCTTGCTAACAATTACACCACATCGAGATGAACTTCTGTTTAATAATAGAGTGAATAAGCTATATATATATATATATATATATATAATCGTTTCGCCCCAAGCAAGGGTGTAATGCTACTGATGCGCTGGGGGCTACATAAGAGAAAAAGATTATATAGGAGGAGAGTAAAGAGAAAGATGAACCAGTTACAGGGGGTGTTAGAGAAGGGAGCAAGAAAAGGATGGAAATACAGGTGTGATGACAGTTGCAAAGGTAGAGAGAAAGGAAAAGATATACAGTGTGTCAAGTGGTTAAGAGATGGGTATTGACATTGCATTTAAATTCCTGGAGGTTGTAGCCGTCAGGAAAGCAAGAATATGGAAGGGAGTTCCACAGTCGGGAAACACGAGAAAGGAAGTTGGTGGAGAAGAATAGTTGACTACATTTGGTTGATCTGTGAATGGGTGTGACCCAGTTGCCAGTCTGACCCTATTCACTCTATTATTAAACAGATGTGGTGTAACTGTTAGCAAGTTTGTCTCGCTAGAACCTGTTACAACTAAATAGTGCTTTCGGTCCTCACTGGGTACGCCATACTTTTGGCCTCAACTATTATTAAATAGTTTTGAATTTTAATTCTTGTGCGATTCGAGGCGTATTATTAAAATGATGGTCACCCAAACAAGAAACGATGGTTGTCCGCAAGAACCGGTGTCAGCAATCGAATATCAATAGTTTCTTATTTGAAATGTTCTTAACAAATGCTGACGTTTGGTCACTTGGTCAGATATTTGGATGTTGGTTAGCGTGAGAACTTTTAAGAATCTCTTCATATTTCACTATTGTTTTCTCTCACCTTGTATTCCCTTCCAATAAATTATGATGCGAAAATAAATCAAGTTGCATGGATGTCGGATAAAAGTTGCCTTCATTGTTCAACATTTCCCCTTTCCAACCTTTTTTTTTTCACACATTTGAGTCCATTTGCTCATTCCTGGCGAAAAGCCACCGGGATAGTCAACCCAAATTCTAAACAAAAGTCAAAGAAAGGAAATTTATCTTTCAGAAAGGAATGCTGAATACAAATTATCAGCAACTGGTTACAACAAAATGCCATTAAGACATCCGGGTGTATGAAAGAGAAAAACGTGTCACTTAATTTAAATCGTCATACGTAAAGGAAATAAGAAAGAAAAAAAATTAAAAAAGTGGAACAAATGAAATAGAAAGAAGAGGAGAAGAAAGAAACGAAAGTTAGGAAGAAAACTGAAGGAAAAGAAAGTAAATAAATAGAATGAAAAAGAAGGAAAAAGGAATAAATAATATAAAACGTAAGAATAAAGAAAAGGAACGGCAAATGAAAGGAAAAGGAAAGAAATAAAAAGAGAAAAGAAAGAAAGATAAAAAAAATAACGAAAAAGAGAAAGGAAAAGAAGAAAAAGAAAAGGAAAAGAAAAATACATTAAAAACGAAGAAAATAATATTGAAAAACAAATGTAAAAAGAGAGAAAAGAAAGAAAATGAAAATAGTAGGGATGAAATTTAACAAAAATAAAATGTGATGATAAAAAGAAAACAATGTAAAGAAAGAAAAGAAGAAAACGCAGAATGAAAAAATGAAAAGAAAAAATGGGGAAAAAACAAGGAAGAAAAAGAGGTGAAAAAGAAATGAAGAATAGTAAAAAAAAAAAGAAAGAAAAGGAATAGAAAATGATAGAGAAACAAAAAAACAAGAAAAAAGTGATGATTAGAAATAAAAATAGAAAAGAAAGAAATTAAGTTAAAAAATAAACGAAAAAAAAAAACAGAATAGAAAAATTAAAAGAAGAAAGTAAAGAAAGACGAAAAGGGGAAAAAGAAATAAGAAAATATAAAAAAGAAAGAAGAAAAGAGAAAAGAAAAAGAAACAATGTAAAAATAAAAAATAAATTTAATAAGAGTAAAAGAAAGGAACGTTATGCAAAAAAATGATAGTGAGAAAGAAAAAGAGAAAAATAAAGAAAATCAAAAAGAGGGAAAGGGATGAGAAAAATAAAACAAGAAAAGAAAAGATGAAGTGGAAGTAAAAACAAATTAACTGACTCCTCACGCCCTGCTCTAACTTTACAAGGTTCAGATCTGGCCCAAAATAGTGTATTGCTGCCATATCTGGGTCGGAGCTGCCCAGTCCTTACTTTCCAGCTTGTATTACTTTAAAAAGTACCTGACTCGTTATGCCCTGCTCTATCTTTACAAGAGTCAGACCAGACCAAAAATGGTGTATTGCTGCCATATCTGGTCTGGAGCTGCCCAATCCTCACTTTCCAGCTTGTATCACTTTAAAAAGCACCTGACTCCTTATGCCCTGCTCTATCTTTACAAGAGTCAGATCAGACCAAAAATGGTGTATTGCTGCCATATCTGGTCTGGAGCTGCCCAATCCTCACTTTCCAGTTTGTATCACTTTAAAAAGTACCTGACTCCTTATGCCCTGCTCTATTTTTACAAGAGTCAGATCAGACCAAAAATGGTGTATTGCTGCCATATCTGGGATGGAGCTGCCCAATCCTCACTTTCCAGCTTGTATCACTTTAAAAAGTACCTGACTCCGTATGACCTGCTCTATCTTTACAAGAGTCAGATTAGACCAAAAATGGTGTATTGCTGCCATATCTGGGCTGGAGCTGCTCAATCTTCACTTTCCAGCTTGTATCACTTTAAAAAGTACCTGACTCTTTATGCCCTGCTGTATCTTTACAATAGTCAGATCAGACCAAAAATGGTGTATTGCTGCCATATCTGGTCTGGAGCTGCCCAATCCTCACTTTCCAGCTTGTATCACTTTAAAAAGCACCTGACTCCTTATGCCCTGATCTATCTTTACAAGAGTCAGATCAGACCAAAAATGGTTTATTGCTGCCATATCTGGGATGGAGCTGCCCAATCCTCACTTTCCTGCATGTATCAGTTTAAAAGTACCTGACTTTTTATGCTCTGCTGTATCTTATATAAGAGTCAGGTCAGATCAGAAATAGTGTATTGCTGTCATATCTGGAAAGGTGCTGCATAATTCTTACTGTCCGGTTTCAACAATATACAAAATCAATTAGGTGAGAAATTATTTCTCCCTCTCAACGTACTGATGGCTCATTTCAACTTTACGCTACTCTATCTCTATTACAATGGCAGATGTTCGGACAAGTTACATTCTTTAGTTCCACTAGCCGATATTTTCACGGGTAAGACCCGCCAAGTTCACTGTGGCTTACCATCCCAATTCACCTTCGTGTTCCTTTAATAAAAAAAGTTCCGCTCAGACAGCTTCTTCTCCAGAACTGTTACTTTGTGGAACAAACTCCGGAGAGAATGCGTCGCAGAAAAATACATTCTTTTTACTAACCACTGGACTCTAGCTCTCTCCCCACCCCTGTATAACCTCCCCTTTCTCTCCACTTATGTATCTGTCATCGCACCTGCTTTCTCAGCTTTCTATTGTTCCTTTCTAACTAGTTTGTACTCCTCACTCTTTTCTAATTAATCTTTTTACATTTATGTAGCCCCCTGCACATCAGTGGCGTTTCCGCCTTGCTCGGGGTGAAATGATTAAAAAAAAAATCAACAAATCAATTAAGTGCCATACGTAATACACGCTTGGGCGACCAAGTCTCGAAAGAGACATGATTGACTGGGCAGAAGATTTGTTGCCATTACTTTCTGCGGTTGACTGGTTGTCAGCCAAGGCCATAGAACCCAATCTGTTCTGTTATTTAACCCATAGCTGGAAGGATAATTGACGAATTCATACCTTTACCAAGTGTATGTGAATGCAACTTATTCAACTGGAATTCGAACCCGGCTCTCCGATTTCTCGTTCCGAGCCGATAATGGATGTGCAACAAAATACACTAATATCTATTCCGAATACTCCCTTACTTCATCCTTACAACAATCTCACTTTACATTCCACTGCCTCGAGTGGGCCACAGGCATGTATTAGGTGAAATATCAATAAAATAAAATATATTAAAATTTATAATACATGAAAAATAAGCTAATTTATCATCAAAAAGATTAAATGACTTTAAGTGACTGAATCCATTTGGTTTTAAAGATGACAGTCCTTCATCAGATGTTATAGACTGGCGCGACACAATTAAAAACAGACAGCTTTTCAAAATAAATATTTACATATTATGTAGAGGACCAAGAGTGGAAACAACTAAAATCGATAGCAGATGCGACGTAACGCAAAAAATAATGATATAATCAATATATTATTTTACACACTATCTTAAACAAAAGGCTACGAAAGGTCAACACTAAAAAGAATCAAACAAGCATTTCCTATTCATGCAACATAATTTTTCTAATTTAATTTAATTCACACAATTTTAGCCGTTTGTAGATACCGACGGGCTTAGCTATGTATACATCAAGAATAATGTTAATACTTCTTATTGACGTATTGCTATAATTCTCTCATTGTAATTTTGTCAGTCAGTTAAGTGCCATACGTGATACACGCATGGGAGATCATGTCTCGAAAGAGACATGACTGACTGGGCAGAAGATTATCCCGCAGTAGGTTGCCATTGCTTTCTGCGGTAGACTGGTTGCCGACCAAGGCTCCAGAACCCAATCTGTCCTGCTATTTAACCCATAACTGGAAGGAAGAGACGGATTAATACCTTTCCCGAGGGTATTTGCGCGTAAGTGAATACAATGGATTCAACTGGAATTCGAACTCGGCTCCCTGGTTTCTCGTTCCGAGCCGATATCCACTGTACCACAACGCACATCCTAAATTTATAGTGTTCGATTATTATGGTCTTCAGACCAGTGCTTTATCCACATGTGTGCATCATGCATACATGTGTGCACATGTATGCATCATGCGTGAAGATATAGTTTAATTAACGAAGATCCGGTAAGACCTGACACATATTTGGGGCTGACGAGCAGCTTTAGAGAAAAGACACTTTACAGTACTTGGCGCTATATAGATGGAATTGTGAAGGGCTGGCACCTGCCTCTTTTTTTTTACATGCCGTGTCCTCTCAAGACGTAGGCGATCATGTCCCTCCACAATCTCCTATCCTTTATAGCTCTTTAAAAAATTAGTCTTTTTTTTGTTATATTTTTAAAACGCTATTCGTTTACTAAAGCTCAGTTAAGTATAAATGTTATTTTCATTTGCATTTTCTGTGAAACTTGCTGAGTAGGTTATGCGTTGTTTTCCATAGTGTCTTTTTCCCTTAATCAGCCTTGTGAGTATTAGCTTTTCCAGATCCTCTTTCCTCATTATGTGTCCTAGGAATTAGAACTCTCTTTTTCTGATGTTAAGTTATTTATTTTTTTTAATCTTTTCACTCTAAGCAAGGCCGTACCGCTATTGATGCGCAGGGGGCTACATAAAAGAGTAAAAGTTTAAGAGAAGTAGAGCGAAGGAAAAGACGAACCGGTTACAGGGGGCGTCAGAGAAATGGCAAGAGAAGGATGGGAATACAAATGTGATGATAGTTGCGAAGGTAGAGTGAGAAAGGAAAAGAACAAGATACACAGGGTGATGTGGAAAGGATAAGGGAAGGACTGGAGTCAAGTGGAAAAATATGGGTATTGACATTGCATTTAATTTCCTGGGGGTCGTAGCCGTCAGCAAAGCAAGTATACAAAAGAGAGTTCCACAGGCGGGCAGTGCGAGAAAAGAAGCTGGTAGAGTAGAAGTTTCGGCTGCAATTTGGTAGATTTAACTGTAAAAGGGTGGGACCTTTTTGTCAGTCTGGTTGCTCGAGTAAGTTCTTGTGTAGAGGGCACCAGTGAGCTGAGCTGAGCTCGTCGGAGCAGAAGCCATGAAAGTTTTTGTAAAAGAGAAAGAGGGAAGCCACCTCTCCCTCGTGAGAAAGTGGCTGGAGTCGAGCTGCTAGTTCAGGACCGATCACATTAAAGATTCTCTTTTGGAGCCTGTCGAGAACCCTAAGATGAACAGCAAGGGCACCCGATAGATATGACGACAGCATTCAATGCACGGGTTGGATGGTTGATTTGTCTACGTCCTTTATATTTTCATTTTCTCTGAAACTTACTAAGTAGGTTATGCGTCATTTTCCAATGATCTCTTTTCCCTTACATCAGCCCTGTGAGTATAAAATTTTCCAGGTTCTCTTTCCTCATTATGTGCCCTGGGAATTACAACTCTCTTTTTTTGGTGTTAAGTTTAAGTGTCCTTTTTGTTTTGGATTTCTCTAAAACTTGCGAGGTAGGTTTTTTCGTTGTTTTCTTTTGTCCTTTTTGCTTTGAATCTTTCCCATGAGTATCAGATTTTCCAAACTCTCTTTCCTCATTATATGTCCTATATATTTCAGTTGTCACGCTAGAACCCGTTACAAGTATAAGTTTCCATTTTGTTTTTATTTACACTAAATTTTAATCGTTGCTCACATATTCGTTCTAAGGAATCCTCAGCATCCTTCTGTAGGACCGCATCCCTGTTGTTTCAAGTCCCTTTTTCATCTTTGAGTAGATTGTCCAGCATTCATTGTTACATAGGATGACAGATATCACGTAACAGTTCAGTACTTTTTTTTTGTTTCTAACTGTTATGGTGCTTCCCACGCAGAATGAACTCTTCCTCTTAATATATTTAAGATTACTGCGTGACTTCTGAAGGGCAGTTAACGAGTAGTCAAGTTAGAAGCAGTTAACGACAGCTACTAGTCAGGCAGCGTAATAATACCTTCGGACTACTTATTTCCATATTATTATTTATAACACTTTCTTTGAATATCTTGTTTCTTGTTATATTAATTGTCATGGCGGCATCACCCACAACGGAATGAACTCTTCCAACCATTACATATACCTTCCCTCACAAGACGTGAGAGTAAATAGCCAGGTGGATAACCTAAGCAGCCTGGAAGTAGCCCAAGAGAGTATCCTGAGAGTCGTCTACGAACACTGCTACCGTAATGACCATTACGAGTCCCAGTTGGAGGGTCGAATTATAGTATTACACTATATTATCTATATTACAGACATGTTAGTATATATATATATATATATATATATATATATATATATATATATAATCGTGTCACCCCAAGCAACGCATTTTACTGCCACTTTTGAGCAGGGTTTACAGAGGAGGTAAGTTATGAGAAAGAGTGACAGGTTACAGGGGTTGCTGGGATGAGGGTAGTAGAAGGATGAGAATACTGATGAGAGTGGAGTGGACAAAGGAAGGAGCATGAGAGAGAGAGAGAGAGAGAGAGAGGATGAAAGTTAGTGAGATAGGAGATGAATATTGACTTTACATTTGAATTCTTGAAGATTGTAGCTGTCGGGGAAGTAAGTAAATGCAAGGGAATTCCACAGGCGGGAAGTGTTAGAGAAGTAGCTGCTGAATTACAATTTGCTTTTACAGTTTATTGGTTTCACAGTGAAAGGGTGAAACCTAGTTGCTAATCTTGTGGCTCGAGCAAATTCATGTATGGTGGGGAGTTCATCTGAGCAGAAGCCGTGAAAGTATTTGTAGAAGTGACACAGAGAAGCCACATTGTGCCGGTGAGAAAGTGACTGTATCCGAACTGCCACGTCGGGATCGATCAGATTACAGATTTTCAGTTGGATTTTGTCAAGGACACCTAGGTGGATAACTGGAGCACCCGACTAGATATGGCAGTAGTATTCAATGCACGGGCGGAGGGTAGATTTGTATATGTGCAGGATTGTTTCAGATGGGAAAAACTTCCTGGCCCTGCAGAGAGAACCGACCTTCTTAGCAGCGGATTTAGCTATGGATTCGATATAGTCATCAACGATGAATTCAAAAGGTTGAATAGAGTATTTTTTTTTTAATCATATCACCCCGAGCAAGGCAGTAACGCCACTGATGTGCAGGGGGCTACATAGGTGTGAAAAGATTGGAAAAGAGAAAACCGGAAACCGCATCCTAAACAGGAAACAAGGGATGAGCCTCTTCACCTGTTCAATAGACGTGGGTGGAGTGTGAACCGGGGTGAGAGGAGAATTTCATTAGAAATAAAGAAACAAGTACTGGATACCTTTTCTTCTTTATGGCAGCGAATCCTGAACAATCTGCTCTGGGATGAAGAAGAGACTCGAAGCAACATAAATGTGGTTCTACAGAAGGATACTGAGGATACCATGGACCGAATATTTGAGCAACTACAAGATTTTGGAGAGGAATGCAAACGAAAAGGAAACTTACACTTAACAGAAGAAACAGCTGAGGTTTCTGAGACACGTAATGAGGAAAGAAGGCCTTGTGAATCTAATACTCACAGAAGAGATAAAAGAAAGACAGACAGGGGAAAACAATCTGGAACAGATGGAGGAACGTGGTTTGGAAGTGATATATCCCGGGAAGGAATATTAAGGAAAAAAATAGTGTAAGAATAATACTTAACACTGAAGATAGATTAGAAGAGATTTATTATACCACAGTACAATAAACCAATAGACGTACAAGAACAATCAACGTATAGTAACAGGAACAATGATCAAGAAGAAAATGTCTCTGCCTATGATGTATGCTTCCGTCTAGTGACGTATGAATATTTATTCGTCTTCCCACTCAAGGCAAAATGTGGAACAAGGACTTTTTTAAAGTAGGATCCTCCGGGGGCTTATAGCCAGACCAAAGATTTTTGTCTAATTTACCCCAGTATGTGCGTTCTGGTGCAGTGGATATCGGCTCGGAACGAGAAATCGGGGAGCCGAGTTCGAATTCCAGTTGAATTCATTGCATTCACTTACGCGCAAATACCCTTGGGAAATGTATTAATTCGTTTCTTCCTTCCAGTTATGGGTTAAATAACAGGACAGATTGGGTTCTATAGCCTTGGTCGGCAACCAGTCTACCGCAGAAAGCAATTGCAATCTACTGCGGGATAATCTTCTGCCCAGTCAGTCATGTCTCCTTCGAGACATGATCGCACAAGCGTGTATCAAGTATGGCACTTAACTGACTGAGTGACTCCACCCTTCGGCGTAGTCACGACTGGGTCAACGTTCTCCGTCCGAAGGCAGAGGGCTTGAGAGTGCATGAAGCCGTCAACTGCGAGCGTTGCCCGTCTATTGACGATGGCAATATTTATTCGCCTTCCCGCTAAAGGCAAAATGCGGCACAAAGCCTTTTTAAAGTGGGATGTCCCGGGCCATATAGCCCGGGCAAAAATTTCTGTCTAATTTACCTCAGTAGTGACTCCACCCTTCGGCGTAGTCACAGCTGGGCCAACGCTCTCCAGAGACAAGACCAGAAGACAGAGGGCTTGATAGTGCGCAAAGCCGTCAACTGCGAGCGTTGCCCGTCAATTGCGTTCTAGATATGAGATAAGACATAACACACATACACGCACAGACAGAAAAATGATTTCTAAAAGGATCTATCTTCACTATAACTTAACTTTCTAATAACATTGCGTTCTGAAATGTGCCGAAATAGTTCCGACAATTTTCGACTTTTGCAATAAATTCCTTCGCG
Organism: Ascarosepion bandense; assembly: GCA_037127315.1. Classification (NCBI taxonomy): domain Eukaryota; kingdom Metazoa; phylum Mollusca; class Cephalopoda; order Sepiida; family Sepiidae; genus Ascarosepion; species Ascarosepion bandense. The sequence goes on from JBBBDQ010001908.1 coordinate 9,654,511, forward strand.
ATTTTCTCACCACATAAGTTATCTATTTTGCCGTTTGCCTATGACAGCAAGTATTCTGCTTTACAGCCTTTTGGCTGCTACCTTGGACCTTTCCCAAAACTTTATTCGGTTCTTTACGCTAAAACAGCGCTCTGCAGTCGCCGAAAAAATGTGACATTGAATCATAGTTTTAAAAATTTATATATCACAGACGTAACATCTACACATAGATTTAAAATACTGATATAGTATTTGTGACATTGCTTTTAAATTTCTGATGAGTCAAGTCATAATTTTTGAATTAATTATATTGTCTATTATAAAAGTTACAGCTGAGTATTTATTTGTATATATATATATATATATATATATATATGAAACTGTTACTTTGCAGATCATTTATATATATATATATATATATATATATATATATATATATATATATATCCTCTGCAAAGTAACAGTTTCAAATATATATTTATATAAAGTTAACGTGTACAAAATGAGAAAGACTTACAACCTAAGACATATATAGGTGCCACGCAAGACACCTTTAAGGATTAGTTTTTTTTTTTTAACCATACTAGCACCTTTAAACATGAAAAATATAGCCATAATACAACGCTAGCGTCCTATGTATGGGAAACTTTTAAAAAAAGCTATGAATCAGTCAGTTAAGTGCCATACGTGATACACGCTTGGGCGATCATGTCTCGAAAGAGACATGACTGACTGGGCAGAAGATTATCCCGCAGTAGGTTGCCATTGCTTTCTGCGGTAGACTGGTTGCTGACCAAGGCTATAGAACCCAATCTGTCCTGTTATTTAACCCATAACTAGAAGGAATAGACGGATTAATACCTTTCCCAAGGGCATTTGCGCCCCCCCCCCCCACCCCGATTTCTCGTTCCGAGCCGATATCCACTGCGCCACAAATCCCATTTTGAAATGGGAAATGCTAAAACGTTGCTCGAAATATAAACCTGGTAGTAAATTCTGTAATTTATGCGGGGAGGAGAAACTAGCAATTGCATTGTTTGAACCCTCTGACAGGATTTACTCAATTCTAAATCCGAAATCCTATATAAATGCAAACATACGAAAAATTGCCCACTGAATTAGCCTATCTCTTAATTAGCTTATTTTTTTTCTAATAAAGTGATTGTTCACCCCTCTTTCTTATGTGTTAGTGTCTTCTTTGTTTTGGACTCGAGTATCTATATATTTGCTACTTTAAATCTTTGTTGTCAGCCAATTTACCCTGACGAGCCGAAGGGTGAAACCTAGGTAGGTTTCTTGGCTCTTGCAGAGATTTTCTGAATATATATATATATATATATATATATATGAAATGATTTGTTTGATTGATACTCGTATTTAAGTAGATATTCTATTTATAATCAAGCAGTATTATATATTTATTTCTACCAGCCTGATTATTTACAATAAATACTTGTTACGAAGATGTATGTCAGTCAGCAGGAATCGAACCTGCGACCCCTATCCACATAAAAGAAGCCACCATGTTATCTAGCGCGTCTTAGACCTCGCGACCACGAAGGACGATCAGTCTAAACGAAGTCAAATTAAGCCTATAAACCAATTTACGAATTCATCGTAATAACCATATCTGGTTTGAAATGTATAGTAATGTCAACAAATGTAAATCTTTGTTATTTTCGTAACAAAAATTTATCATAAATAATCAGGCCGGTAGAAATAAATGCATAATACTGTTTGATTATAAACAGAATATCTACTTAAATATCTTTAACAGTTATTTTATTTCTTTCAATAATTATATACTCGAGTCCTCTCCATAATCATTGTGCAATTGTGTATATATATATATATATATATATATATATATATATATATTGCGAAGTTTAAGGTAATCGGTCTTGTTGATACATCTGATAATACTGGCAGGATTGAAGCCAGAACACGGAGATGGTTACTCTCTGTTTATGAGGGCAAACTTATTTCAAAGGACGTCTACAACTGGATTAGACCTGTGGGTTCGCAACGCCCTCGAATGTATGGCCTTCCCAAGGTGCATAAAGATGGAGTCCCACTTAGACCTATTTTGTCTATGGTGGGTTCCGTGCAACATAAATTGGCTAAATGCTTGGCTGAGTTGTTTCAACCAGTTTCGGACGTATTGTCAAGTAATAATATTTCAGACCCGAGCTTCGTTAGAGGTTCAGAGATTAGGACCGATGATAAACTTATGGTGTCCTACGATATTGTTAGTTTGTATACGAATGTTCCTTTATATGAGACTGTGGTCATTTGCGCAGGTATGTTTCATAGAGGTAACTTGGACCCAGTCAGTATTTCGGAAGATTTGTTTTTAGAGTGTATGCGTTTGGCTACAGAGAGAAGCAGTTGAGCTTTAATGGGATGATGTACGTCGAGACTGGCGGCGTTGCGATGGGAAGCCCTTTGGGTCCTATTTTGGCCAGAATTTTTGTTGACTGTTTGGAGCAAATGCTATTTGAGAAGATTCATAAACCTTGTGTTTATATGAGATATATTGTCGAAACTTTCTTAATTTTTGATTGTGCCAGTGATACTTAATAATTTCCTGGCGCATCTTAATTCTCTCCATCATGCTTTGAAGTTTACGATGGTGGTTGAGAACGATAGGGCTCTCACCTTTTTGGACGTCCTTATACAACGTAGAGACGGGGTTTTCGTTACAAGTGTTTTTCGTAAACCCATATTTACTGGCTTATATACGAGTATACATTTGTTCCCAACAAGTTCCATAAAATTGATTTGATTGAGACCCTGGTTCATCGAGCTCTGATGATTTGTTCCCCTGGATTATTGGATGAAGAAGTGTTACTTTGCTGAGAATTTTTGAAAGTAATGGTTATCCCATTAATGTTATTAAACGTCTGACTGCTAGAAAGATCGAGCGTTTTAAGGAACCAGAGGTTTTTTTTTAATCTAGCCGTTGCCCTATTTATTTGAATTAACCTTCGCTTGGTAGAAAATGTCAGTTATTGACTGATTTCGGCGTGTATTTCGTTGAGTTATTTTGCTGTTAAGATGTGCACTGTGTTTCAGACTCGGACTGTGTTTCCTTTTTTTAGTAAAGATCGATTGCTCTATTTTCGTAATAGTTGTTTATAAATTTAAATGTCGACGCGATGCGGTATACACAGGACGTATCAATCTTAGGTTGGAAACGTGGGTTGCGCAGCATGTCCCTGCTAATGTGCATTCCAGTAGTCAGAGCCGTTCTATAGTAACTACTCAAGCCGTTCATGATTCGGCAATTGGACAACATTTGCTAGACCGACATGACTGGGACTCCTGGTACGAAGACACATGGTTCACAGTGCTCGTTCGTCTCACCATTATTCCTGTTCTTGAGGCTGTATAACTAAAGATCCACCATCCCAGTCTGTGCAGACAAGAGGAGAACTTTATTCGCTCCTTACGTTTGTTGGAGGATTTGTGAGCGTCTTTTTTTCTTTTTTAATACTCTTGTGTAAGTTTATGTTTACACACCCCCTTACATTTTAATTATTTTTGATTAAAATTTGTTTTTAATCGTGTTTCAACTTTCCCTTCACAAACGTATTAATATGGTTATTATTTGAATTTTGCCAACATATGCATTTGATAAAGTGTTAGCCGAAAGGTTCCTAAGGTGTAAGGTGTACTATGACGTCTACTTTGTTCAGATCTATATATTTCTTCTATGGATACAAATCTCTTTATATATATATATATATATATATATATATATATATATATATACATACATATATATATATATATATATACAAAAAGAGATTTGTACCCACAGAAGAAATATATATATATACCTATATATATATATATATATATATATATATATATATATATATATATATTACTGTGACCCGACAGAAATACGATATTTTGTCAAACATAGAAAACGCAAACTGTGACCGACAAAAGTGTGATTGATATCAAAGGCAGCCGGATAGAAAGATAGCGAAGATGATCGACAGATGTCCTGGCCATAGATGATACAACCACGCAAACATCCGAGAAGCTAAAAACGCGTGTAAATTTGGGTTTATTTAGCAGGGACACAGGGAGAACGGAAGAGAGGAGAGGAAAAGAGAACTTCCGCTGGTTAATGGCTTCCGACAACTCCCTCGTATGTGCGTGATTTTTTTTTTTTGGCTGCATCCTACTCCTTTTATATTTTTTATATACTTGTTGTTCGTTGTTGTCTGTCAAGATTATTGTTGTTTGCCAGCAGCAGCGGTAGTGTAAATCTATCTATCTATCTATCTATCTATCTATCTATCTATCTATCTATCTATCTATCTATCTATCTATCTATCTAATTTCTTAAGGACTTATGGCCCAATAGATATAAACGTTGGTTAGTTCCAGTGACTTGACCCAAAGAGTTGTGAGTTCAATACCAGGCTACAGCAGTGGTGAACAAGTAACTTAGACGGTTACAGGAAGATAACTCATGCCTACCAATAGAGGTACTATGCAAGGAATGAGAATGTTATACCCAAGTGATTGTAATAAAGGTTCGGTTTAAAATTCCTAGCGCCTGAAGAAGGCCGGGGCGTACAACAGCCGAAACGTCGTACAAATGGCAACAAAGATGAGCACAATAGTCCGAATAATGTAAATAGTGTATTTTTAATGTCCGTTATAGTGAGAAGGTTGATTTAATCAGGTCTTGATGAAATTTCTTTTTTCATTTAAAATTTTTTATTTATTTATTTTAGAAAACTAAAGATATCTTTTAGTTTTTTATTCAAAAACGTATTGCTCGTGATAATTTTTTTCCTTCAAAAATGTATTATGGCAATATTTTTTCCTTTTAAAATGTGACGGTAATAATTTTTCCTTTCAAAAATATTTTGTTAACAATATTTTTCCTTGAAAAATGCTTATTTTTCTATAAAGTCTATTCTTATATATATATATTTCTATAAAAGTGTATTTTTATTTTTTCATAGTGTTTTGACCCCAGTTTGGGAGTTAATTATTTGCCCATGATTGGGACCTTAACGAGTGCTACCACTACAAGTCAGGGTGGACCTGGGAACAACAGCAATTAAGAGGTGGTTCTATGCTTCTCACAACCTCCCAATCAGAGGCCTTGCTGCCTGGCGCAGTTTACCGTCATACCCAGGACCAAAATTCATTTGGGTTCGTTATATTTATTTACGTACAAATACTTTTGAGAAATGTATAAATCCACTTATTGTCCTCTAGGCTCTGAGTTATTTATTAAGACGAGTATCACTCAATCACTATTATCTCCAAAACAAAATTCATACAATCTAAAAATATTTTCTGGCTTTAAATAACCTGCAAATGGTTGATAAGCCGTAAGAAACGAATCAACCTATCAAAATCTGTCTTCACGTTCTTTATTTTGAGAGAGAGAGAGAGAGAGAGAGAGAGAGAGAGAGAGAGAGAGAGAGAGAGAGAGAGACGCAAGGATTGTCGGCTGCTTTTTCCATTTCTTTTCTTTTTTAGTTTCTTTCTTTTTCTTTTTTGATTCTGTTCAACGTTGACACAGAGCGGAACACGCATGATTTCTTAATTAGATAACTGCCCACACTTCACGCTGTTCGCAACCCAATTATTTTCCTCGTATTGGTGTTTTGGTTCTCTGGAAAATGTTGTCAATGATGTGAGATTATTGGACGTGGAGATGAATAAATTTGGTCCGGTTTCCTGCTACTATTAGAAAAGGTCTGATCAGTAGATTGAGTGATCGGTACACAGTGTATTAGACGTGTACTAACAAAGGCGCTTAGAAACAATGACCTCCCTCTTTTGTTAAAATGTGACAAGTGAAAACACCAGATTTCTTTTAAATGTAATAAAAAATCGATTTTTTTGTTAATATCGATTACTTCTGCAGGGATATTAAATTACATATGAACCAACGTATTCAACATTTGTGAGACTTTTCATTTTGAATTGCAATCTGGATTTTTCTTTTTTAATTTAAAAATATAATTTCACTCCAAGAAAGGCGATAATGCCACTAAAATGCAAGAGGTTATTGAGAATGGAAGAGGACGCAAACACTAGTGAGAAAAAGAGATAAGACAATTAAGAAGACAAGATGGTGATTGAGGTTGTGTTTAAATTGTTACGGTGTAGTAAACAAAAACAAGATCTAGATCTAAATTTCAACCGACTTATTGATTTTGTTAGAAATAAAAAAAGATTCGAATTTATAAACTTTTCATAGTACATACGCAAAAGCGAATCTAAAAACAAAATTCGTGAAATTTCACATCTTCATGCGAAATGTTTTTCGGCCAATAGACAACTACGAAACATCTAAAAACAAAATTCGTGAAATTTCACACCTTCATGCGAAATGTTTTTCGGCCAATAGACAACTACGAAACATCTAAAAACAAAATTCGTGAAATTTCACACCTTCATGCGAAATGTTTTTCGGCCAATAGACAACTACGAAACATCTAAAAACAAAATTCGTGAAATTTCACACCTTCATGCGAAATGTTTTTCGGCCAATAGACAACTACGAAACATCTAAAAACAAAATTCGTGAAATTTCACACCTTCATGCGAAATGTTTTTCGGCCAATAGACAACTACGAAACATCTAAAAACAAAATTCGTGAAATTTCACACCTTCATGCGAAATGTTTTTCGGCCAATAGACAACTACGAAACATCTAAAAACAAAATTCGTGAAATTTCACACCTTCATGCGAAATGTTTTTCGGCCAATAGACAACTACGAAACATCTTAAAACAAAATTCAAATAATCTTCAATTATCAAAAACAAATTCTTTTGCGAACCTTTTTGCGAACGGACGCGAAGTTTGTTAGTCGTCCAAGGAAAAGGCCAAACTCACACCCGGAATTGAATGCCCAGCTGACCTTTTCGAGCGGAATAAAAGACGGGCAAGTGCGCCTGTCGCCAGAGAGTAGAAGACGAGCGTATTAACACGTCCCTTGACAAATGTCAAGCGATCGTTATTATTATTATTATTATTTCTATCTTTCTCCCTCACCTCTTTATTCTCATGGTTCCCCGCTTACCTTTTCTTATACTTGATAACCGACCGGAACCCTTTAAGACTGAGCGAATATTTTAAAGACATCAAAGATAACGTTCACACACACACACACACACACACACACACACACACACACACACACACACACACACACACGTGTGTGTTCCTGTTTACTTACACATATATTCATTCTTGCAATGACTACTACGAGCATCTTAACGACTTTGTATCAACCAAAATACATTAATTTTTTGTAAAACCTTAGTTGACATATATGTATATAAATTTGTTGTTTCAATTTACAATTTGATTTTCTTGTTTTATACTCCTCTTATGGTGGACTATCGAATTAACAAGGCCAAATTAAACTAATATGTTTCTCACTTCACTATAACAGATAACCCACTGTAATGGCACTGAATGTTGGATGGTTTTCTTACAGTTGAAGAAAGGACTTGAAGAAACAGACAGGTGGTTCTTACAGAAGGATGCTGAGGATACCATGGACATAACATGTGAGCAACGACAAAGCTTTAGACAAAATGCAAACAAAAAGAGCTCTTATGCGTAATATTAGAGACAGTTCAGATTTTAGGGAACGTAATTAAAAAAGAGGTTTTGGAAAATGTTATATTCACAAGAGTGTTTGAAGTCAAAAACAGAGAACTTACTGAGAGAGCTTGTGTAAATAAATGACGGAACAGGGTTTATGGGAAATAACAAGACAATTTATTAAGAGCTACAAAGCACAAGGAATGGATGCTAGCCATGAGGGAACATATATAATCGGAAAGGGAACGAATAGAATATAACGTATGGCTTAATCCTTCTATTTAAATAGCAAAAAAGTGAGACATAACTGCCAATCAAGTAGGACACTTGCAGTTAAGGTATCAACGATGAAAACTCATTAGATCAACTACATTAATCAAGTAGGACACTTGCAGTTAAGGTATCAACGATGAAAGCTCATTAGATCAACTACATTAAAAATATGTATCGAAAAGACACAGGAAAACCACGTCGCAGCGTTGAGATAGGGACTGATACCGATATGCCAGGCCAGAGCAGATAATATTACGGACTCTTCTTTCATAGATATTTTTTATTAATCTGTGCTTATTCGCTTGTTTTAGAAAGGGCAAGTTTGGGATTTCATTCGTCTCTATATTTTTTCTATTCGAAATATGGTCGTAAATAGATTTACAGCTTCTTCCTCTATCCTACTCGTCTTCTTCTTATTATTATTCTTCTTCCTAGTCTCTTCTTCTTTATCGTTTTCATCTTCTTCGTTTCGTTTCTGTCTTCTTCTTCGCCGTCTTTTCATTTTTCTTTTCTTCTTCGTCTTTTACTTTGTCTCAGTTTGAGTCTGAGTTTCGTTTAACGGCATATCAACACCTCTGTGGGTTATTTAATGTCAAAAGATTGTAGCTGTCGAGGAAGCAAGTAAATGGTAGGGAATTCCACAGGTGGGAAGTGCGAGAAAAGAAGCCGATGAAGTAGAATTTGCATTTACATTTCATTGTTTTCACAGTTAAACGGTGGGACCTAGTTGCTAATCTTGTGCCTCAAGTAAATTCATATGTAGGAGGCACCAGTGTTCATCGGAGCTGAAGCCGTGAAAATATTTGTAGAAGATACACAAGGAATTCACACAGCGCCGGGCAGAAAGTGACTGTATCTGATCTGCCAAGTCGGGATCGATCACATTACAGATTCTCCGTTGGATTTTGTCAATAACACCTAGGTGGATAGCAGTAGCACCCGACCAGATATGGCATCATTTATATATGTACAGGATTGTTTCAGACGGAAAAAACTTCCTGGCCCTACACAGAGTACTGACAGATTTAGCTATGGATTCTATATAGTAATTTCACTTTAGGTCTATTGTGAGAATGAATACATAAATTTCTTGAGAGAATTTTAGATATTCTTAATAAACACTCAGTCAGTTGAGTGCCATACGTGATACACGCTTGGGCGATCATGTCTCAACAGATACATGACTGACTGGGCAGAAGATTATCCCGCAGTAGGTTGCCATTGCTTTCTGCGGTAGACTGGTTGCCGACCAAGGCTATAGAACCCAATCTGTCCTGTTATTTGACTTATAGCTAGAAAGGGAAAATATATATTATATTATTATATAGTAATAAATGGGGGATCAGTGTATTACTTCATAACAATATAAAACTGATCCCCCACTTTATGCCCAGTAGTGGCCTTAATCATATGTTCAACTATTATATTCAGTCAGTCAGTTAAGTGCCATACGTGATACACGCTTGGGCGATCATGTCTTAACAGATACATGACTGACTGGGCAGAAGATTATCCCGCAGTGGGTTGCCATTGCTTTTGTCGGAAATTTACAGATGTAACGGGTCTCCTGATTGGCTGATTTAACCCGAACCTCGTTTTGAACTTTAGGCGGGCTTTACCAGAGGTTTTATGTTTTTTTTTTTACACGATGGTTTTGTTCTCTCCTTTCTTCAGCTAGCACGAACAGTATCGGACGTATTGTGCCGCTCCGGATTTTTGTTGCAGCAGGGCCTAAATTGGCGCCCACTTGTCTCGCTATATCGAGACCATCTTACCAATTCTTTGTAATCTTTTAGGCTAATGCCACAACTTTGTAACAGAGAAAATCTCTTGTTACCCTTCTTACCTTAAAAAGGATACCCTATGGGCAAAGCCTTGCCTGCCTAGAGAAAAATTCTCTAAGCACTATCATCTTATACCAAGATAAGAAACTGTGAAAGAAGCTGACCCAGAAGAAAGTTCCTGTACGTCGCGGATCGCAGTTCCTTGTGTCTTTTTCATCCCACTCCTAGACGGAGGATACTATACCAAGCTAAGCAGAGAAAAGAGACTATACCAAGCTACACTGTAGCAGCAAAATTCAGCATATTTTTGCAAGACAAATAAATTGTTTTTTCTATACCAGGTATGTCTTGTTATGTTTGATAATTTCCTTTCACTGCTGAGCGCTAAGCTATGTGAGTATATTTCTCACACTTTCTGCGGTAGACTGGTTGCCGATCAAGGCTATAGAACCCAATCTGTTCTGTTATTTAACCCATAACTGAAAGGAATAGGCGGATTAATACCTTTCTCAAGGTTATTTGCTCGTAAGTGAATACAATGAATTCAGCTGGAATTCGAACTCGGCTCCCCGATTTCTCGTTCCGAGCCAATATCAAATGCACCACAACGCACTAATAAACACTAACAGTTCTAAAACAATTACAAATTCAATCAAAGTAAAACTTAGAATAGCCTTTACACCAAAAGCAAGTTTCTTCCAAATATAATGTAAACAGTACCCAATCCCCAAATTGCGTCAGTCCAGCATCTCGAAAAATTAAAGAAAAAAATACACAAATACGAAACGGGTTTGAAATTAAACAATTAACTCAATGCACCGATGTGCCATCGAAATCTTTAGAGTCATAATTTTCTTCTACAAAATATCGTTTTATTTTTAATAAGAATAATATATTCAGTCGTAGCGGCATTGAAAGTACGAATCTCCGAGGTTTTATATTCGACCAGGCTTATCACCTATTATTTAAAAATATAATAGTCAGTCAGTTAAGTGCCATACCTGAAACACGCTTGGGCGATCATGTCTCGCAGTAGGTTGCCATTGCTTTCTGCGGTAAACTGGTTGCCGACCAAGGCTATAGAACCCAATCTGTCCTGTTATTTAACCCATAACTGGAAGGAATAGACGGATTAATACCTTTCCCAAGGGTATTCGCGCGTATTTCCATCCTTTCAAAAACCTCATCATTGCTCACACGCTCGATACTACATCAAAATTATGAATAGCCAAAATAAAAAATCCAAACACTGTCTTTCACTAAAAAAAAAAAATGTGTATTGAAATTTCATGATTTCTCGTACTCATGTCTCCAGATGAAACTCCTCTTAAATAAGGTAAAAGTTTTGCCAGAGGAGTTTCATCTTGCGCTATCTGGTAAGATTAACCCTGAAACGATTAAGAAACAATTATTTGTGGGTCAGTCAGTTAAGTGCCATACGTGATACACGTGTGGGCAACCATGTCTCGAAAGAGACATGACTGACTGGGCAAAAGATTTTCCCGCACTAGGTTGCCATTGCTTTCTGCGGTAGACTGGTTGACAGCCAAGGCTATAGAACCCAATCTGTCCTGTTATTTAACCCATAACTGGAAGGAAGAGACGGAACTGAGTTAAATTAATGCGAAACCCTTTAATTTACGTAAATCAGGCTTTTTGCTTTGATTTTAAAATGTAAATCATTTTCACAACCAACATCCGGCATTGTCTGATGACGAGATAGAAATCTCGAAATATAGAAATTTTAGTGTCGCAATGTACTTTTAATTCATAATCATATGATTATATTATGCTCTACAATATTTATTGTATTGAGCCCTTTTTATAAAAAAGTAAATGTCAGGGAACTCAAAACCGTAAAACTTTGGGTCCACTTTATCTGAATTTATATATATATATAACGTCTACAAACATTTCTCACATACATATGCACATATGCAAACTAACATTATCGTCCAACATAAACCTAGACAGACAGGCTTTTCTTCGCCAACACACACATACACTATTACATTTTACTGTCCAAAATATTCCTTACACATATATTTGTTGTTGAGTTTATACCCCTACACATTTATTCTAATGAATGCATGGTCTTAGTCTATAATTCTGAATGCTCTTCCTTAGCAAAATGTCTCAGGTCTATTAATATAGACCTTTAAGTCAGTCAGTTAAGTGCCATATTGTGATACGGGCTTGGCGATCATGTCTCGAAAGAGACATAACTGACTGGGCAGTCGATTATCCCTTTGTAGGTTGCCAGTACTTTCTACGGTTGACGACCAAGGCTATAGAACCCAATCTGTCCTGTTGTTTAATCCATAACTGGAGGGAAGAGACTGATTAATACCTTTCCCAAGGGTATTTGCGCGTAAGTGAATGCAAGGAATTCAACTGGAATTCGAAATCGGCTCCCCGATTTCTCGTTCCAAGCCGATATTCACTGCACGACAACGCACATCCAATAGGAATTAATTTGAAAATCATAACATTCCAGTATTTTGTGCGTGTCTTTTTTTATTTATCTCTCGATCTTTGACGAAGTTTTAATAAAAGTAAACCATGTTAGATTGTTATACATTTCCTGTTTGATTTTTATTTTATCATCTTACCGGATTCCAGTCCATATACTCAACTCTTATGTGTGTGTTTTTGTGTGCAGTTTACCGAGCAAGCAGTAGGAAAACAGTAGATTCAAAATGGTGGTTCCATTATAAGCAGACGATAATACTTTTGTCTTAACGGAAAAAAGAAAGTAAAATAATTTACCTTTCGTCTACGTTGTTTCCTTTGTTTTAATCCTTTTCGTCTTTTATCTATTTTGAGTTTGAGTTTTGTCTAACAGCATATCAAATTCTGTGGATTATTTAATGCCAACATGGTGAGGCTTTAAGGTATATTTTTTAATGTTCGGTTATACTAAGAAGTTTGATTTATTCAGATTTTAATGAATTTTTTTTTTTGTTTTTATTTGTTTTTATTTTAAAAAAACAGAAAATGTCTTCTAGTTTTGTATTCAAAAATGTTTTGCTGAGAATATTTTTTCCTTCAAAAATGTGCTATGGTAATAAATTTAGGAATACTTTTCCTTAAAAAATGTATATTTTTGTATAAAAGTATATTTTTATGTATATATTTCTATAAAAGATTATTTTTATATTTTCATAGTGTTTTGACCCCACTTTGGGGTTTAACTATTTGCCCATAGCTGGGACCCTAACAGGTGCTACCACTTTGCACCAGTGTAGACCTGAGAACAACAACAATTAAGGAGTAGTTTCCTGCTCCTTACAACCTCTCAATTAGAGGCCTTGCTGCCGGATGCAGTTTACTGTCCTTTTTATCTGGATCTTTCTATCTGGTTTAACCTATTTCTTAACTATGTTTAACGAAATGCTAGTATGTTTTAACGGACTTTTGTTGAGTCTATACCCTTACATATTTATTCTAATTAATACATGGTCTTAGTCTATAATTCTGCATGCTCTTCCTTAGCAAAATGTCTCAGGTCTATTAATATCTTGTTTCCTATTCTAATTTTTCTGCGCAAAATCTTACGAACATTTGTTCAGTCAGCAATACAGTAATCTTCCCAAGTTTCAAGCGACACTCAGCAAACTAACTGCTGTGTTTAAACATTCTAAACATACAATTTCTAAAGCTGCAACTTCTATCATTTTATCCCTATAAGAATTATAATTAATTATTATACAAATACGCTTTAAACGCCTTTTATGTAAACTTGTCTGTCAGTTCTCTAAACTGTACCCAACCAGTTTCTAAATTTAATAGCTAAAAACGCTCTTAAAAAAGTAAAGCCAATGTTTCTTTCTGAAGACCACAGTTCTTCGAATCTTGTAGACTGGCGCTACAGAACCACAGATAAAGGACTGTGCCAAATAAAATAAGTTTTTTTTTAATCATTTCATTCCAAGCAAGAAGAGATCGCCATTAGTGCACAGAGGGATTCAGTAAAAAAAAAAATAAATATATATATATATATATAGACTCGGTACAGTGGGTGTGGAAGAAAGGAAAAAAGATAGATGGGATTGAAGAAGATAGAAGATGGCAATGGATGTAGCATGTAAATCTTAGAATATGGTAGCTATCATGGAAGCAAGTAAATGGAAGGGTGTTCCACAAATGGAAAGTGCGAGAAAAGAATCTGTTAGAGTAGAAGTGGAGGTTGCATTTATCTATTTCAGTAGTAAATGGATATGATCTAGATGACAATCTAGTAGCACGCTAAAATTCACTTGGTCGGGGCACCAGAAAAAAAAAACGCTGTTTCAATCATTGAAAAATTCCAACAACAGTTAAAATGGATATCACGTCTAACTCGAAGAGAAAATAATGATATAATCAAGATGTTCACTACTTCAAATAAAAATGTTAGGAAAAAAATCCCATCAGTACTAGAAAGAGCGATAACAGCTATTGGAATGGAAAAACCTGTTTTCCTCAAAAATTGTTTTCATGGAAAGATTTTAAATTGCAACATACAAAAGTACTGGCTTCTCAGTCAATGAATGTCTAATGATTTCTCATAATGAAACGGCTAATATTAACATTGCCAGTCGTATCATTAAGCTAATGAATTAATTCTGGTCTACTATAAATGACATTCTTGTATACTATGGAATGGAATCCATATCGCAGCGACTGGCAGACAACTTGGGACGTACTTATCAATCAAAAGCGGAAGTAACTGCCGAGCGATTTTCTGCGGAACTAATTTTCTTACTGCTTCCCTGCTGCCACCTTCAAGCGGGCCCAGTAAACGGAACTCTAGCGATTATACATTCAAGGGAACTTTTTCCTGCAGATAAATAATCTTTTAAGAACACTTGAGTAAAGACTATTGATTTATTGAAGGAAGTAAGGATAGCAAAATGTGCGGCCGTTCTATGATAAAAGTGAACTCATTCAGCTCCTTTTAATTTTAGTTTGTCAAGGTTGACAATGGGCGGAGCGGTTCTTTCGTTGTTGAAACTAGTTGTTAAGTTATCGGAGTTAGGTAGGGAAGGGTTTATTCAAATTATCATACGCTCATTTTTTCTTCTTCTCCAATTGCGATGGTGTAGTGTTTGCTGTGACAGAATAGTGTGCAAGGAGAAAAAGGTTCATGCCTTTACCCGGGTTTATTCAAATTGAAAATACGCTATTTCATATTGTGCTGCCTTAATTGTTACTTCAGCTTTCAAGCCCTTCTCTTCTTCTTTGTTTTTCTCTCGTTTCTAATGCATATTGCGATAAACTATAAACGTTATATTGACTAGGAACATCTGTTTGAGTTAAAATTAAAAAAAAAATTCTAAACTGTCAATATTTACCAATTTGAAATGATAAGACTTTCAACCTCTAGTCTAGTAGATATTAATTTCATTGTTTAAAAATGTTTTAATCAAATACATTCACCTACTATATATAACGGTTAAGAAATATCTTCATATAAAAAAAAATAATATTTATTGACTCATCTGATTCCATACGCCTATGGTTTAGGAGTTATCAAGTCTGACTGACACCAAATCGGTCGAGTTTCGATCCCGGCCAGAAGAAAGTGGATGTCTAGCCACACTGATGAGCTGTGATACAGCGAAACAGGCTTGTATGCGAATGACGAATATATTATGTTCTCATTACGATTGAGCCCTCTAGAGAGGAAAAAAAAACAGTTACCACTTCTACAATGTATGCATTATTCTACAGCAATGAATTGACTTCTTTTGGTGACTGGCGTGTGTATACCCGCTTAGATGCAACACGTTAAAATTTTCCTTTCTCTGATTCCATACGCCTATTGCTTAGGGGTTAGCGACCCCGATTGACACCAAATCTGTCGAGTTTCGATCCTGGCCAGAAACAAGTGGATGTCCAGCCCTACTAAAGAGCTGTGATATAGCAAAACAGGCTTGTATGTAGATGACAAAAATACATAGTGATGAGTTGTAACAATGTTTAGAGCAAAGCTTCTTGTTTTTTTTTTGTTTTTTTTTACCGATAAAATGTATTTTGGCAAACAGATTTTTATCGTAAAATGCTCCATATCGGAGTGATAATAGAGTTTTAATAGGATAAATTTTCCATCTGCATACTTAGCACTGACGAGTGACGACATCATCAGTTAAGTGACCAACTTCTCTGCATTAATCCAATATATATATATATATATATATATATATATATATATATATATATATATATATTGTTTCTTAGTTTTTGGTCATAATAAAATTAGACCAGTTCACATTTGTATTAAAAAGTGTTCAATATAATTTTATTGTAGAACTTTTGAATATTTTCCATTTGTAAACGAGTTATTACGCGACCCAGGTTTCTACCATGAGTGGTGTCTTCGAGGCGTTTTGCAATAACTAATTTTACTGTTTACCGTTTTTAAGAGCGTTCCTACAGAAACGGTAAACGGTAAAATCAGTTAATCGGCTGAAGTCACCACTCATGGCAGAAACCTAAGTCACGTAATAACTCGTTTACAAATGGAATATATATATATATATATATATATATATATATATATATATATATATATATATTAGCAGTATAGCCCGGCGTTGCTCGGGTGTAATCAAAACTTTTAAATATATATTATCGATTTTCTGCACTATTGTAAGAACTGCAACCTTGAAACTTCTGAATATCGTTTCTTATGTCTTTGTCTAAGAGTGTATGGAATTTGATGGAATCAGACAACTCCTTCTATAACCCGATTTTTTCGATTATCGATTTTCAATATTTATCGGGGGTACCTGGACACAAAACCTAGCTAAGAACACTTGCAGACGCTTAACATACAACTGTGTAAATTTTCAAGAAAAGCTGTTCAGCCGTTTCGGAGTCTATAGATAACGGATACACACACACAGACACACACACACAGACAAATTTATAAATAAGTTTATATATATATATATATATATGAAGTTAGAGGAGATTCTTTAGTCTTGTGTAGCAACCAAGGATAACTTTGAGTTCAAAACAGGGATAAACACTCCTGCAGATTTCCAACGCCATGCTAATTCATAGATAATAAACTAAATAGACGCTGTGGATAGCCATAATCACTGTAAAGAAAAAATGGTTATTTGCTGTTTTGGGTTAACACCTTTCTGTAGTGTTTTATCTTCAATTTTTACGTTCTTATTAAATAAACAATAATTTTTCTTTAGTCAATATGTTCATAGCTGCAAATATTCAAGTACAAGACCACTAGATGCCGCTCCTAGGTTAAATCTAATCTAATCTAATCTACCCAGGAAGAATTTGTGTTTAATAAAGGAACTTCGGCCATTTCAGTCCGTATTTCCAGTTCATTTATTACCCTTGATATTATTCCGAACTTCACTTTAATCAACCCTGTTGTGGCACCAGTCCCCTAGTTCGGCTTAAACGATTCTTTTATTAAAATCATAACGCGAGCTCCAACCGAGATATATAGAGGGAAATAACAATAACTTAAAGTTATAGACATCGCCCTCTGCCGGAGACCAGAACCATAAAAACATCTTTAAGCAATACACACAGACATAGACACGCACAACTAGACAGTGCCAATAAAAATCTGACAAATGACGAGAAACAAAACTTTTATCTCCAGTGCGGTTTTATCATTTTAGAGATACTTTTGGATTCGTGTGAACTATCCGCGATTCTTTCTGTGAAGCAGGGAAGTCCAAGAGGTAAATCCGGGTCATTTTGGTTCTGTTTGCAATAGTTAAGTCCCTGCAAGATAATAAATGTTCTGGATAAGAAACCCAACGACTGTGGAAAAAGAAAAGTCAAGTGAATCAAAATCGGACAAGTTACGAAGAACGTTCGGAAAGTAACCTCTCTTATTTGTTTATACGGAAACTATACTGGGAGCAAAATAACATCGTTGGACAGACACGTTACCAGCTACCAAATGTTACGAAGTTATTTACATTGTTCAGACTGTTGTCTTTATCTTCATTGCCGTACTCACGACTTTTAGGCCGCTGTACGCCACTACCTTCTTCAGGTTGGAATTTCTAAGTGAACCCTCTATTTCACTGGTATATATTGTTCTTGTTCTGTAAGTAATGCTACTTCCAGATATCTTAGTTATCTCCTTCAATTCTAAGTTTTTTTGTTCACCACTACTGTAGTCAGATATTTAACTCACAACACTTTGGGTCAAGTTACTGGATCTAACAATGTTTTTATTCACTGGGCCATGTGTCCTTTCTCAAGAAAGTTGGAGCGTAAAATGGCTGAAACATCCTGAATATGGCAATAACTAGTGCAGTAGTAAATAAAGAACAAAACCGGTCATACCTAGACATGAAAAGCGGAACGAATGTATAATCCATCCCATATATTAATTAAAGTGCTCAGTTTAACATTTCCTGAAGATTACCTGAACCAGCAATACCTGAAGAAGGCCGGAGAGAACGACCGAAACGTTGTGATAATACGAACAAAAAAGATGAGGATGACAGTCTGAATTTTGCAAACACAAAAACAAGTAAAAAAAAATCAAATACCTGGGAAGTGTTTTGACATAGAATGGAAAGTGCGACACGGAGATCCAAAGACGCCTTGGCATGGCCAAAGACGCATTTCAGAAGCTAACCAGAGTACTGAAAGACAAGAAAATCTCATTAGAAACAAAGAAAAGAGTGCTGGATTGCTATGTGATATCTGTTCTGTATGGAATTGAATGTTAGACGATCTCATTAAGGCTGAAGGAAAGGCTTAAGGCAGCAGAAATGTGGTTGTACAGAAGGATGCTGAGGATACCATTGACAGAACACGTGTGCAAGGATGAGATGTTGGAAAGGATGCAAACAAGAAGAAAATTTATAATAAATATCAGGAAGAGAAAGGAGGTTCCTGAGACATGTAATGAGGAAGAAGGGCCCAGAGAACTTAATACTCGCAGATCGGATAAATGGAAGGGGAGACAGAGGAAAGCAGAGGAAGACATACTTTTTAGGTCTGAGAAACTGGTTGACGGAGCAGGGCTTAGAAGTGATACCAAAAGAAAATTACTGAGTGCTACAAGACACAGAGCTAAGTGGAAGTTCATGATTGCCTACACCGTGAAGGGACACGGCATATGAAGAAATGATAATCAGAAAAGTCAACTTTTAGTGGCATTGTTCTAAGCATTCGATCGAAAGGACGATGCGTCCAATGAGGACCGAACTCACTACTCAATTGTTATTATTCTAGCGATAAATGTTTGGTCACCATTACGCCACGTCAATGTGCCTTATGGTGATTTTTTAAACGTAGCTTAGATGTGGCACAAGTTCAAAAGTACGGGGCACCCAGTGAGGGTAGATATCGCTACTCAATTGTAATTGCTAACGATTACATCGTGTCGAGGTGCACAAATCGTCTTTTAATTAGTATAATTAGGGCTCCAAGGGAAATCAGTGGCGTACCTCCATTTTTTCTTTTGTATAAATATTTCTTTGGCAAACTGCTCTAAAGATCTTTCCTCTTTGGTACCTCGACCTCATCGTACTAGATCGGCATTTAGTCCTTACCGATTTACTATTGAATTAGCTGGATGTAGGTCCGATTCCAATAGTTTCTTCCCCTGCACTCCCCTCGCCTGTGAAACTCTCTGTCGGTTTTTTGCTTTTCTATCAACTACGACATGGGCCGGCAACCTTTTGTGCCGACTTGAGGTTTTAAAATCATTCAGTGTACCAACAGTACACTTATTTTCATACAAGTTTATTTTATTATTAATGAGAGCCTTGCTCTTGCATGGTCTTAGCAAATTGATCAATATCGGTTACATTATAGGATACAAATCCTATATCATTCAAGAATTAACTCAAACAAAAAAAATAAAATTGTACACCCGCAAAAAAGGATCAAGACGACTAAAAACATTTTGTAAAAACGCAGATCAAGGCAAATTTCACAAGTCAGTGTGAAAGTTAAGGTTCTAGATTCTGATTGGATAGGAAATAGCAAATTGATCTATGACCGCGATCAAATTTTTTACACCTGGAAAATGGGTATGTGGCTTCGATACAGTCACGTGATAAATTTCACTACTTAAACCAGGTTTCTTGACCGTTCAAGTCAGTGCGACATGAGAGCGAATCTGAAGGAGCTCGTCGCAATGTGACTAATCAAAATTTAATTTGCAGATCCGGACGTAAGGGCGTGTCACACACTCATTTTTCCGCTCCTTCCAATTCTTCTGTCTTCGTCTTCACCCACACACCGTTAAAGAAAACAACAACGAGATACTTCAACTGACTTCGATAAGTCGAATCTCCTTTGTGGCTTGATTTTCCTAATCACTTTCTCTCCGGTCATAAAATGGAAAAGAACACAGACCTTTATTCGTAACCTTTTCAATTTTTCTACATACACATTCTGCTATTATCAACGATGAGTTCTGAATTTCTGTGGAACATTTAACTACTGACATTTCTATTTGAACGATTAACTACATGTATTTTCTCTTTGAACATTTTATTTCTTCTTACAATTTTGTTATTCTGTTAATAAAAATTTTACTTTAATGTACAAACAAAAAAAAATTATTCTTGCAACCATTTATTCAACTTTCTAATATTTTAAATTTGGTTGCGTTTGGTACAAGTCCAATTTGACAAGCAACACCGAGGCCCCTATAACATACTTAGTTACTTCGAGTTTTTCACAATTTTCTAAATATTCAGGTGTCAGGCAACTTTGTTGTGGACTTAACACTGGTTTCATGTGAGAGAACATTTGCTAACAAAAATTGAGCTAAAACCCGAAAGCAATTTTTCTCAAACGTATGAAATATCTCAGCTGAAATGTTAGGCCCGAAACAGTTCTTTAAACGAGTAGTTGTTAATAAATAATTAATAAAACTCTCGCTCGTCGAAAAGTTTCCTTGTCCATTAGTTGGTATTTTTATTAGCGGTGCCCTTAGAGGGAGAAATAAACAGGGAGTCCAAATAGTAGGCAGTTTTGAAACAACTAAATATCTTCTTTGCGTTGTAGTAGTTATTAGTTCGGACTTCGCGATGTCATTTGTGTCTGTGTGCCATTGAAATTTGGTTAACGTGCCACGTGTGTCACGTGTGCCGTAGATTTCTCACACATGAAGGACGATCTCAACAATTTAAATACAACTTCAATCGCCATAGACATTTTTAAAAATTTTTTGTTTATTTTATTGTTTTTTTTTTTACTCTATTCTTTATATTGTCCTTTCTTTCTAGGTTTTTTTCTTTTTTCTTTCGTTCTCAATATCATTATCACTGTGCTTAGTGTGAAATGACTAAAAACAATGTGTCTACTCTGACTATTAACTGAAGAAGGTTGAAGAGCGCAACTAAATCAAAATGTGATCAAATAAGGAAGATGAGGAAAATGCTTCAAAGTTAAATAATGTAAATAAACGAAATTGTATTTATCTTCAGAATAGCCTTCATGATCTAAACCTTAAGGGGATAATTTCTCAAGAAACAAAAAAAAAATGAAAGATCTTTGTGTTTAAAACAGGAATTAACTTGTGTCGGTAAAGAATGAATGGCAGCTGGATGACGGATAAGGATGCAAGCATGACACAGATTTGGAGGATCATGTGGGGACCGGTATTTCGACATGATCTGGCGATAGGAGCATGGGCATGAAAGACAGATATTGATTTTGCTGTACGACAGAAGATGGTGCAAACCTGACACAGATTTGGGTGATCGTACAGGAACCAGTACTTCAACGTGATCTGACCGTAAGAGTCTGGCAAGTAAAGCGAACAAGGGTTTTGCTGCAAGACAGATGGTGCAAACCTGACACAGATTTGGGTGATCGTACAGGAACCAGTATTTCAGCGTGATGTGGCCATAAGCGTCTGGGCAAGAAAGACAGATATTGGTTTTGCTGCAGAAAGACAGAAATTGGTTTTACTGCGGGACGGAAGAGGATGCAAACATAACACAGATTTGGGTGATCGTACAGGAAAAGTATTTCAACGTAATGTGACCATAAGAGAATGGGCAAGAAAGACAGATATTGGTTTTGCCGCACGACAGAAGAGGATGCAAATATGACACAGATTTGGGTGATTGTACAGGTACCAGTACTGGAACGTGATCTGGCCCTAAGAGTCTGGCAAGTAAACTGAACATGGCTTTTGCTGCACGACAGAAGATGGTGCAAACCTGACACAGATTTGGGTGATCGTATTTCAACGTAATGTGACCATAAGAGCCTCGGCAAAAAGACAGATATTGATATTGCTGCACGACGGAAGGGGGTGCAAACCTGGCACAGATTTGGGTGATCGTATAGGAACTAGTATTTCAACGTTATGTGGCCGTAAGTGTCTGGCAAATAAAGCGAATATTTATTTTGCTGCACGACGGAAGAGGATGAGAACGTAACACAGTTTTGGGTGATCGTACAGGAACAAGTATTTCAACGTGATGTGGCCGTAAGAATCTGGCAAGTAAAGCGAACATTGGTTTTGCTGCACGTCAGAAGAGGATGAAGACATGAAACAGATTTGGGTGATTGTACAAGAACCAGTATTTCAACGTGATGTCAACGTAAGAGTCTGGCAAGAAAGACAAATATGGATTTTGCTGCACGACGGAAGAGGATGCAAACATGACACAGATTTGGATGATCGTACATGAACTAGTATTTCAACGTGATCTGGCCGTACGATTCTGGCAGGTAAAGCGAACATTGGTTTTGCTGCACGACAGTAGAGAAAGAAAACATTACACAGATTTGGGTGATTTTACATGAACCAGTATTTCAACGTGACGCGGCCATAAGAGCCTGGGCAAGAATGAAAGACATTGATTTTGCTGCACGACAGAAAAGGATGCAAACAACACAGATTTGAGTGATCGTGCAGGAACCAGTATTTCAAAGTGATGTGGCCGTAAGAGCCTGGGCAAGAAAGACAGATATTGATTTTGCTGCATGACGGAAGTAGATGCAAACATGACACAGATTTGGGTGATCGTACAAGAACTAGTATCTCAACGTGATGTGACCGTAAGTGTCTGGCAAGCAAAGCGAAAACTGATGTTGCTGCACGACGGAAGAGGATGCGAACCTGATACAGATTTTGGTTATCGTACAGGAATCAGTATTTCAACGTAATGTGGCCGTAGGAATCTGGGGAAGAAAGACAGATATTGATATTGCTGCACCACGGAAAAGGATGCAAACATGACACAGATTTGGTTGATCGTACAGGAACCAGTATTTCAACGTGATGTGGCCGTAAGAATCTGGGAAAGAAAGACAGATATTGATATTGCTGCACCACGGAAGAGGATGCAAACATGACACAGATTTTGGTGATCGTACAGGAACCAGTATTTCAACGTGATGTGGCTGTATAAGTCTGGCAAGTAAAGCCAACATTGATTTTGCTGCACGACAGAAGAGGATGCAAACACTACTTCGACTTTGGTGATCGCATTGGAACGAGTATCTTAACGTTATGTGGCCGTAATTAGTCTGTGAAAGGAAGATGATTATTGAATTTGTTGCATGAAATAAGAGGATGCAAACTCGACAGACTAAACAATCGTGAAAGTGACATATTCTCTAAAAAAGGTAAGATCAATAAAATCTTCAAGTTCTTACGGATCTGAATCCATGAAACAATCCTCTGGTATTTGTCTATATTTCTGAGATGAGTTAGTATTTACAGTATTTACATTATTTGGACTATTGTCCTCATTTTTGTTGCCATTTATACGAACTTACGGCCGTTGTACGCTTCGGCCTTCTTCACATGCTAGGAATTTCGAACAGAACTCTTTAGTACAATCAATGGAGTAGATATCTCCACGTCATTGCGTAAACTACTTGTAAGAAACAGGCCGCCGCCTTAAGGTAAGGCTACAAGAACATCGCAAGACTGTAACACGAGGGGAGATACAAAAAGCAGACATAGCTGATCAAATATGGAGAGAGAAATGGGATCACCACCCTCTATGGGATAGAGTTGAAATAATACACAGAGAACTCCAGTGGAAACTACGTAAACTTCAGGAATCAGCACATATGCTAGGCTTCACAAATCTCCTAAGCCAAACAAGCGTAGAGATGAACACAATATGCGAACCAGTAATACGGATTGCCAGAGAAAATCATTAGTGTCAAAATTGCAATATGAGCTCTGGTAATAAATACCAGAGAAAACCATTAACATCAAATATACTAGAGAAAACCATTAACATCAAAAAAGTGCAATATGAACTCAGGTAAAAAGGGTTACTGAACATTAGGTTTATAAGTCCCAAAAATTCAGTTTTTCTTGTCCTTAAGGACACATGGCCTAGTGGATATAGACGTTAACTAGTTCCTGTGATTTGACCCAAAGAGGTGTGAGTTCAATACCAGGAACAAGTAACTTACAGGGTTAGAGGGAGATAATTCACGATGGCGATTGTAATAAAGGGTTCTGTTCGAAATTCCTAGCACCTGAAGAAGGCTGGAGCGTATACCGACCGAAACGTCGTACAAATGAAAATAGTCCGAATAACGTAAAATACTGTAATCCACTGGTAATCTATTTCAACAAGGAATAAAACTGCTCAAGAATTCGACGTATCAAAAAAATAGGAATATTTTATTTTATTATCAATATTGATATTAACTGTTTCCTTATCAGGAAAAATTCGGCCTGACCTTCGCAGCTGGGACCCACCATGCTAAGTAGACGAGGATAAATAATCCCTTCTCACTCCATTAGTAAGTTCCACCCAGACAGCTTCTTCCAAGGACTGCTGTTTGTGGAACGAATTCCCGGCAGGATGTTTATTAAATTGCTGCAATCTTAACCTCTTCAAGTGTATTGTTTACCGTTATCTTTCCTACATTGCCTGATAAACTTCATTATTTGCCGTCAGTTATGCTCAAGTAACATTATACAAAAACTCTAACTTGAGAGGCTCTTGGGCCTGGGGTAAACATACGTATAATAATGATATCTAATATTTTTCATTGATAAGAGTAATGACAGTAGGTGGGATGCAAGGCAAATTCCTGCTAAGCTAAATTTAATAAAACTTTAAAGGATTTATACAGGGAGATGTTAATATGATTTGTAAATAAACGAAGATGTCTACTCAAACACGGTTACTAATTAAAATAGCGTGTATGTGCGTTGTGGTGCAAATCGGGGTGTCGAGTTCGAATTCCAGTTGAATTCATTGCATTCAATTACGCGCAAACTCCCTCGGGAAATGTATTAATCCGTCGCTTCCCTCCAGCTATGGGTTAAATAATAGGACAGATTGGGTTCTTTAGCTTTGGCTCACAACCAGTCTACCGCAGAAAGCAATGACAACCTACTGCGGGATAATTTTCTGCCCAGTCAGCGATATCTCTTTCGAGACATGATCGCCCAAAGCGTGTATCACGTATGGCAATTAACTGACTGACTGTAGAATAATAATTTTCAGTCAGTCATTTAACTGACATACGTAATACACGCTTGGGTGTTCATGTCTCTTTTGAGATATGACTGACGAGGCAGATGATTTTACTGCAGTAGGTTACCATTACGTTGTAAACCAAGACTATAGAAGCCAATCTGTCCTGCTATTCAACCCATAGCTAGAGGGAGAAGATATGGATTAATAAGGTTTTTCCTAAGCGTATTTGTGCGTAAGTGAACGAAATGAATTCAACTGGAATTCGAATTCAGCATTCCAATTTCTCATTCTAAGCAGATACCCATCGCACTACAACGCAAATATTACCCGTTAAAAGAAAAAGAAATACAAAATACAGTGTGTGGGTGCGTATGAGTCTCTCTCTCTCTCTCTCTCTCTCTCTCTCTCTCTCTCTCTAATATATATATATATATATATATATATATATATATATATATATACAGCCTTTGAGATTTCACTCGCTCGATCGACCCAGTCAATTAAAAACTTAATTGTTCGATTAAAGTTTACTGCCCGCGGTAGATTAAAACATCCCAATGAAATGTGTCCCTTCAAATATAGAAAAAGGAAATCTGATTCCGTTTACAACCCAAAAGTATGCCATTGAAGATTCACAAAATGTCTCTGTCGTCCAGATTAGAAACGCTCACATACGTGGAAAAGTATTATCTTATATTTCCTCCCCGCTTCTTCTTCTTTTTCTTCTATGTGCCCTGTCCCTTCAGGACGTAGGTGATCATGGATCTCCACGTCTCCCTATCCCTTGTGGCTCTTAGTATGTTTGCTCCTGTTGCTCCTGGCAACCCCCGTTCCGTCAGCCACCTGATCAGACCCTGCAAATATGTTATCCGCTGCCTTCCTCTGTCTCTCCTTCCTTCTATCTGTCCAGTCAGTATCAGGTTCTCCAGGCTCTCCTTCCTCATTGCATGTCCCAGGAACTTCAGTTGTCTCTTCCTGATGCTCAGTATCAATTTCCTTTTTGTTGCCATTCTTTCTAACACCTCGTCGTTGCTTGTATGCTCAGTCCACGATATCCGTAGCATCCTTCTGTAGAACCACATTTCGACCGCTTCCAGTTTTGTCCTCATTTTCGATGATATTGTCCAGCATTCACAGCCGTATTGAAGAACTGACATCACGTAGCAGTCTAGCACTCTTTTCTTCGTTTCTATTGAGATTTTCCTGTGTGTTAGTATTTTGCTCATCTTCTGGAACGCGTCCTTTGCCATGCCAATTCGCCTTCGGATCTCCGTGTCGCACTTTCCATCTCCTGTTACGAAAATTAAAAACGAGGATTTAAAAGAAAGAAAAAAAAATACGCATACTTCTTTCAAACACGCACCGAAAAACAAATTATACAAGTAATTTTTATATAGAAAATTATTGAGAAAATCAGATTTGTTATTTTTTATCATCTATGAGAGGGAGGTTGTAGTCAAACAGAAGAAAGAAACTACGAATTTAGGTACCTCCACTCAACTGCCAAATATATATATATATATATATATATATATATCATGATGTTAAAAGGACTCAAACTTAATAAAAACATAGTTTTATCATCAAAATGTTTATGCTATTATTAAGAGGAAAGATCAAATTTTGTCGTTATAATTAAAAAAAAAATAATTAAATCCTTTCCAACATATTCGAAATTAAAATTTCATTTTTTTGTTTTCCGTTAGAAATTCACGCTATGTTTATGTAAGGCGTCTACTAAGAAAATGGCGTCAGTCGAGTTATATGATTTTGGGTGAGTAAATTTTCCTTCGCTCTCAATCGCCGGTCGAGTAATTTCTTTTCAAAATCTCAAAGGCTATATATATATATATATATACGCTCACACACACTACTGTAGTATCAAATATGATATATATATGTATATATATATATATATATATATATATATATATATATATATGAAAAGAGTATGTATATAATTATAAATATCAATATATATATATATATATATATAAATATGTAATTTGTTATATATATTATATTGTTTATATATTATATATGCGTGGTACTTATTTAAAAGCGCTCAATATCAGTGATAGAGCAAACATATTCATATAGACAGGTGTGAGTTTGTAACCCTGGGTTTCACGCTTTTGCGATCGTCAGACAAACTGATTAATTTGTTTAAAAAAATGGGTTATATTCGTGTATTTTTGTGGAAGTGGGGGGAAAAAATCTGTCGTCACGACAGACGCAGACATACACATATATATATTTGTACACCCATCAACGCGCGCAAGGACACACACACACACACGTACGCGCGTTCGGTCACTGAGGCTTGCATATACATACACATGCGAATCGTGCGGGGTTCGGTATATATATGTATATGTGTGCCGTTGCACATATACACACTCATTCTGTTGGCTTATTCGAATGGTGTGTAGCGATGTCAACGCGCGAATAGTTGTCGATTTCCCGTATGTACACGTCACCACAGCCGCATATATATATATATATATATATATATATATATATATATATATATTTGTACACCCATCAACGTGCGCAAGGACACACACACACACACGTACATGCGTTTGGTCACTGAGGCTTGCATAAACATACACATGCGAATCGTGCGGGGTTCGGTATATATATGTATATGTGTGCCGTTGCACATATACACACTCATTCGGTTGGCATATTCGAATGGTGTGTAGCGATGTCAACGCGCGAATAGTTGTCGATTTCTCGTACGTACATATATACTTTTGATGGGTTCTGGGTGAAACTATGGTAGGTAAGAATTGCTATTTTTTTTATTTAAGGCTGTATTGTTATTTTTGTTTTAAAGTCGGTTATTGGCTTGTTTTATTATTTTTTGTGGTTGCGTATATTTACATGGTGGAAATTCTAATTTGTAGTACTTGTTAGTGTTTATTAATTATTAATTTTACTATGGCAGAGACGTGTGATTTTTCTTCTTTTTTTTTTGTTTATCCGTTTGGTATAAATTGTGATAATAGGTATTTATTTTCATGTCTGCATTTGGAAATTAGTTCTGATCTCTTGTTTAGTAAGTTCTTTTGTGGGGTATGTGATATAATTGCTACTTTCTCATGTAGACAAAGTAGGCATTTTTTTGTAATGTTGTTGTAAGCAGGTGCTTTTTTCAGTATTTCCCAGCTTATTGTTGGTGAAATATTTCTGTCTTTTAGACGCCATACGTATGTTGATAGTGTAGTGCTGTTCAAGCATTTTCTGTTGGAGAACAGAAAATACTATATATATATATTATTCATCCGCAGACAGATCTGTTTCCCTGTATCACAGCTCATCAGTACGGTTAGACATCCGATTGCATTTATATATATATATATATTATTTTATACTACAGTAGTTCTAACATTTAATATACACCGGAAAATATCTTTCAGTGCTGAGAGTATGACGTCAACAGTTCAAGTAATATTCTTAGGAGAGTGACCTCTCTATACATCAATTCCGTTCTTTTAGCGGCATTTTATTCCAAACCTTTGCTTTTTTTTCTTCAAATGATTTTTTACCGTCCATTACTCGCCTCTTCATCTTTTCTTTAAGTTTACTCCTTAACCTTCTTCGCCATCGTCACCATGGTTACTTATACTCGGATCTCCATCCATCAATATTCTTTTTTTTTTTTTTTTGCAAACGACCACCTAGTAAGATTCTCGTCTGTTTCCGGTTTTCCGCCATCTCAATAAAAACGAACAAAATTAGTTTATAATATATATATATATATATATAATTTCAAAGGAGTCACGCACATTTCCTTACATTTTTATCATTCTACTTTTATTCATTCGTACTAAAGTTACGAAATGAGGATCCGGCCCCCACGAGACCGAGACGATAATAAATAAATTACCTTGCTTTACGAGAAAATTGGATTGTTCTCTCTCCTAATAAAAAAAAGAAAATGGCATTAGCGGCATCTAGGAATCTATATCCATCAATCTATCTAACATTATAACTATTGGAAGAACAATAGTTATGAAAGATTTAGAACACTTTATAAATTCTGATTTCAGAATTCGACTATGTTATTAATTATTTCCATTGCCATGTGAAAGGGGGTTAACACTATTATAGCAAAAGGTTACAGACGTCAGCGAAGAAAATATACAATTGTACTTGGCATCACACACATACACGCACACACACGCACACACACACACATAGAAATATATGTATATATATCTAGTGTTTAGTTGTGATTAGGCTTAGTACAAAGATTACTGTTTTTTAAGTAGTTTTCTGAAAAAGAGACATTTTGGCAAGCAGCTTTTTGTCGTAAAGTGCTCGATATTGAGAGATACAGATAGAGCATTAACAGGATTAATGAGGGGTAGTTTGTCACGCAATTAAGTAACAAACTTCTTCATATTAATCATATATATATATATATATATATATATATATATATATGTGTGTGTGTGTGTGTGTGTGTGTGTGTGTGTGTGATTAAAGTGGAGAAATTTATTACTTAGCCGAGCAGTGTTATTTCAACCAATAAGAGAAAACTGCAGAAAACAAAAACCCTGAAGAGTGTAGTGTGAAGATATCAACATAATGCCTTCAATATATATATATATATATATATATATATATATATATATATATAATAAAAATTATATATATATATATATATATATATATATACATATATAAAATTTTTATTTTAAAGCTTCAAAGAATATTTTACCAAGGAAAAAAAAAGGTATAAACGTAAATTATATAATTCTAAAATAATGTTCAATAAATTTATTTTGATAAAGTTATAAGAATAATTATATGATATTCGAAAAAAATAGATGATCAAAAACATCAGAACGATTAAACAAATCCATAAAATTTACTAATTATTTTGCATTAATGAAAACTTTCTAATGTAAGAATCGGGTATTTTACTAAATTACACCGGCTCTTTACTGGCTCTTGCATAGTAAACATGGAGAAAAAATTCGTGACGTCATTGGAACTTAGAAAACTGATAGTCAAGTGACGTAATGAAGATAAACTCTCGATTAGGGACATTTCAAAGAGTGTGGGGAAATCTAAAAGTGTTATTCATAATATTTTAAGAAAACTTGAGGAAACTGGGTCATGTGAAACCAAGAAACCACCTGGCAGGCCTAGGAAAACTACTGCAAGGGGAGACAGATGGATTGCTAAAGAATAAAAAAGAGCTAATGCTAACCTTGGCATTTAAATATCAAGGCACACTATTTCCCGAAGACTTCATAAAATAAATCTGAACAGTCGAGTAGCCTCTACGAATCCTTACATTTCTAAAAAGAATCAAATGAGCCGATTGAAATTTGCCAATGAACACCTCATAAGAACAGTGAGATGGTGTTCATTTCAGCGATGAACCAAAGTTTAACCTGTTCGATTGTGATGGGAGAAGGTTCGTTGGACGCAGTCCTAATGAAAGATATTTGCCTCATTGCAATAAAAGTAGCGTTAAATTTGGAGGAGAAAATGTGATGGTGTTTGGCATGATTTCATCTGATGGTACGGGACCTCTTGTTAGGCTACACCATAAAATTAACGCAACTGTATACAAAGAGATATTGAAGGAACATGTACCTAATTTGAGAACTGCAATTAATCAACCAGCTCTTTTCATGCAAGATAATGCGCCGTGTCACACAGCGAAGTCTGTTAAGACATTTATTTCTGAGGAGGATGTTACTGTTATGGAGAGGCCTGCTCAAAGCCCAGACATGAATTCTATTGAGAATGTTTGGAAGTTACTAAATGAAAGAGCTAAGGAAAAGAATCCAACAAACGTCGAAGAACTATGAACTAATTTGAAAAGAGATTTGGAGAAAATATCCGTTTATGAATGCAAGACATTAATTCGCTTATGTAGCAAAAAATGTCAAGCTGTTATTGAAAGTAAAGGTTTTTCACATCAAGTACTAATGAATTATGAATGCTATTTTCATTTGGATATGATGTATCCATTATAATAGTATGATTTTGTTAATCGTTCTGATATTTTTGATCATCTATTTTTCGAATGTTGTATAATTATTCTTATAACTTTATCAAAAGAAGTTTTTGAGCTTTATATTTCGGAATTATATGATTTACCTTTATTTCTTGATTTTTCCTTAATAAAATGTGCTATGAAGCTTTAAAATAAAAGTTATTTCACATTTACACGTTTTCTTAACATCGTTATCATCTTTATGCTCGCCTCTGAATATATATATATATATATATATATATATATATATATATATATATATATATATAAGTATGAAGAAGTAACGGTCTTTTATTTATTAATCCGACAGATTTTAATCCCTGTAAACGTTATCTTTAGTGAATATATGACAGAGCATGTTTTAAAGAATTCACACCTTATACATATATATGTATATATATATATATATGTGTGTGTGTGTGTGTGTGTGTGTGTGTGTGTGTGTGTGGCAATTTTGTTATTACTATGGTTTATAAAAGCATAATTTATATCACCACACAAAAATTTTCATGTTTCAGAACAAAACTGTTCTTCTTCAGATGATATGTTAAAATAAATGGTAAAAATGATTTATATATATATTTTCAAAAATAAATAATTTTAACCATTTATTTTAACATATCACCTGAAGAAACATGAACATTTTTGCAGAGTGATATTATGCTTTTATAAACTATTGTAATAACAAAATTACAATATGTAATAAAATATGTTTATAAAAGTAAATGCTTTCACACTTTTGTAATATATATATATATATATATATATATATATATATACCGAGCGCCCATATCTCTGAAGTAGAATCGCCGACTGACGCCAGTTTGGTCGGTTTTCAATTCAATCGGATATGTAACCACGCTGATGAACTGTGATACAGCAAAACAGATCTGTCTGCAGATTACTATATATATACGCATATATTTCTAAAGAAGTGATGGATTTTTATTTATTAATCTGACAGATATTATTAGTGAAACGCTATTTCTAGTGTGTACCCAAATTTGAATAGGCGCTCCGTTCATTTTATAAAACATTATGTATATTTATTTATTTAATCTTCCGGAATGAACATTGGGGAAAATTACAAAAGGAAAATATGCGCTCTCTTGCAGAATTCGAAACTTGGTCTTAAATTCTTTAAGCTCTCCTTCCACTTTACGTTTCCAAGAAATTTCAGCTATGCCTTTCTGATTTTGTGCATAAACGTCCATTTTTTCCAGCTTGCTAAAAAATAATCCACATTGTTTACATGCCCCGGCCATCGTATTCTGAGCATCTTTCTGTAGAACCACATTTCTGGGATAGACTGGTTGCCAACCAAGGCTATAGAATTCAATATGGCCTTCTATTTAACCCGTAGCTGGAGGGAGAAAAGGGTATTACGGAAGAAAAATATGTGCTCTCTGGCAAGATTCGAAACTGGGTGTTACATTCCTCGTTGTTTATATGCTCCGTCCATCGTATTTTGAGGATCCTTCTGTAGAACCACACTTCTGTTGCCTCTAAGCTTCTCTTCATCCGTGAGGAAATCGTCTAGCTTTTACTGCCCTACAATAGGATTGATATTAGGTAGATGTTCTGTACAGGCTCCTTTGGCTTGCCTTACTTAAAAAATTCCATGTTTTCGAGCTTTGATAAAAAAAGAGAGTAAGGCACTTTCCCTAACTTTTCATCCATAACTTTCTGTCCTGCTTGTTAGGTCAGAGATTCGCTGTTCTCCTTCGTTATTCTTGTTTTTTTAATATATCCCGAGACTGTTTAATTCTCTAGACCCTCTTTCCTCATTATGTGTATCAAAAATGTCAACTGTCTATTCCTAATTCTAAGTAGAACTGTTCTTTGTATTTTCATTTTCTTTAAAAACTTTCTCACTGCTCCTATATTCAATGGATGGTGTTCTTACCATCCTTTTGTAGAATCTCGTCACTTTAAGAATCCTTTGTCTGGATCAATGATTGTTATAACTGTACTTCGACATTCACGGGACACTCAATTATTTTAGCCTTGAGTAGATAGACTTAACTATCGCCCGGTTCACACTCCACCCACGTCTATTGAACAGGTGTAGAGGGTCATCCCTTGTTTCCTGTTTAGGATGCGGTTTCCGGTTTTCTCTTTTCCAATCTTTTCACTCTTTTCCTTTTTTATTTTTATTTTTATTTTTATTTTTATTTTTTTTTCAATTGGAGTAGATAGACTAAACTATCGCCCGGTTCACACTCCACCCACGTCTACTGAACAGGTGAAGAGGCGCATCCCTTGTTCCCTGTTTAGGATGTGGTTTCCGGCTTTCTCTTTTCCATTCTTTTTACCCTTACGTAGCCCCCTGCGCATCAGTAGCGTTACCGCCTTGCTTGGGGTGATATGATTAAAAAAATAAATATATATATTTCTGGGACCCCCAAAAGAATGGAAGTCGGAGTATTTTACACCCCCCCATGATATTAAAAGGAAAACGAGCAGAGGGAAACAATAAGCAAACTACAGAAAAAAATCGATAAATGGATAGCAAAACTAGAAGAAGGACAGGTACTAAAGGAACAGATATTGATTAGAACTAAGGGGGATAGGAAGTTGTGAAGAGCCATTATTAAACTACTTAACGGGAGTGTGTAAATAAATTGAAGAACTGGGACTGGTAGTGATAGTAATCGAACAAATATTACTTAGAACTACAAAAGATAAGAAGTTGTGGATCAACCTATTTAACGGGTTTGTTTATATGAATATCAATACAAGGACTGGGAGGTAGAGTAAAGGGTTAAATATTCCTTGTAGCCTCAAATGATAGGAAGTTGTGAAGGGTCTTGTGCAATATACTTAAAGAGCTTGGACAAAAGAACTGGAACTGGGAGTGATAGTGAGCAGGCAAACATAAAGCTACAAAGTATAGGAAGTTGTGGAGACCCATATTCAACTTAAGAAGCTTGTAAATGGACAGCTGAACATGGATTAGAAGGTAAAGTAAGTTGACAAATATTGATAAGAGCTACAGAGTATTGGAAGTTGTGGAGAGCCATACACTACTGTTTAACAAACCCGTGTTAAAGAATAGCAGTAGAGGGAGCAGGAGGGAGAGATATGGGCAATATTAGAGCTACAAAGGATAGGAAGTAGTGGAGAGCCATGATTAACCTGCTTAACGTGTTTGTGCAGATGAATAGGAATTAAAATTGAGTAAGGTGAAAACGAGAAACCGGGGAGCCGAGTTCGAATTCCAGTTGAATTCATTGTATTCACTTACGCGCAAATACCCTTGGAAAAGGTATTAATCCATCTCTTCCTTCCAGTTATGGGTTAAATAGCAGGACAGATTGGGTTCTATAGCCTTGGTTGGCAACCAGTCTACCGCAGAAAGCAATGGCAACCTACTGCGGGATAGTCTTCTGCTCAGTCAGTCATGTCTCTTTCGAGACATGATCGCCCAAGCGTGTATCACGTACGGCACTTGACTGACTGAAGGTGAAAAATATTGCTTACAGACACCAATGATAGTAAGTTGTGGAAGAACATGTCAGCCTGTAGTGACACGGCATGGAAAAGTAGCATTTATGAAGTCATATCAACAATTTTCTTGGTTTTGAGAGGGTGTCAGTCAGTCAGTTTAGTGCCATACGTAATACACGCTTGGGCGATCATGTCTCGAAAGAGACATGACTGACTGGGCAAAAGATTATCCCACAGTAAATAACAATTACTGTCTGAAGTAGACTGGTTGCCAGTCAAGATTGTAAAACCCAATCTGTCCTGTTATTTAACCCATAACTGGGGGGAAGAGACGGATTAATACATTTCCCAAGGGTATTTGCGCATAAGAGAATGCAAGGAATTGGACTGGAATTCGATAGTAAAATATACAACAAAACAAAACGATTTCTGCTAAATTAATCTTGCAAGACAAAAGGCGGCCTTGTGCCACATCTAAGCTGCGCTTAAAAAATCACCTTACAAGGCAAAATGATTTTTTTACTATACTTCTTTACTGTCATTGTCTCATTCGTTCTTTACGGCTTATCAACGCTTTGTGCGTTATTTAAAGCCTAAATTTTTTTTTTTTAGTTTATAAGAACTTTTTGAGATGATAATGGCTTAGTGATATTGTGTGCGTTGGGGTGTAGTGGATATCGACTGGAAACGAAAAATCAGAAGTCCGATTTCGAATTCCAGTCGAATTTGTTGCATTCACTTACGTGCAAATACCCTCTTCTCCCTCTAGCTTCGGGTTAAATCGCAGAACAATATTGAGTTCTATAGCGTTGGTTGGCAACCACTTTACTACAGAAAGTAATGACATCCTACTAGGGGAAAATCTTCTACCTAGTCAGTCATGTCTCTTTCGAGACATGATCGCCCAAACATATATCCCGCATGCCACTTGAGTGACATTAAGTTTTACTAACTCATCCATAACTGTTGTTTCCCAAAGGATACAACGAACCCAGCCAGAATTGGAACTTAAGTTTCGGATTAATAATTCCGAGCCGTCACCCATTACACCACCCGCACATCCAAGCTTACAGCACCTGGTATTGCCAAACGATCACCCTCCATCTAGGTACTGATCAGACTCGACGTTGCTTAACTTTAGTGATCGTATGGAAGCCGGTGTTTCAACGATATGTGGTCGTAAACCTCTTTATATTTTTATTGTTCATATAAAAACGCATCATTTCGACAATTGAATGCTATAATTATCACGCATTTTTGATAAAACTCTAAAATAATTTTCATGTACGACAATATCTAGATAATTACAAAATGAATTGCTGTTGATGAAATTGTCAAAAATAATGCTTTGCATCTTTAGTAATATTAAAAGATCTGGTGGCACTGTCGGGGGTAAGGGGCAAGAGGACACGGACGGCATGAAATGACACAATCAGATAGGGTGATCCCAAAGGGCTCTATATAAAATTTTTGAATGAATCAGTAATTAAATAAAAATAAAAATAAAAAATGTTTCAGTTCAATTACGCTCATACAATAAATGAAATATTACATGGAAGTTTAAAGTAATAGTTATCATCTATTATTCTATGATAGATAGATAGATAGATAGATAGATAGATAGATAGATAGATAGATAGATAGATAGATTTGACGAAGAAGATAGATAGATATGGTATATATATATATATATATATATATATAGAGAGAGAGAGAGAGAGAGATTTGACGGATAGATAGATAGATAGATAGATAGATATGTAATGAATGACCGAGTAACTGACTGAAAGATTGATAGATACAAAACACTAGATAGATAGATAGACAGATAGATAGATAGATAGATAGACACACACACAGAGAGAGAGAGAGAGAGAGAGAGAGAGAGAGAGAGAGAGAAGGATAGATAGATATAAAACAACTGACAGAGTAAATGACTGAAAGATAGATACCGTAACGACAAATAGATAGATAGATCGGTTGTTGGATAGATAGATAGATAGATAGATAGATAGATAGATAGATAGATATGAAACGAATGACTGGTTGATAAAGAGCAGATTTTGATAGATAGATACTAAAACGGCTATATATATATATATATATATATATATATATACATATATATAT